>JAOPFQ010000002.1:21540335-22790335 GCA_030064505.1 Chouioia cunea
TTCAAATTTTCAAAGGGTCGAAATGAATTAGATTGCTGTTATGCCCTAGGTGGTATCGATAGCTTTTTTATTTGAATGATTTTGAAGCAAGTTAATAAAGAGAAACTTATAATATCACTGTAATCAACAAATCTTATAAAATATTTAAAAAACTCAGTTTATTTACATTAAAAGCCTTAAAGGCATGAAAATGATATATTTTTATCATTTTTATGCCTTTAAGGCACTATTAATTAGATATGAATGTATTTGTGATGTATATATATATATATATATATATATATATTTCACAAATACTAACTATAACCCTTCACTGTAAAGTTCCCGAAAGATTGTGGATATGTTACCATAATAGTGCGATTTTTCCACGCACTTTCAAAATTCCAAAGCTTACGAAGCATGCTTTTCCAATTCGAAAATGTTGGCCTCTTAGAATATTCTAAAAGATATGACGTGGAAACTCACTCCATTAACAATAAAAGGTCCACCCCCCCCCTCCCAGCATATAACTACTACGTTACAATGGGTTATATTTTGCTTTCCAGAAATCTTAAATTTTGCATGTACATAATCTTTTAAGTAAATTTTTAGAAATTTTGCATGGTACTAACGAGAAAAACAAGAAGCCTTGCCAAAATATTATTGGAAATCTGACTAAGAATTTTAATTGCATATTTTCCAAACATTAACTATAAACCTTCACTGGAATGTTTCTGAAAGATTTTGCACATTTTTCGATGATAGCTTGAAATTTGCTTTCATAAAATCTTTCCCAAAAACTTCTTAAATATTACTGGGTACTAATGAGATAGATTTCAAATAGCTTTTTCTAATTATTATTGGAAACTGTGAAAGAGTTTTAGGCACATATTTTTCAAGCACTCACTATAATCTTTTGCAATAACGTTATTCAATAATTTTGGACATGAAAATATAGATTATAGTTCCAAAGCCAATGTATGGTGCAACTTTTAAATTAACATTTTTTAAATTTAAATTGCACTTTTCTTCATTACATTCAACATAAATATTTTGTATAATTTGTTAATTATAAATATCCTTAAATGTTACTTTTTTATCCTGCATTTTTATTTTAATTCAGTAAATAATTCATTAAAAATTAGCAACAATTAATTAATCGAATGAGATATCCACCACAGAATCAAATGGTTGATGTGAGTAATGAAGATGGAACATGATATTCAAGATACATTCTATACATATTATTTTTGAGTTGTGACAAGGTGACAAGTCGTATCGACAGAGTCTCCTTGTGCGTTTGCCTGTGGGTAAGGCGCGCCCCTCTATTAGACTTAAAAACAATTTCTAATGAGTCTGTTCGCGCCTATAAGTAGATGCGGGAATTAATAAACATGTTCATTATTGTTAAAAATATGTATTAAATCTTCTGCAATAAAAAGCTGCGATCGGGCGTACATTAACGCGCCTTTATCTAGACCCATATAACCCTTGAACGTGTCAGTGATCGGACGCGCAGTAAGAGAGAACACAGTGATAGTGCGCGGTAAATAACTGGACCGTTGACGGAGACAATAGCGAGTGACTAAAAAATGTTGAAGTATGAGCAAGTGACTAGTGGAATCCTGAGCCTGGCCACCATCGATGCCTGTAATATACCAGGGCATCGATAAGGAAAGCAGTGGCTAAGAACATACATGCAGCACGCAAAGTTAAAACAAAGGCTCGCGATTCAAGGTAAGTCCCTTCGTATATTGTCGCGCAGAAATCATGAAGAAGGCGTCGCAGGATGGCTCAAGGTCAGCGCGTTGCGCAGTACTGAGCAAACATTCCAAGGTAATCGTTACGCTGACTTGGTCATACCGGATAAGTATGTGTGTGAATGTATGCGTGCACGAATGATGTCAAAAGTGCTGTTGCGTGCTCACGTCGGCATCCTGTAAATAAGACCATGGAGTGATTACACCTTAGTGATAAGCAAGGTTGTTTGTATAACGCTTTATGTGTGATGAATGTAATAAATATGAATTTATGGATTGTACGTTTCGTAATTTTATAAACCTATCTATCCTACCGTTTGTCCTTACATGTGCTCGCAGGAATGACTTTTTATTCTTCAACCCCGACAATTGATTAATATAAAATAGCACATTCAACGAGTCGACCACCAATGTAAGCCCGTAGTGTTTTTATCAAAATATTTATTCTATTGTATTTGAAAAAATATTTTATGGAATATTCAAAAAGAAACTTCTTTAATTGTACAATATTTTTAAAACATTGTAGTTATATTTTAGGGAAAAATTCTTGAGAATGCTTTGGAAAGATTTTAAAAATATTTCTAATCATAATAATATAAAAAGTTTAAGAACATTTATGGAATCTGCATGATAAATTTCATGACATTTTTTGGGAGGTTGTCAATATTCAAATTATCATATTTCAAAAATGTTTCAAGAAATAATATTGATGAGTTTTGTAAAACTTACCGGAAATATTTTGTGATATCTTTTAGAGCGAATTTTGTTGCGGACATTTCCATATTTCAGAGATATTTTTTCTAATATTTCAGAAATATTTCCTTCATTCGGACATTTTTTGAGATTATTTTATAAATATTTGAAGCCCTATGAGATGGAGTCCAATACAAATTTGGAATTTTCTTAACTTCCTATTATCAGACTTTTCGGCTTGTGAATGCTTGCGTTTTCGAGAATTATCATATAATCATCTTGATCCGAGGAGCTAATCAACTTTAATTCAGGTTCTTTATGAAAAAGAAATTCCATCAAATAATATGTCTTGGCGAATACTTTATTATTAACTCTCACCTTATTATTTGTGACGGGGTTCTCGACCGTTGGCCACAGTCCGTCGGCCCGACAATTCGCAAAATTAAAATTTCTAAAATTCTTTGTGCCAGGTAGGTGAAAGAGAAGGGAAGAGAGACAAGATAAGTACGCAGGACCGGGCAGTTAAGAGGAAAGTATCAATAAGTAAACAAGAATGTTTGAAGTTCAGAGTAAAAAAAGGAAATTTTATAGTATGGCTGTTGTTAAACCGGAGCTAATTCGATGGCCGTCTGCGAATTCGTTTATATATTTTTTTCTCTTTTGGTGATTATTATTATTTTCTTTTTTGTATAATTCGTATTTTTTTAAATTTTTTCTATTATTTACTTTGTTTTTTTAATTATAACGCTTCGATGCATTACATTGATTCGCGCGTACTTACTATCACCTTATCCTCTTTCCTAGAATATAATTAATTTTTTATATGACAAGAGTTGGAGTGAAGGGCCATTACCGTCATTACTTACTGGTAAGTCCTTCCTTATTGTACATTTTTAAACTAAATAGGACGGTTACTAATTATGAATTTATTTTGTAACAAAAGAAAACGAATATCTTGTCCAAATTACTTTTATCCATTTCATTATATAACAAGTATACGTAGTCTCCCATGATGGGTTTTTTCAACAGCTTATTGGATAATGCCTTTTCCACATAGTCAACTTCATCCTCATTGTTGGCCATGTATTCGACTTCATCATCATTAACAATATATTTAAAGGTAGTTTCAAGCGATTGAACTATTGTATTAATCTTATTGGTAATACTATTAGGATAGTTAAATTTACCTAATATTTCATTGTTATCGGTGGCAGTAGATGGTTTAGATATATTTCCAAATTTAATTCTAATATTTACATTTGTCTTTTATTTTCTATTATTAACAAATTTATTTGCGTTAGATAATGCTACAATAAGCTATTACAATAGCTCAACTATAGATTTAAACGTTTCTCCCAATGTTTTTTCTAAATTAGTTTTTCCTCGTTTCAGTAGCTGATATTTACATCCAATTATATTGTGAGCTTCACTCAATTGCTGAAGGGCCTTTTTCCTGTCCAAAATCAGTCATGTTGTCCCTTGCAGTCATAAAAATAAATAACATTTTTCTACTCACTATATCAAATTTAGAGCAAACGAATCGAACCCCTCTCTATATCTTCCATGATTTATTGGTCTGTCTCAATCAATAACTAGAAATCCATGATTATCGTCTCTTCAAAATGAGGAACAAATCTTTTTAAATTGCTCTAAATGCATATCAGAGTTGACGTAATTATTATAGGTGTATTTGATGTTTGCTTCATCTTGTCAAAATAATATTAATAAATTTACATTATCTTTAATAAGGTGTTTTGAAATGCGTACATACGATTGGCAAAGATAAAATCTACTTTTTTGTCTTCACATGCAAAAGATTTTTCTCGCGTTATCATGCTTTTTCGTGGCTATATTATAAAAAATCATAATGGTATTTGGTCTTGCATTATTAAGTCAAACGATTGATTCGTGCTCACTAAAGGTAAATTATTCCAATGCCATCAATGGGCACTAGTAAATTATTCAGAAATTTATATTTGGGCTGGTTAAGTAATTTAGAATAGGCGTATAAATGTTCAAATCTGGAACCATTAGGGTGAGTGTTAGAGTTATTACA
The DNA here is from genome assembly GCA_030064505.1 of Chouioia cunea. Classification (NCBI taxonomy): domain Eukaryota; kingdom Metazoa; phylum Arthropoda; class Insecta; order Hymenoptera; family Eulophidae; genus Chouioia; species Chouioia cunea. Next base: position 21,544,824 of record JAOPFQ010000002.1, read on the forward strand.
AAATTGGTTTTCCCACAATGAGTAGGTCCGTAAAAAACTACGCGTATCAAATCAGAATACATCGTATTTCTTATTTAATTGATTCAATAATACTAAATGGGCTGTCAACTATATAAGGCTAGCTTATATATTTTTCAATTCATTAACGCACGACGTTTCAATGAGGCATGATTACTCATCAACAACATTGTAAAAAGACAGTCGTAGACGAGGTGGAGTATTAAATAAAATCATCAATAGTGTACTTTTGGAAGTTCATCTTATAGGTATCAGTATTGTGGACTGGGAACTAAACTGAAGAAATAATTAGCTCGAGGTAATCCTAGTAAAAATGAATTTAATTAAAAACAACAGGAAACAAAGCAAAGCTTCTAAAAGAAAAAATAGAAAACCATTGACTACATTGAAAAACATTATTAGCGCATAATCGCTCTTAGTTATTCAATGAGCTTTGAATAAGCCCAAAGAACCTACGAAAAAGGCTGACGAAGTACGTAAAATAAGTATCCATCGTATTTTATCCAATAAAATGCAGTTAATGGAGCTGTTTCATTATTAATTCCACTATTTACTGGTTTGAGCGCTATAGAATCTATGGCGGCGAGCTTGCCTCTATCGATAAGAGCATGTTACAGCACTGGAAAATAACGTAGATAACTTCTTAGAAGAAAATTCACGTATTAACCTTTCTGTAGCATCAGAAAGTAAACTTTCATTTTCAAGATTTTCAAATTTTTTTCTTAGTTTTTCCATTTATAAATATGGTTCGGTTACAATTGAGATTGATTTTCTTTATGAACACTCTATTTCTGAACTTGATTCAGAAATAGAGCTTTCAGAATTGTTTAACTAAAGAATATATGACAGAAAACAAATTAGTTCTAGAGTAAATAGGAATAAGGTCTTCGATTTTTTTTTATATTTGGCACATAAAATACCTATATGGAGGTAATCACTTCTGCTAAGTTTAACGATAAAATATTAATTAATTAAAAAATTAAAAACAATTAAAGTCTTCACCCAGAAACGGGACGTTAAGGACCCGAAGGATTTTGGTACGCTAAATCCGAATCCGACTCCAGAAATAACCCTATACGTCAGGTTTTCGAGATATCCTAACCTAAAAATGGAAAAAACACGCTTTTTTTGTATATTCGTGGTTATTTACCATTGCAAATAAATTTTTTTTCTAAAAACTGATAGCACTTTCTTCAAATAGTATTCTTACGCTTTAAAACTGTGTCCCCAAATTTTATATATCATTATTATTCAGTGAGATATCGATGATTGAAATGAGTTACTTTTCCATTTTCAATACTGCATTTGAATATATCCAATTTTTCAAATGAACCGATATACAATAAGTATGGTTTTTATAAGTTGTATCACCCAAATTAAAAATCCAAAACTACTCCAGAATCTCACATTTAATTTGGATGATTAATTTGGATGGATGAGTCTCGAGTTGTTTCACATTTAATTTGGATGATACAACTTACAAAAACCATAGATATTGTATATCGGTTCATTTGAAAAATTGGATACATTCAAATGGAGTATTGAAAATGGAAAAGTAACTCACTTCAATCATCGATATCTCACTGAATAATAATGATATTTAAAATTTGGGGACACGGCTTTGAAGCGTAAGAATACTGTATGAAGAAAGTGCTATCCATTTTAGAAAAAAAATTTATTTGCAATGGTAAATAACCACGTATATAGAAAAAAAGCGTGTTTTTTCCACTTTTAGGTTAGGATATCTCGAAAACCTGACATATAGGGTTAATTATGAGGTGGGATTCGGTTCAGCGCACCAAAATCCTTCGGATAAAAAAAGGTTCCGTTTCTGGATGAGAAATTTGTCAGCCTGTGTTATCTATCGGATCTGCATACTTTTTTTTTTAAATACCCAGAAAAGATTATATTTGGAGAATATATATACATATATCATAATAATATGTTTGTTAATAAAAAGATTATAAAGAATTAAAATAAATTTCTGCAAATTTTGTTAAAAAAGGCAACTTTTATTTAAAAAATTTTTTGTTACAATCAATTTCTTGAAATTTGAATAAAACTTTCATGATTGTTAATAGGGGCTAAGTAATGATCTTTCAAAAAAGTACTACCTGTGTCGCATAGCTGGAAGATCGGAATGATAGAAGCCTCCCATTCCCCGAAACTTTTCCAGATAGTTCAGGTCAATAAGTCAGTAGATATATTAGCTAAACTTTCATTATTTAATTAGTGTTAAGTAGGACTAACATTTTTGACATAATAATTAACGAAAACTATAGTCTAAGCGAATTAATTGGAAGATTAATTTAGTTAATAAGTTATAAATATTTAAGTTTCTTTTCATTGTTTTTTCTAATGTCAATTTTATGTATATGTATATATATATATAAAAATAAATTTTTCTCTTTTTTATTTTCACCAACTATTGGTTGTCATCAAAAGTATTAGAAGAATTTCTCTAATACTTTTGATCAGCTGGTAATCTTGCCATAAATTCTTTATATTTTTGTCCATCATAAATATCCCGAAAATCAATATAGAAGTCTCTATGAGTCTTTACAAAATTTCGTATTTCTCTTTCTATATTGATCATTATGAAATAGTCACAATACGAAGGATTTTTAAGATTAACATAATCATCGTATACGTCGTAAAATACTCTACGGCGTCCTTTATCAAATGTTCCAAGGTAGACTTTACATTCTGGACAAACAGCGTAATACTCTCTACCTCCTGAATTGAACATGTTATTGACCTGATAACGACCTCGAAAAATTCGCTAAAACTTTTGGGCAAGCGGAAGGGAGCGAGAGGTAAGGTGCGCTCATCGGCTCAGTTGGAATTTTGCCTCAAAGAAGGAAAGTTTGTTTTGTTTTTCGTGAGAGTGATAGTGTAGATATGGTGAAGATTTTGTTTTTCTTGAACTTGGTTTTGCGAATCCTCCTGAGCTGTTGAGTATTTTCATTGTTCTCTTTCTCTCCCTCTTTACGTCGATTGATTATTTTTTTTTTGTTTTTGTTTAATTGTATTGTTGTCGGGCTTCACTCGATTCTCCAGGCTGTATAGCCGGAGCTCGGTGACGGCCGTTTGCGAGTAACCCACGCCGTATTTGAATTGTATAGCTTCGTTTTCTTTTCTTTTTTTTTATTATTATTATTTGCTTATTTCGTTTTGTTGTCGGGTTGATATATTTTTCTGTTGCTTTTTTTATAATAAATAAATGTTGTATGCGTTAAATTGTTGCCGCCTTTATTTTCGCTACCACGTCACATTATCCCCTTAACTTTTCAAGGTCATATCTCCTTGCATGCGCAAAGCCGTTTCACCCCTCCTATCTTTCCCCTTTTGTCATTTCTTATTTTTTATCTATTTCAACGTCGCCACAGTAGCTGTTCTTTACGACCAAGGTAAATTCTCCCCTTTAGCTAAATTTTAGCTAATTTTAGTTTTGCATTCAAAACTAAAATTAGCTATCTAAAATATACTAAAGCTAGCGATTACGATATCTTAATATCAAACTAAATTGTACTTTAGATAAGTCTGCTCCTTCGTTTACAACAGTAAAATATTGGCTGGCAGAGTATAAACAAGCAAAACGAATATCGCAGTAATCGATCAAATGAGGTCACCACCGGACAACGTCATAACAGGTGATCAAAATCCACAAAATGATATTGAATGATTCAACTATAAGTATGCAAGCTGATAGACATGGTAGGCATTTAGAAAAGTGCTGTACTTCGTGTACTATTTGGAAATGAAAAAGCTATGCGCAAGATGGATTTCGCGATTACTCACAATGTAATAAAAATAGCGCCGTGAGAACATTTCAGTCAAGTTTTTAATGACATTTCACAAGAGTTAAACTTCAAATTGTTTCTTCACGCACGCTATTTAGCAGATCCGTTCTCTTTAGATCAGTCAATTTTGTATTTCTAAAAAAATGACTCAATGGTAAAAAATTTATGAACCATGAAGTGCTGTTGATAGCTATTTTGAGAAGCTCGACAATTCTCGGTATAAATAAGACATCGAACATTGCTGGGAGACTAAGAAATATTTTTTTTATTATCCCTTATTCCATTTTTAATCTGTCTCGCATAAAAGACAATGAGTAAGTGAATTTACAATTTTGGTGAATATGTATGCTATACATAGAATAATCCAGTGAGTATTTGACAAGATTTATACGAAGATGAATTAATTAATATGAATTTTTTTTATAAAATAATGTAGTTTCCTTCTAAAATTAAAATGTTATAATTTTTATGTTTGGTGTTTTTGATTGATTTTTTAGAAGCTTATTTATTAGTTAGTTAGAGTGATTTTGTAATTTATTACTGTATTTTTCGTAGAAATGTTTTATCTACTTTGACTGTAGGTACATGAAGATCATTTAAAATAATTCGGCTTGTTATAAACCATGGGGGTTGAACGATATTGCTTAAAACTTTCGATTGGTATCTTTCTAATATGTTTGCGTTTGAATGTCAAGAGGCAGATTTATTTAAGTATAGGCTTATAAAGCGGCAATTTATTTTCATCTATGAGTTTAAATAATTTTGAAGAGTTATAGATGCAGTCGTTGTATCCGAGTGTTATGTTACGATAGGCGTCATCTGTGAATGTTATCGTCATACTTGAGGACGTTGGCAGATTCGAAGTATATAAGAGGTGTAATGTTGGTCTTAATACACTACCTTGCTGCACCCCTGTTTCTATCAGATAGCTTTTCTATATTTCATTGTTTATTTTGATCTGAAAAGCTCCATTATGTTTGAAAAATAGGATGATGCTAAAAGTAAAAAGGAGATTATATTAAAAAATAAAAAATGTTTTTGAGAAAAATTTGCTTCTTTATTAAAAACACGAGTATTTATAGACCCAATATTATAATTTGTTAATTGTTTGGAAGTCTGAAAATACGGACGTCCGTGTTAACTAATGTTGTCATGTAACTATTATGTAACTAAGACATACAAATTTCGATTATTATTTCCAATAGGGACAGAGACATTTTCCTTATGATGCAGCTTTTACTATAATGAGTATATGCAGTGCATTGTCGAGAAAATGAGTTAATATATTTGGTAACTATTTATAAAAGTCGTAAGAGAAAAAAAAACTTTTGAAGATTGTTAATATCAAATAACTGGCCGAACTAAATCATCTCGGATGCCATTTTTTACAATTTACGTTGAAACGAAGGGGCGGAGTATACCCGATACCGGTTCGCGGGTTTATGTCTGTGCTATTACTTACTTGTGACAAAATTGTGAACCATCATACGTTTATCAAAGACGAAAATAATGTGCAAAAGGAAATCAAGGATCTGACCAGACAACTTATCTCTATATAGTTGACTAAATTTCTTCTATAACAATTGTATACCTTTCGAAAAACTTGTGTAATTACATGGATGTTTATAAAAATCATAATAATATATGCAATACTATCATTATAAAATAAGCAGAAAATATAAGCTTTATTTACACATATGTATCAAGATAGAGCTCATGCGATAAGTATACTGATGATTTTAGATAATAAATTTCATCGTACTACGTAATATATTACATAGAACTCCCTATAAATTTATGAATGTGTATACTGATGTGCAATTAATTCATACGAGAACCGTATCAATTTGTTGTATAAATTATCGTTTGAATTATAGTTATAATCTTTAAATTTATTCTAACAAGATAAAATTATTACAACGATAATTATAGTTTATTGAATCAATTTATCAACATATTTTAAATATGCCCTTCCAATGTTCAAAAAAATTAGACTCGTACTGACACCTGCGAAAGCGAATGCTGTATTGTTGACTGGAAGTACTGAGCTTAGTACTGACCATATCAAAACGGAACCAAAAGTGAATAACAAAGAGCCAGTCATACTGAAAAAGAAAATAATATTAAAAACGATTTTTCTTCTCTTAATTTTATAACATATTTAATATTATATTACATATAAGGGATTAAGCGTTTTATAAGCAAATAATTCTAATTACTATTTACATTTCAATTTGAACTGCGTTTTTGCCTATTATTAATGTAACTAGGTAATAAAGAGAATTAAATATAAACTATACGATATGAAGGGTCAGATCGCAAACCGTTGGTGTATTGACAGAAATCACTAATAGTCTATAAGTCAGCTGCACTTATCGTTTGGTTATTTTAATAAAGCTAGTTTTGTTTCATATCAAAGTTCTTCCCTTAGTAGACAAAGAAACAGGCTTTAACTGATCAGGTAGCAGTATATACGTTTTTGGCAATTACCCACAAGGTAAAATAAAAAAAAATTAAGTAATTTCAGCAAGTCTTAAAAGAAAGTGTTCAATAGTTTTGCTAGTATATACAATAAAAATAACATTTATTTGGCGACCAAACAGTGGAAACTCCTTCGATTGATGTTGCATATTTGTACAAAAATTTGTTATCAAGTCATTTTTAGAAAGTTGAAACAAAGATTTACAGTATTTCATAGAGTATATAATATAAAAAAAGGTATTAAATTAGCTGCCTAATGGTGGAAAAGCTTTCGGCTGATGCAGTAAACGATGATATCACAGCTTTTATATAGGTCAACAGGTAGTAGGATCGCTTTGTGCTTATCACATCAGATTAGAGACTTTACACCACTGCGCTGACAGCTGAATAGTTTTTTTTATACCATATACACTATAGAGTATAATATACTTCAATTCCGGTTTTGCCGTTATCATTTTAACAATGTTGGTCATCAACAATAAAATGCAGCGAACCATCATTTTATGTAGCACGCGTAAATATTTAATTTTGTATTTTTAAATTCACCAGTAAGCTACTGTTCATTTATTACCTTTGTATGTAATAAATTTATTAATTTTTATATAAAAAATTCTAATTACTATCAAATAATACAATCAATTTACTAAAGTAATACCAGTGTGTGCTTATAAATAATTTCGTTTTGAAAAGTCTCCTGTATCATTTCTTCTACCTACGATAATTTGTATGGTATTAAAGTCTAAAAAGAAATTATCCTTTATATTTTATGTTTTCTAAACCGGTACTAACCGCATTTTCAGTTGTGCGCTTTTTGCCTTGTTTGGATGTGCGTCATAGTATCAACATGAAGTTGAAGTGTACATATTGTTCTTAATGGCTATTGTACCAAATAAATACATATATAGTTAATGAAGAAATATAATTTTTATGATATAATATTCGCCAATAATATGATTAATACGTTAAAGGAAATAAGTTAATACAGATATAATGGTTTTTTTCTTTTTAATTTAAATTAATGACTGTTAACTATTTATATCTAGAGAGGAACTAAATCTAGTATATGAACAGAAATTGTAGAATCTTAGTAATAAATTGCATGTAGAGACATAATGACTGCTTTTTGTTGATACTTCAGTATCAGCTTCATCAAAGGACATTTCAGACGTTTCCTCCCTCTCACAAGGTTTGGTATGGATGTTATTTTCTTCTGAAAATTCTTAATTATGATCTAAAATATTATTGTTGATATTAAATAATTTTCATAATTTTCATTAAACATATCACCGATAGAAGCAGGAAGTTGTTATTCAAGCCAATGAAATCCATATTTGTTATCGACTTCTTCCCAACCTTACTTTTATGAAAATGATGATGTAGATATTATACGTGCATGGACTAAAATATTAGCAGTATGGAAAGATTGTTAAAATTACAGCTTCAACACAATTTCGTGGAGCGGTAACAATGACACGTCAACACATTTTTATTTAAACAGTTCAACTTAAAATTATTATCAGTGACGATCTATATTTTTAAAACAATTTTTGCTCTATCGCCATTTAGACTGTATCCTCGGCAGCCCATACAGACTACTAACAAATTTTGCATTACATCAAATAAGAGGGTTGGATGAAAAGTCCCGGTCCTGTTGAAGATATGGTGCCACTAGAATGATTTTGCACTGACATTATTAAATGCCATCCCTAAATAGCTTATATTCATAGTTTTAGGGAGTAGCTTGGTTAGTATTTGATTTACAGAATTTTAATCAAGACGATTTAAGTTTTCATAAAAATGAACCATTCTGAAAAGCGTACTGTAATTAAATACTTCTCTTTAAAAAATTTAATGCCTAGTGAAATTAAGAAGGAAATGGATAGCACACTTAAAGACTTTGCTCCGTCATATTCAATAGTAAAAAGGTGACTTACAGATTTTTAAATGAGACGAAGGAGCATGAACGATGAGTTACGTTCTGGATGCCCCGTAAAAGTGACAACTTCTGAAACTTCTGATTAAAGTTGTTTGAGTTAACAGAAATCTTAAAAAATCAAAAGAATGTGTATGCAATATATTAAATAATATTTAGCAAGGTCTGTATGAGATGAGAACTAACCTAACCAAATTTTTGATCCAAAAAATATGTTCACAGTAAGAATTAGACGCTCTACCGAGAAATTCTCAATAAATTTTGTAGGCAGTTCATAACTATGGATGAGACTTGAGTTTGCCACAATATTCCTAAAAAAGGGAGAATCAGATTGAAAAAAGATAAAGTCAATTTTCTTCGTAAACAAAGTTACGGCGAGAAATTTCGGGATGAAAAAGGAACGGTTTTTATTGACGATCGAAATAAGGCTAAAAGTATTACTCATGACTAATACGCAAATTATTGTAGCATATGAGTGGTAAATAATACCAAAAAATGGCCAAATAAATCACATTGCATGCATACTTCAACTAAATTTCCTTTGATATTTTCTTTTTTATCAGAATGTCAATGAACACATAAATTTTATTGTTGTATGTAGTTTTTAAATCTTTCTATATCAATACTGCATTCAGCAATACAATTTTAGCATTGATCATCCCCTAGTTTATGAAGACCAAGCAAAAATTCTTCAGTGTTCAATATCCTATGGAGATATAGAATAGATTATTTTTGGAAACAGCTTCGATGAGAGGGTTGATAACCATTTTAAAACCATTTATTATTTACTTGAGAAGTGACATGCATAATTTTAAGCGTTTCTTACTTAAATCTTTCGTGGTGCATTGAATTTTTCGAAGCAAAGACACAACTAATCATCTTTGATTTTTAGGTGTAATTTAATACACTTTTGACGACCAGTGAGAGATTTGTCAAGTAGATAAATTTCATCAGTTTTTAATTTTATAAATTAAACGTAAAATAAACATAAATTGTTTATTGAGGGTAGAGCAGATTCAAGCAGTTCAAAATTAGCTTGGGAATTGAAAAAATCATTCGAAGACTTAGGTCAAGCTGTTAGACGCGGTGTTTTATCAGTCCAGTGCACGCGTAGCCTATCAGATAGATCCTCGCTGGGTTAAGCGTTCTCGACTTTAAATTGTCCCAGTCTCGTCTATGCTGAGATTCTTGACTTAGCTGTTATAATTTATTGCATTTACATAATTATTTTAAATTTCATTTTATTTTGAAAATTAAAAATGAATGTAAACCTTGCGGTTTTATTATATATAATGACTGTATTTAATAAGTACTAAATTAGGAATTTCTACTAGCTGAAACCACAATTTTTGCTCCTACCTAGGACGAGACTGGGGCATTATTAAGGCGAGAATGCCTTAATTATTAAGCGTCAATTTGCTGAGTTACGAGTATAAAAAAACTATTTAATCGACAGTGGAGTGGTGATGCAATAAGCACAAAGCGACGCCATTTCCAGTCGGTCCATATGTATACACTAATATCGGCGTTCATCGCATTAGTTAAAGACTTTTCACAGCTGTACTGCTTGCTGAGTGGTTTTTTTTAATTATATATTTGTATATTTGTGTATTTGCTATGATAAAATGATTAAAAAAAAACATTTCACCTTGATTATCAACTAAACTGGAGAGAGTACATTTGGACTAAAAGAAAACAACTTACGTAAGATATTTCAATTTTGCGTTTATTCAAAGTTATATTTACATCTAACTTGTTAATAATATTTTGCCGGTAATTTTCTATTACAGTCAAAATATTTAAGAATAATCAAAACTTCATTCATTTAAACTCTCAGCAGGGAAGGGAATAATATTTTACTAAACTAAAAATAATAGAAGTAACTTGCCGGAAAGTGTTAATGAATAATAAACTACTCTAAATATGTAATTTCGTATTTTCAACGTATTTGCTACCTAGACCAATTTGTGCTATACTGTAGATCTCATACGACTTGAGAATGTTCTTTACCAAATTATGCATAATTTTAAGTTGGGTATTGTAGACAATAGCTTTCTCTCTATCCCTCTCTATCTCCACACCCAATTTATTTTATTTATTAAATTAATTAATTGATTAATTATGTAAAATTAAAAAGGTTAAAATGTTTTTATTATTAATATATTAATAATAGTAATAATAATATTAATAAAAATAAATCATGTTAAGTAATAATAAACTGTATAAAATTACATCTCTGAACATGTGAGCACATGTTTATTTTTTTCAAACACTTGAGTCCCTATAACCAACTCGATGAAGGAAATTTTTTCTTTTATAGACCTAAGCAAAAGAACCCCGCTTGGGAAAGGGAAAATTCGAGAGTTCGATTGTGTTGTAATTACATTAGACTTATTGATGAATAAGCCAAAACAAAATGACTGAGTTCTTTTTATGTAAAATTCGACAAGTGTTTAATACTTTGGATAAAAGATTGCCTTTTTATGAAATGGTCTTTTATAAATCAAAGAATCGCTAGAAATATTCTCTTGGTTAATTGGTGATATGAGTTTTGAAGAAAAAATATTTTAAGTAACTTTTTGCTCGAAAGGGAAATGTCCTTAAGGGTTGAACTTAAAACTATTTTGAAGAATATCAGAAAAATACATGATAAGTTTAAATAATTAAGGAAATATTTCAGCTGAGGGCTGGAATTTATTCCAAGTCTCTGCATTACACATTTCAGAAATTTGCTTAAAAAGGTCCAAATACTGCTTCGGAGTGGATAGTCATATCCACTTAATTTCCATTGAAAGCAATCGTGAGATCCATCCGGCCGACAGCTATCTCATTACTAACTTATCTCATAAATGTTTATTGTCGTTCTGTACGACACGACTACGGTTTATACTATTTTGCACATTTTTATTCTTTGACTAACAAGAATCAAGTCATGGACTATTTTATCTATTTCCGTAGTAACTACGTTTGCTGGGGGGCCTAGACGCTCTACATCAAAAACAAATGTACGGCCTCATTTAAATTTTTTGAACCAATATCTCTCTGTTCTTATAAGTGCAGAAGAGTCTAGATAGACAAAATCCAACTTTGCTTTTATTTCTTCATACATTTTACCATCCAAAAATACAATATGAATTATGAACCGATATTGCTTTCTTCATTGTATCGAAAGGTACTAAATATATTTAGCATAAACGGCTGTAAAAACCAAAACTAAATTATAAATCTCTTTAATATTTTGTACAGCATTGTTTGAAAGATAGCAGTACACAATCGTAATACCTACTATTTTTAGCAACGTCAACTACTTACAAACATCGATACTTTTTGACCCGCCGAAATAGTAAAATCCGGAAGTAGCTACGATAAAATTAATCTCAAATATTCACAGCATAACGGATAACATTCGTTGTTAATATATCCACAAAAGTTATAATATTTTATTTATGTTTTTCATGAGCTTGTGTTGTCTTGATCTATGCATGATCGACAGTATTAATGCTAATTGTAGATGCAGTCAATATCTATTTTATAGTACGTTGGCCTAAATATTGTAACTTTTCCAAAGATCTATCTGACACTGTATTAATGTCCCGTGACCTGTTTGTGTTCATCAAATCTATAAAGCCCCAATTAGTATCTTGATTTATTTATTGCTTATTGGCTGTTCGTTTCTAATTGCGTAAACCAAATTACTAAATAAATATAGATTAATTATGTTTACTCATTGGATGATAGAGAGGATAATAGAGAGAGAGCGAGAGAGAGAGAGAGAGAGATTGTGACTATTAAATAAATTTGCGACTGTATAATAATACATGTTCTCGAAAGATAAAAAAAAATGTGTAATATAAGATGACAATAAAATGCATAGTTAGATGAATGCGAGTGATGTGCAATTGTCTTGAAAAAGAAGGGCCGAGTGTGGCTGATGCCGTTGGTTATATATATGTATATCTCTTGGGCATGATGATTAAGATTAAACGGATGGTGGGCTGATGGTGCCTTAATGGATTTTAAATTTTACCCATATCGTAACGGAAACAGATGGTGAATTTGTCTCATGATGTAGAAAAATGTTCGTTTGTAATATCATGTTATCATAGGTGAAATTACATATTATTGAATATAACCTTTGAATTCATAGTAAAGGCACTGAGTGAACGTATCTAGGAATTAGGAATTTTTAGTTATGAAGTATTTTACTCGGTGAAATATCTACAAGAGTACATAAACAAATTGAAGCGTGGCACAACAACGAATATTAATAACCAAGGTAGCTACAACTTAAAAAAAAAGCCAAAAACAATCAATTTTTCGGAATTTGAAAAAAAAATGTATATAAATACTTCATGGCCAGTTTCAATAAAATCTTTTTTAGAACAATAGCAATACTGACCGACTTCCCTGCGCAAGAATAACATTTTATCTATAAAAATACGACTTATACATATAAGTGTTTGAGAAAATAATTCTAAGGGGTTATATTAAACTAAATAGATAAAAACACGGTTTAATTTTCTCACCTGAACGTTATTCTATTATAAACCGTAGTTCCTTCAAGATGCTTCCGTGTAAAAATGTAAGAGCCTGTACCCGTTACAGCATTTATCAGTAAAAGATTTGATATATCCCTCTGCCCAAAAATTCTGAAAAAAGGTCATACATCACTGTACAAAATGATAATATACCATTATATTTACAATTATTAACCATCATAATATTTTATATTAAAAAGTTATAAAATATATAACAAAAGTGCTTATATATTTAATAAATATTTTACTCGTAACTTAAACATTTCAACGCTTCAAGAGAGAAAACCCTATTTTTATACGAATTATAACGATATTGTTCAATGTTAGCCCCCCCCCCCCGGGATAATTGTTAACAAATTATTTTTGGGGATTCCGCGAGATGAGCTCCCGCACACTTGCTTATAATGCTGTACCGGTCGATTTACTTGCGCATACGTGGGAAATAAAAGTGAGCAGGGTCATATAAAATACTACGCATGAAATTCATTCGGAAATCAGATTATTTAATTCGTTATAAATTACTTGTACAAAATCTACCCATTAGTCAAAATGCATTCACTTGTTGCCCAAGCCGCGCGTTTACCGCGCCCATGAAGTGCATTGCGGCTTTACGAGACTGATGCAAGCGGACCATGGGACATTACTTATTAGTTTTCTGTAATTAATAAAATTTAGTACTTGTGGTAAGATGCTAAAAGAATAATAATAAGTGTTTTATGATAGTTTGTATAATAAATTATCAGGCTTATTATTATAATAACTTATTTGATGCACCTTAGGTTTTATAATATGATTAAATAATGTACCAAAATAGCAATTGTGAATGAGTTTCGCTTGTTGTAAAGTGCACTTTCCTATGGTATACATGTTATTTCTGAAAATAAATTGGAGTATTCAGTTAAAGGTATAATAGTATTATGTACTATTATACCTTATTAGCTTAATGTCATAGTTATGGATCAGTAGCCTGATTAGTATTTGATTGACAGCATTTTAATCAAAATAATTTTGAAGTTTTTACGAAAATGGATGATTCATAAAAATGTGCTACAATCAAATACTTCTATTTAAAAGATCTTACGCCTAATAAAATAAAGAAGGGGATACATAACTCACAAAAGACTCTACTTCTCCATTTTCAATGATAAAAGGGTAGATTTGCAGAGTTTAAAAAGGGACGGAGAAGTACGAACGCTTCGTGGAAGTGACAACTCATAAAAGTGTTGTAAAATTCACTAAATTGTGCTAAAGAAAGACGGCAGATTAAAAATGTTTGAGTTTTTTGCAAGGTGAAAGTCATAATTGTTGACACCTGACTAAATGTTCATCCAAAAAACGTCTCAAGTAAGAATTTGGCGCTCTACCAAAATATCCGCAATGAAGATTTGAGACGATTTATAACTATAGGTGTAACTTGCATTCATTACTATACTCCTGAAAGTAAATTATAGTTAAAACAGTGAATCTCTTCGGGAAAACCAGCTTCGAAAAAGGCAACATTAATTTATTTTGAATTCTCATCTAGCAAAAAAAGTCTTGTTTTCACCACGACAATACTCCAACATATTCGTCAATCGTTGTAATGGTGTAGAACACAATTAAAAAATCTCAACCTCAGTTCACATCGTGCCTGCAAATTCTCCAGTTACTATAGTTTTTAGGGCCCAATAGAGAATTCTACAAAACTCAAGGTACATCAATAAACAACATATTAATTTTTAAAGAAAGCGTTTATATACACCGCGGAATATTTTGTGAACAGAATTTATATTTAAGATATTACGGGGGAAAGTTGAACCCACTTGCGCTCGTTGTATCAATGAGGTTATTTAATCATAAAGGCAATCATAATTTTGTGACGGAGCTCCTGGCCGTTGGCCGGAGCTCGTCAATGTCGGTGAGCCTGCGACGGGGCTTGTTTACTTTCCGAGGTTCACGACCTCGGAAAGTCGACTTGCCATGCACGGTAAGTGAGAGAGAGAGAGAGAGAGACGGAGAAAGATGAGTGACACTCGCCGAAATTCAGTTGGCCTTTAGCCTCTGAACTGAGCGAGTGTGCTGAAGTTTTCATTTTTTTGGTTTGTTCTTTTTTTTTGGTTTTGTGGGTGCAAGTGGAGTGATTGTTTTGCGAGGTGTGCACCAGGTCCAGCTGATCGGTGAGTGCCCTTATTCGTTATCTCTCTCTCTCCCTCCGTGCAATTTTCTTTTGTTTTTCTTTTTTTTTTGTTTGTTTATAAATTTGCGTGCGCCGGGCCTCGTTCGGACTTCCTGGCTAATTAACCGGAGCCTTACGACGGCCGTTCAATTAATTATATTGCGTGCGTGAATTGCACCTTTTCGCCGTCGCCGATTTTTTTTGTTATTATTATTATTTATTCTTTTTGCCGCGCTTTATATAATTTCATTTGATTTTCTTGTGTTCGCCGTGTATCAATAAATTGTTTTTTTATTTTATTAACCACTCGTTATTACTTTGAACGCCTGCCTACTCACCTGTCCTTGACCTTTCAAGGTCATTATTCTCCTGACGCATGTTAGGCCTTAAGTGCGCTTCATACCTTCCCCTTATTTATTGATTGCGTCGCATTGTTGTTCGCGAATCGTAATTTTAACGCGATTGAAGATGCCTTCCCTTAATATCAAAGGTAAGTGTTCCCTCCTCTATTAGGTATAAGATCTCAACAGCATCTTCAACAGAGTTAGAGGAAGCCAAAAAATAAGGACCTAAAGCATTTAATTTTGTGAAGACTTTACATCGCAAGAATTCGAAGATTTAATTAATCTATTACGAGCAGCAGCCATACCAAAAGGTATCGATAAGCCATATATAAAAAGAAAGCATCACTGTGTCACCTCATTTATAGTTACAAGTCTTACCTCTCCTCCGAATTTAAGCACGGTTACCAACAAACCCGAAATCATAGCAGAATCATTATCATCTACGAACAGTGTTGAAAATGTAGGCTTGCACACAACAAAATAACAAACTCGATCACGTGGTTGGCCAAAGATAATGTCGCAAGTTACAATCAATAACAAATGTAAAGGAGACATTATCTTGGAACCCTCTGTGGAGCTCATAACTAATCCGATCCCAATAATAATCGACATACTTAGCAAAAAACTTGATGTTTTGTCTATCTTGATGACATAGTAGTTATTCCAAAACATTCAAGGAAAACCTACAAAATCTACAAATCTACAAACACCCGATGAAACTTTGAAATTTAGAAAAATAGATCAAAAACCTTCTCAGCAATTAATACAAAAATTTTTTGAAATGGCGATAAAAATGAGGCGGCCAACTCTTTATATCAAAAGTACCTAGCAACAACACAAATATTAAACTAGGCAAAAACTACTATTGGGTAGAGCGTATGGTGAAACATACTGGAAATACGACAAGATAGTGGTTCAACTTCGGAAATATTGCTGGGAGACAAAGATACAAGATATAAAGAACTGGATCGATTCAGAACCCCAGGCACACTTGTCGAAACACCCTCGGATATAAATGAAATTTGGTATATAAATCATGCGCAGCCATGAAAATATTTATATTTATTCGTAATTGAAGCATTATCTAGATATGTAAAAATTGTGATATTAAACGGTTTCGACGAATCCACCAATGCACTCAATAACATATTCTGCGAATGGGGAACACTCAAACAGATAATATCGGACAATGGCTCAACATTTCATTTGAAATCATTTCAGAAACTTTTAGAACAATATCAAGTAAGCCACTATCCAATCACACTTTTACATCCCCAATCAAATGGAGTTTGCGAGAGAGTTATGGGCACACTCAAAGAAAAGGTTACTCGAGCACTTGAGAGCGATCGATCATACCCATAGTCATAAGCTACAATAGCACCGTACATCCAAGTACTGGATTCTCGCCGTACGATCTCTTTTACGCACGCATTCTGCGAGAAACTATAAATGAAACTTCATTAAGAGGTATACTCAATGCAAAAACAAAAATCGACAAAAGTAAAGAAAGAAATAAAATACTACTAGATTCACGATAGTCATTAAGTTTCAAACCGGAAATATAACAACAAGTAATGTTCAAATTAGGAAATGAATATTAAAGTCCGGGAACTATACTCACGATCAACCGAAATTTTAACACTACGCAGATATTGTACAATAGCGCTATATTCGGACGACACTTCAATCAATTAAGACGTCTTTGTTACAGATGAAGGAATTATTGGTATTACTTATTATAGTTACTAGTACGCAGGGACAAATCAACATCATACATCAATCCATACCGTTACTAAGCCAAAATTTCGGCACTGTATTCCTATATGAACATAATTGGAAATAAATTGAGCAACATCTGGATAATATAGCTACCGTTTGCAATAGCCATATATATAAGACTAAAGATTTTATCACACACCAGCAACACAGGTTAAATAATTTTCTGTAAAGACTTCCCAAACACTCTTCCAGCCACACGATGAAAAATCAATACCACACAGAAGAGAGGCTTGTTCAATTTCGTTGAATCAATTAACAAGTTTTTTTTCGTCACAATGAATGCAAATAACGCAGAGTACTACGACCAAGTTAGATAAGCTGTACAAACACACAAAAAAAGCCCTAATGTCAATAAAAAATCAGACTATATTTATGCAGGACACCTTCAGTGGATTCTCTCGAATTATTGAAGTTGAGTAAGAACATGAGATCCATATTCACAAACTATCAGGCCAACGTAGTAATATATCTATCATTTGAAGAAATTGATTTATTCATAGAAGAATATGATAATTATATTACAGAATTATTTACGGACATAAATATTGCACGGAATGCCATACTGTCACCAGCACTCATGAAATCAGAAACACTTATACAGGACTTACGAGAAGCATACCATCAAAGCGTATATATCGACATTCTTCTACTACCTCACATAAATAATTATTTCTCTATCATACAGTCTATAACTTTCTCGTCATATATACCCAGCACAAGACTCACTATAATTACAAAATATCCTATCGCGCATGCAGATCATTACGAAATTATAAAATTACAAATGCTACCTTTTGAAAGTTGCACAAATGTACTTGGACTTCATAGCAGTACATACTAATGTCAAAAGATAGTTCTAAATATCACTCATTGAATCCTATATCGGCTACACAGTGAAATTATTTAGTATCATACGTACATTTTTATAATATATTTTTGAACGATTAATAGGATATTGCTGTTGTCATAATCGTACGACCACTTCAAATATAGTCACCTATACTCATTGCTCTAATGTTAATACCGCCGGTAGATTAATTAGTAAACCTGCTACTTTCGATTCTGACTTTCATACCGTTGTATAAAATACCTCCGCCAGAATATGCGAATATTCTGTAAGATTCTTGAGGACAAGAATTATCTGAAGGCAAGGATTGTTGAATAAGATATAGTCGTTCTCATGTAAACGTATTGACATACATACGTATACATGGGTAGGTAAATATTATTTAGTAGGATACAAGACAATACGGAACGCATTTTTTGATTATCGGGTACACTTAAGCTTATATAAACATAATTAACGTTGCTAATGTTGATACTGTACATTCCCACGACTCAATGTGCTCTTGAGCTTCGACGAAACGTCAGAGATGAAAATGATAAGGACGAGTCTACCTTCCAACAATACCTATAAATATGTAAGCCCATAAGAGACGGCGGTTCATTCGGATAGACAACAATACTACGTAAAGACATTTCTTAGGAGCTCTGTCGACTTGAAATAAAGATTCAACAGAAATACTTGTGTGGGCATTTCATCAGCCTTTCCGACGCCAGGATTTCAACAAGTGCCCGTGCGCGTATTAAACCTTGACCATCGCTACCGTGACGCACAAAACTTGTAAAAATTATAAGTCTCATTAAATAATAGATGACATCACCATCTGTGGTAATATAATTTTTGTGTAATATTAAGTTACGAATGTTTTTTAACAAACGAAGTAGTGTGTAAAGGGATATTATTAAGGAAACAATTCATTATTGTGTTATATTCGTCTTATAAACTGATGTGTGAATTTTAATTTATAATTTTGATATTTTCGTTCATGTAAAACATTCTAAACTTCAAACTCATTAAAAAGAAAAAGTTGTTTTCAAAGTTTGAAGAAAATCTAAACAAAAGTTATTTTCAAGAGAATGTGCTTAACAAAACTTTTAGTATAAAAAATCATCCAATCTTGAAAAATAATAAACACATTGATTTAGTCCTTGCTTTTGAGTAGTGTGATTAGAGGACCAAAAATTCAATATGTCAGTAGATTCTATTATTGTAAAGGATTCAAATCAAAAATGAAATCTAAATTAAAAAGATATATGGAAATATAATTACCATAAACATTAAAAGTCAGTAGATTATTTTTATTGTTAACAGTTTGGTAAAAAATATGTGTATAGACCAGACTATCAGCCTATAATCATATATCCTAACTTTTAACAAGTGGTCTTGGTTTAGTCACTGACTTAAAGACAGTCGACATATTCACCCTGTTTCATACCCTGTCCAATAAGAAATAAAAATAAATGAAACAATTAAATTCAATGAAAGCAAATAAAATATAATAAGAATAAAAATAAAACTCAATAAAGGATATCATCAAGTTGCTTAAACTTTGAGATTTAACATAAATAATTTTATTAGAAAAGATAGCTATATCACATTTTTAATATTTTATAACTTTGGATGTACAAGTTTATAATATTGAATAAGATAAAAATAAGACTGGAATGTGTACATAAGCCATTTTTCATGTATAAATTGAATGTAGTGGTATAAAACAAGATTCCATTTTGTGTGTGAGTGTTATTAAAATAAAGTCATTTTGTAAAATAAAATAAACAATAATAATAGTGCTATGTTACATATCATACTTATTACCAGAGTTAAGCTATTATATATATAAGTAATAGTAAATTCCAAATACATTCTTCATTCATTAAGCTTTATATATTTTCATGTTGTATTTATAATAAATTAAGCTATTACAATTGATTAATTTAATTTCTTTAATTTCATTTAATTTTTTTAATAACTAAAAAGAATATGACATAATATCTACCAATGTAATGCTTAAAAAGTCTTAATTTAACTTTATTTAAAAACTTACAATTTGATTCAACTTTCAATTTCAAATTATATAATAAAATAAAAATTATTATAACCATTAAACATACAAATTCAACACAACTGGGTATAATTTTTTCAAAGAACGAAAGTATTTTAATATCAGTTTTTGAAAATAAATTGTAACAAAACTGTCAATTTATACAATTAAAAATATCATAACATTTCATGATTATCTGCTTTTTTATGCATTCTAAGGCCCTAATAAATAATATTGTATAGACAAACAAATAAATCCAAATTAATTCATTAATAAAATACAATTCTAATTAATTTAATTGATTGCTTTAAAAAAATTGAAAATATATACTCATAAGCTTAGATAAAAGTTTAATGTTCATAAAGCTAAACAGTTAAATAAAAACAGTTTAATGTTATATTTGAAAGGTAATTTACAAGAAAACTTTTTGTAGAAACTACTGTATTACACAAGTTTGCATTGATTCACAATATTAATTAGCCACTAGACAAAATACCTATTTCATTATACTTTTTAAAATAGTTTTTCTTTGAAAAATAATTTTGTTTTTAAGGAAACTATACTAAATATTATAATTTTTAGATATCAAACACATGCAATATCTTTATTATTCAAGTTTTCACTTATGGCCTACCTAAGATTTGGATTCATAATATATATAGATAAAGCAGAGTATGATAATACTCCAGCAACAGGTACATAGAATTTTAGCATACTGCTGCATGTTGGAACTGGAAATAGATTAGATTCCTCAGTATCCATTAAATATACCTATATTGCTCACACCTTATAACGTAATACTTTCAATATAAATAAAATGTACGTATGATTCGAATAAATTGGAAATTAAAAGATTCAAGTAATAATTTTATCGTATACTTTTATAATAATTGAAATTAGGTAATTTTGTTAAACTTGATATTTTTTTATTTGAGTTAATCTCTTTCTTTCCGTCCTCTGTCATAGACAATCACACATACAACCAGGGTGTAAGAAAGTCTTTTTTATACCATGCATATAACCAACGAATATAGACGTTTAGGATATTCACAACGAAACGCGTTACATTGTACTAGCAAAGATTAGTATGGAAACACAAATTTTATGTGCTAACTTCAAGAAGCCACCGTTTCCGACCGACAGAGAGCGGTGCCACATAAAAATATTACTTCTAGCGTACACCCATACCAAACACACGTTTATGTGAGTGTAAGCATGCATGCTCGCACGCAGAAATGAGTTAAATCGTTTGTTTGTTTGGGATTTTCGAGTGTTTTTTATTCATTTCTTTAACTTTTATTTGATTGGGTGATTGACTAATAAAGGAGGAATTAATTTTGTGTTAATATTGTATATTCACATGTTTATATTCAAAAATGACTTGTAAAATTGATTACATTTAGAGAATATTAAAATACAAACGGTGTTATTTAAGGTCGTAAAGAGCACGATTTTTCCATTATTTGTACGTCTGAGTAGTATTCCTATCTTCATAACATAATTATCATAATATCAGTTTGTTATACCTTCGAACGTGATGGTTAAACTCGAATATTTTATCCTAGGCTCATATGGATGTTTATAAACATGCGCCAGTTACATTTATCTGTTAGCTCATGTCACATTTAGTCAACGCGCAAAAGGTGGTCGGTTCAAGACTCCTTAATGATTGATGTTTTTGTTTTTCATTCCATTACATTTTCATTTTTCTAAATATTTCATTTTATTTTGAAACTTGATTACCACAATGTTCATTATTATATAACGTATATTTTTTTTCTCATTATAATTTATTGTTAAACGCTATACTATTTACCTCCGCTATTATTTATATGATTCCACACATATGATAACTATATTTTTTACTATCAGCAAATATTTTCTTTCTCGATACATTACGTAGGTAATTAAATATTTTACAGAGCATTTCTTTCAATTCTTGATTTTAATTACAACTGTATAATTATGCTACGATTTAAATTTAAAATCAGTCACTAGATATATCTATATAATTCCTCATAATAACATTTGGATAACAAGAATACTTGTTTTTAATAGATATCGATGGCAATATATATATATATATAGTCAATACTACTTGATGGCCAGGTTAGTAAACGTAACAGCATTTTTTAAATAGATTTTGTGATGGAAAATCATAAAGAGTGTTGTGGTGATATGTGACACTAATAAGTTTTATATGTACATACCTAGAAACTAATGGAATTTAAATAGTCATTAATGTTATTTGTTTATTTGCTATTTTCATTTGCCCTTTTAAAGAGAAAAACACAAAACTAGAGATATTTCTTTCTGAGCAGACTTAGTTAAATTGTACCAAGTAGTTTCTCCTATTTTTAATTTTAACTTGCCACTGTATAATTAATTATACTATTCTTTTCAAGAGCTTTTAAATGGTATGACAGACTAACTAAATACAAATTTTTTCTATTTTTTTTCTAACGATAATCCAATATTGAACATTCTAAAATTTCTTGCCTGTCTTTGATCTCTCCCTCATACTCAAAAAAAATGGCACAAAAATTAATGTACAATATTTTGTAGCTAGTATTTTCAAACCCTTTTCAACTTTTTGTATCTCCATAAATTCTAATGATACAAAAAAATTTTTTTGTTTTGTTACGTAAAACTGTAGAATTTTTTCAGATTATTTTTCTAATTAAATTATTCAAATGTTTTTGCTATAGCTGGTGCACTAAAAAAGATTTTTTTTAATTTTCTAAGTTATAAAATTTTCGTTTTTACTCATAAAATAATGATACGTAATAAAAAAATAAAGTGTTTGGAAAATGTTTTCTTTCCCGTTTTTTTTGCGTGTTAAAAAATGTATTCTGTCAATAAAACTAGTAATACTGTGAGGATTCATATAATCACACATGTTTAATTTAAAAACTTGTTTACTACGCATAAAACAATAGTTATACATTATTAATTTAGAAGAGATATTCAGTTTAAATATTCTGATTACTAACATTTTCTATGATCGCACTTCGTATTTGATTAACACGTAATGTATTTTGGTTAAACAGTTATGTCCGTTAACAGTTATAAGCTTATATGAAAAAATATATATTTCGAAAACAATTCTGAAAAAATGCTGTAATATTTTACGTAATAAACAAAAATTTTCTTTCCTACAAGTAATTTTCATATCAAGATATATTCAAGATATTGAAAATGCGATATTTTTTTATAAGAGCTGTCACAATGTTTGATTAGAATAAATTTAAAGAATAGTTGTTTATATAATTCGATCTACGTAGGTTCCGTTACAACTAATATATTAATCGCAAAGAAACCGAAGTGGGTTAGGAATCACTGAAGGAAGAAAATTGATTAAAGTAAATAACATAACTTCATACTTTTATTCCACCAAAATCGCTCTAAGAGAAAACGGCTATCTGCACTTGTGAGCTCTTCTAACTAAAAATTCTAAATTTTTTATGTTGCAGCCGTGTTTATGCAGGTCAGGTAAACGCATTTTCGCTGCCGTATATACCTTAATGAAACTAAAAGTTCACTTAAAAATTTGTTATTATTTTAGCCCAATAAAGTTTTACAAGGGTACGCATAAATCTCACTCGCTGTTATAAATTTTTAAAAGTATTTATATTGTAAAAACTTGTACATTTTTCTTAAAACAAAAGAAATTACCTTCAAAACATTTGCATATTTTATGCGGAACACAACAACTATTTGGTACAATACACAAAAAAGAGACAAACTTTAACTAAATCTTCTCAGAGAGAACCATCTTTTATTTTGTATTAATCTATCAGAAAGGTCGAATGAATAAATAGCGTTAATGACTGTTTAAATTCCATTGCTTTCTAGGTACATATAAAACTCATTAGTGTCACATATCACCACAACACTCTTTATGATTTTCCATCACAAAATCTATTTAAAAATTGCTGTTACGTTTAACTAACCTGGCCATCAAATAGTATTGACTAAATATATATGTATGTATTGCCATCGATATCTATTAAAAACAAGTATTCTTGTTATCCAAATGTTATTATGAGGAATTATATAGATATATCTAGTGACTGATTTTAAATTTAAATCGTAGCATAATTATACAGTTGTAATTAAAATCAAGAATTGAAAGAAATGCTCTGTAAAATATTTAATTACCTACGTAATGTATCGAGAAAGAAAATATTTGCTGATAGTAAAATTTGATATCCATCAATAGAACCACAATATTCCTATATATAGGAATCACCTCGGGTTCAAGGACATTTGAAGGTAATTAGAGGAAACAGTAATAACCGCTTTAAAATATAAACATTGTATATATTTGGGGTCGCTGAATTCGAATTCGTGGTCCGTTTAATACCATTAGATCAATTTCAAGGTCATTCCAAGATCTAATTTATATTGTATTTTGGAACTTAAAATTCTCTATAAACGTAACAGAAATTATTAGATCTTTTATCATACCAACATTTCTCGTGTGTCGGAACACAGGGCACCTCCACGTGGTAACGAAAAATGGTATTTTTTTGCTTTTTGTTTTCCAGCAAAGCCCTGGTGTTAAGACATGATGCCATCATGGCCGGCATGCGAGGAAGTACGATGCAGAGTTTCGGATGCCCAGTATCGGCAGTTGGTTAGAGCGAGCAAGCAGGCCCGTATTTATCGTCATCAAGCGACTGCAGTTCCACATTCGTGCAAAACTTGATCTCTGTAGAGCACAATGCTACAAGAATACAATCTACTTATCGTAAGTGTAATGGAAAATCGAATCCCTTCTGTTATGTTTGTAAGAAATACCGTACAAAGAAGTTTAATCTCGAAAAATTTACTGTTGACTTGAAACTGGTGTAAGATGAATATTTTGTCATTGAATGTAAGTAGTATGAGCTACCACAATTGATATTCAATAGTTGTAGACTGGCGTTTGTACAATATAAATGTAATAAGATCTCATTACAGTTTGTAAGGTCTATGGTTTAGAATATGCTAGAAAGTGCAAAGGATTGTTATTTTTGTATGACAAAAACTGAAGGTTCTGACTCATCAAATATTTATAATATTGCGTATGCAAATGTCTCTAGTGTTAAAAAAACCATTGGTGGTTCCATCGGAAGAAAGAGATGATGATCAAGAATTTCTTCACTACTTAGCGAATCAGAGATTGATAGAACTGTTGAGGTTGAAAGTGAAAGTGAAGAAACAAATGAAAACAACCATGAATATATTAGGGCTACCAAAGGAAGAAGCTGAGTTACTTACTACGACGTTGAAGTAAAAGAATCTACTGATAAAAGGTACAAAAATTTCGTGCTACCGAAGTAGAGATGAATTATGCATGAAATATTTTTCTCCAGACACCGATCTCGTATATTGTCACAATGTTAAAAGATTGATGGATGAACTGAAGAAAGATGTTTACGTGACTCCTTCCTGCCACCACGACGCATGGATACAGCTGCACTATACTTTCCTTGCGCGCCCTAAGAATATGGGTTTCTTTCAAATATATCCAAGAATATAAACAAAAGTGAAAATTGGTATATATTTAAAGTTTGATATTGTCAATAGAGTGAATCAATTAGGATGCCAAATTTTCTAATACCAGCGATACAGTATTTAAGGAACTTGAAAGAACTACTTTAAGTTTAAATAAATTTTTAATGGTAAAATATTCAAAAAAACGTAAAATAGATTAAGTTTATGTATAAATAAATTATTACAAAAAATTTGTTTTTATTTTGTTCTTATTGATCATAAAAAATATAATTCTTTATCTATCGATTTCAACTATGTGAATATTAAAATTGTTAATGTTTACAAAACAATGTGCGATCGAAACAAAAAATATATTGTAAGTTTATGCAGCCGCCATTTTGAATTCTCCGAATTTAAGAAAACGATGTTTTTCAGAAGTACACTCTCTATCTTTCCTTACATAGTCAACTTCATATTGTTATTTTAACAATACTTGACGGTAAAAAATAAAATAAAAATTTTTTTTTATCAAGAATTGAAGAATTTTTTAAATATCGATTTTCACCATCTTATATAAAATTATCTATTTTTTGTCGTTCACGATTTTTTTTACGATTAAGTTCTGCAAAGATATTACGCAAAAGCGTTACATTTATGTTTCAATCTATGCTTACAAGCTCTGTTGAAAGCTCCAAAGGAATTTATTCAGAAATCCAGGAGAATGATAGGGGGTAGATATACTATCGCCAACAAAAATTAAATTCCTTTTTGAAAAAATTTGATGTTTCTGTAATTTTTTACCGAACTTTTCCGAACTACTGGTTGTATTCGCTATTAAAGGTAATTGTTTTCAACCAACGCAATGATTTCCCTACCTTGTTGATGTATACGGACTCTCTACTCAGCATCTTAAATCAGAGAGAATGCAGATTATGATCTAAACTTTTATTGAACCATGAATCGACAAAAGCTAAAATGTCAACATGATCAAACATTTTGGTAATTTATTTGAAAATTAAAAATCTAACCAATTTAGAAACCGTACAATTGGTTTTAAGGGTTATTTCAAGTCTCCATAAAAATTCATATTTACACAATATAATGATCATAAAAATATTTGCCACGTATATAATATCTATAATATTTATGTTATAACCATCGGTTATTGACTTAAGTAAATAAATATTAAGTAAATAGTTATTATCAACAGCCTATTCTTTTAAAAATGGCGGTTTCATACGTATTTTAATTTACAAAACAAATAAGCCAACTACCAATATTAGTTAATAGAATTAGTGAACTGGTCAAAGCGAAAACATTAAATGATATCGTGCGTTTCTTGGTGAATCATTGTAAAAATACTCTGTTGTTGATAATCTCTTGCCCACACACTGCGGCCTTCTTTTGTAATTGTTAAACATCATTGTTTGAAATCGTTATCATTGTATATATCACAATGTTTTATTGATAATGTCTTGATCTCTAAGACTTTTATATTTATATTAAAATGTTCAATACAAAAAATCTAAAAATAATATTGTATAGCGGTAGTTTACAACGTTTATTACCAGACAATATAACATATTAAAATCCAATATCAAAAACTAAATTTATCAGTAAGTTCATGTACATGTGGCCTTATTTGGAAAAACTTCAAAAATTGTTAATTATTAAGATATTCCTATATAGATTTATGCAACTCTATGGAATGCAGATCCTTTTATAAAAAGATTTATATCTAGGAGATATTTATTTTGATGGAAGCATTAAAAAATTATCGTTTAAAATATGAGATATGCTAAATAATATAGAATTTTTGAAAATGTATAATTCGCATGTGCTTGTATGTATGCATATTTACGTACATTAGACTACGGGTTTAAAAATGAAAATTGTGTGTAAAACTTAAAGAATTTTAAGTACTTATTTTTAATTAAGACATCTATATCGATATGCCATTGGTAATGTTACTCTTTTCCATAATAAATAACTCATGGAAATAAACAATTTTTTTTAGTGCGTCATAAAGTAAGTCACAGTAGATAACACTATTCATTATATAATCAGCACACAAGCTTGACAGCAGGAAGTAGGAATAAAGGGGAATGGTACGGTTTAATGTGCGTGCAACTAAATTAATATTTTTTTATATATCAAAAGTAATAACTATATATGAGTATTATTGATTTTTGGAAATTTTTGAGAGTTAAGTAATATTTTACTACATTATCAGCTTCGTTATAGTTGATTTTGTTTGTTACATATCGATACAATGTCCATTATATTATATTTTGTTTTTCCAATAACAAAATATAATGATGACATACAATTTTTTACATTTTACTTCTTATATTAATTTCTGTAGTAATAATTTGAAACACGAGAATGAACATTGAAGTGTATGACTCAAACGTCACTCTACTGCGTGGAACTAACAATGTACTGTGGAATTAACAGTATGTTTAAGACTACCATACCCTAAAGATCGGTGTAGTTATACAGAATTACATTAAAGAAAGAATGTATTAAAAATATTTTTCACATACAACTTAAAATTGTTTTTGAGTAAAATTTAATAAAGTATATTATACGATCAATTTTCATTCAATACATAAAGATATGTATAAATTGTTGTTATTTATATTCTGCAATGGCATGCTGCTCGACGGATTCGGTAGGTTCAATTACGAATATACATTAAATCATGATATATTGTAGATTATTATAAATGATATTTTTAACATATTATTAATCACATTACAATATTTTTAGATTCATTAAAATTCAATAATTTGATGGATACTACATCGCAATTCTGTTACAACTAATAACGTTATTTAAATCAATTACTAATTTTGATTGGATTTTTCTGTCCAATTATAGCAAATTATTTACCCTTTCAAGGGAATTCGTATTTATAAAACCATTTTATTTTTAAAAACTATATTTGCATCTCTTATATTCTGAAAAATATTTTAAAATTAATACTACTTTTCAAAGTATATTTTTACTTAAATAATTATACAAAACTATTGAAACATGAAGTCAATGAATTATAAAAATAATTTGTAATTCACACACTTAAATTAATTCGAATTTTAGCATGGATGTCCAGTCGAAACCAATTGAATATAATGTAAGATTAATATTAAAATGTAATTAAAAACCTCTCTAGACAAGTAATTTGATAGGAATTAATAGATATAAATCTGTTGTAGTAATATCTAACTATTTATCTCAAGAATTTATTCAGAAGTCTAGCATACAGTTTTGTATTTTTCTTTCCTTGTAGTTAACTTTTCAATTTTCTAAAAATTCAAAAATGAAATATCACAGCTTGATAATTTATATCAACCCATTTCTTAATTCCTAAGAAGCAATGAAAAATGTTTATTTAATTAGCTTATAATACTTGATAATTTCACAAAAATAATGGGTTTTCAATTTCGTTTTCTTCAGTTAGTTCTAAATCTACGTACATCACAAATATTATTACGTTTCATAATTTACTGCTAATATCGCATTTATGGTATCATTGTGTTTACTATGTCCTCGTATACAACTTCTTGTATTCAATTAAGTATTCTTATAACAATTACATTAGTTGATAAATATAAAGAAATTTCAAGTTTTTCAGATAGTGTCAGAAGACCTACAGTCTATACTTAATTGGATATGAAAATTTTCTTGTAAAAATTATAAGAAATTGACAAAAGTCAATTATAAATTTTAAAAAATTAGACTTTTGAATACTAAATTACTTGTAAAGGTTCTATGAAAGTGTTTATTAATTTTGAGATTTTAATTTATAGCAGTATAAATTATACAAGAAATTCTGTAATTTAAACCAAATTTCTTATACCGCTATTTGTAATTTTTCTAAAACAATGTGAAAACATGTTATTTTTCATAGAAAAGTACGTGGGAAGAAATATTTTTGTTATCTTACTTACTTAAAGACAAATATCTTAATAAAAAATTATAAAAATATACAAGATAAAAATAAAGTTAAAGCTTATTAAACTTCGAAGTAATTATTTTTCATATTCAAAATAAGCTCTATTTTCTATTAGATTAAAATCGATTTCCAGTTGCGATTTTAATTAATCGTCATGGAATTAATATAAATCCAGGTAAGTATTTTGGTCGTTATTTTATTGTTTAAAATTTGTTTTTAAAATTTTTACGATGCTTATAGAAAAGTGCTGTTGTTAAGACCTAAACCCATAATCTCCTAATTTCTAACCTTACTCTCTACCATGAAAGCTATTGCACTGTTTTGATTATAGTACATCATTTCATCTACATAAGCGAAATGGGTGTCGCAATTGTTGACATCTGATCAAATGTTGATTCGAAATAATGTTCAAAGTGAGAATATGGTGCTCTACGAGAAAAATTCCAATACATTTTTAAAATAATTAATAACTATGGATGATATTTGGATCCACTACTACACTTATTAAAGCGAATTACAGTCAAAATAGTGAATTACGCCGGATAAACCAGTATAGAAAAACACAAAGTCAATATTGTCAGCAATTTCAATTATAGCGAGTGATTTTAGGGATGCAAAAAAAAATTATTTTGTTTAATGAAAAGGCGAAAAGTATCACTAGTGAATACTATAAAAAAAACGACTTCATCTAGCGAAAACAGCCTTGTTTCAATATGACATTGCTCTAGCACGTTCGTCATTCGTTGTAATGTTGATAATCCATGAATTAAAGTTTGAATTTGTTAAAAATTCACCTTATATTTTTATCAGATTTAGAACTCAGCTAGTACTCAGTAAACAATCTTATTTACCAGAGGTTGCATCATATTCCCTAATCTAAAAAGAACACTTGCACGGACAAAGATATCATACCAATGAGGAAGCTATTGATGTCGTTAATAGTTATTTTGAGAAGCTCAACGTATCGTTTTATAGAAATAAAAAAAATGGAAAGGATGATGTTGTCTTTGTTGGCCTCGAAACTTTTGAACTAAATGTTGTGATTTTACTAACAGTAAATTTTCTCGAAAGCACACAAATCATTATAGATATATTGTCTAGCTGGAACATTAAAAGTGTCTCAACCAGAACTATAATCACATAATACCTATAAACTAATGGGGTTCCCCTCTGCTGGTTCTGCATATCAACCCCTGGCGTTGGAATAAAAACTTTTCTATTTTAAAAATGTTTATTATCTAATAAATATTGTCATCAATAATTTTATTTTTGCAATAAGTTTACGCTTTTCAAATTGCAAAAAAGAATTCATTTTTACTAAAGTGTACGATAAGAATTAAGAACAAAGAAAGGTAAACATTATTTAAATTTATTAATAAATGGTCGAAATTCAGTGTGAGCGTAAGGAAGTATATGATTTTCGTAAGAATGAACTTTGAATATCAATCAAAGTGAAATCGAATAGAAATGGCCTTTTATGCGAAGTGCTAACTCTAAACTATAATTGAAAAAAATGAACCTTGGTAGTTGAGAATTCTTTATTAACATTCTTTGCATTTTCGTTGAAAAGATCAATTCAATAATGTTGATAACATCTATTTAAGCAGTTGGTGACTTTTATATGAAATCATTTTCTGCACGATGGTTCTTTTTTCCATTCCGCATTTTTTTAATGATTTTTTAGTGTAATGTTATACTTATTATAGAATGTAGTATTTTCTCTTTTGACTGTTAGTATGTCTAAGTCTATATTGATTAGGTGATTGGATATAAACGGCTAGTATCCATTATATTTCTTAAAAATTTCAACTAGGACGTAATTAATTCTGCACTTTTACCTGGTTTACGAATAATTATAATTTGAGTTGTTTTCCATTAAGAAAGAAAATGACAAATTAGAACACAACAATGAAAGATTATGGATCTCTTAGCTTTTGTAAACAATTCTCAGATCATCCCGACTGTTACATTATCAGCACCGGGTGCTTTTTTATTTTTAATTTTGTTGAGAATGTTAACTACTTCTGTAAATTTAGTTGCTTTTGTAAATGTAAAATTTGATAGATTTATTGAACCTTAATATTTTTTTCTTTTGAAAAAGGTTTTACAATTCTTTTATTGATATATTCAATTTAGCTTTGTTTTCTGTAAGGATAGTAGTCTGTCATATCTTTCTTAGTTTCCTTTTTTTCCGCGTTTTGTTGAGAACTGTTATTGAGACGTATTGGGTATTTTTTTAGTTACTATTTTGTTGAGACGTTCTATGCCTGATTAATTAGTTAATCAAAATTATTGATACTATGTTCATGACCCTAAAATTTTTAGAGTTTTTAATGTGAATCTTGTTTTTGATGATTTGTTTATATTTTACCCCGTTTGCTGATTTTTGACAAGATTTTCTTTTTATTATTTTTACATGTAAAGTTATTATAACCTGTGAGTGATTTGATGTTAGGAAAAATTTGTTTGTTCCCCTTTGTTTTCCGAACGATTAATTAGATATATTAAATAGTTCCGAATTAAAAGGGTATCCTTAAATGTGAAATAAGTTTCTGAAGTAAGAATTACGTGAATGGTTTAGTAGGTTAGAAAGTTTTTGAGTTCCAGTTGTTTTTGACTCAAACCGTTAGCGTTCCATTGTTACGTCCTAATCATTAGTAATAACCCAATATTCAGGACGATCTAATATGGGTTTAGTAGATAGACGCAATTTTGACATACAGATACATGTATACACATTGTAGTTAATTTCTTACCTTGAATTCGGTGTAGTATTTGTAAAAGTAGCCTCTTAATTAGAGTTACATGCGTCATCAATTCTGAATTTTACATGATTTCGTTTAATCTTTATTTCAACTTAAAAGAACCCTTAAATATAAATCGAATATATTTAATATATTAATTTATCGTCGTAATTTGTAGATAATATAGCGATAGAATCAATAAAATTTAGAGAACCAATTACCAAGCTGGCATTAAACGCGGTTTTGAATTTGAACTACTAATCACGTGACTTTTGAATTTCTTTTATTTCTTGTAAAATGATTGATCTGTATTTTCGTAACTCGAATCATTCTCCATTAGGCATATTTTTTGAGTCCTTCGACTATAAGTAAGAATTTTTTAGATGACCCTAGTTCGATTTTTATTTCTTTATTGCTTAGAACTTTTAAAGTATAATTTTTATTATTGATTAAATCTAGCACTTCATTTAAAGATTGGATGTTTTTTATTTCTTTTAACTCATTTTGAGTATTGGGATATAATGCCACTTCCCAGGTTTCGTTAATTAATAGCAAGTCAATTCTATTGCTTGTTTTAACCAGACTACTCAGCCAGTTTACCAGAATATTGAATTGGAGTTTGAAATAATTAAGATACTTTTCTTGCTCTTGTTGTTAACACGATTCCATTTCTTTGCCATGTGTTGTAAATTAAAAATTTCCAACTGCCATTTTTTCTGCTTGGATAGTAGTCTTATTTGTAAACTTTTATATTCGTTATATCATAATCGGATTAGCTAATCGGATTTCGAACTAATACCTGAGGTTAAGCCAGTTTAATTTATTTCACGCATGTTAATACTTATTAAATTTAATTCCCTTTCAGAATGTGGGATTACAATTATGATTGACTGCGTAATAAAAAAGTTATAGCTAATTAAACAAAAAAAAAACGTGAACATTTTTGCAAAAAATCAAATTTGCGATGTTTTTTAGCAATGTTACCGTGAAGGAATCATAATATAAATGTGATCAAGGGTGATCACTACTATTAAAGTATCTCAGGGAATTTTGGTGGAACTTTTGAACTACTCCTTCCAACAAAATGGCGGCCAAATTGAAAAAAGATCATAAAAAAATAACTCATTTTTTTCTTGGAATCTATTGAGTTTAGAAAAAAAGTTTATGGAACAAAAATGTCTTAAAATTGATCATAGAATACCCTAAACATTTTTGAGTTTTTGGAAAACTTGGAAAATACAATTTTCCAAAATCATCTCCAAAAATTCAGAAAAAAATTGAGGAGATTTTATGATCAATTCTATGATATTTCTATTCTATAAACTTTTTCTCTAAAGTTAATAATTTTCGAGAAAAACATATTCTACTCTTTGCATGACCCATGGACAACGACCAGGATGTAGTAGAATTTGGTCTCCTTTGGGGTACTTGATTTGAGTGAGTCCCCGTGCCTCTCATTTGTCGAGGTGCTTGATTTGAGTCATTGGAATACCAATTTGTTAGTTTCATTTTTTAAACATTTAACACAAAACGATAAATCACAATTTCCGCAGATAGTTCTCATTCTTACGGGACAATAAGAAAAAACTTTGAATTTCGTTTGCTTGGACATATGGTATTCCTCTCTTTTTCGTTGCCCTTGCGTCATATAATTTTTAGCTATTGAGATTGCAAAATCTTTTGTTCCAACTCTCTTTCCCTCATCACTGACAGCATTGAATATTACAGTAGCATTTACAATCGAAGCTTCGATTAGTCTTAAAAAAAACTACCCACGTCTATTTTTTTGAACGAATACTCGGAAGAAAATTGTTGCAATGTCCATCGTGGACATCATTGCCGCCTATAAAACTATTATAGACGCTAATATCCCTCGGAAAAGGTACCTCAACTTTATTTCGTTCTTGCTTAGTATATATCTTTGAAGAGGATAATGGAGTTACCCCTGCAGCAGTAAAAACTGGTTCAAAACTGGTTTTAAATCCATCACATCCTGATAAATCTGATACCAGAATTATCAGGACTTGGGACGGTAACTATATCATCGTAGGTGTTCTTTGATGTATCAATTTCATACATTTCATGAGAGGGAGTGGAACGTCTCTTACGTTTTTGCGACATTGTAATGTAAAATAATAAAAATATGTAATGAAAACAATAACTATGGTTATCAATGCCTCTTATCGACTGATCGCATGAAATATTTCGAATTCAGATAGGAAAAACAGTCACTTCGATTCGACCGTAATTGTATGGTCACAAAATAACACGAGACTAGCAAGTAATAAAAATGAACTTATGTAAAATTTTCTAAATTGACTTTTTCATATGTATATATATTATTATTATTCGCTGTACAATTTGTGATTCTACTCGCAAAAACGAAAAAAGACAAAACATTACCATACTATTGTTTGCTGTTCTTTATTCTGTGTGAAAAATATTACACACGTCTATGATCATGACATAAAATATTTTTTCTCGAAAGCTATTGAATTTCGAGAAAAAGTTTACAGAACAGAAATATCATAGAATTGATCATAAAATCCCCTCAATTTTTTTTCTGAATTTTTGGAGATGATTTTGGAAAATTGTATTTTCCAAGTTTTCCAAAAACTCAAAAATGTTTAGGGTATTCTATGATCAATTTTAAGACATTTTTGTTCCATAAACTTTTTCTCTAAACTCAATAGTTTCCAAGAAAAAAATGAGTTATTTTTTTATGATCTTTTTTCAATTTTGCCGCCATTTTGTTTGAAGTAGTGGTTCAAAAGTTTCACCAAAATTCTCTGAAAGAAGACAAATACAGTTCTATTTCCGGGCAAGGTTATGACCTCAGCTTTTTGGGATACATGTGACATCATCTTAATTGATTACCTTCCGAAAGGAAACACGATCAACGACGATTATTATGGACACTAATTGCAGCGTTTGAGTGATAAAATCAACACAAAACTGCCGAATTTACAGAAAAAAAAATTTTTGTTTCATCAAGACAATGCGTCGGTTTATACATCTGTTATCGGAAGAAGTTAAACTTCGAATTGCTTCCTCAGGCACTCCATTCAACAGATTTGTCCCCTTCAAATTATTTTCTATTTTGAAACTTGGAAAAATAATTTGGTAGTAAAAGATTTGTTAACAATAAAAAGATGAAGTCTACTGTTGATGGCTGATATTTTCAGGAGTTCGACTATTCCTATTGTAAACAAAGTATTAGAGCTATCGAACATCACTGGAAAAAGTATATCGAACTAAAAGGAGACTGTGTAGATAAATAAAAATATTTTTTCCCTAAATGATTTGTATTTTCTTTGTTAAGTCGTTATTATATTAATATTGTTAAATTCTGTAATATTATTAATCATAAATATTGAAAATATAAATACTTTATTTGGTTAGAGTCTATGTTAGATCAAAAATTATTTATTGTTTATAATGCTTTTGCCATTTAAGAGAAAGAGAATTATATAAAAATAAATAATTTACGCAAACTGAAAAGATATCAAAATATTTTATACTTAAGAATGTCACTGATACTTTTATATTATGGTAAACGATACATCACTATACCAAACAAAGATACAGTAAGCAGCATTAGTTCAATATATTTAATTTCTTTTTATTAGTCTTAAAATTAGTTCAATTCAGATTTTTATACACTTGATATATAGTTAAATTAGATTTTTCCGCGAATTTGTTGAAGTATCATGTTTCCTTTGTATGGCCTCTATCTGTGCAATTTATCCATCTCTTTCACACGTATAAATTCTTGAACTCTACATACTACATATTTTTAACTTTTTGTTTCGAGAAAATCTCGACATTTGCGTTACACCTTTTATATGGTGTATTTACTTTCTTGGTGCAAACCAATGTACATACGATACATTATGTGTATTTGCAGTTTATTGTCCTTCTACTATTGACTTAAATACATAGTTATATGAGATGACGGTTGCAATAATTACAGTCAACTTCAATCAAAAACTCTGAAACTTACACGTAGAAAAATGGAAATCATCACTTTAAATCTATTTAAACGTAATTTCTACATTAATTTTTTCTTGATTAGAATATATAGTTGTTAAAATCTAACTATTAAGTACATTTGAATCAGAACGAGTGTTTATATCGTCTCAATAGTTCCTAGTGTAAATGAATTTCATGTACTAATATTTGTTTAATATGAGCTCGTCTTCTTTTATTAATTATTATAACTATTATTGATGAGTAAGTTGTGAGATTATCGATTAATACATTGGCGAATACCAATCTAATTTATACTTACATAAGTCAAATAATGATTAATAGTAAAAATATTGTCTAATTAATATTAATTTTATTAGGTGCAGAAGCATTGCGCTGTTACGAATGCAATAGTCATATAGATAGTCGTTGTGCTGATGATAATCCTCCTGACGCTTTAAAAAAAGATTGTTCTGAACATGTTGAAGGGTCAAAGTATACAATGTGCCGGAAAATCAAACAAGTCATTGAATTTAATGTTAATGGACGTAAGTTGCATTTTTTAATAACATTATGCTAGACGCATTATGAAAATTATAATAGAAAAAGAAATGATTCCTACATTTGGATTATTACAATATCTATGACTGAATATTCAAATCATAAATCATCAACTAATAAATATTTTTAAGTAACAAGTATTGAACATTGAAGAAAATGTTGTACTGGTTTGTTATGTACAAATAAAGATAAAAGAGTTCAAGAAATATCGGTTTACTCTGGCCTTTAATCCCACTTTATTGATATGTGCAATTATACAAAAATATGTTTCCTCAAATTCTCTTTCGCCTTTTTTAAATAATAAAGTTTGATTAATCTTTCTCGTTCACTAAGTATGATATCGCTTGCTGAAACTAATATTGTTCGAGAAAATAATATTTTTAAATCTTTCAAATTTAGAAATCGAGTACATTTTTAAATGTTCATTTTTCGATAATGCGCGATATAATAGCATTAATAAATAACAATCCTCCATAAAACGTTCTCTGAATCTGTTTTTTAAAAAGAGCTATTTTACAGTAAAAAATAGTTTTTAAATATTCCTTGGCTATACTAGAACACGTCGCTAGAACAAAATCGTAGTAACTCTGGTAGTTAGGATTTTTTTAATATTGTTAGAAATCATAGAAAATAGAAAGAATTTTATAAAAGAATCAAATATTAAATTAAGACAAACACTCGAAATGTTTCTACAGCTTATTTTGGTTTTATGCGTTTACCTAGGACATATTTACGCCAAACCAACAAATGTATAATCTATGTGACTTGTATATTCCCTGCACTTACATTATCCAATAGGTTGAAAAACCATGTGATCATAACCTATTCACGAGGGGTTATTATGGGGTAAGCATGGCAGTATTCAAAGAAGGGTTCAATAAGGAATAGTAGTATACAAGAAGGGTTGAAGAGGGGAAAAAATAGATAAAAAAAAGTACAAGTCCATTGTAAAATTGACCAAGTTTTACTATGATTGTAACAGGATTTTAAAAAACAAAAAGGATAATGGGTCGGAATGAAGAGAAAGAGATGGAGGCACTTCTTTAAGACTCTCTTTCCCTCTTTCTCTCTATATATATCTATGTATGTATGTATGCATGTATCTATGTATGTATTTATGAATGTATGTATCTATGTATGTATTTATGAATGTATGTATGTATGTATGTATCCATGTATCTATGTATGTATGTATGTATATATTTATGTATGTATTTATGTATGTATTTATGTATGTATATATATATATGTATATAAAATTAACCTCAATATTTTGCATTTCAGTACCAGCAGACACTCGGATCATAAGAAGCTGTGGATGGGATGAATCTAATTACAAGGGAAAATGTTATCAAAGAGGTGGATTCGGTGGACGACAAGAAGTTTGTTCTTGCACAAGTGATTTTTGTAATGGAGTGTCTAGTAAATTTTTGTCGCAAATTTTGTATTTAATGTGTTTCGTTAATATTATCTTATTTTATTCAGTTTGGTAATTCATTGATGATATATAATACTAATATATTTTATACGGGTTGTTTTTGACACTCTAATCAAAGTGAAAATATCACAAGTATCTTTATCAGTATCATAATAATGCTATTTTATATTAGTTCACAAAATAGTTAAATAAATAAACAATTTGGAAAAATCCTAACCACTGATATGTCTTTTTCTGCATGTAAGTTAATAAGAATAACAAAGCAAAATACTGTTTATATATGCCAGTTAACTCCACAAGTGAATTTGAATAATTCTAATTTTTAACAAATTTCTGAAGCATTTTACTATATAAAAATATGATGTCTGGATACTTAATTAAAATTAGTTAATAAATTTAATGATAGCCCCATTGAAAGTATACACATTATGTA
The DNA here is from genome assembly GCA_030064505.1 of Chouioia cunea. Taxonomy (NCBI): domain Eukaryota; kingdom Metazoa; phylum Arthropoda; class Insecta; order Hymenoptera; family Eulophidae; genus Chouioia; species Chouioia cunea. The sequence continues at coordinate 21,583,344 of JAOPFQ010000002.1, forward strand.
GAAAAATATATAAAATTCTTTCATTATTCAATTCTGTTTTTTTTCAATCGTTGATTTAGTAGTCGTACAACTACACTATATATAATGATGATGCCACCTTCCTCAAATGGTTACAATTTTGCTATTGGATCATTTGATGCATGCGTAAATTTATGATTTCGCCTATAATATGACAACTTTTTAATAATATTAGATAGGTTTGATGGGCAGTCAAAATGCAAGCTTAAAAATTAGAACCGCTACACCTTGAAAAATGATCGTTTAAACTACTTTTCCACCACATATAAAAGTACCCACATTGTACATGCTACACTTCTATATTCAGAAATGAAATAAATACTTTTTCCGAGTCTTACACTTTACTCTTCATCTATTCTTTTGCTTGGAATTCCATATTTTATCTCTAAGATAGAATTCCAATCAAATTTATGTATATTTATTCAAAATCTCCGTTCTAAAAAGAAAGTTACGAGCCATTTTTGTATGTTTGTATACAAAATCTGCTTCAGGGGTATATTTCGTAATATCATATCATCGTACAGTTTTTCATGATTGAATTAGAAAAATTGTATACAAGAACTAAGATTTTGTTCGTAGTCTAGCGAAGTAGTCTAGTCTAGCTATGGAATATGTTATTTGTCCATTTTTGTCATGTTTTATATGAAAATTTAATCAACATTTTTCAAAAAATCAAAATAAAATAAAATAAATGCTACTCACAACTTGTAGGTATTAGTTATTAAAGAAGAATGGAACGTTTATAATTTTTATAAAGCGTTTATATATATATATATATATATATATCATAATAATTTATTTGTTAATAAAAAAATTATAAATAATTACAGTAAATTTGTGCAATTTTTGTTGAAAAGGGCATATTTTATTTGAACAATTTTTATTGCAATCGACTCCTTAGAGAATTTTGTATAATAATCCGTAATAAAACATTATTGACCTTTACTAAGGGCTGCGTAATGACGTTCCGAACAAAGCATTACCTGCGACGCTCAGCTGGGAGATGGGACCGATAGAAGCATCGAAACTCCCCCGTAACGTTTCCAGTGAGTTTAGTTCTACAAACTAGAACTAATATATTTTACAGAAATAATTGAAGGAAACTATGAGACTTCAGCAAATTAATCGGGGAATAATTTTGTTAATGAGTTATAAATGTTTTAATTTTACTTCATTGTATAAATATTTTAGTTTGTTAGGTCGTATTTTTAAATTAAATTTACTGATATTAGCTCTTTTGAAAATCATATAAATAAGGCATCGTTCCATTCAGTTGGGTTATTTAAAGTTCAATGGTCGAAGTGAATGGACCTTATTGAACGTCAAAGTGAAATTTCTGATCAAACGATAGATTTTGTAAAATTAATACAATTCAGTTTCAACAAAAGTTGCATACTTATGCCATTACCAGAGTGTCCCAATTCATTTAAAGTATATAAACACGAAGGTGGCCGAGAATCTTTGCTTCATATTAGTAGGGAATTCAGAATAAGTGGTTTCCTTTAAAAAGAAAATTACTGATCATGTGCAATATGTTTAAAATACTGCTATATCAAAGATCCAAATGATGTTTCTAACTACAGTGATACATGTTTACGACATACAACAAATGAAGAAATTAAGCATGCTCGTAGTTGTGTAGAATCTATAATCAGAATGATAAAGCTAGTTTCGACTCAAGTGACAATGAAAATCAAGATATATGTCACGTACAATGCGATGAAGAATTTTTGATCGAAGAAATGAACTTAGATAAATAGTATTGGATCACTTAAAAAATTGCTTGATGTAATTGAAGTCATGCAATCAATAAATACCGAAATACCCGATTTAATAGAGAACAAAATTGATTTATTATCAAATAATTTGAAACATTTACTTATGAGAAAATATAGCTATATAGATAATCGAGATAACTTTATAAAAAAATTAGAATTTATAAAAACTTAAAAGAAGCATATGAAAAAGCAACTACCAATTCAGAAAAGATATATATATATATTTGTGGTTATTGCACTATCTATTAGCATCTGTGATATAGAAAAAGAAATTAATTGTTCGTTCTATTTTGTACAAATAGCTAAAAAAACTTCATGAACAAGAAAGAATGTTATCATACCCATTCTCAAGAACCAGAACATTTATAATAAGTAAAGAAATAAAACGTGCTACTGTGTCATTTTATTTATCGGGTAATATAAGTCGGTCTTGTCCAGATACTAACGCTATAAAAATAATACTAAAAGATAATGAAAAGAAAGTGAAACTTCAAAGGCGTGTACTTATCAATTTAAAAGAAATCTACACCATGTTTGAAAAGCACTGTGCTGACATTAAAATCAAGCTTAATGAATCCAAAGAAGTTCACAATGTTTGCATCTGTATCCAGCACCAAAATAAAAAATTATTAGTAAAAGGCTGTAAAATGACAACAAAAAATTTGAATATTATATGATGAAAAGTTAAATAAAAAAACAAATGATATTTTCATTAAAATGACGTGTGAAAGATCTGGTGAAGCTTACTTTTTTAATAGATGCTCGAAACGTTCTGGATTGGCACGTGTTTCAGATGGGAGTGTCGAGGCTTTTATCGGTCTTATCTCCCAGTTGAGCGCCGTAAGTAGCACTTTGTTCGGAAGGTTATTACCCAGGCCCAATTAAAAGTTAATAAAATTTTATTACGGATTATTATATACATAATAAAATTTTACAAATAATGTATGTCCTTTTCAATGAAAATTATAAATAAATAAAATAAATTTTTCCGATTCACGAAAGAGCTAATATTATTTGAAAAATGTTGGTTATAATCGATTCCTATAACAATTTTATTTAATAATCCGTGATAACATTTGTTTTAATTTTTAATAAAATCTTGGTAATAAGCGTGCAAATAAAGTGGTACCTACATAGTTCAGCCGAGAGACGCGACTAATAGAAGTATTGACTCTGTCCCGAAATATTGCCATGTAGTATTATTATATAACTCAGTGCTGTGGGTCATATATTTTGTAATAGGAATTGGTATTAGCATTAATAACATCATATTTACCAGAGTATTAACAATTTAACCGAAACTAGACTGAATGTTATATTTCATATAATTTAAAAAAATATTCGTACTTTACAAAAAATTAATTTTGTAATCTAATTATGAAAAATTTCTAATCAAAATATACACACAAAAACTGATTAGTATTAAAATATAACATGCTAAATTGATGTTAAGCATTAATACATTTCTTTAAATTTTTTTAGAATATTTCAACGAAATTAAATTAAAATAATTAACATTTGATGAATTTACAATTTATTTTATAATTTCACAATTTTCTCAATTATTTTATTATTATTTTACAAATATATTCTTAAATTTTAAAAACTTACACTAATTTTCATTCGGGTATTTATTTTCAAGTTTTCTATAGACTTTTAAAAGTAAACGCTGAAAAATACGGCGTTGATTTTTTAATTAATTCCTTTTTGTTTTCTGTATTTATAGGATTTAACAGGTGATAACTGAAGGTACCATCGATACGCTGTATTTTTCGCAATGCTTGGTTTAGTGTTGATGATATTTTCTCCATTTTTGTATGTTCTGCTATAATACAGTAAGAAAATGTTATATCAAGTATGACTTTTTGAGTATATTCATTTAATTCCATAATTAAAGAAATATTTACATTCATGTCTCGCAAATTGTCATTATGATTTAGTCTTTCAACGAAACCACCAAATCCATCACATGTACATTTTTTATGGTAACTTGTTAAAAAGTATGATTCAGCTTCAATCCCGCACCTATCATAATGAGGAATCACAAATAAGTTTGATTTATTCATATCTTGGCTTGCATCTTCATTAATAACATAATTACATATTTTAACACAGTTCTCGTATTTATTTTTTTTATAAAATCTATTAATTTGTGACGTAACAATATAACAGTATTCACATCATGTTTCGTACTTTACCAAATGACGAAGAGTCCTATTTTTCAGTTTGTCCTTACGTTTTAAGTAAATTACAACTGAATGAATAGTTATATGTTTCCCGATCCAATGATTTCCTTGTACATGATCTTGGTATCATACTGTCATATATTTGTTAGTGAAATCTCCTATGACCATGACATAACATTCATTAAAGTTATGCTGAGTTTCTACATAAGCACTTTAAAATTTGGTCATAAAGTTATGTTTTAAGAATTTATATTTAAACTTTAACTCTAGATGGTCAAGATAGTTTTTTATATTACATGTATATTTTACATGATCAGACTTCTGGTTTATAGTTTTCCATTACAAGCAAATAAAATAATCTAAGGCATTCTATTTCTGTGGCATCTGAACTCATTTAATCAAAATTAATCAAATCGATGAATATTTAATTTAATTAGATTTTACTTAATTAGATTAGAGGAGGACTAACAAATAACAATGCCAGGCCGACAACAATGTCGCATGTTATGTAAAAATCCTTTTTATTATACTTGTGTCAGTGTAGCGTTGTACGGGATATGTAAAACTAGTTAGCGAGTGCTAAACTTTACTGTTTGAAATTGAAAATTGAAAATTAGTGGTTATAAAAGAATGATCTTTATGATTGTGATTGTGATTTATGAAATATTATGCGTTGTGGTGTTATGTTTCATGTGATGAAGAGTGAACATGAACAGTATAGGAGACTTATTGCATCTATAATTGCAAAGTTCTGATGGCTTTGTAAGCTTTTTTATTGCTGACATCTGCTTTTTTCTTTCCAAACAATAGTCACTGGTCGTTGCTGGACTTCACCCATTTCAATATTGCTTTAACAGGACGAATATCAAACTCTTCTGTAATTTTGAGGAATCCAATTCTGTCATCATTGAACATCGTTATAGCAATAATCATACCAATCTCTAGTACTGGTAGTCCACTAAATAATATCTTTGAGAGAATCTTCAAAATATAGTTGTTGAAGTTTTCATTATTGTTCTCAGAGCAATCTCCCAAACATCTGTCCAATAATTCTTCCGATGTTTAATCTTTATAAATTTTTTTATGGAGTCCAATATAGCACTTAGAAGTCTACTATGATGCTTGTAACTTTTCTCAATTTATCTAGCCTTTACATTTTAGTAAATACGTCAAATGTTCTCAATTTCAAGGCAAAAATGGTGTTATGGATTTTCATTAGTTGAACTCGTGTAATAAAAAGTGTCTAATACAGAATTTTTTCTTTCTTTAACTGGTGTTGAACTATTGAGTTAACTGGCATTTTCTTAGTAAACAAGAAGTACGTCTATTATTTATTCTGTCAGCTTTCTTCTTCCACTAATACTTTTTCCATCTGATCGTTTTCGACTACCTAAACTTTTCTTGTGAATTCTGTCGATTTTTTTTATTTCCTTTAATTGTTGGGTTTTTTAAAATTTTCTTTTGGATTTTTCTATTTTTTGTAATAAATTCAGTTTCGTTTAAACGTCGCCCCTTTATTTCACACCTTACCGTCTTGCTTCCTTGTGATTTTTTAAGGTCACAGCTCCTCAGCGTGCGTAAGACCGATTTGCATCTCCTACTTTCCTCTTTATTATCGTTTTTTTTTATTGATTTTAGCACGATGAGTAGAGCCTTCCCCTTTAAGTATAAGGTAAATGCTCCCTTTTATGCTGTTTTCGCATTGCATGGCACTCCTTGTGGGGCTTGTGTATTGTTTCTGCCAGCTGGCCAAGGTGTAAAGATGAGCCAACACCGACTCGGGCATAAGGGCGCACCGACATCTGAGTAAAGTAAAGGTGGGCCTACACTGAGGCCAATTTAAAGGTTGGCCGACACCTGAGCCAACTAAAGGTTCGCAGATATTAACCTTGAGAGGGAGAGACCCCTTTGGCTAGCACTTGGACTGGTTGCTAGTTTGGCAGTTGGGGCGCTGACATTGAGGAAAAAAATTGACCGCTTGCACATTAGAGTATTAGGGCGGTCAGTGACGTGGTTAGTGACCAACATTACGGTCACTGATGTTACCAAGATCCCCCTGAAGAGGGCGCGGGTGACGGAGAACAATTTAACTCCTGAGCCTTTCCAATCGATAGAGGTTAGCTCGTAGCGAGTTGTTCACAACTTATTAGTATGCGTGTTAGGATTTTTGGGATTTTTCCTTTGATTGTGAATAAGTCGCACTAATCCTAACGTAATTATTTCTTACGTTTTTTTTTAGTTAATTATTTCATTTTGATGTTTATTTGAATTTTGTTTATATATATGGAAACCTCGTTTCTTTTTCATTGTTGTTTTTTTAAATTTATTTTTCTCTTTGGGTTTTTAGTAAGTGCGTGATTTTAATATCTCCTTATCGTGCGATCGAGAACTTAGGATGTGTTGTATAGGTAAATATGCGAGCACCCAAGCTCTTTTGAGATAGCTGGCGAAAGCTGATTTTGCGGAACAATTGCGCGCGAGGGCCGAGAGTACTCTTGAAGAGATGAGAAATTGGCTCTTAAGTGATGGTCTATAGAAATGAACCAGAGCTCAACGAGCTCATTGCTCCTAGCGATTCAGTTGCCAGAGAGGTATCCTAGTGAGGAGTCGCGGGAAGTTGATTTTCGCGTCAATGCTGACGGTGCGATAGACGCAGAGGCTCCAGGACATGAGCGCGACAATAGTGGTACGCTAGATTTGTCCCTGGCGATGTCAAAGTCGTGTGCATCAAGGGCACGCGATCGGAAGATTTCTACTCGAGAAGCTCGCCGACGTGATTTCCGGATATAAGAGTAAGTGTTCGCAGAATCGGAGGAGACAAAAACGCTGAAATACGTATAGGGTAGAGTACGGTGACGTCAGAGCCCTCCAAAACTTCCACCTGTAACTTGCAGGGGAAGGTGGCTTCAGCCCCGAGTGTTTTTTGGAGCGAGTCAGGAAATGTCAGGAGTTTTATGATATTCCTCGCGCGGAGATGCTCGCCACTTTATCAACGGCATTCGATGGTGGAGCTGCGGTCTGGTTCAAAAACAACGAACTGGGTTGGCGGTTCATGAGCGTTTGCATAGCTAATTTTCGCTCCCACTTTTGCTGGCGATCCTCTGACGTGAACCTGGATCGAGAGCTGATCCGTCGCACGCAGGGCGAGAGTGAACGCCTCCGTGACTATTTAACGGCCTGCAGATGTATCTTCAGGTGTTGTAGGAGGCCACCCTTGAAAAGAACGTAGGTATAGAGGATTATCGACAACCTGCACCCCAAGTATTGGAGGTTTATGGATGACAAATCCATTAGGCATTTTGCCGGCCTCAAATACTATGGGGAAATGTTTGAACGCGGGCGCGATAAAAAGTTGGGGTATGTACCTCCACCGCCTAAGAATAAAATGTTGGTGCCTGGTGCAACCTATTTAACTCCCAAGGTCCATTCACAAAAATTCACGGTAATAACTACAGATGTGGTGAGGTAAAAGATCCCCCGAAGTTAAGAGCTCTTCTGTTAAAAAAAGGAAGTTGAAAACACGGAATAAATCCGGATCTTTAACGGGTAGCGGCGATGAGGTAACGGCTATCTCTTCAGGAGGCGGTAAAACACCCCCGTCGGTAAATGCCGTTCAGCAATATCAGCATAAGACTAAACAATCCAATACTAGCCCCAGGGTGATATTAACAAATCCTCCCAATGCTTCTCCGATGCTTCTTCTACAGATTCACCATGACATGGGGTAGGATCAGTCGTGTGCCTCATTTTCGTATAGTTGCTTTACTTGTGGAGCAAGACTGTTGTGAGCTGAATAAAGTCACGAGGGTCGGCGCGTATCCATCGTCGAGTGCGGATGGTATCCTCAACAAGCTCTGTAGAAATATGTATTTTTCGAAAATCGACTTGCCTAGTGCCTACCTACACATTGGTATAGCAAAGTTGAGTAAGAAATATAGAGCGTTTCCTGTCCTCGGTTATGAATTATGAGAATTCGAGCGAATACCCTTCGCCTTGATGAAAGCGACCGCTACTTTCAATCGCTTAATGGATGCCCTGTTTTTTAAGTATCTTAATGACTTCTAATTTGACTAGAGCTGGCGTTAAAAATGCTAGTACAAAATAACCTTGAGATAAATGTTGTGAGGAATGAATTCGGTTGCTCTTCGGTAACATTTCTCGGCTATCTTATCGATGCTCACGGTTTATGACTTAATCCAGATCGAATGAAGTCAGTCCTCGAATACTCAATGCAAGGAAACCTGTAACAACTCAGACGTTTCTTAGGCATGGTGAGGGGGTGTGGCTCTAACAAAGCTCATAAAAATTAATATGGTTTGGAATTGGGACCCGGAGTAAATGTTTAGAACTCCTGTTCGCCATCAAGAATTTCCACCATACATCGAAGACAGTGACCGTCGCGAGTAAGACAGGCATTTACATGAGTTTCGGCATGTGATCAAAACGGCGATCCAATCGAGCACTAGGGTCTCGCCGACATTCTTAAATTTTGGGAGAAACATCCAACAAACCAAGAGTTTAGCCGCGAAATTGAGAAACATGGCCCGATCATTAGAATAGATCCTAAAATATGGCAAAATCGTTTGCGCAGATTGGGCGTGTTTTAAGACCCGAAGCTATACTAAAGTAGCGCAGGATCGTCAGAAACGGTATTATGATCGAGGCCGACGGGATGTGTTTCGCTGTTGGGGATCAGGTCTTACAAAGAGTGCATTCACTATTGAATGCATCCGTTGGACAAAATGCCAAGCTTTACCCTAATTACCCTCTGCCCGGTAGTTTATGTTCTTGAGATTGAAAATGACAGGCACGTTTCGGAGTTGAAACGGTATTTGCCGTTGTAAACCCATGACAATGGGGGGACCCTCTAGAGTCGATAAGCACGGAATGGTATTCTGTTGTACTGTTCACATGTATTTGTTATTATTTATTTTGAATTTTGTTCTTTCTTTTTTATTTATGTGAGTGCACTCAGGCGATGGAGCCACTGACGTGCCTGCGACTCTAGAGCTGGATTGTTGGCCTCCTCCAGCGTTTTCTTTGTTTTTTTTTAAATTTTTATTTTTATTTTATTTTTGAGTTTACAGTTATTTTGACTTTATTAATTTTTGTATTTTTTCTTTAGTACGAATTATTTTAGGGGTTTTGTTTTTTTACCACTTTTATACTCAGTGAAAAATGAAAAAGATTATATTAATAGCAAACCCAGGTAAAGAAGCCGAACGTGTAACTTTAGATAGACCCATCATCTTTTTGCCAATAACATTTGTGAAAAACTATTCATAAGCTAGAATTATCCTAGATCACCGATTTGGCTTTAAATCCAACAACTTTATATTAAAACAAGTGAACAGAATAATAGCTATTGTGAGTATCCCTTGATACAAAATAAATTTGTACTTCTATCTTTCTAGATCTCTAGATAAACTAAAAAGGAATTTTCCAACATTCACTACGAATTGCTAAAATCATACTTTCAAAATGGATCTTTTCAAATAAAGATAAATAAAGAAATATCCAAACATCATCCTGATCTGTATATATTGATCCGATCTGCACTGCGATGATTGCTAGTCGATGCGCTACTCCCAAATAACTAACGTTCCTTTGAAGAAATGCGGTGTGCGTAGCAGAGTACCAGTCTTGCTTACTTCCATGTAGTTCCTTTGCGATCGTATTCTCAATTGATTCTCTCAGGTTCTTTTAGTTTCAATCAGGCCCATTCACTAGACTAACGAGATTGTTATTAATCGTTAGGTGTAATTATATTTTACGAAAAGGTAAAAAACCGGAATGTAAGAAGGGTCGCAGAGTCATAGTTTATTTTAAAGATTGTGCACAATTGGATCAGTATTCATAATCACTAATGCAGAATATGAATACTCGGTTTGGAAAAATAAAAGTAAACATAAGAAATAAATAATAGTGCTTATGATACTTGAGATTTACTTGAGCCACAAGGAACAGGTTGGTGGTTGTTTCTGACTTTATTAATTTTTTATGTCTGTCGTAAAATGGCCCGTTATACGAGTGAATAAAAAAATTAAATCAAATCTATTTTTCTTGTAAAATATAATACACCTCTACAGCTCCCGCTACCTCTTTCCTTATTCTTACCTTATTGTAATAATATAAGTAATATTACATATTTTTTCATACATTCAATAAGGATAAAAAGTGGCAATATAGTGCAACATACATTTATCTATATTAAAATACAGGTATTAATGTGATTTTTGAATAAAACAAATATATACATTTTATAAAGTTTTTGTATCTGTGAAAAAGACCGGTTATTAAATTAGAAATTGTTATAGCCTTTTTGATATCGGAAGGCAGGTAATCGCAGAAAAGCTTTTTGAGTTATTTGTCAAACAGTTGATTATTTTGTACAGTTTTTGTTTTTCCATTGAATACAAGTTTGTGACCTGAAGTGCAGGTCCTTGTATTGTTCCATGATGATAAAATAAACATTTTGTATAGTGAACCTTGTATGTTCGCTTGTTATTTCTCATCTTTTTAATGTAGAACTGCATTTGGTAACATTGATAAAGATATGAGCTGAAATTATTTGCCCAGAGCATTGCCCCATTTCTATCAAGTGTATGTTAAGTTATTAATGGTAAAATAAAAAAAATAAAATTGCATGAGGAAAGCAATACATATAATGATAAATATATTTAACTTTGTTTGTAATTATTGTTGTCAGAGTATCATTTTCTTGAATAAATTTGTTTAACTCAAAAGTTACTGCAATACCTGCATCAATAGAATTTACATGTATGGTATGTAAGTAAAACTCCACTCGTATCCCATCTTCAATAAAATATAATATAAAATATAATGAAGTAACATATAATGAAATGAAAGCTTTACTTTTTTCGAATCACCTATGATAAATACATCCTACTTGCTTTAATCAAAATATCGTGAACAAAACTTACTTCGTGGACATTAAAAAATTCTAACAAGTTATTTATTTATTGATAATTGATACTACTCTTAACAATTATTCTTGAGGGAGTTTTTAGAAAATTAATCTAAATGTTACAATTTTTGTTCATGCTTCAATTCTGCTTAGCTAAATAAAGATAGTTATTAGGAGAAAGATGGAAGGTGACAAGACAAAAATTTTAATTATAAGCGTCAGTATGAGTTAGATTAATTTTCATTTCCTGAAACTCACCCCAATGAGTATTATCTCTTTTTTCAGAGAGCGTAATATGTAATACAATTGCCTCTCTTATTAACACTGCTGTATTATGAAATGCCATAAAATAAGAGTTAATCTTATACGATACTTACTGCTGAGACACAACAATGATCATTTACAAAGAATAATGTGAAACAAGATACTGAAAATTAAACAATGAGAAAAATAAGATACGATCGTTACATATTGTTAGTTTTGATTATTACAATAAACAATTCCAATTAATGTTATAAATGCTTTTTATTGAAACTTACCATGAAAAATTTCGCTTCCAAAATTTGTTAAGAAAAGTTGAACAAGTATCCTTAAGTTTTTTAACAGTAGCTTTATGTGGTACTAGATTTATTGAAAGTGTACCTTTTATAGTGGAAATAACATGTAAAATATAATTTAGCCATCTCTTTATTCAAAATGAAGATTCTAGTACAATTGAAACTTTGTTATTTCAAAGCAAATATCTTGTAGAACTTTCATTGATAAATATAACAAGAAGCTTTAATTGCAATGCAATATCTTTTTCTTTTATTATGTTATTATTTACAATTTTTAAACAGATACGCCCTCTGATATAGCTACATAAAATAAAACAGTCGCTACCTACAAATGAAGAAAATAGTATGCTTAATTAAAAAAAAAACATGGCACTTTTATAATAATACTTTTTTTACGCACGTTTGAATAAATATAATTCAAAACGTCTTGTTCGTCAGATTAATACAAATAAAAGCAGAATATCTTTTTTAACTGTTTAATTGGAAGCATATTTGGGCTAAATTATTTTACGGTATTAGACAACTAGCACAAATGCATTGAAGATCAATGCAATCATGGTGACAAAATGCTCCGCATTGTCGGCATATTACCATCGCTTCTTGAATATTACATTCGCATGGAGATGGAGGGTGGCTACCAATTATCATATCAGGAGTATTAGGTTCACTTCCTCCGCTTACATGGTAGCTTCCGTTATTAGATTTTAAAGAAACTACTTCATATGATCTCTCACCAGCACTCGCTGGTCGCCCTTTGAACAAATTCACTGCAATCATTGGCGGTGGCAAAGGCGGAGCAGACGATGCTCGAGGAGCCACATCTATTTCAAACTTTTTGACGAATTTATAGCATTCGTTTTCTTCAGAATCCTCATCAATCAGCGGTTGAGTATTAATAGTTTTTTCAATCTGCAATAAAATGGTTAATATTACTTTGAGCTACCATTATACATTTATAAAAATATTTTAAATGTATCAATATATTTTTTGTCAATAAATTACACCACGCACACAGTATTTCTGAACATATAAAATTTGTTTAAAGCAATATCCCGCTTTATTTATAAAAATATTTTATAAAGGTTTATAAATATATTAAGAGTAAATAGAAATTGCATATCGGTTTTCTAAGAGCTCATATTATATGGAACACCAATTTTAAATATTTCACGGAGATTCATTGAATCTCAAACGCTATAGTTTTAACGCTATAGTTGAACATTTTCTCAAACTTTAGAATGTAAAATAAGGTTGTTAGATACCCTGTAACATCATCAAAAAATTGATAGTGGTATTCCGAAAATAAAAATGCGCGTTTTTAAGATTAAACAAACTTTCTATTAAGCAATAATTCGCCATCGTGTTTCATTTTGAATTTTAAATTCGTGAAGCTAACGGCAATTTCTTCGTGTCTCAATTTTGTATACGTTCTTAATACTGATGAATCATTACTCAGTATAGAAATAAGTAAGAATATATCTGCATATAATTCTAGAATTCTAGCAGAAATAAAATAAACTATATTTTTTATTTGATATTTCAAAATTACAGCAATTTAAATCCGTTCAAAAAATAGTAATAATGGAAGATGCATATTAATTAAAATGTAATTCAGTGTTTCATATTAAAAAGCTCACTGTTGCATTAACTTGGGAATATATACTTTAATTACATAACACGATTACGATCTTACAGAACTATAATATTAGAAGTGTAATAAAAATTTGGATAGCTTTTTATTTAAGCCAGTCAGTATAAATTAAACAAAATTTTTCTTATAGTGCTAGGTCTTGAAAGTGAATAACAAGTTTTTAATTTTTCAAATTCAATGTTAACATCTTTTAAAATAGATGTGTCACCTACGTATTTTTTATTAAAGTAATTAATGAATAATTCTTTATCCGCCACGATACTTCATCCACGATAAATCCACAAACAATCAATGATTCATGAAGATATTTATTTGAGAACTGTTTAAACCAATTATTTAGGAAAAATTAAAATATTGGAAAAACGCTAGACTAAATGTATAAAGTTAAAAGGAAGTTATGTTAAAAAATATTAAAAAGCCCTCATATCAAACATGCGTAATAACGAATAAAAAATGCTGATACCTCTGTTCATAGTAAAAATAGATGTAAGATTAAATAACAAAAACATATTTATCATACGCAGACTGTTATACCTGGTATGAAAATCGAATTACTGCGAAAAAAGCGTAATATTACTACAATGTTTAAACTTAGCAGAAGGCTAAATCTGAAGAATAGTACTTGTTTCTTTATGAAATATGGTTGTACTTGCTTTAAATCAATATTAATTCTGTTCAAACGCTCTGAATAATATCCAATAGTGATATTTTACCTCTTTTCAAGGTAATTGGCGTGAATGATACCGCGTACGTCCCAAAAAACTATGACCATGACCTTGTTGGTTGCCAGACCCATCTTGATCTTCTTCGGTACACGTTGACCCAAAAAAACCACTGTTTTGGTTATTCCTCCATCTCTCGTGATGGATACAAATTTTGTCGACGATTATAAAACAACACAAAAACTCGTTCAGATTGCGGATAAACGACTCAAAACACTCCTTTGAAGTGGTTACACGGTTCCGCTTATTGTCGAGTGTGAGAAATCACATTACCTGTCGCGCGAAGTTTTTTTATCTTAAAATATTTACATAAAATTTTAAATAACCATTCAGTTCATATGTTACAGCTTGAGCTACCTCGCGCGCTTTCATTCTCCAATCGCCCATAATCATGCCATGGATTTTATCGACGATTTCGGACGTAATAATATCTTTTAGGCGACCTGAACGGTTAGCGTCACTTGAATCACAACAGAGCTCAGTAAACTACTTCTTAAATTTGAAATTGATGGTGCGTCCGATTACTGTTTTCTTACGCAAAGAATAATGCTTAAACAACATATTATTTTTATATTTTTATTAGAATTCACAAGGTTGGTTACATTCAATGTCTGTCAAACGTAGACTAAACGACACAATCTGCTTCAAATTTGAAAAAAAAAATTAAATAACGTTTTTCTTTTTCTGATTTTTTTTCCATTTCTCTTCTATCGACTATTAAAAATTGAGCAAAGCAGATGTCACTGATTCACATAGACCTGAATCCATATTCCATAGTTTTGTACTACTACATGACAGTGCATTTTCAAATGGTAGGCAATTGCAAAAACACTCACTGCTATATAATCTTTTATGTTGAATCGAAATTTAACACAATTAAAATTAGGAATTTCCATGCTATCATCATCATCATCACATAACCAAGATTCTGATAATAGGAATATCTTATCGTTCTTAATGACTGTTTTCTGGAAATCTATAACATATTTTGGAAAACTGTGGCATTTGAAAGTGAATAGAGATATATCATATCTTGAAAATAATAAAATCTTTAATAAATCCAATAGAAATAGAAGTATAAGCATTAACATACAGTTTTCTCTGTGATAAAATATCTGTTTAACATTTCTCATTTTTATAAACAAACCAGCTGAAAAGAAGAATTTGTCATATTGATAATCAATTTCATCGTACATTCTCCTTGTGACTTATAAATTTTCTAGCACATTGTTCTATTAATGGCAAATGACCTCTTTTTGTTACAACGGTCTTATTTTTATTCAACGATATGTTTAACGTTTACCTTAATATTGAAACATCATGTTTGTCCATAGTATTTTTCATATCCAAATTGTCAGATTTTCTTCTAAATTGAGTGAAATTTTGGTCTTAAAATGTCAATCACACGTGAAAGACATTATTCTTTTGGTTTAATGCAAAGGGAACTAGTATACTAATAATCCTATTAGCCAATCCATCATCCACATCAATGTCGCTTGTAACGACGTAAATCTTACCTATAATAAACGTAATGTGATAAAGGAATTTACCAGTTTTTTATGTATTTTGTTCGCGATTTATTGACATAGAATGTAACTTATTTTTAGTACTGCTATGTTGTATACATGAATATCCGATATTTTATTATATAACCGCAATTCATGTAAACATTTTTAAGAATCTTTTTGTGTGAACATACGAGATTAAAAAAGGCACAACCTATCGATATACAAAATATAATCACTTTCTAATTGGATGAACAAGATAACAAAAATTTGCTTTTCTTATCACAAACTTTGAGTAAACTCACAGAACTTCAAGGACGTAGTCGACAAAGTGTTGAGTTAACAATAACTATTTTATTCCTCTTCTTCATTTGAATCTGCCTATATACCAGAGTCGCTATCACCTCTAGTAACTGTCGTAAATTTCGAATGAGTATAATATGTAGACCACCAAAATTAACATCTCTAACAGTAATTTCTTTTAATCATTTATTAGTTTATTCAATACTTTTGTGCCAATCATGCGAAGCAATCTGCATATTGATATGTTCAAGATTGTTCGTACAGTTACATTATCAATAACTATCATCAAATCAATATCAAAAGTTTTTCCATATGCAGCTGAGTCAGTAAAAAATAATTGCAACGGATCGAGTTTTGGTGATAGTAAATGATTGATTACATGTAGCAATACAAAATGGTATTGATTGATCATCAACTAAAAATACGCGAGCTAGCAGACACGGTAGGTATTTTTAACAATACTGTATGCCATTGACTGACTGCAAAATTAGACATGAAAAATATGTACCACACATCCGTTATTGGGAAGAGTTAAACATCGAATTTCTTTCTCATGCACCCTGTTCACCAAATTTGGCCCCTTCAAACTATTTTCTGTTTCCAAACTTGCAAACATGGCTCGGTGCTAAGAGTTTTGCCAACAATGAATAGGTGAAGTCTGCTGTTTACGGCGATTTTGAGAAGCTAGACGATTCTTAATACAAACAAATTATTACAGCTATCGAATATCGCCAGGAATAGTATATCAAGTTTAGAGGAGACTATGTAGAAATGTAACAAGATGGACGCACCTGTCGTTTAATACGACGGTGAACTGCAGCTCTCATCCTCGTTATGGTCGTTATTATCCAGGAGAAGATGCGATACGTTGGCATGTCGCAATACTGAAAAACCATGCCGATTCATTCGTAGCGGAGTAAAAACAATAAACAAAAAAAGGAAAGGCGAAAATGAATACGCACAATTCTATTATTCACATATTATCAGTACCAAATTTTTATTATTCACGGTAAGAATTATTACACAGAGGTAGAGAGAGAGAGAGAGAGAGAGACATCAAGGTATTCACCAAAACGCAGCCAAGTCACCGTGCATGCTATGCATATTCTTCGATGTCAATTTTTGCTTTATCTAAACAGTAGATCCTAAACAATCTTGTGTCAACAAATTTACTACAGGAAAAATATTGCAAATTGATACAAAATATTTTGAACAAGTCTTCATTTAATGCAGTGATTTGACATATTTTTGTAGTTTTCAAAAAATTTTCTTTAGCTATTGTAATTATTTTTTACTGACTCAGTTGCATATGGAAAAACTTTTGATATTAAATTAAATATGGAAACTATTACCATTATTAGTTGAACCAGTTTAGACCTTTCCATCTATCATAGTGCACATTTTATATTGAACTTTGTATTGATTATCACTAATGGTAAATACTGTAGCTTGCAGTTTATTAATTTTCTCATTAACTTGTTGAACTTAACTAAAATTGTATTCTCGCTGTCTTTTTTGTATTTAAATTTTATTAATTTACAGTATCTAATAGATGAAGATTTACAATTTTACCAAATTTCTATTTTTGAATATCCTCTTAAAAGGTTTCAAACTTCAAAGGATCTGTACATATAACAATAAGTTTTGATCAGTATTTTCAAAATTGTCAAAGTTTTGCTTATACATACTAAATCAAAAAATACTATCGAAATCGTATTTGAATATTAACTCTAAGTTTCTCTTTTCTTACTCAAAGGTTGCTAGGTATCCAGAAATAAGTGCTTCGTAATTTGTATAAATTCCGTTTTCGTTTGAGTTTTTGTTAATATTTACTTTTGTTTCTAATACATTTTCTTTAAAGGCATGTTGATTATTCTTTTGTAAATCATACGGATATTCTATACAACTATCAATAGCAGCTTAAAATTCTGTTTAATAATTCTTCTGTTTTATAACAATCATGCCTCTCTTTGCACTGACTGATTTATGATTGGTAACTTTTCTTTTCGTTGTTATTTTATGACTTTCTGGTACAATGAATGATTAGTTCAAACATGTATAATTGTTTGCGAAAAATATGTTATTATTATAAAAACAATATTTTATTTTTTTGATAAGCACTGGTAGAAAATATTTGTCCAATTTGCGATTTTACCATATTATTATGATTTTCATTGAGATTGTATTTCCTGTTTATAATATCAAGTGAATTAGTTGTTCTTCGATTAATCTTCGATAAATCCAACATTGAATTGCATAATTCTTTATTTCAAATAGAAATGTCTTCCATTTCGAATTACTGAAACCTGTACAGATTTTTAACTAAAAATTACGATTTGAAATGAGTACATATTTTACACACATATATGTATATGCTACTAAGTAACAGCAACATAACAATAATAAACATAGATATAAAAAAATAACTATTAATATACTTGCCTAGTGTTTAAAGTTGTAATTAGAGTCTATCGCGTCATTATTTATCAACAATCACATGGTTATATAACCTTCTTGAAAATTAATAATCTATAATTCAATAAATTCTATTTAACTATCTCTTCTTTTTTTATGTCAACAAAATCATTTTATTCATTTTCATTTATTGTTACTAAATTATGATGTAAATATACATTTCTAAGGGTGAGATCGAAAACATTCTACAATGTTATGTTAATTTTAATAATTACGATTTTTATAAATCACATGAAACTTTACAATATTTGAAATATTGACAATTGATGTAAGAATTTTTGTATAGATTTCTACAATAAATATTTACAAATAAAAAGATAGCTTGATGAATAAAACATAAAATGAAAGTTGGTTCACGATAAAATATGGGTTTGAAAATCAAATTACGCACATATACAGTTCAATATTTCCACTTTTAGTTTTGTCACATTTAATGGGAAATTGATATTGAAAACGTAGCTTGTTTTGTTTTATTAAAAGCCATATAAAAATGAAAATAAAGTTTAATTTATTAAATCCCTGAAATAAGCTATTTTGCATATTCCATTTAGTTATAGAAAGTAGTATTTATCTGTAAGAGCTCTTGATATGGAGCTGTATTATACTCTAAATTAACTATTTTTTAAGTTTATAATCTGAGAAGTTTCTACATGATCATAAAATTAATACGAACGTTTAAATGACCTTCAGAGATTGTTGAACTCTATATTTTGTGTGAAAAAAATTTACAAATATTCTAGGAACTAAGAAGATTAGATTCTGATGTCGGTCTAATCAATTTCTATTAATTTTTATGTATAAAAAATACATTTTTTTTAAATATAATTTTTGTGTATTTAGTAATGCCGTCTAATGAAAGTAAACAACAAAATTAAAATTCAGATCGGTTGAATCTATTCAGAATTACTAAATAAACATTCACCCAATATTTTATCAGAATTCCATGTATGATTAATTCTAAAAGTTAATTTGACTGAGAGTCAGACCTATTCCCATTGTATGTTGCTGTTCATCAGCTCCTTCGGGCCGACAATATATCCGACGGACTCAAGACGAAGTCACGTCACGGTGAAATAAGGATATTTTTTCCCAAATGATCCCAAATGGCCTTTCATTAATGTATTTTAATATAAGTCTGTTTATTATCTGTTATTATTTGTTTATTATATATAATAGTCTCCATGCTTTACCAACTTTATATATGACCGTATACAGACTGTAAAAGATTCTGGTATATTATATAGCGTGTTATATGACATATATTGTGATTAATTTTTATATCACATGTCGTAATAATTTTTACCACTTTAAACTACCGTATTAGAAAAAAATTAAACAGAGAGTATTTTTTATCAAATAAAATACTTGCAGTATGGTAGCAGCTAATATTTCATATAATACACGGAAATATCATATTTCATTACAGTATTATAATTCATTATTATTTCATTACATGTTTTATAGTGTAATAAACGAAATCATATTAAGCATTTAATGTCGAAACGTTTACGCTGATTTCGTTTAACGGTCGAACCATAATATTCTTGGACGACCGACACTCAGTGTCTCTCACCATATGTCGTATTACCGCGTAATATCTCGCTCATCTAGCGGTGCTTCACTATTTTTTCCACAGAAAGACCTAATCTTTTACAGATCCATTTGTTATCTGCATCTCAGCAACCCTGCCTTAACCCTTTGCGTCACGGTGGTATCTCTCATAGACCATCTATTTTCGTATAGTTTTTTGCAATTTCAAAGTAGTTTTTTTGGATATAGCGTACGTTTTTTTATAATTTAATGATCACAGAATGATAAGAAATTGCAATTTATGCTTAAAGATTGTAAAATTTTTAATAATTCGTTAATATTTATAAACAAAGTCTGAAAACGCCTGTTTAGTAAAAAAATGCATTTATGACGAAACTTTCAAACATATCCTTATGAAGATGGATATACAGGGGTTTTCGGAGTCGATGATTACGAATTTGAACTCAGATTTTTTTAATTCAAAATGGTGGCTCCAAGATTGCGGCGAAAAATTTAAATTTCTATGAATATGTTTTTGAAATGGATATTGGTGAAATTTTTTCAACTCTTCACTTTGTTTCTATATATTTTATGAGTAATACTTTAAAAAGCGATTTTTACCTAATTGTAAAAATAATGGTACATTGCATGTGTTGCATAACCAATTAGTTCGTATAGGATCGTTTTTTGTACTGCAAAGTGCGCATAGTCTACCACTATCAATGGGTATTAGCATATGAGCAGACTAAGAGCGTCTCTTTTCAACAGGAACATTTAGTTTGTGAGGATTGGCAAGGAAAGGTTGACGCTTTCTTCATTTTTTAGTTGAAATTCTATAAGAAACTAATTGATCCACTAGAAATAGTCTGAACTTTTTTAATGTCTCAGGATTATTAGTGTTTATTTTTGAAAAATCATAAATAAATTCGTAATGGTCAAATCAATGAAATGCCAAAATAGTCTGTATCATCACTTTTGGACTTACGATCTATTTTATATGTAGATAACAAACGGTAAGCGTTGTCGACATAGCTCATGTATTTGTTTTAATAAGAACACGTAACTGGACAATCTATTTGCATCCGTGTACCATCTTTCTGCCTTCGAGTTGCTATTGTCACTTCGGATGGATCATGGTAATTTGATAGGAAGCAAACAACACATTTTTTTCCATCAATTATAATGAACTAATACCAGTATCAGATGTTCGAAAATCGTATTGTACATGATTCATTTGTTTGTCAAGCATTATAGATATAAGTAACCCAGTACGATTAGAACATACAGTTCCGCAAGTAAAAATTTTGTCTTCTTTTCAAAACGTACAACAGGCATCAATGAACTTATGAATGGATCTTTCAAATTGATGTCACTCGACCAATAATCACGATAGGAAGGCAATTTTTCTATTCCCATCAGAATGTTTATTCCTAACGAAATCAGTAACTCTTCTTTTGTCACCAATTGCTCTTCCTGCGATTTCTCTCGTATGTATTTATTTGTTTGCTGAACTAATAAATCCAACATATCTACAGGAAAAGTACATAAAAAGATTTCTAATGGCGATTGTACGTTATCAGGGATATTTGGCCCAATATCAGCAGTGAATGGATTATCATCTCTTTGTTTTTCTTTTTTCTTCCATACTTCACCGCCAGAAAATTCTCCGTCATCTTCATCTGAACCATTATCACTTTCATTTTCTTCAAATTCACCTTCTATTTACATATTCATGTTATCCTCGTCTTGACCTGAATCAGCAAGTCCATCGACAGTCTCCGTATCGCTAGGAATATCAGCGATTTCCATTTCGCGTAACACAGGTTGTGATAATTTATAAGTATTGAAAACATTCTCTGTTCGATGAATTTGTTGATTACCGGTTTCACATCAATTCCCTGTATTTTTTTATAAGACAATATTCGAAATATTTGCCATATGGAATTCAGATTCAAAATCTGAACCCCTGTATACCAATATTCAGAAATATATTCAAAGAAGTTTAAGATTGTCACCGCAATCTTGGAGCCGCCATTTTGAATTTTCAAAATCTGAGTTCAGATTCGTGATCAGCGACCCCAAAAACCCCTGTATGCCAATTATCATGAAAATCCATTCCCTTGAAAAATATATGCTGCAAAGGGTTAATGCATAGTTGAACAACAGAACACACTAATAATCCCTTCATCAAATATAATTTCCCATTGTAAGTACACATCAAGCTAAAGTTATTTTTTATACATATGATTCTTAAGTAAAATTGTTTCATCTTATAACAGCATACTTAAAACTTTCCATGGTACGTGAAAAAACATTTGGAAGGTAAGGTTTTGCAAGGCTCCGTTTAACGTTTGAATGCATAAACGTGAGAATCTATGTTATGACTACGCCGCCACGGAATACTTGTAAAATTAAGTTCTTTTTGTTGGATGAATGATGTATACTGCTAAATAACTTTGTGAATATGTATGATAAATGTAATACTTTAAATATATTGTATAGGAATAGACTCATAAATCTAGTGCCATTTATAGTCTACTTTATTTTCATACTAGGGTTGAGCTCATGAAAAATTGCGTAATCACTTTCTCATAACATTCATTTCGAATTGAGTACATTGAGCTATCCTATTTTATATTTATTCGCAATAACCATTATTTATAATTATTTTTTAATCTACTAAGAATGGTACATTATTAAGCAATATAATTTTTTAATTTTTTCCACACAAAAAATTTAATTATTCTGTATAATTTTGCCTGCTTTTAAGAAAAATTAGATAAAATAAAAATAGGCGCGACTGCTATACATACAATAAAAGACAAACATAAAATGGTATCAATGCGAAACGAAACTGCTGACACCTTGAATATATTTGTTAGATAGTAGGTGATACCTGAACTAAAAATAACGAAATAAACGAAGTCGATTGTATACTATATTGGTACATAATCGTAATAAATTTTTAATTAAATTAAAAAATAGGGTTTCTGCAAATGATTTCTATAAAAAGGGAAACTGAAAAAAATATACCACTATGTTAACCTAATTTCCGTAAACATAATACTTCACAGTTACATTAGAAAGCAACAAATATACATAGTTATCATCATTGACTATATTTTACACTTACCTCGTTATTTTCATTGGAGTGAGAAGTTCTAAACAAGCGTTTGATTGATGAAGTTTCATGTTTCCTTGAACAAACTGTGATATTTGGGCTAGGATGAGGACATTTTCGCTTATTAATATTTCCTAATCGACTGTTGATTTTTGAATCTATACATGATTTTTCATTCTTCGTTAATAGACTAGGAGGTGGCTTTAAGTGCGCTTTCAGTTGATCTCTATTAGGAGAGCTAGCAATAACCTAAACAATATTAGCTTGAGTGAAAATAAGTAAACAACAGAATCTACAGTAGCTACAAATACTGTGACGCGAAGGATCTTGCTAAGTGATAAGTACTCAGCGTAAAATCAGTGTCCAACAAGTGTCAGGACAATAACTCACATCGTACATTTGACTACTTAAGTTCCAAATATATTATACTATTTGATTTTATGTTTAACATAAATCCGCTATATTTTGCATTTAAGCAAATCAATGATGCAAATAACAGTCAATTTTACATATAATATAATAGCAAACTGATATCTTGACTTTCATTACGATAAGTCAATAAAAATTTGTCTTCAACTCGCAATTTTTATTTATTGATTTTTAAACGATGTCTGAAAGCATGTTTTTCATATATAAAAAAATAACTATTACAGTTATATTGATTTTTCAATGTGAAATAAGTTGAAAAACATTCTAAAACTTTTAAAATGAGACGTCGTTTATCTCGATCCAATGAGTTTATCAACAATAGAGGTAAAAGAAACAAAAAATGTGCAAAAATTGATCTTTTAAAAAATGTATAATATTGTCCAGTTATCCAATATTTAAGCGCTGACCTTACAATATTTTGTAAATTGTATTGTGTGTACGAAATCTGGATTCAACCGGATTCCAAGTTTCCGAAATAGGGCACTGTTACGATAATTCAGTCATTTGAATTAAATATATTTGACACTTTGAATATATTTTTAATATATAATAAAAGATTTGAAAATAAAAAATGTAGAAAATTAAGTTAATAGTACAATATTAATAGTATTACAAATTCTCCATTGACTTCATAGTTCTAAAATGGATTTCAATAGGTGAAAAATTCAAGCAAACGTTCATTGGATATCGTTCGTACGAAAAAGTAAAGAAGTGGTAGGGAAACTCGTGCAAGAGCATAGGATAATTATATATAGTAATACTACAGTGCGGCGTGCCTGATGTCCGTTTTCAATATTTATAATACATAAAATTTAATTAGATATTTAGTTTGCGAAGATCAGATCTCACACATATAATGTACACGATATAATCAACAAAATGCATTTTTTTAAACTCCCATTTCTGGTATATTTTTTAAGACTTTTTTTCGCTAAAGCTCATTAAACTGAGATGAACGACAGCTCATTTCAATGGTTTTGAAATTCTCTACAACTTATTTCACATTGGGATATCAACGTAACTGCACAAACTTTTTGTGATCGATCTTTTTTCAATCAATTCATAACGGAAAAGATTATTATAGATTGAACAATGCACCGTATTCCAATGCAAATAGTTTTTGTACGTTTACATGTCGGGGAAAATAAGAAAAGGTCGTGGTAATGTAAGGTGAAAAATTTGAAATTCACCATATTTGTTGTCTTAATTTTCTTGGAAATTATCAAGAAAAAACGAAAAGAAAGAATGTCATTTAACAAAGTTGAAAAATTGAAAATTCGTCATTTCAAATACTTCAGATCCAGCAGAAACGTGGATTTTTCCTATTTTATAATGTTATCTTTTGAACGTATATTGATTGAAGATAACAGTTGATCACAGAATCAATGTTAGAATAACAATCTCGTAGCAGATCTGTTTTCAGCGATATCAAAACTTCCAAAATACTGTGTTTATATATAGATTAAGGGGAAGAGATATTGAGTGACGTAGAAAGTAGATTTATCACGAATAATCATATCCATTATGTCGAGAGGATTGCTATTTATTTAAAACGAACAGATCTCGTTTCATTGTAATGTATAAATATGAACTTTTTACGTGAATGTATATACCAATGATAAACTGTATGTATATGAGCTTGTACTAATTGCGATTCTCCCCAAAGAAAATGGAAATAAGCGAAAGCTTTATCACTTATAAAGCTGATAAGTGGAGATTATTTATCAACTCAAAAGCGAATTACAAGAATTTAAAAGTAGTATTAGTGTAAATTAATTACGCAGAACATCGATAGACAATTAACGGAGACATTCAAATATCAACGCTGATTGTGGGGTATCTGTTAAGCGTTGCAAAAAAAAATCTTGCTTCCATTTCTTCATATTATATTTAACTCTAATTAACAAGTTTGTCAATATTTTCGACACGGATGATGAATGTTTTCAATATTTAGATAAGAAGTTTCCGAAAACAAGTATTACTAAACTAAAAGAAAGTGTTTTTAGTCATTTTTATTACGATACTCTGTTCAGAAAAGAAAAATCTGTCATAAAAATAAACCCTCCTGAGCGTTGTATGGTTAAATTTCAAAAAAGTTGCACACAATTTTTTGGTATAACAGACGAATGAGAATTACCAGACTTTGATTGAAGATTTACTAAAACACTTTAGACTTTAAAGAGTTTGAGATGAAATTGTAATTTCATACATTTACATCTTGACTACTTTCCAGAGAATTGCAGACAACAACGAAAAATAGAAAAGCCGGCGACATCATAGATATTAAGGAAATAAAATACCAGTACCAAGGGAGGTTGGATGTAAATATGATAGCAAATTTTTACTGGACGTTGCAATATAAGTATAAGGGAATGAAGTTACTTTCTTGATGAAGGGGAAGGCTCTACTCGCCGCGTTGAATTAAAAAAAATTAATTATTGCAACGCGTGTTTTTAAATACTGGAGAGAAGAGGGAGAACTTACCTTGTTGTAAGGTAAGGCTCCCTCAGCTGCGTTGAAATTTGCTAACCGCGATAAAAAAAAAGAAAAAGGAAAGGTAAGAGGCGCGATATGGCCTAGCATGTGCCAGGTAATTAATGACCTTGGAGGCCAAGGAAAGGTGAGCGAGTAAGGCATTAAATACAAACAACGCGATTACAAAAAAAATGGAAAATTTATTAATAACAACAAAAAAAAAAAGAAAGACGCAAGGCGCGAACAAAATAAAAATAATAAAGAAAGAAAATTCGGCGACGGTTAAATTTTAATCAAATGGCCGTCACTAGGCTCCGGCTATACACCCAGGAGGTCCGAGCAAGGCCCAACGCACATAAACGCCGCACACACAAAAAATTATAAATAATAAATAGCACGGAGGGGGAGAGAGAGAGTAAGGCAGTGGCACTCACCGGCTCATCGGTCTAAATTAAAAAAAAAACCAAAGTAAACACCCATACGCACTGGTAACTCACTTTCAAAATCAACAGTAAAGAAAACAAAACTTTCAGCTCTACAGCTCAAGACGTACTGAGCTGGCAAGTGTCACTTACTTCTCTCTCCCCTCTTCGCGTCGAACAATCACAACGAATTTTCCGAGATTGAGGACCTCGGAATAAAATGCCCTAATCTTGAGACTGCGAATGTCGATGAAAGCAAGATACTCACCAACTTAGGAGCGAGCAATCTAAATACATGCAAAAAAAAACAAAGTAAACTCAATACTGTCAAAAACTCAAAACCGAAAAACGAACACACCAAACGTATTTTTCTCACCAAGATCCAAAATTCAACTGAGCCGGTGAACGCGCCTTGTTTCTCGCTTCCCTCTATACAATTCGCTCGACGAATTATTCAAAGTTATTGACCTCTCATTATCATACAGCTAGCTAACCAACAAGATGTCCAAGAGGTCCGTGACAATGCTTAAAAGAAAAAAAGGGCCAAAAACGTCAACGAGAAAAATAAATCTACTG
Source organism: Chouioia cunea (assembly GCA_030064505.1). Classification (NCBI taxonomy): domain Eukaryota; kingdom Metazoa; phylum Arthropoda; class Insecta; order Hymenoptera; family Eulophidae; genus Chouioia; species Chouioia cunea. The sequence continues at coordinate 21,610,020 of JAOPFQ010000002.1, forward strand.
CATAAATGGTTGGAATATCAACTTTTGATGTATATAACTTCTGTTTGGATTCATCGTGTGTAGATATAAAATTATATGTGTAAGTAGTGTTTGAAACAAACCATTTTTTTGTGTGCTTATTTTATTGTTCAAAGACCATTCCTGTTCTAAGTTTCAGCGATTTTGTGCAAAATAAATGTTTCGTCAATAGATATGCAAATCTATCACCTGTAGGATAATACATAAATCTAATTATTTTTTTCTCTACTCTGTGTGTACCCGTACTTTCTAAAAAATAGCATTCTATATCAATGTGCTTTGATCTCTTGTCGCTTGTTGGATAATTTAGCTGTATTTTTGTCAGTTCCATCATTACCATCCTAATAATAATCAATATAACCACATAACATATGAGATGACTTTAAGCACATAGTTCATAAATTTATTTTATGTAATTGAGCTTTCAAAAGTATATAAGACATCTTAAACATTTTTTTGTTATTATTCCTTAGGCATATACTTAAGATATTTAACGTCATATTCAAATCAGATTTTGTTTATAAAATTGTATAAATTTAGTATCTAATAAGATTCTTCATAGAGCATTGTATTTTTTATCAGATCTTAAAGTTTCATAATTTGATTTACTCGCAAAAAGTGAACTACCTGAATTACAATCATTCATATTATACTTATTTAGAATGTTTGTTATGTTAACACTTTGATCCAAAGTTATTCGCGTTTAATTTTCCTGAATGTTGATTCCAAGTAATAATTTTATTTTTTTAAATCTTTTAAATATGTCTCCTATATCTAAAACATAAATGCATCGATCACCTGATGAGATTCGAAATCGCTTTTGTATAAGAGGTATATCAAATGCTTCAAACTCACATCTTGCTGCTTGGATCAAGACCGAAATAGTTTTATTTGATCAGTATACTTGATTATTTTTAATGCTAGCACCTTCAAAAATTTTAGGTGAAACACTAATCAATTATATTAATTTGTAAAATCAATTATAAATAAACGTTTAATTGTAGTGAACTAAAACGACGAGCAATAAAGTAATATTTATATTTTATAAGTTTTCCGAATGCAAAATTCTTTATTACGAAACTCCTATTTAAAGTAACTAAATATGTACTATCAGATTTTCGTCCTAAAATCTAAATTTTATTTTCTAATAATGGATTTCTTTCATCGTTAAAAGCTTCTCTTCATTTTTCTGTATCGTAACCATATTTTATTTCACTGACGGAATTTAGAATTTGACGTACGATAGATTGGGCGCACAATAATTAATAACTATCTAAATCAAGCTCCTTATAAGAAATATGAAACGTGTTTTCTTTTTCAATCCTTTGATATTAAGATTCTGTTTCAATTTTACATCTGTTGTTTTGATTATCCTGATCATAGTTTGAAATTAATACATTTATTTCTACTACAGATTTATTATTAATATTAAGCATCTTTTTCTAGTTTAATCTTTTTACTAGATTCTATTTTCCATCTTGATTAAACTTCTTTTTTTGTTCGATTTTCGTTACATCTAACATTCACGTTCATTTTTAATTTTTTATCGGGATAATTCGCCTAGACTATATGCTTATTCAGCTAACTTTCTGATATTCGCATAAAAATTGTGATATTACTTAAAATTTAAATAGAATTAGCATATTGACAATGTGAAATATACGTATAGTACTTAAAAGAAATTTACGATGATTTCATTATTAGTTAAGGAAAAAATCATTTAAAATTAATTTTAAAATAAGAATTAAATAATAACAATTAATGTATCATGAATTAATGATATTTATATAAATATTTATCAAGCATAAAACGCAATAGATATAAATGACAATAACATTTTATTTAGTATTTAACCCTTTGCAGCATATATTTTTCAAGGGAATGGATTTTCATGATAATTGGCATACAGGGGTTTTTGGGGTCGCTGATCACGAATCTGAACTCAGATTTTGAAAATTCAAAATGGCGGCTCCAAGATTGCGGTGACAATCTTAAACTTCTTTGAATATATTTCTGAATATTGGTATACAGGGGTTCAGATTTTGAATCTGAATTCCATATGGCAAATATTTCGAATATTGTCTTATAAAAAAATACAGGGAATTGATGTGAAACCGGTAATCAACAAATTCATCGAACAGAGAATGTTTTCAATACTTATAAATTATCACAACCTGTGTTACGCGAAATGGAAATCGCTGATATTCCTAGCGATACGGAGACTGTCGATGGACTTGCTGATTCAGGTCAAGACGAGGATAACATGAATATGTAAATAGAAGGTGAATTTGAAGAAAATGAAAGTGATAATGGTTCAGATGAAGATGACGGAGAATTTTCTGGCGGTGAAGTATGGAAGAAAAAAGAAAAACAAAGAGATGATAATCCATTCACTGCTGATATTGGGCCAAATATCCCTGATAACGTACAATCGCCATTAGAAATCTTTTTATGTACTTTTCCTGTAGATATGTTGGATTTATTAGTTCAGCAAACAAATAAATACATACGAGAGAAATCGCAGGAAGAGCAATTGGTGACAAAAGAAGAGTTACTGATTTCGTTAGGAATAAACATTCTGATGGGAATAGAAAAATTGCCTTCCTATCGTGATTATTGGTCGAGTGACATCAATTTGAAAGATCCATTCATAAGTTCATTGATGCCTGTTGTACGTTTTGAAAAGAAGACAAAATTTTTACTTGCGGAACTGTATGTTCTAATCGTACTGGGTTACTTATATCTATAATGCTTGACAAACAAATGAATCATGTACAATACGATTTTCGAACATCTGATACTGGTATTAGTTCATTATAATTGATGGAAAAAAATGTGTTGTTTGCTTCCTATCAAATTACCATGATCCATCCGAAGTGACAATAGCAACTCGAAGGCAGAAAGATGGTACACGGATGCAAATAGATTGTCCAGTTACGTGTTCTTATTAAAACAAATACATGAGCTATGTCGACAACGCTTACCGTTTGTTATCTACATATAAAATAGATCGTAAGTCCAAAAGTGATGATACAGACTATTTTGGCATTTCATTGATTTGACCATTACGAATTTATTTATGATTTTTCAAAAATAAACACTAATAATCCTGAGACATTAAAAAAGTTCAGACTATTTCTAGTGGATCAATTAGTTTCTTATAGAATTTCAACTAAAAAATGAAGAAAGCGTCAACCTTTCCTTGCCAATCCTCACAAACTAAATGTTCCTGTTGAAAAGAGACGCTCTTAGTCTGCTCATATGCTAATACCCATTGATAGTGGTAGACTATGCGCACTTTGCAGTACAAAAAACGATCCTATACGAACTAATTGGTTATGCAACACATGCAATGTACCATTATTTTTACAATTAGGTAAAAATCGCTTTTTAAAGTTTTACTCATAAAATATATAGAAACAAAGTGAAGAGTTGAAAAAATTTCACCAATATCCATTTCAAAAACATATTCATAGAAATTTAAATTTTTCGCCGCAATCTTGGAGCCACCATTTTGAATTAAAAAAATCTGAGTTCAAATTCGTAATCATCGACTCCGAAAACCCCTGTATATCCATCTTCATAAGGATATGTTTGAAAGTTTCGTCATAAATGCATTTTTTTACTAAACAGGCGTTTTCAGACTTTGTTTATAAATATTAACGAATTATTAAAAATTTCACAATCTTTAAGCATAAATTGCAATTTCTTATCATTCTGTGATCATTAAATTATAAAAAAACGTACGCTATATCCAAAAAACTACTTTGAAATTGCAAAAAACTATACGAAAATAGATGGTCTATGAGAGATACCACCGTGACGCAAAGGGTTAATTTTGATATTAAGTTTGTAGTTATTCATGTCTTAATTCTTTTATATCGCACGTAATTCGTACGGAATGATGAGCGACTGATAGCCTTCGTAACATATTTTTCGCCGAATGCACAGTGACATTAGATTACAAATTATGATAATACATTAAATAGCAATAAGAAGGTATCGATTTGCTATAAAATAGAATAATGTGAATATTTGTAAATTATTGTATGTAACATGGTTCTAATGTGTTATGATCTTATAATTATTTGTATACTGCGCGTATTAATAAACAGAAAAAAATTATCATACTATATTAAATAGCAATGGCGTCCTTACGCTCGAGTCATATACGTCCACATATATATCTACAGTCGACATGAATTAAATGACTTTTTCGGACTTTTCTCATTATGTACTCAATAGTTATGTCGAAAATTCATTCACTCACCTACATCTATAAAACTTTACCTATTATTATGATAGAAAAATTACTAAATCTACGCTTCTCTTTTATGTATACTGTTTAATCGAAAATAAAATATTTATGGTCAATTATAGAACGCCAGAGGAATTACGTGCATGAAAAGTAATCTAATAAATATGATGATTACGATATTTAACATACCGTAGGTTTATTCAAACAAAACAACTAAATCAAAATGACTTAGTCAACATACGAGCAACCAGGAAGTTCATCCAGCTCAGGTATTCTAGCCATGTAAACAATGCTACTGACTCACCAGCAACCTTGACTTATGTCGCCTCACCATGTGGCCGGCTCAAGTATCCGGACAGACATTAATAATAATAATAATAGAAATAATAATTATAATGGCTCTGGTTCGAAGAAGCTTGGAGCGGACGAATTTGTATAATAATATGCGGAGCGCAAGAAAATCGGCGAGAAAGAGAAAGAATCGGTTGAGAAAAATATTTACCGCTACTACTATCGGGTTGCTTCTTTGTTATCATGTATCGTCTTTCTGCCCAATTCTAATTTTCTTTAACATTTGAATTTTCTTTCTTATATTTCTCTATCACTCAAATGTTTTATTCAACTCTTTATTTATTCCTTTCTAATAACTTAACTTAATTCATATATCTAATATTCTTCTGTACAGCAAAACACCTTTTTTATATAAAAGGTTAAATACACACTGTCTACCCGTTAAAATGTTGTACCTCTTATTATTTATCTTTTCTTTGTTTAACTCTCTCGCACGTGCAATCTCGTCGATCAGATTTAGTCATATCCCCCTTCACCTCGGATACGAATCTTACCGGAAGACATGGCGCCCCGTTGTGCAGCGTCGCTAAAATAACCATTCCCTATCTGACAGTACTAATTTGTACCGTGTGATTCTCTGCCAAATATCTTAGTAATACGATCGTGCATTTCATATTTCAAACTGACTATCTTTTGATGTACCATTAGGCTAGCCAATTACAGCGATTCATTTGAAATTTTCCTATTGACCCACACTTTGCAAGACGAATAAGTTTAGACTCATCAACATTTTTGAGTAACGCGGGGTATATTATTGAACTAATTTTAAAAGTAGAATAAAAAAGGAACTGTCTTAGTGAATATCACGAGGTTAACAATTAATTATTTTGTATTTTATTTGATTTATTATACGAAAAACTTGTGACAAAAAGTTCCTCAAAGTTCCTAATTTAATTTCCCTTTGTTTCTACCTTTCAAATCCAGACTAGCATTTGGTTCGTCTGAACTAGTAGTATTTGAATTTATTTTTTCTCTATTTAATTCTGACAGAAAGTCCCAACAAGAAGTTATCTAGACTTTATATAGATTATTTTTAATATATATAATAAAATTGAATCTATACAAAGCATTTGAAAGTGAATAATAAAATTTAGAAATAATGTAGTGAAATAAACTTAATGAAAGTTAACAAAATATTTGTATCAATTATTATCATTAAAGAAAAATAAATTGTATTCCTATAGTTGATGATATATTAATTTTATAATAAATTTGTACATCAATACCAATAAATGAATAATAATACGTAACAAAATTGTTGTACTTTTTATATGAGGGTAATCCTAGAGAAATTGAACCTGATGTATAGATAATGAATATTGTTAGAAAAAATACGTCTTAAGCAGAACAGATGTACAGTCGAATCGCAAAAGTGATTTGGCAAATTTAAAGTGCGTAAGTCCATTCTAATTAGGATAATTCTTGTATTATTAATTGAATAAGTTAACAATAAAATTAAAATGATCAACATAGCTACTATTCAAACAGAAAATACTGTTGAGGAAAATGCAACAACTGAGTACAAAAAAGTGGCGTAGTGTTAATGAAAGCAAGAATAAAAAGAGAACTTCAACTATCTCCGATTCGAATAGTACATACAAAATAAAAGAGCAAAACTATATCTTAGAAAACTGGAATCATTACTAATATATTTGAACCACTAACAACTACGCTAAATCAGGAACAAACAATGAAACTCGACACACCAGTATAAAAAAAGCCATGCAACTACCGCCAATATTTGTGAACAGCGTACACAATCTTAAATCATTACGAGAAGATTTAAATCCAATAACAGATAAAAATTGTTCATTGAAGATTATAAATCACGAAGAAGGGATAATACAACCAGAAGCATCCGAAAAATGTCTACCAGTAGTTGAGGTATTCAAAAAGAGAAATACTCAATTCTATACATACCAAACAAAACAGGAAAAAGGATATAAATTATATTACGAGGATTTCATCTTTCGATGGACACTAACGAGTTGAAAAATGAAATCGAAGAAAAAAAATCATAAAATAATCAACAAATGTGGATTTAGATTTTCTCTTAATGATCGAACATTCGCAACAACAAAACCAAATAACCAATGCCTCTTTATATAGTAGAAAGAGCAGTGTGTACAACTAAGAAACAAATATTTAATATAAATAGATTATTAAATCAAACAGTAAAAGTCGAGCCACTATACAAAGAACGAGAAATACCCCAATTCTTAAACTGCTAGGAATTTCATCACATAAGGAATTACTGCAATAAAGTTTTAGTGTGTGTCAAATACGCTAAACACCACGGAACAAGTGAATGTACCTGGAAGGAAAAACAAGATCAAGTAAAATGCGTCATCCATCCAACGTTGACGGAAAAAGTAACTGATAAGTAAAACGTTAATGCAATGCTATGTCAAAATAGCAGATCTCATAACAGTGTAGCAAAGCTTAATGTATCCTACGTCGAAGCAGTAGCCAGTCAAAATATTGCCCAGGCTAATCCCAAAAAAAGCAAGGTGAAATCATCTTTGAAAAATTTATGGCGAATGCGGACACTACATTAGACCTAATTTTAAAAATTATAAGCAAGTCAAAAAAGTGAATCATCTCCAGAAGATTGTTATTTGGAATACCAATAGTTTATCTCAATGACATCTGGAACAAAAAAACGTATTAATACAAGAATATGTAGATATAATGCTAATATCCGAAACACATTCTATCAATAAGCACTATTTAAAAATCTCATACTATACAATATACTACACAAACCACCCAGTTAACAAAGCACGCGGAGAACTCGCAATAATAATGAAATCGATCAAAAACATTATATAAGGTCCAGCTTCCAGGCACACAGTCTTTAAGTTACTAGTATAACAATAACTACTGAATCGGACCAAACACTTTGTTAGCTGTTTACTACCCTCTAAACCATAGTATAAATACGAATAATTTCTTCTCGTATTTCGAAATACTTGGTCGCCGATTTTATTACAGGAAATGACTGCAACGCGAAACACGTTTGGTACGATTTTAGGTCATTTACCACTACTCGAAAAAGTTATTATGGTGTAAAAAAAAAGCAATACTAGACATAATTGGTGAAAAGAGGCAACTCCGACAAATTTGGCAGATCACCAGACTAACAATGGACAAAGACAACTTGAAAAAATCTATAAAAGAACTATAAAAGTTACTAGATAATGATAAAAACCCAAAAGTTCAAAACTACCTCTCAAATCTTATACCGGCAGAAGCTGCAGACTACTTATTATGGAAAAAAACAAATAATTTTTAAAATTCTCATCGTTTTATTCCTTCTATTAGACAACCTTCTTATAAATTAGACAAAACTAACGTAGAAAAAATTTAATCTTTTGCAACCGAGTTTGACAAAGTATTCCTAACAGTAGAGATATCCTAGAAGGTATACTGCTACAGACCCAGACTGATAACCACAACAAATATAGCAGCTAAACTTTAGAAAGCATCTGTTATTCTCAGAAATGTTAAGCATAAAGAAACTTTTGAAGCCGATAAAATTATTAGTAGGATAAACAAAAAACTACCTACAAAAGCAATCAGACACATTATTATAATCATCAGTGCATACCTACGAATGTGTCACTTCCCTAAGGAAAAAATTAAACCATAAACTAAAGAAAATCTACTGGCTAATAGATAAAAATTGACTAGGAAGCAAACTACTCATCTATATATTAATAACACAGGCCGACACAATTTCAAAATGGAAAAGACCCAAAAACGCGACAATATATTTCTAAAGGTTTTCGATACACTGAATCTGATTTTGGCTTCAGAATTGGTCCATCATCTATGGTTCTCGAGATATCCTAACCTAAAATTTCGAAAAATATAATTTTTTTCTCTATACAAGGTTATATGTCATTGTGAATACATTTTTTTTCAAAAAAGTGTAAAACCATTAGAAAGTAGCACTCTTGCCCTTTGAAATCCATTTTTCAGATTTAAGATAGATTTTGTTTTCGTAGAGATATCATTGATTGAATTTAAGTATTTTCGCAATTTCATAAAAACATTAAAAAAACCTATATAGCATATGGGAGGTTATAAACCCAATTTATAAGTGATCAGATTCGATCGAAAAAATGTATACATGGATTTTCGGGATCGCTGATCACGAATAAGAAGTCAGATTTTAAAATTAAGGCTGTTTACTTCTAAGGATCAGGGGTTGTAGCCTCGCAGGTTACAGGGTTCGGGGATTAAGGAAATTGAGTTTTAAGGATTTGGGGTTATAGCCTCGTAGGTTGTGAGATTCGGGGATCAAAAAATTGTGGTTTACAAGATCTGTAACCTACGCGGCTACAACCCCTGATCCTTAGAAGTAAACAGCCTTAATTTTAAAATCTGACTTCTTATTCGTGATCAGCGATCCCGAAAATCCATGTATACATTTTTTCGATCGAATCCGATCACTTATAAATTGGGTTTATAACCTCCCATATGCTATATAGGTTTTTTTAATGTTATGAAACTGCGAAAATAATTAAATTCAATCAATGATATCTCTATGAAAAAAAGATCCATCTTAAATCTGAAAAATGGATTTCAAAGGGAAAGAGTGCTACTTTTTAATGGTTTTTTCCAGTTTTTGTAACAAAATCTATTCACGGTGTCTCGACAACCTTAGGTGTTGGACCAATTATGAAACCAAAATCGGATTCAGCGCATTGAAAATCTTTGGAAATATATTGGCGCGTTTCTGGGTCTGTTTAGTTGTCGGCCTATGTATGCAAACCAATTTGGACATACGGAATTTAACGTTTGGGAACTGCCTCAAATTTAAACATAGATATATTAGAAAGATACCAATCTCAATTGCTCAGGCAAATAATTGATGGATATATCAATCGATATCATCAAAAACGATTTGTAAATACCAACTATCAAAGAGGATATACCAATATATTGCAATAAATACAAAATCAGCTATTAATCCATCCAAGTAAACTGACGAACAAAATCCTACTACAGAATATAAATAACTCGATTAAAGGAATACAAACTAGACTAAGAAAAGAATTAATAATTCTTAATGAATACCATCAAAGACTAACTTTATACAATAGCTCATCGGTTAATTCCTGCAATAGGAATTCCACTGGAAATCTCATGTTCTAAGTTATAATTTTTAACTACATAACATCTATTAAATAACTATGAATAATTTGTAAATTTATTAAATAAATTTTAAAAAGTTTCAAAGGCATAGTTACGAATTTAACTTAGTCAAAGTAAATATAAGAAAATATCATTAGCATTTTTACACTTATGGTTATATTTTTCAATTTTATAATAAATTTTATAATAAATACTTGGAAAGTTCGTAAAGGACAAGGGGACTCATGATAATAAAGCACTCCAAACGAGACAAACATCTAGCACGTCCACGCCATTGTCTCCGGGTAATGCTGAGAGTAGAATGATAAATAGTATTGTGCACACATGCAAATATAAATCGATGTACGTTGCTATGATACAGTGTATTTATGCGTACCCAAAATATTGAAATTTATCGTAAAAAAATCATATTTTCAATGGATTTCAAAGTTTCACGAATTATTCTCTCAGAAATAGCGCATCAAATGTCAATTTGTCCAAGAATATTTTCATTCACAAATTGCATGTAGATTAGCAACGAATTTTTCCAATTCAAAGTAGTGATACTTTTTACTGACATCCGCCATATTGTATCCACCATGAATTTTGAAAATTTTTTACCTTGCACAGATTCAATGGTGGCATAAATATGAAAAAACTTTTGAAAGTAATGATTTCAGAAATTCTTTTACATGTTATTACAAAAAAAAGTGATAATATCTCCCATATTAATCACCATGTATAATTGGAAATGTAAAATTGAAGAAAACGTACATATCAATATTGCATCTAATGTGAAATTATATTTTGTTCGAGAAAATGGCATGAATGTTTACTTCTAAAAAAAATATCCAACAAAACCCGAATTTCATGGAATTTCACGTCATATCCGCCATTTTGAAGAGGTTACAGTTATTTCGTGTACGAACAAAAATTTGTTCTTTCATTGTTCCTATCATGACCATGGTTGATCATGGTTAAAACTCAACTTCAACATTGTTTTGATTCGAACAAAAATTTCCATTTTTTTTCTTTATATCCGCCATATATTTGGGAAGGGGGGGGGGCATCAAAATGTAATTTGTACCCTGAAAATCAAAAGAGCATGTCAAAAAATGTAGAAAGAGAATTAGCTTATATTTTAATAATAAGAGAATTGAATTTGCAACTAAACATGGAATCATTATCAATGCAGTATTTTTATAGTAGTTTGATCATATTAGTTCGAAACCATTTAGTCCATATTTCCGTTATCGTAGACCAATTATTATTTTTATAGATTCTGACGATCAAATTATTCCTAATAATATTGAAATATCAAATATTGACTCCATTAACCTAATGATGTTTACGCAATTAATAAATTGACAATACATATTAATGTATTAATAATTTATACTTCGCATCTGATACACGCCGCACGATGAGTAAATTTTGTTTTTAATAATATAAACTTTTCTGAAAATCGAATAATAATTACTTTTAATATCCATTTTAAAAATAAGTTTGCATATAATATTTTTGTATGTATATAGAAACATGTAATTGTGGTTAATAAATGTAAATGTAATAAGTATCTTATAGAAAAATATTCTAAAAATGAATTATATTTCATACATGTTCGATTAATTGTTATATTATTAAATTTTATAAAATATCTCTATCATACTTACAGCTTGACAAATTTGATAACTTCTTTCTAAATTAACCGCACCAGGGGGTTCTTTAGTCATATTTCGGGAACGACTACTACTTTGTTCTCTATTTCCAGTACGCGTGAATCGGTGGCTGCCTTGCATACCAGTACGATTATTTCTAGATGACACATTCATTACCAAAGGAACGGGTGATTGATGATGTTGCAACGTTGTTATTAGCTGACGAGATGATAACGGATGTAAACTTTGTTGTTGAAAAACAACTGTATTATGTGTCAGAGAATTTTGTGCGTGGATAGCATTTTTTGATGGAATACTTGGAAGATGTTTTAGTACACTATTATCGTCGAGTGATTCATTATTACAGGAGGAATTGCCATCATCAAATGAACCTTGAATTTGAGAGCATACTCCTGGTACACTATTGAGAGATTCGGATGAATTATGTTCTAAAGTAGTTTGAAAATTTGTTTGCACAAATCTTATTGATTGAATTTGTGGAAAACTTAAAATGGATGGATTCTGGGTATTATGAAAATTTTTCATCATACCGGTTGGAACGGACGTACCAAGTCTTAAGCTATCTGATTGCATTTGATTTAATGGTAATTGTATGTAATTAGAAGTGTCAACTCTATTTTCAATATCATCATTCATTGATATCATTCTTGAATATTTCTGTCCATTAATAATCTGCCCCTCATGTAATTTATTTTTAAAACAAACGGATGAATTCGTTGATACTGAATTATCTATATCAGATGATACAGATGGCCATGGAAGATCTTCCTAGAAAAAAGAAAATTTGTAAATCATCTCTTATAATTATAATAATACCATTACCTTAAGGTTTTTGTTAATGGATATTTAGTCAGATTGTATATGAAATATCTTGCTAACTCGTGTATGTTTACAATTTATAAAGTCAAAAAGTTAATATAATATGGAAATCATTGTCGCGATACAGCTTTTAAATGAGTGGATTAATTAACTCGCATGAATTTTTTCTCCAATATTCGTTATAAGGTGAGAACCATGGATATTATGATTTTCGATGGAGAATATGTAGTATAACTAAATCGCCAAAGTTAATCCTTACTCTTGACTCTTACTAGTTATTAAACCAATTTACAAAACTTTTACAGATATTACCTGCAACGAAAATTATATAAATTTGTATTAAATTTTATTATTCTAGAAATTATATGACGTTTAATATTTCGTCTTCATCCGACTTTCAAAAATGAATTTCTATGAGAAAATAATAAATACTAAAATGCGTAGAAATATTTTTAAAATGTTCTATATAATTTTCGTTGTTTCAACTAACTAGAATATTTAACTCAACGTAGTGTTATAAACAACCTCCATTCAGAACACAGTCAGGACTAACTGAGGAAGCCGAATATCACTATATAACACTTTAATATTATGTCTTACCAATCCATCTTCATTTTCACTTTATAAAGTGAATTAGGCTACATTAAATATCAATTAATTTCTTACATTATCCAGGCTATTTATTCTTCATTCTAAAATATATGAAAATATGACAAATTCATCTTTCGTAATGAGAGAGAAAAACAATGAAAAATACTTGATTTGCAGAATTAGGAACAGCAAGCTATATAGTTTATTCACATAATTTTTTCTATATCTGAATCTAAATAACAGTAGATAAATGCGTTTTGTGTATGAAAAAATACTTCTAGATGTTAAAAATATGGATTCCTATTATCTTGCTTTCACGATTGGTTTTGGAATCATTACAAAAATAAAAATAAGTTACATGCTGTATGTCCTTGATTTAGTCTCTAATTTATTATTGGTAAACGCATTGGAAAATGGGTGCCAAAAGGGTTCAAATTGATCTTTATAACAACGGCTATAAAACCATGTAAAATAATAACCCACAAGTTATGACCTTACCGTCATTGTAAATTTACAATGATTTGATTAATGAGAAAGTATACGCTAGTATTAGCATTGCATAAGGCTAATTGCATATGAAGCTTAAAAGTATCGGTCACAGAGACTCAGGAGTCATTCCGCTACTATTTATGCATCAAGGAATCAGGTTATGCCATACAATGCAGTTATATCAAACCTTCACCTATTTTGTCTATTATAATCTATTTTTTTGTTTATTACATTTTCCTTTGTTTTGGTCAGGGATCATGGTGGCAAGATTTCAAGGTATGTCCAATTTTCGGGCATATCATTCATCACACGCCTTAGGGAAAATTCATAGAATGTTATTATACAATCAATTCTGCATTTATATATCGGAGCAAAAATTAGTTCAATACGTTCCGTCGAACTAGAAGGGCTTTTAACATTTTAGGTCATACAAATAAATACATGAACACAGAATGACTATATTTAAATGCATCCTTTTTTCTTTCTTGTCTTCATTTGTTCTGATCAGCTTAGTTCGAAAGGTGTAATCATGGGAAAATTATGGCACTATTAGCTTAGATCCGTATCATTTTTGAAAAGCAGACAAAAATTTTTATTCACTTTTAATCAATATAAATAATTTATTTTGTGCCTCTTTATATAACTCTACCGAGAATGATAAGTTAACTGAATAAATTTTGTTCAAAGACGTTATAAAAATGTAACTCAACGAATTGTGAAAAAAACTCAAAATATCATACGAAATCCAAGTGCTGTCCAAGCGTTGTGTCATTAAGCAACACTTAATGACACAACGTAGCCTCGTAAATGTATGTAGCATTGCAAAGTTTAAAAATAACACCATAGAAATGTTTAACGTTTACTTCCAAAGATCGAGCAGTTTTGAAAATCAATTTTCAATTAGAAGCAATATTACAATTATTGAGACTAATAGTCTAATAAAATATTTTTGTTTATACCTGCTAGTGAAGGTGCTAGATTTATAAATACATTTTTGCATTTATGCTCTATGTTAATCGGTTGTTCATTATTTGGCATGTTTTATATCGAGCTTTTGATTGTTTAATTTATTTTATTTAATGAAAATTCAATAGATAAAGGATAAATAATTTAGAACAAATAAGTGGCATAAATGTTTATTACAAATTTTATTGTAACTAAAAATATCTACATAGTTAAAATTTGACAAGCCGAAACAACTGAATTAGACTTTCTAATTAAAATACAGTTTCCTATAACAACAGAAAAAAAAGTAGAATTGTATCAAATCGGAGGAAGGACTTCAATTTTTTTATATTTTGCACATTGGATACCTATATTAGAACGAAAAAGTTAGGTTAAAAATGCAGCAAAGATAAAATATTTCCTATATGTAATTTAATTTTTTTTTAATGAAGATATATCAATCAGTTTCAAAGATTTTTCAATAAATTCCGCTCGAGCTTTCGACAGAGCTTGCAAGCAAAATATGGAATACTTAAATTCTAACGCTTTTGAGGTTATATCCTTTCAGGACTTGATCGTACAAGAAAATTGTAGACATCCAATAATTAGATAATTTTAATGTCTATAAAATAGTGAAAATCAATATAAAAAAAAATTAATTAAAAATAATTATTAAAAAAATTTTATTTTTTATCGGAAATTACTCTTAAAATAATAAAATGAAACTGATTATATAAAGAAAGGTAGTGGATATACTTCTGAAAGATATGGTTTTATCCGATAAGCAAGATTCAAAATGGCAGCAACAAAAACTTGCAATATATTTTTTGCTACATCGTATAGCGATGTATGAGCATTAATAATTTTGATAAGTGAGTAACTACAATCGGCAGAGAAAGAGTACACTCTTGTGATCAAGAAAAAAATTTTGAATTTATTTTTATAATTTTTTTTTAGTAAAATTACAAAAAATATTTGTTTGTTTTTTTTAATTTAACCATGACCATTTTATTTAAACGCTGGACTTGAATTTACAGTAAGTAATTCTTCCAAGGTCGCGTATTTAAAAAAATTGAAGATTTGATTATTAGAACCCAAGAAAATGGAACTTATATTTATATGAAAGCTTTGTTCGCTATTTTCTAATAGATCGTCGTCATCAGCATTTAATAAAAGGTGTACAACTTTGCTTCCGCCGATTTGCAATAGATTGCTGTAACAGTAAGTGGTAGTCGAAATAAATACGTCGTAGATGTCATAGAATAAGCTCAGGTATTTGTAAACATAACGCCATCGAAATATTAGTCGATTTGTGTCTGCATTATAAAGTTATTCTCGATTAAACATGTCAGCTTACGAGCTAAATTCTCGTTATTTGCGGGAAGTTTTAATTTTCTGCTTTAATATGAAGAAATCTGCGGCTGAGGCTCATCGAATGCTCTCAAATACCTATGGTGAGGCCACTCTTACTGAAAGAACGTGCCGAGAGTGGTTTCAACGCTTGAAGAACGGTGATTTTGATGTTGAAGACCAGCATGGCGGTGGAAGAAAGAAGGTTTTCGAAGATGCAGAATTGGAGGCATTACTTGATCAAGACTCGTGTCAAACGCAACAAGAATTGGCAGGATCATTGGGAGTGACGCAACAAGCCATTTAAAAATGCCTGTAAGTCATGGTAATGATCCAGAAACAAGGAAATTGGGTGCCGTACGAATTGAACCGACTATTCACGGTTCCAAGGTCATGCTCAGTTTTTAGTGGGACCAGCTCGGCGTATTGTATTATGAGTTGTTAAAACCGACTGAAACAATCACAGGCGATCGTTATCGAACGCAATTAAAGCGTTTGAGCCGAGCATTGAACGACAAACGGCCGCAATACAATGAGAGACATGATAAAGTGATTTTACAACATGACGATGCTCGACCCCATGTTGCGAAAGTGGTCAAGACATACTTGGAAACGTTGAAATGGGAAGTCCTACCCCACCCGCCGTATTCTCCAGACGTTGCTTCCTCGGACTATCACTTGTTTCGATCAATGACACACGGCTTGGCTGACCAGCACTTTCGATCTTATGAAGAAGTAAAAAATTGAATCGATTCGTGGATCGTTTCAAAAGATGACCAATTTTTTCAACGCGGGATTCGTACGCTGCCCGAAAGATGGGAGAAAGTAGTGGCCAGCGATGGACAATACTTTGAATCATAAATGTATAACCAGTTTGTTACAATAAAGCCTCAAATTTTGGGGAAAAAAACGCCGGAAGCAAAGTTGTACGCCTATTATATTAGTATCATTTTTAATATTCTTACAATTTCTACCTTCCCAGCCTTTAAATAATAGTACATCTTGTTATTGAACAAGCTGTAGTACAACCACATGACATAATTGACATTAATTCTGTAGGATTTGAACAATATCAGTAATTTCTGGCTGTCAGTAGGTTTCATTTTGTCAACATTTGTCTTGTCAAGATCTCATTATCAAAATTGCCAAAATACTCGAAAAGAATAGAATTTCATTACTTAGAATAATAGGAAAATTCAATTGGAATATCTATAAGTTTGGCTTGTTTTTATAAGCGTATCTAATAAAATCGTCACCAGCTTTTTTACATAGGGTTATTTTGCTGTATAATCATAAAATATTTTGAATCGCTATAGTAACTTCACGTTTTCACTGAGAATTTTAATGAATTTATTTTTACGTAATTTGTAAAATGCTGATATCGTATCGTAACCATCGAATGCATGTTATAACGGTACATAATTCTTAAACAGGGGTTATTTAAAGCTTTTACAATGATAAAATTCTTTCTGGAGTTTACCTTTGCCTACTTTTAATAAATAATTATTGTCTTTATCATGATGATTGATTTAATATGACAGTGATATCTACATCCTCAGCAACAATACAAACAACAGGATATTTTGAAGAAAAATTTATTGCCGAACTAAGAAACTCAACATCTTCATCTTCTTTTACTTGATTAACCGAAATTTCGGTATTTGAAAGAGTCGTTGATTATTTGTTAGACATGCTTGTCACTGGACATGTAGATGATGTACAGTTTTTCTTAAGATGAACGTCTATTACATATTTTGTTCTTCTATCATGTATACCTTCAAGATAAGCGTAGAAATAAATTATAAAAATATTATTATATCTAGCATAATTACTCTGGACATAATGTACATATTGGTCAGAAACCACGTAATGTACCAAAAAAACTCCATCGTTAATATAAATTGAGTTTTTGAATATCAGAGATACTTCTTCTGATTTAAAGCAGTCATAGAAATCTGATTTCTTATTCTTTCGCATACTGTTTTCATCAAAATTGTAAGGGGGTCGAACTATAGCTAGATGTAGTTATAAAAAATTCGGCGTTTTTTGTATAATTTCATGTAAAGGCTGCAAATATAAGAAATGTAAAAATATTGAAAATTATACTAATATATTAAATGATAATGACGTTAATATTAGAAAATAATGAACAGAGTTTTCACATAAATGAATTATGTGAATACGATATTATCACAAATATGCAAGGTTATGGCGTTCACCATGTTATTTCTGATGATACCAGTGAAGACAACGAGTTATAAGAACCATACCGATTGCGTTGAAAAAGGACAAAAAAAGAATACTGTATATTTTTACATTTAATATATGTAAATAGATTTAAATAGAAGTATATTTTCGTGATATTTATTTTTATTTTTACACTCATTCCAAATTATTTATGATATATACGTAATAAATAGTACGAAGAAGTGTTATAAATTATATTTCTGTATAATATTAATCATTTATTTAATCAATAATCATAACACAATATTGCTAAATGAAAAATAGATTTTTATTATAGAAAATCCAAAATAATAAGCCTAAGCTTCATTCAACTGATCACATTTCTTTCCTTCGAATACGACGCCAGAACGCAGCTGCACAACACTTTCCTTGAACGCCCTAATAATATTGGTGCCTTTCAAATATATACACGAATACAAAAATATATATTTATCTACAGTTTAGAATCAGCATAAGGGTGAATCAATCAGAATATAAAAATGTCTACTAGAAGAGGTACAGTTGTAACCTCCACCACAATCAAACGCTTATAAGAAATGAAATCATTTATAAGATACACGCGCCACTATTGCCTGCGTCTATTTTATAGTACTATCCATTTTCAAATCTGTCACTTTTCCAAACGTGAGAAAGTTTAATGTTTAAGCATCAATGTTACAGATAATCCACGTATCCACCGATGAATGAACTATTCTTCTTCAAAAGCTAATAAGACAGACCCTCTTAGCTTTATGACTCCACGCTAATACATTTTTCAAGCGTGTAGAGTCATAGAAATTATCTCTCTTATCTATAGCCAAAATCATACAAAGCACATCAATATAGATATCCATAATCAATCTTATATAAACAATTCAGTTAATGACGTCTTCTATTGAGACTACTATTATTTAATTCTCATTTACCGTTTCAGCAAAAACTGTTATTAATTACAAAAATCAAAGCTCTATGTAAACCAGTTCTTAATTTGTAATGGTGGAATTATAAGAAATTGAAATTTATGCTTAAAGGTTGTAAAATTTTAAATAATTTGTTAATATTTGTGACGGAGCTCCTGGCCGTTGGCCGGAGCTCGTCTATTTAAAATTAGGCGAACGGTTGAGTTTGTTTACTTTCCGAGGTCATGAACCTCGGAAAGTCGGCTTGCCGTGTACGGCAGGTGAGAGGGAGAGAGATAGAGAGAGATGAGTGACACTTGCCGAAGTTCAGTTGGCCTTTAGCCTCTGAGCTGGACAGTTTTAAGTTTTCTTCTGTTTTTTTTTTGCTTTTGGTTTGTGAGGTGTTAAGTGTGTGGTTTGTGTCTCAAGGTGAGCACCAGGTCCAGATATTCGGTGAGTGTTTTCTCATTGTCTCTCTCTCTCCCTCCGTGCATTTTTCTTTTTTTTGTTTTATTTTGTTTGCGTGCGCCGGGCCTCGTTCGGACCTCCTGGCTAATTAGCCGGAGCCTTACGACGGCCGTTAATTTATTTAATTAGCTACGTGGTTTGTCGCCGATTCGCCGTCACCAATGGTTAAATTTTCTTTTGTTGCGCCTTAAAATATAGAATTTCCGTTGTCAATAGCCGTTAATAAATTTTGTTTCTCAAAATTATTTCGCGCGTCCAATTATTTAAACGCCTGCCAACTCACCTGTCCTTGACCTTTCAAGGTCATTACATCCTGGCGCATATTAGGCCGTAAGCGCGCCTCTTACCTTCCCCTTTTCTTAATTTTCGTGTTTTAGTTGCGATAGTTGGACCGTTAATATTTAAATTTCGACGCGACCGGAGGTGATTGACCTTCATCTACAAGGTAAGTTTCCCTCCCTCAATAGACTATAGGGCTATTCGCGTTGCATATTTATAAACAATGTCTAAAAAAAGAGTCTAGTTTGTAATATAAATGCATTTGTGACGGAACTTACAGACTATCCTTATGAAGATGGATATACAGGGGTTTTTGGGATCGCCAATTGAGAATCTAAACTCAGATTTTGAAAATTCAAAATGGCGACTCCAAGATTGTGGCAAAAATGTTAAATTTTTTGAATGTTTTTGAAAATCGGTATACAGGGGTTTTTAGGGTCGCTGATCTTGAATCCGAATTCCATATGGCAAATATTTCGAATATTGACTTATAAAAAAAATACAGGGAATTGATGTGAAGCCGGTAATCAAAAATTTCATGAAACAGACATTTTTTTTTAAACGTTTGACACAGTAGTCAGAAACGTCACTTGTATCTTTGACATGATACTATTTCATGAACAAGAAGGAATGATAATAAAAGATATTTCAATAGATGATTAAGTTTATTATATAAATATAGGTTGTGACTATAAATTTACTGAAATATTATTTTCTGTTAATGCTCATAGAAATCCAGTTATTATATTAGAATCATATGCTTAACATCGAGAGTTCTAAAAACAAATAACATTTAATGTAAATAACTTATATTGATACAAGAATAATTAAGCAACATATAATTGAAAATCAGTTAACTAACAGTTTCAGTTGACGAAATTGCATGATCTTGGTATTTCGCGTAATTCTAATGTAATATGTTTAATAAATATTTTGCATCGACATTTATGTTTGCTTAGAAAAGTTATTTGATTGCACTACTAACATGAAACCATCACAACAATTCCAACTACAAGCATGAACCATACAACTCACAACAGAAAATCGTATACATAATCTCGATTCGTACCAGTGATGCCCAATCCACTAATGTGAAATTCAATCTTGAATTTCGCGAATGCGATTTAATTCCCCTTCAGTATTAAATATTATCTTGACTATCTAGAGGTACAATTTAAATTTAAATTATTAAAATATGTCCTTATTGCCAAATCTCAAAATGGCTACATAAATACTCGTCAGAACAATTGAAATATATCTGAAATCATGGTCATAGGCTCTTCATTTACTTACAATTTATTTAAAAAAAACTGGAGAAAATTTCGGCATTATTTTGAAAAGTACAAAACATGACGTAAATGCAGGTATGTTGTTCCCTTACAAATTAGTAGGGTTCAAACAATTATTTACATTTCTGATGGAGTAGCAAGCCAACATACGATTAATCAAACTTTTTAACTTTGGTTTCTCATTACAATACGCACGAAATTGAAGCTAAATGGCATTTTTCTACAATTTGTCATGGGAAAAGTGCATGCGATGGATTTGATGAAACACTTAAAAAGCTAGCTCGAAACGTCAGTTTGTGGAATACAAATGTAAACATTTCTTTTCTAAGGAATAGTATGAATGGATTCAAAAAGTTATATCTCGTGGTACAGAGCACACAAAAATTAAAAAAAAACCATTATCACTATAAAATTAGGCGTTGCGTATCGGTGGTATCTTAAGTTATCACGCATTCATTTCAGACGAGAAAATGGTTGTAAAACAAACATCGTATTCTTCAAAAAATACTATTAAAAATTTACAACAAAAATATGAATAAATATTTGAGTGAAAATTTACGTAGTTTTTAAAAAGTTTAAAACCTGTTTATAAAATTGTAGTAAAGTAGTAAAGTAAAGTAATTGTGTAGTAAAGTAAAGTAATTGTGACAATTGTGAAATTAAATTCCATGACTCATGGTACTGACTTATAGAACCGAACTACCTTGAAACATTTTAGGGCAGACTCAATACTATCGGTCGTGTCACCCGGCTGAGCGCCGCAGGTAGTACTTTGTTTGCAGGCTCATTGTAAAGCCCTTATTAAATATGAAGAAAGTATTACGGATTACACAGGTCGACAAAATTTAACGAAAGTCTTCCTCCAGAAACGGGACATTATGGACTCGAAGGATTTTGGTGCGCTAAATCCGAATTCGACCCCAGAAATAACCCTATACGTCAGGTTTTTGAGATATCCTAATCGAAAAATGCAAAAAAACACGCTTTTTTGCTATATTCGTGGTTATGTACCATTGCGAATAAATTTTTTTTCTAAAAACCAGTAGTGCCTTCTTCAAGAAGTACTCTTACCTTTCAAAACCGTGTCTTCAAATTCTAAATATCTTTTTTTTTCAGTGAAATATCGATGATTGAAATGAGTTACTTTTCCAGTTTCAATACTGCATTTGAATGTATCAAATTTTTCAAATTAACCGATATACAATATCTATGATTTTTTTAAGTCATATCCTAAACATGTAAATAAGGTCTAAACAGAATCTTAAGAAAACATTTTGAAGAGACAAATATCTACGTATATGAGAATGTGAAGAAATTCCTTATCCCCTGAACCCTGTAAGCGGCGAGTGTATATTCCCAGACCCCTGAATCATAAATTCATTAACTCTTTCAGTCACGCAATAATTAATTAACACGCATTATTAAATTAAGATATCATATGCCACAACTAAATCGTAACAGCTAAAATAAGGATAACTCTTTTGGCGTCGCTGATCCAATATGGCAGACGGACCAAACATTTGATATTTGTTTAGGAATAAGGAAATTTTCTTTACATTTTTACTTATTTATATATTTGGGAAATCGATGAAGTCAGATTTTACGAAATTGAAACTCACTGTAAAGCACTCTCTTCTTTTACAGTTCAAATTCAATCAAATCAGAAATTTTTGTCCTGGTTCATGTAAAACGCCACTTTAATTTGCAAAATATGATATCAAAGTCTATGTACATGGGTTTTTTTTTATTCAAATCTGATTAAATATTAATTTTTTTGTCCGACATACTGTATTCGCCATTTTGAAATTGTAAAATATGACTTCATATTCGTAATCAGCGACTCTTAAAACCTTAAGGTACATTGTTTTAGCATATGTCTACGATCTTATTTCGCCAGTAATGAATTTAATTCCTGGAAACACACTTCTTTCTTAATTGCTTTATTTATAACAATGAAAATGATGTATAAATTCATAAAACATTTCAGTCACTTTGAAGTTATAGTATTCTAGTACCTGAAAATATTAAAGCTTCCACATTCCTCAACGACTTCAAAAATTCAATGAAGAAAAAAGGAAATATAATAGGTACCCTACGTATAAATATACACGTATAAATATAAATATACAATATACATATATATTCTACTATATTGTATTTTTTAGTATATAGTACTAAACTTTTTACCTTTAATCTAGTCTATTAATCATATTATACTGAGCCAAACTGTATTACTTAAGTTTAGTGAATTTTTTAGATAGTAATAGAATTTTGTTACTATTCAAACAGAGAAAAAAATGAGTTCAAGCACGATTCTATCAAATATTTGGATTGTTATGGAACGTCGTTGAAAAATTTGGGTAAACCATGGGTGCATACATCAATTTGCAATATTTGTAGAGTATACTTATCAAATTGGAAAGAAATAAAGCCCCAAACAGTAAATAATATTTGCACAAAATCACATATCCTAATGTGAAAAGCGTGACACTAGCCAAAATTGGTGTTGGAAGTTTCTCTGAAAGTTGTCCATTCTAACGAGAAGTCATTAAATAATGCTGATACTGATGAACCCGAATATATTCCTCCTGAAGATAGCTCTGAAGAAGAGAGTCCAAAATTATTTGACTAAGTTGAATAAGACGATTTTATTCGTGATCTTCCGAAAGATAAAGCTGACTTATACGCTTCGAGACTCAAGGAAAGAAATCTCTTGTTACCTGGAACTAAAGTAAGTGTCTACAGAAAAAGAGGAGCAGAATTTGTGAAATACTTTTCAATGGAAAATTGGGTTGTGTATTGTAACGACGTCGAAGAACTTATTAGTTTATATAAAATAGGTACATATAAATCAGAAGACTGGCGTCTTTTCATAGACTCTTCTACAGTCAGCCTTAAAGCTGTCTTGCTATATAATGGTAATAAATACTCAGTTCTTCCTGTAGGTCATTCAGCTAAAATAAAAGAATCTTACGACAGTTTCTGTTTTCTACTTGTAAACCTGAAATCTAACACACATAAATGGCTCATTTATGGTAACTACAAAATGATAAACCTGGTTCTAGATTTATAATCAGGAAACACAAAATATCCTTATTTTCTTTGTCTTTGGGATAGCCCTGCAAGAGACAAACACTGGATAACGATAAAATGGCCAAACAGATCAGAATAGAATATAGGAGAAAATAATGTAGCTTATGAAAGTCTTGTTGATAGGGAAAAAATTTTATTACCACCACTTCACATTCAGCTTGGCTTAATGAAGCAACTTGTAAAAGCTATGAATACTGAAGGACAATGTTTTGAACACATAAAAAAAACTTTCCCTCATCTAAGTGATGCAAAACAAAAGGGGGGTATGTTAGTTGGGCCCGACATAAGGAAACTTATGAAAGACAATGAATTTATTGAAACTATGATAGCTGATGAAAAAAATGCTTGGGTTAGTATTAAAGAAGTTGTCGAGAGTTTCTTAGGAAAAAATAGGGATTAAAATAACAATGAAAAAAGAGATGTTTGATGAGTTTGAAAATACATTTGCT
The DNA here is from genome assembly GCA_030064505.1 of Chouioia cunea. Lineage (NCBI taxonomy): Eukaryota > Metazoa > Arthropoda > Insecta > Hymenoptera > Eulophidae > Chouioia > Chouioia cunea. Next base: position 21,634,365 of record JAOPFQ010000002.1, read on the forward strand.
AAAATCTCATTAGGACTATTTCCCAGAAAATGTTGAAGGTTACAACGAAGAAATGGGGGAACGTTTCCATCAAGATTTTCACCAGAAAAAACAACATTACCAAGGACGATGGGATAAGAACCAGATGGCATATTACTGTTGATCTTTGAAGAGACAAGATAATGCCCAGTTAACCATAAGCGTAGTATTGAAATCGAAAAAGTAACTCATTTCAATCATCGATATTTCACTGAACAAAAATGATATTTAGAATTTGGGGACACGGTTTTGAAGGGTAAGAGTACTGCTTAAAGAAGGTACTATTGGTTTTTAGAAACAAAATTTATTCGCAATAGTACATAACCATGAATATAGCAAAAAAGCGTGTTTTTTGTACTTGTAGGTCAAGATATCTAAAAAAACCTGACGTATAGTTATTTCTGGGGTCGGATTCGGATTTAGCGCACCAAAATCCTTCAGGCCCATTATATCCTGTTTTTGGGTGAAATATTCTCGGCCTGTATTATTATAGAAAAATTATGCGTTTGAACGAAAATTGCAAAATTTGATTATATTGTTTATAACTTAATTAATATTTTAGTCTAAACTTAATACACATTATAACCTCTATATAGGCATTCAATATACGAAGTATAAAAAGAATTCAAGACCTTGATCCGATTCAGGCGTAACAAATATAATCTTAAATAAGATAAATTATCAAAATCGCCTATTTAACGTATTTTCTAATCAATTTTAGGGATTCAAAAATATTTGGGGGTGACAGGGCGTGTTTAGAGCCGGATTAATATTCAACGAGGTAAAATACGTCAAAACGCATAAATAGTATGCCTAGATCGGAGACAATAATATTTCAGTAATCGACGAAATGTTTTTAAACTCTTGTAATGACCATATTGACAAACATTTTCATAAATCAGAAACACGTTTCATTTAACTTTAGCTTCAAAATGACATTCATAGTTATAATACACATATGTATAAGACACTTATATATATATATAGTATTATGTAGGAATAAATATATGTATATATAAGGTTTCTCAGCTAGTTTTTCTTTATTTACTAACAGAATATAAAATTCTAGTACTTTAGTGAAAAGTATGAAAAAAATTATTCCTATTGTTTAGTAACTAACAATAAAAAAATTAATATATTGAAATGTACATGGAATTCAGTGTCAATTCATGATATCTTTTGATATGAAACAAAATAAACCTCTTGCAAGTTCTTGAAATCCTATATAATAAAGTTTTTTTTTTAACACAATTTAGTAATTTATTTCAGTATTCATTGAAATGCATTCTTTTTAAGATCTAGTGAACTTATATTATACCTTATCAACATTTCAGAGCGCTCAATCTTACCTTATCATAACATTACCCTTAGTGCGAGATATACACTAGGATTTTGTGCGACGTCATGCTCAAACGCCACGAATGCATCTTGTCGTTAGAAGAGATTAACTCTCATGAATATTGACATAAACATTTATACTTAAAGATACATCGTTATAAATCACTACTAAATTACGTGGAATTCTTAGGTATATAAAACGAAGTAGCTTATTCTGATTCATCGTAACTACTCCTACTTCATATTTAATATTCCACCTAAAACCATAAATGAAATATGAATTTTCGCTTACTTTATTTGATGTTCCAACATTAATTCGTGGATGTGAATCCCATTGGCAGTCCAACATTTCGGAGCATACATAATTGTTTGCTTCTTGAAAAGCTTCTTCCTGGATGTTGGTATTAACGTTTTCATTAGTTTCATGACATATTACTACTTCCGACAGTGCCGATGCTTCTGAAATTTTTATATCAGCTGAATTGATATCTATATCTTCTAGTATTGGATATATCACCTCCTCAGAACAGGCTGAAATTTCTTCATATGTGTCTTGCATTCCGCCTTGAACCTAAAGGATGAGTGAAATATTTATTCAATTATGTGAGCGGTAAAGATGGAGAGAGAAGTAATTGAAATGGGTGATAAGTTTATTGCGCTTTGGCGTAACACTTTAATTGGCGATTACAGTAAGAATGTAAGTTTTCGCAATTTGAGCTGCAGATAAAACTACAATATATCATAAACAAGAGTAAAATAATACGCTCAAGAAAAGAAGAATATTTCTCTCTTGGTATCCAAATAGATTATGGTAACACAAACAACAATAATGAACAGTATCGATTAGAGACAAACTAATCTAATATAAACAAATTTAATATAAATATAAGAGATATAAAAAAATGAATCACGACATCGCTTTTTAAATTAATAACTAAAATAACTTTATTAAGTTTATTTATGCACTAATAGTCATTTAATGTATGAATTTATATTTTTAAAGCTTTACATATTATTGCAAATTAATAGTAGGGACTAAGAGGATCCTGCCACACTTTTACTAGGTGATTGTAAATACCTACCCTATTAATAACTAGTTATTGGATTATTATCGATTATAGACTGTGTGAGTGTAGAGCCTGAAAAAATGTTATTGATAGGTCTATCGTCTCCAGGCTATGGTGAATGGATGTTGTAAGAAAGAACAAAAAATTGTTTGGGTTATTGACAAAAAAGCTTGCATGTATTCGTAGAATTTAAAATTTTGCATTGTTTAAATCATTTTCATAAAAAGATTTCTACTAAGACCGCATATTTTCTATTCCATTGTACGAGTTTTTGATAATTTTAGACAGACACGTCTACTAAACACTTTTATTCTGCCTTATATTGATAAATAATGAATGTATATATGTAAACATCTTGTATATATAATATGTTCTACACTTTATCTTAAGTCTAGAGATTAGTAAATTGGCAATTTTGCTCGAAGGAGAATATTATTTTAAACAAAAAAAGAAACTGATATTTTATGAGTTATAAAAGAATGTTTTAATTCTTATCATATTTCAATAATTCAAATAAATTCTAATAGACAAATGCCAGGATATTTCTGTTTTACAGTCCTTTCATTCATCTCATTAATTAAAAATTGGTATAAAGACTGGATTACAATGAGAAAAAGATGGACCTTTGCAACTCCGTGTTCGTCGTCCAAACCGTGTAACTATGCTTACAGTTAGATACCGTTGAGCTCAACTGAACTACACACATGACCATAATCACTGATGTCTCAGATAGTAAAGCTCTGTATTGTTTATTGACCAGATCCGATTGATTTTCACTTTATGGCAACGACAGACGATCTCTTGTTTGGCGTCGCCATGGCGAAAGATATCGAGACAATTGCATAAGATCAGTTACGGTATTTACCCATTAACGTCTAAGATCACACATTTTTTTATAAATCTTTGAGCTCCAAACTTTATCAGAAACACAGTATAAAAGTGACTATAAATAGTGTACCATACTATTTTTTGACATGGTCTTTCATTTTTCGGGGTCCAAATTGCATTTTGATGACCCTCTTTACAAATGTATGGTGGATATAAAGAAAAAAAATGCGAAAAAATGAAATTTTTTTTTTTCGAATCAAAAACGTGTTGAGATTGACTTTTAACCATGATCAACCATTGATATGATAGCAACAATTAAACAACAAATTTTCGTTCGTACACGAAATCATTATAACCTATTCAAAATGGTGGATATGACGTGAAACTCCATGAAATTCGGTTTTTCTTGGATATTTTTTTTGCATTTAGATGCAATACTGGTGTATACGTTTTACTCTATTTTACATGTCTAATTATATATGGCCGCCAATATGTCGTTCAATATGGGAGAAATTATCACTTTTTTCGCAATAACAAGCAAAAGAATTGTTAAAATTATTATTTTCTCAGGCTATTTCGTACCTTTGCCACCATTGAATCCGTACACGTTAAAACATTTTCAAAATTCAAAATGGCGGATAGAGTATGGCGAACGTCAATAAAAAATATCACCATTTTCAAATCGAAAAAATTCGTTGATAATTTACGTGAAATTTGTGAATGAAAATGTTCGTAAACAAATTAACGTTTGATGCACTCTTTTTGAGAAAGTAATTCGTGAAACCTTGGAATCCATTGAAAATATGGTTTTTTTATGATAAATTTCAATATCTTGGGTACCCATAAATACACTGTATTATAGCAATGTACATCGCTTTATGTTTATATGTGTACAGATTACTGTTTATTATTCTACTCTCAGCAATACCCAGAGACAACGACGTGGACTTGGTAGATATTTATCTCCTTTGGAGTCCTTTATTATCGTGAGTCTCCTTGCCCTTCACAATCTTTCCGAGTATTTTTCCTTGCAAAAAATCCTTGTTCTTATTGGACAATTCAAAAAAATTGTCAATTTATTGACATCTGATTTTTCGAGTGGTTTTTGATGTACTTGTTGACTTCTTTGGATATAGTGTTTGGCAATTGAAACTACAAATTATTTTATTTCAACTTTGCCCTTACCATCCATTGCAACATTGAATATTGCGAGTGCATTCGTTATAGATGCCTGTACGAGTCTTATAGAAATGACCAAAGTCCATTTATTCGAACGAATACTTGAGAGTACATTACAGTAACTGTCATGAAGATTCATGTCTCCCATGAATTCATTATACAGATGAAAAGCTTATGAGGAAGATATTTCAAATTTAAATCGTGTTTCTGAACTACATTTTTTTGAAGGTAATAATGGAGTTACACCTGCAGCAGTTAATCTTTTGCACTTTACAGTTCATGTCATTGTTCTGATCATGTTTTACAATGTATGTACCTGTTGGAGACTTCTTTCTGATTTCATATTTTGCTATGATGCTAATCTGTCTAATAGTACCTGTAGATTTCAAACCTAAATTCTGTAAATGTAGAACTAAATTTGTATTCGTAAAATAATTGTCAAAGTAAACATGAAATTGACGTTTCTAGTAGACATTATTTCGAAAAATGGTTGTAATAGATTCAATACCAAGCGGGAACCTGAGCGCATTTCCCTAATTTGTTCCCATCCATTGAATTATTTCCACGAAATAAATCAAGATTCATTAGATAACCATCTGAATTACACAAGATAGAAAACAAACTAGTTTTAAGGAAAATCGGAATGAGGTCTTCAATTTTTTTATATTTGACACATCGAATGCCTACATGGAGGTAATCACTTGTGCTAAGTTTCATGTTAAAATATCAATTAATTAAAAAGTTATAAACAATTTTTAAAAATTTTTTATTTTTTTTCAACTATTATAAATCGAAAAGTATTTATTGAATATCGATAATATTTTTTTTCAAATACTTGAAAATAATTGTATTTTGAGAATATATATGTCTTGATAATATATTTGTTAATAAAAAATTATAAACAATTAAAATAAATTTTTGACATTTTTGTTAAAAATGGCATCTTTCATTTGAAAAATTGTTGTTGCAATCGATTTCTTGGACAATTTTGTATAAGAATCTGTAATAAAACTATCATGATTTTTTATAGGGGCTAGAGCCTTCCAAAAAACGACTACCTGCGGCGTTCAGCTGGAAGATTGAACCAATAGAAGCGTCATACTCCCCCCAACACTTTTCTAGATAGTTCATTTCTATAAGTACATTTATTAGCTAAATTTTCGTTATATAAATAGTGGTACGTAGGACTAACAGATACGACAATAATAATTCACAAAAATAAGCTGCACTTAAGCAAATTAGTGCCAGCAATAATTATGTTAAGGAGTTTAAATATTTGTATTTTCTTTGTTCGTTTTTTCTAAAATTATAGTTTGTTAAATAGTACTTTAAAATTAGATTTACTGAAATTAGTTGTGCTTCGAAAATCGTATAAATACAGAAGCTTTTTGCTCAATCGGGTTATTTAAAGTTCAATGGTCAAAGTGAACGGACCTCAACGAACGTGAAATTTCTTATTGTACGATTGATTTTATAAATTTCTTCAATTCAGTTTTAATGAAAATTATATAATCATGCCATTACCAGAGTATTCCAATCCATTCAAAGTGCGTAAATATGAACGTCGTCGAGGATCTGTGCTTCAGTTCCCACAGAAATTCAGGATAAGTGGTTTCCTTTAGTGAAAGAAAACGATCGATTATGTGCAACATGTTTGAGATACTGCTATATCAAAGATCCAAAGGAAGTTTCTGATTACAGTGACAAACTTTTAGGACATACAAATGAAGAAAATCGTAGTTGTGAAGATTCTATTAATCAAAACAATGAGGCCAGTTTCCACTAAAGTGCTAATAAAGATCAAGATATCTGCCACGTACAATGTGGCGAAGAATTTTCGATCGATGAAAATGAACGTAGAAAAATAATATTGGATCGCTTAAATACATTGTTTGATTTTTTTGAAATTGGAGAAATGAATTCAATAAAATTAAAATATTATCTGTTTTATTAGATAAAAAAATTGGTTTATTATCAAATAATTTGACAAGTTTACTTGAGAGAAAATGTAACTATGCAGACGGTAAACGAGATCAATTTACATAAAAAAGTGTATTTTATAAAATCCTGAAAGCAGCGTATGAAAAAGCAACTACTAATTTAGTAAAGATCCATATATTAACTGAAATTCCACAGTCTATAAATGTCTGTGAAATAGAAAAAGAACTTCATTTTTCGTGATATTTTGTACAAACAGCTAAAAAATTTCGTGAACAGGAAGGAATGTTATCGTATCCACTCTTAAGAATCAGAACATCAAAAATAAGTGAAGAAATAAAAAGTGCTGCTGTTTCATTTTACTTACAAGAAAATATAAGCCGACCGTATCCAGGTGCTAATGATACAAAAACAGATAATGAAAAGAAAGTTAAAATTCAAAGGCGATTACTTATGTCCAATTTAAAAGAATTCTAAAGCATGTTTGAAAAATATTATGCTTGAATTGGACTCAAGTTTCGCCTAGGGTTTACATATTTTTGTACATTGCAACCAGATCACTGTATTTTAGTTAATGAATCTAAAGGTGTTCACAATGTTTGTATTTGTATTCATCGCCAAAATTCAAAATTACTAGTTGAACATTGTAAAAGGACAACGAAGAATTTGAAGATTAAGTATGACGAAGAGTTACCTCAAACAGCAAAAGATATTTTAATTTAAATGACGTGTGAAAGACCTGATGAAGATTGTTTTATAAATAAACGCTCAAAATGTCCTGAATTGGTAAGTGCTTTAGATATTTTCGAGAATTATTTTTAAAAAATGCCATAGATTTCATTCATGGCAAACAATGGAAAACTGTAAACCAAAAGTGTGATCTTATAAAGCACAAATACAATATTAAAAATTATTTTAAACATATGGAGATACAGTTTAAATATAAATTATTAAAACATAACTTTATTGTCAAAAGTCAAATTATTATATAAAAATTTGTCGGCATAATTTGAATAAATGTGAAATAATGGTCATAGGAGATTTCGCTCAGAATTATACGACTGTACATCAAGACCAGGTGCAAGCAAATCATTGGAACGGCAAACAGATAACTTGAAAAAAATAACTATTCATCCATCCTGCAATTTATATGAAATGGAAGGAAAAAACTAAGGAAGGCAGTTTCATCGAAATTTCGGAAAGTACAAAACATGACGTAAATGCCGTGATATTGTTTCGCCAAAAATTAATTAATTATATAAAAAATAGATACAAGAACAAGGTTAAAAGTGATTTATGTATCTGATGGAGCTTCTAGTCAAAATAAGAATAGATCAAATTTTTTAACTCTTGTTTCTCATTATGAGACATACGGATTTGAAGTTGAATATCACGTTTTCGCTAATTGTCATAGAAAAAGCGTATGTGATGGACTTGGCGGAAAAGTGAAAAGATTAGTCCGGAACGCCAGTTTGCGAAATTCAGAAGAAAGCATTTTTTTGCTGAGGAATTATATCAATGGGTACAAAAAGCCATACATGATATGACATTTGCTTACTGTACCATCGTAGAGCACATAGAAATTGAACAAAATTTATCAAAATTATTAAAAACAGCATTACATGTCGATGGTACCTTAAGTTATCACGCATTCATTCCTCTAAATAAAAGCAGCAAGGAATTGATGGTGGAACCAATTTCTTATTCTACAGATTATAATATTAAAAGACCACAAAATAAATAAATACTTCGGTGTAAGTGCTTATAAATTAAAAAAAATTTTATTTATTTAAATTTGATATTAAATTTGTATAATTAATTTATGAATACCTTTATAAGACATAGTAAAATAATGTTAATGATTGTTAGATTATGAAATATTATATATATATATTAAATAATTGTATAATGAAATATTATTAAATAATTAACTATTTTAATTTCATTTTCCTAATATCTATTGAGTAATGAAACTTGTTATAGCTAGACTGTTTATTTCTAACTATACTTGGAAAACAGATTTCTTGTAAACTACCAATATTTTTTTAAATAATATGAAATATTACACTCCATCTAATTGCGATTAAATTGTTTATATTTGAATAAATAAAATATTGTGTATACTGATATCATCCCGATTACATAATATATAGTCTATGGTACTGACTTATAGAGCTGAACTACCTGGAAAAGTTTCGAGGGAGTGGGAAGCTTCTATCGGTCCAATCTTCCAGCTGAGCGCCGCAGGTAGCGCTTTTTTGGAAGGTTATTACCTAGCCCCTATTAAAACTTATGATCGTTTTATTACGAATTCTTATACAAAATTATCCAAGGAATCGATTGCAATAAAAGTTTTTCAAATAAAGTTGCCCTTTTTAATAAAAATGACAAAAACTGATTTTATATGTTTATAATTGTTTTATTAACAAATATATTATTATGATATATATATATATATATATATTCTCAACATACAATTATTTCCGTGCATTTAAAAAAAAAATTATCCAGATTCGATAAATAGTTTTCGATCTATAACAGTTGAAAAAAAAAATCAAATTTAAATAAAAATTTTTTATAATTTGTTTAACCCATTCACGACCAACCACCGCATTTTTTGGTCATGTTTTTGATCGCAAAATTAATTTCTAAAACGAAACAATAAATCGATCCATAATACTATTCTTTATGTTTCTGGGTGTGCTGAATCAAAATCCAGATTCAAAGATAAAAAATTTTGCTTAAACAATTAAATATGGAGGGTTTTTTGCAAAAAAAGAATAACAAATTTTTTTTTCATCGATTTTTTCTAGCTTAAAATGCATCAATATCAAAATCTGTCTTGAAACATCGATACCAAAAATTATTGAACTTTAGCAGGAAATTTTTATATGAACTTTTTTTCAAAATAGCGGATAAAATTCAAAAACTTGAAAAAAAAAACGTTTCTTGTACCATAATATTTCTCAAAAACTACGAAGTTTAGGAAAAATTTATATAAAACAAAATATCTTAAAATTTGTTAAGAAACACTCTTAAATTGGTTCGGATATTTTGGAGAAAATTTTTGATTAAAAAAAAAATTGCAATTTCCAAAAAATTGCTAAGAAAAAGTTAGACAAATTCAATAGCATTCTTTGGTTCATTTTAAGACTTTTTTGTTCTTATAAAATTTTTCCCAAAGCTTACTATAAAATATGCCTACTTCCAGTTTATATTGACATTTTACTCTTAGCGTGACCCAGATATAACGGCGTGAACGTGGTAAAATTATATCTCCTTCGGGGTACTTAATTTTAGAGAGTCCCCTTACCTCTCATTGTAATTAGACATTCGAATGCTTTTTTTCATACATGTACCGCAAAAAAACAAATTGCAATTCTCACAGTACATATATGTTCTTATTAGGCAAATGGAACACTTCTTTTGTTTATTTTGTCGAATTGTTGTATATTTTTCCTGATTTTTTTCAGCATCATGAATTTAACTTTTAGCTATTGACATTGTAAATTCTTTAGTTCCAACTTTCCACTATCATCTGCTCCATTCAATATTAAAACTTCATTTGTAATTGCTCCTTTGGATAAGTTTAATGAAAATCACCCATGTCCATTTTTTTGAACGAATACTTGGCAACAAGTTATCACAGTACCCTTCGTGCACATCAACTCCACTCATGGGCTGATTGTAAAGTTGAAAAACTTACGGAATCGGTATATCGATTTTTTTTCCGATCGAACTGTATCTCCTTGGTGATGATAATGGAGTAGCTCTTGCAGCTGTAGACAATATGGACACCGATTTTGAATCCATTACAGTGATCTAATTGATTCCAGAGTTTCGCTCGTGCTTTACTGTATATGTTCCACGTAAAGACTTTTTATCGATGACATTGTCTTCTTTGACACGGTTGTCTCTAACAGTTTCAGTAAATTTCAATTTTAACCGTTTTAAATACGTAACAATATCTAAATTTGTAAAATAATTGTCAAAATAAAGATGATAAAGAGGAATTTTTGCATCAGATGGCAATTCAAAAAATGATTTCAATAAATGTAAAACCACGCTAAATCCTAGTGCACATTTACGTAACTTACCTCCTATTACAAAATTGTTTCCATAGTATAAATTTTAATTCAATAAATATCGATCAGCAGTGCACAATTCCCAAAATTTAAGGCCAAATATCGTAGATTTTCGTATGAACTGTTTCAAGTACGTTCTACCGTACGATTTAGCCATCGTTTTATCCACTGATAAAGCTGATCTCCAGAAGCCAAACTTTAGAATATTCTTTTGAAACAGTTTCAATAAAACACGAACTCGCCAAGCCTTATCATTTGAATTTTTATCTTTGGCTTTCGAGTATTTCAAATTGGACTTGATCAATTCAAACGAGATCGTGACATTGCTGAAGAATTTTTTTCACAAGATAAAAAAGGGTCAGTTGACCAATAATCTCTCTGAGATATTCTTTTATTGAATGGTTATTATAACGATTCCAATGAATGTATTCAGATCGACTAATGATAAATCAAAACCATTTTCCTTACGTGCATCAATGATACACTTTTTCAATTCATTTAAAATAAAATGTTCAAACCATTCCCTTGGCTCACATTTACTAATTTTTTCTTTTGTAGATCTAAGAAATAACATGTTATCTTCAATTATATTAGACTGTATCCTTTTACCATTTACCCATTCAAATTTATGATTTTTTTCAAGCTTTCTCATAAGTAGCTTTTGATAATTTCTTATCACGATAATTATCTGAATCATTTTCAGAATCTGAGGAACCAGAATTTCCGGCATTTGGTATCATGCAGTTTTCATCATCGTCTGTGGCATATGATTCAGTTTCACTTCCAGGTCCAGGAGAAACAGCATGCCTCAATCGTTTTCGGAGCATTGCAAGCATAAATACAAAAAGAAATCGTTAAGAAAACCTCGCAATTTCAGAATGATGGATTTGAATAGCTTTTGGGTTGGCAAACCACGTTATATGTTATCGTCGTTAATCTATCTAACCAAATAGGCTTTGGTAAAAATTTCCTAAGAGAAAAGATTGGTTATACTGAGAGTACAATCTCAATATATATTTTATAGGCACTCAGCTAATTTTTACTTTATTTAGAGCCATTTGGTGAATGGAAATTCCGTACGTTTAAACCCCAACTTATATTGTGAAATTCCAAAAGTTGAAATGGTTGAACAGAATTTGCACAATGTTTGTTAATTTTTTTATCGAAAACTATAAGCATTGGGAGCAATTTGATAAGAACAAAAAAGTCTTAAAATTAGCTAAAGAATGCTATCGAATTTTTCCAGATTTTGAAAACTTTTTTGGAAATTTTAATTTTGTGGTTTTTTTAAATATCAAAAATTTTCTCCAAAAAATCTAAACAAATTTAAGAGTAGTCCTTGACAAATTGTAAGATATTTTTGTTCTATAAACTTTTTCCTAAACCTGATAGTTTTTGAGAAAAACAATGGTAATAAGAAACGCATTTTTTTTAAGTTTCTGATGGGAATAACAAAATTGTCTTTCTATCATGATTATTGATCGAATGACATAAAATTGAAAGATCAATTCATAAGTTCATTGATGCTTGTTGTACGTTTTGGATTCATATAATATCATTTACATATCTTCGATAACAGCAAAGAACCTAAAAAAGGTTAGCCGAATTAGGACAAATTATATAAGTTGAGACCGTTATTAGATAGAAATTAAGAAACTTTCGGAGCCTGCTGGAATCCAGGAAAATATCAATCTATTGATGAATCCATGATAAAATTCAAAGGTCGAAGTAGCTAGAAGCAATACTTGCCAGCTAAACCGATAAAACGAAGATGTAAATGGGTTCGCGCAGATGAATCGAGTTACGTATGTGAATTTCTAGTTTATACCGGTAAAACTGAAAGTCCTGAGAAATAGTTGGGACCACGAGTTGTCAAGGATTTGACGAGTAAACTTGTTGCTAAAAATCACCGTGTATATTTTCATAACTTTCTCACTGATGTCAATCTATTAATTTCACTAAAAGAATACAAAATATTGTCTTGCAGAACCGTAAGTTTTAATTGTTCTGGCTTACCTAAATCCATAATTCTTAACAAATAAATGAAACATGGACAACACGATTTTCGAACATCTGATACTAGTTTTAGTTGGATTAAATATATGGATAAAAAAGATGTTTGTTTCCTATCAAATTACCATGATCCATCCGAAGTGACAACAGTAATTCGAAGGACTGAAAGTTTCGTGTTAAATGAATTTTTTTTTTACAAAATAAGCGCTCTTTTTTAGACTTTCTTTACAAATATGAACAAATTATTAACAATTTTACAACCTTTCAATTTCGCAAAAATTTCAATTTCGTATCATTCTCTGATGAAGAAATTATGAAAAAACGTAAGATATATCCAAAAAAACTACTCTGAAAATGCAAGAAAATTTACAAAAATAGGTGGTCTCTAAGAAATACCACCGTGTCGCAAACGGTTAATGGGTTAATTAATTAATATTTTGGCGTCAAACTTGACGCAAACGATTACCTCCATATAGGCATTTGATGTGACAAATATAGAAAAAAATTCGAAGATCTTGCTCCGATTTGTCTTAAAACTAATTTGTTTTCTGTCATATAACGTATTATTAGTTTAGTTCCAAAACTGCTGTATATATTTGTCAATTTATTATTCAGTTGTCTACGTAATTTACTTTACGTGAAATTTTTCAGTTGACAGTTTGGCCGCTGTAGAGTAGAGGGCTACAAGAAGAAGAAATAGAAATATTCCGGTACAAATTTGTAATAAAGATAAAGAGGTCTTCTATTACGTTTATGGATATTTCACTCTGTTCTTCGCTGTAATCACCCAAGTTTTCAGAAAAGTAGTTCAAGAGGGAATCCATGAATTTGTTCATATTTGTTACTGTCGTAATGAAATTTTCATCAAAAAATGCTTCTGAAATTGACATACATCGAATATATCTTCTTGCTACATCATTAATTTATTTTTGTTTTACTCAATTCTGGAAAGTGTTTCTTTAAGTATTAAAAGCGATATCATTTTCATTCAAAGCTTTATCAAATTATTTCATTGAGTCAAGGTTTATATATAGCGGTAGAAGTAGTATTTTTTAAAGGTCGATCATGAGCTCCTGCACCACGTTGTGATTTCTTTGACAGAGTATTTCTCTCATCGGTCATTGCTTCCTGTTGTAATGGTTCCTCTGACTGCGGCTCTCCCCTAAGCGTAAAAAGCAAAAAAGCAAACTTATTCTATCCCGATTGCTGCCCCAAAATGATTACCAATATTTGTGAATCATCACTAACTTGACACTCGGTACCTACAGAAATTTATACTTAGTTTATTTTACTTTTAGCCTATTTGTTCTTATTATAACTCTGTACTCTCCAGCGCCCAAGTTTCCAATCGTTAGAGATCAGCAATTGCTAGAAAATAACGACTGCCACTTTCATGGAAAATTTTACGTGAAGTACACTACATATATAATTTAATAATAAATTTATAAATATATATACCAAATATTAAATCTGGTACAACAGTGGTATATATTAAATAAATATATTTTTAATGCAATAATTTGCTGTAAATTTGTGATTTGAAAAGTCCGAAAAGTGATGAAGCAATTTTGTCGAAATTTCTAAAAATATTTTATATTTTATTTTGTTTGCAATTTGTACGTTTAGTCAATGAGATTTCCTGATTACGTTATAACGAGAGAATTACAAACGGGTTCAAACGTATGCATTTATCATTAGAAACGAAAGTACTGAATTAAACGGTGAGTAAAATAAAGTTAAGATAAATGTTTGTTTATTTTGAGTCTAGAGTTTGTAATGGGATTTTTTTAAATATCCTTTGCAAGTTAACTGGAATGATTTTCTAATCTATTGTTGTACATTTTATCGTATTACATAATTTCTTCTTAATTAGGTAATACGGAATAAAGCACGGTGATTCAACTATTTTTCTTAAAACTTTCGACTACAATCTTTTCAGAATTTCTGAATTGGAAGCCGTTTCCCATAGTTGAATATCGTATATCTAATCAGGCTTGGAAATTGCTTTATAAATAATGATTTAATTTTGTAGGTTTAATTTTGATTTTTTCCTTATTAGCCAATATATTTTTCTAAGTTCATGATTAAGCAATTTTCTTTTTGTCCAAATATGCTTTCTCTAGTTCAGGGGGAATAAACTGTTAGATTTTTTATAAATTCTTCGTAGCTGTTTATATCGAATAATTCTTAGCTTCCGTGGGCGAAAGGGATAGATATTTTTGTATTTCGCTATTTTAGAAGTAGGGTTTTCGGTGTCTTTATCGCTATATACAGTTTGACCTTATCTTTCATGAGACTAGAGGTCTACCATATCTTTCTCAGTGTCCTCTTTTCTCTGATTGTATTAAAAATAACTTTTGAATATGACTTCTTCAAAAGATAATTTTTGTGTATTTTGAGAACTACTGTTTTTGAAATGTTATAGATACTCTTTGCGTTTACTATATTTATTGATAAGTTGTGTATTTGTCTTATTCGTTCTTTAAAATTGTTGATATTTTGTACCATTTTTTCGACAATTTGTTAAAATTTTAACCAATTTTCTGATTTTATATCAGATTCTATATATGGTATTTTAATATTTAATTTTATTATAACTGGTGAATCATCTGATGTTAAATTTAGAAAAGAACTTGCTTCAAAGTAAGAAGGGTTGGTAGCTTTTAAAATAGCGAAATCAATTAGATTTGGTAGTTTGTTTGGATCTGTTGGTTTATAAGTTGATTCACCGGTCGATACTGAGGAGCAGTTATTATTTTTATTGCTTTATACAGTTGGTTGCCTTTTGGAGTTCGGATACTTGATCATGAGCCCCACCACGAATGTTTAACACTAAAATCACCTCCAACAATAAATCGGTCGTCAAAAGTTTCGAAAATAGGGAGAAAGTACCTTTATTGATACTGTTATCTGTAGGAGAGTATACTGAAAATAACGTGATTATTTCAGACCAGTCAGTATAATTATGGCATGCCCCTTATGCGCTTTGTTTTCCGGATAATGACTTAGATATGTTGAATAATTTGTAAATCTAAAGTTATTTTCGTTTATAAAATGAGTCGGTTTATTTTTTGCTTGATAATTATCTTTTCACGCAATACTAGGTACAGTTTTTGTTTTCGTTGTATTTTTACTAAATAGCCCTTGTAAGTTGTTGGAGATTTCCCTAAGCAATTTGCGCGTATAACTTTTTCAATATTATCTTTCCAGGTACAATCGCTTGTTCTGTGGTGTTTGGCGAATTTAATACATGCAGTAGTTTTATTGCAGCAATATCTAATATGAAAAAATTGCTAATAATTCAATCATTGTGGTATTTCATGCTTTTTACGCAGTGGTTAGAAAGTTACTACTAAATTGTATAATTTAATAGTGTATTTATTTCAAATTTTTTTAAATTTGGATTCGTGTCTATTTCAACTTTGTAGAAAAGTATTCATAAAAAAATAAACTCCATGTAACGCAACCATGAATCCTTTGTATTATTTATGTTGGAAAGTATAGAATAGTTTTTTTCTCTTCGAGTTTCTCGACTATAGGTGAGAATTTTTCGGATAACCCAGGTTGGATTTTTACTCCGTTATTGCTTCAAACTCTTAAAGTATAATTTATATTAGTGCTTAAATCTAGCACTTCTTTTAAAGGTTGAACATTTCCTACGCCGCTCACAAAGATTGACGGCGATTTTATTTCTTTCTATTCGTTTTCAAAATTCGGTTCTGTTTTTACTTCCTGAGTTTGGGTAATTGATAGCTAATAAAATTTATTACATATTTTTACTGGGATGCTTAACCAGTTTTTCAGAATATTGAAATAATGCTTCTTCTTGCCCACGCTGTAGGAGCTTGGGCTAGTTCAAGTTTTTTTCTTACTTTTATTGTTGACAAATCTTCAGTTTGTCTTATGTTATACATTTCGCAATTCTTTAAACTGTAGTTACAATTTCCACAATCGTTTTTTCTGCTTGGATATAAGCCTTATCAGTCACTTCTATATTTTTGTCTTTTTAATAAAATTAGATAATCGGTTCGTGCACTAAAACTTGAAGTTAAGCTAGTTGACTTTATGTACTTCAATATTCCTAATCACTATATTCTGGTAGCTATTCGACAATTCGTCCACTCTGTTAATAAATTTTCATTCGAACGGTCTAAAATTTTAACCAGGTAAAGAGAACTATTATGCGAATTGCCAATTATCTGTGATTTCGCGAAAATCAGGTAATGTTGGATGATTGTAAATATTCCACAGGTTTCCATAGGTGTCATTTTTCCACACATCATGCGAGAAGTATCCAGTGCCTCCCCCTATATGGTTTTCTAGTGTGCGGGAAATGCTCTACCATACAATTTATACGCATGTAAGTTCATACAATTAATGTAAGTTAATGCATATAGTTCACAAGTGTACGGGAAATATACAAGACGCTTATGGCTATATGTCGTGCAGGAAGTATGCAAGTCGCACTATTCTAAAAGGTTTAGCGCCCTATTAAAAGTCTTTAGCAGTCGTTTCGCTGGTAGGTATATACGATCAAAAAAATATTATCAAATCATTCTGGAGATTTCCCGGCCTATTGTTTGAATTTCTTATAATGTTTTCCTATTCTACAACAATCAGAATCAGACGACTCTAGAACCGTTCAAACTTATGTAACACTTCCCAGTTATATTTTAAGGCAGCGATGTCTAAACTTAATCACACCTTTTATATAAGTTTAAATTTGAAATTCCAGATTCCCAATATTGGAGAATTTCCTGCACTTTGTATATACAAAAAGTGTACTATTATTGAATTATCATAAAATTCTTATAATTCAAATAAAAATGAAAAAGGTTTAAATATATATATAAATCAAATTAAATAGAACAAAAATACACGTTCGTAAATCAACAAACTTTTCAACATTAAGCAATTTTAATGAACTTGGAACATAAAAACCATTATAATTCATTTATCGTACACACAACCACTTCTATTTTGCCCAATTAAAGAAGAATTGTTTGTATACGTATGTGTATACATTTATTGTACACAATAATGTCTTATTATATTGTACATTTTCATTTGTATTTAATTTTATTTTTTAGTATTCCTATGGATAAATATTTTTCCTAATTCTATGTACACAAATTTTTGCAATTGTCAATAAAAAATGTTCTAAAGAAATTCTGTTATCTATTTGTGCTGCAATCTTTGATACTAGTCATTCCAAGTAATTTGCAGTAGACGAAAATTCCAATATACATTTATTATGGATTTATTTGATAACATTTTTTTAGCCACGTAATAAAAACCTCTATGCTTCTCAAAAAGTATATTTTTTTTATTGAATACTGTTTTAAAGTTCAACTCTTCAGCTTTTCCGTGGTTAATTAAAAACCGTGGATATATCTTTCTTCAATAAATCATGAGCTTATAAAAAAAAAGGTTTTGCGAAATTGTTATAGATATGATTTAGATTTTTAAGAATAACTTTTTTAATTTAAATATTTTATTCCATACGAGTGTTGTGAAAAATTTTACATATTATCCAATTACTGAGTTGATAACGAAAACAGAATAATGAATTACTTAAACGATTATTGATTAATTTACTTGTATTTGAATATTCTGACGTGTAAGGCAAAATGTAAAGTAATTTTTGATCCAGCTTATATAAATCCTCTAAAAAATCCTATTTAATCACCTACGACATTCCAGTGCCAAAATTATGTTAATCAGTGTTATTTTATGCCTTTGAGTTGTATTTATTTTTACTTTATTGTGTATTACGATTATGCATTTGATTATCATGGTGCTATTCGATGTGTAGGGTTCAATGAAAAAAAATAATGACTATCAATCAACATAACTCCAGAAAAAATATCGACACATTTTCGTTCACCGTTCATACTGATGTTGTATTTTATGTGTGGCATTTGTATTATTGAGTATAGAATTTAATAGTTGCTGTGTGAATTTATTGCATTTTGAATTTTTCCAGAAGATCAAATTAATAAAATTAAATGTTCTTCAATTTAAAAATAGATATGATGATAAACACCAGATATTTTTGAAAATAATTATTAGATAATTTAAATATATGCCTTTCAAAATTATTTGATATGATTTACATTTTCGTGGAAAGTTATGGTTTACTTATATTTTTTCAAGTATCAAATTATTGAAGAACTTGAACTAAAGGGTTTGTAATCTATCAATGTGTCATGTAACCTACCTCGAGGCCGGGGATTTGTTGTAAAGTTTCTTGATCAATTCCAACTACTCCAGGATCTTCAATTGCTGGATTTATTGTATTGTCATCAATAATAATATTTCCTTCTTCTGGAGGTTGTTCTACACCTGAAAAAAAAACCTGAACGAATAAAATTAGTACTGTTATTAAGTTAAAATGATTATAATATATTTTTAAACTAGTTAATAATATACTGTATGTAGTAAATTCTTAATCAAATCTAGCATGGAATCCATTTCACTTCTAAGGGACCGATTTTAATTAAATTTTGAGAAAATTTTCCTAGTAAAAATAACAACAAACATAACTTAGGTAACTGAGCAGTTGAGATCAAATATTTGCATTTATTGCAATTCATGTCGTATTTAAATGGTATATTTGAGAAGGGAGGATAGGATTCGAACTGATGTACGGAATGTATACGCGATAATACATAACCTTTAATACACATCCATATCTCTTTTCTGCTTAGGGTAATGAAATATAGGATTTCCTTCATTGTGTTAATTGGATGCACTTAAAGCATTGTTTAGCTTGTTGCTAAGGTTATGAAGGTAAGGGAATTTGATGATGGAAATAAGTCTCAATATAGGTATTAGAATTCGAGTAAAAATAATACTATACGAGTGAGTGGAGTGCGGTACAGTACAAACAAGAACACAAATTAGTTGAATGATGAGTATTTATTGCATATGCTATTCATCCGGCAATAAAAAACCCCAGACCTGAGTGGGGAAAAAGCCTTTTGAATGCAATGCTTACAGAATAAATGATTATAAAGGACGGTACATTAATCGCAACACCCGGAACTAGTTAAAACAGTTACAGCACAATACGGTGAGGTCGATAAAATCCGCTTAACCTGTACAAGTCTAGGTTTTCGTTGGAACAGAATGAGCGGATGGAAGAATTAAGTTGCTCGCTTACCAGCTGGACGCACGCAAGATACCACCGATGGGTAGGTATGTGGAGAGCGGTGAGAAGTGTCTCTGCCTTGATAGCGCGAACGTTAGCTCAAACGGGGACAGCCCTTGCTAACGTTCCTAGCTGCGGTGATCCAAAGAGAGGGTAGCGCGTACGTTAGCTCAAACGGGGATAGCCCTCGCTAACGTCCATAGCTGCGGTGATCCAAAGAGAAAAGGCAGAAGACCCCCCAGAGGACGCTGCGCTTCCTCTGCTAAGGTAGCAGGCATTCCTGTCCTTAGCTCAGCTCCCAGGCGCCCAAAGTGGGGCGAGCAACGAATGTAGTGCACGTCTGCACTAGCGCACACGCAACACATACACACACACACACACACACACACACACACAAACACACGCAAGTCGCTATAGAGAAATTAGGAATCGCGTAAAAGTAGAGGACGCAGCCGCACACAACACCTCACCGTGGCCACGAAGAGACTCTGTCGTGGAGACGAATGATCGACAGCAGCAGCCCACAACGTACTCTCCCTATCACTTGGACAATCGGTAATAGCCCAATCCGCTAACGCGAAGTGTAGACAATGTAGGGTTCATCGTGCGACTCGTAATGGCCGTTTATGGGTACACGCGAAGAGCATGCCGGACATGTGACGAGCACACGTCGGGTTTCCCCCACACGTGCCCCCACAGACCCTCAGGATAGCGTTTATGTGGGTGCTCATTTGGATACGAACTTGTCGGGGCCTGCCGGTTTCGCCCTTTTGTTCATCCTCTTTCACAAGTTCTTTACGAGCTGGACATGTAATGGACCATTATTGCCGGACTCCTAATGGCTAGGATTGTAAATTGACACCCTTCTATATAAGGAGCGCATATGGCGCGAACAGCATAAATAAAAGATATTGTCATCATCTGTTCACTCTTTACGAAATACATTTTTCAGGTGAATTTGAAGAAATTGAAAGTGATAATGATTCAGATGAAGATGAAGGAGAATGTTCTGGTGGAGAAGTATGAAAGAAAAAAGAAAAATAAAGAGATGATAATTCATTCACTGCTGATTTTGGGATAAATATTCCCGATAGCGTACAATCGCCATTAGAAATCTTTTTGTCTTTTTTCTGAAAATATGTTGGAACAAAATATTTGCTTGCGGAACTGTACGTTCTAATCGTACTGGGTTACCTAAATCTATAATGCTTGACAAACAAATGAAACATGGACAATACGATTTTCGAATATCTTATACTGGTATTAGTTGGATCAAATGAATGGATAAAAAAGGTTTTTGCTTCCTATCAAATTACCATGATCCATCCGAAGTGGCACGAGTAATTCGGAGGCAGAAAGAAGGCACACGGGTGTACATAGATTGTCCAGGTATGTACTCTGATTACAAAAAATACATGGGCTTTGTCGATAACGCTGATCGTTTGTTATCTACATATAATATAATAGATGTTATCTACATATATATAATAGATAGATAATGGTAGATGATGCACACTTTGCAGTACAAAAAATAATGCTATACGAACTAAATGACTATGCAACATATGCAATGTACCATTATATTTACAATTAGGTAAAAATTGCATCTTAAGGTATCATTCACAAAAGATATAGAAACAAAGTAAAGAGTTGACAAATTTTCACCAATACCAATTTTTAGAAATATATTCAAAGAAATTTTAAATTTTTGACGCCATCTGGGAATCGCCATTTTGAATTGTCAAAATCTGAATTCAGATTGTCAATTAGCCACCCCTAAAACCCCTATGTATCCATCTTCATCAAGATATGTGTGAAAGTTTCGTCATAAATGCATTTTTTTCACAAAATAGGGGCTCTTTTTTATACTTTGTTTACAAATGTTAACAAATTATTAAAAATTTTACAACCTGTAAGTATAAATTTCATTTTTGTATCATTCTCTGATGAAGAAATTATGAAAAAACGTAAGCTATATCCAAAAAAAACTACTCTGTAATTGCAAAAAACTATACGAAAATACGTGGTCTTCGAGAAATACTTTCGTGCAGCAAAGGGTTAACAAGTGTTATCTCCTGCACTATTTTGATTATCATGAAATTGTTTCCTGCAATTAATTGATTTATTTAAATTAACTATTGTAGCAAATAAAGTGGATGTGGAGATATAACTGTTAATTACGATATTTAACTTAAAATTATACATGATTAATAAAGGTATCTTTTACGTTGTCAGAGATTAAAAAATCTATCGTAATACAAGTAGTTCAAACAAAAATTACATTAGAGATGAAAAACTTGTACACCGTATGAAATGTATTCTTCTAGTTTTCGTCATTATTTATTTTGGTTGTTGTTTCTATTATTTCTAGTTAAAACAGATTGTTTTCTTGATGAAAGTTTACATTAAATAAGTTTGACAATTATAGTCTATATTGACGATAATAAAGAATATGAGAAGGCTGCCTTCAATCAAAAAAATATTATTAATAAATTGAATGTAAGAATAATTCCAATTTGAAAATTAAGACTAATTTAATCAAACTCACATGATATAATTGAATTAAAGTCATCAGTTATCAACAATCTTTTTTTTAATTATACTGCTTACTGAAATGTTATATTAACATCAAAATTGTTTAAAATTGCTGATATATTACTTTTTATACAATTTTCATTTTAGACTAATCGCTTATTAATAAATAATCATTCGTGTGTCTTATATATTTTATTGTTCTATTTAAAACTACTATGGATCAGCTAAAACACACAAGGAAAGAAACAGAGATTTTTCAACAAAATAAATAAATCAGATATATAAAAGATCAACGTCGTAGGTGACAAGTTGTCCCCTAACGTATTATTGTTAATAATCGAACTGTAGAATATAATACGTTGCAAAATCATTACTTATGTCCACTGAATGTTTTATGTCAACATTATCCAACTAAAACTTTTAAGACCAAAAAATTTCAAATAAAAATTTCAATGACTATTTTCGCCATGAATCTACAAAATTAGATCCATTACTAGACTTTCTACTTGAACTTTCAATCTTCTTCAATGGAAAATATTATAAAACACCAAGATTTTCTACGTGTATAGGTAATTATAATAATCCTTTATTTTTTCTTCAACTTATTACAGGTAACTTATTTTTTCTTCATACAAATTTGATTAATTTCCATACACGTCGATCAGGTCCATTCTGTTTCAAAATTCACGGCGAAATTTATTATCTAATAAATATAATACTGCATCCTACCAGTTATAAAATTCCGTCATATGCATAACTTCTTATAATTAATAAATCTGAAGATTCAGAGTATAGATTACAGCAAAATCCCGTTATAGATTATGAATCAATGACAGTTTTGGATATTATAATTCATAAGAATAATATTTAGGCTAACTCTTGTGAAATAATAAAAGAAATACGCATACAGTAATTAAAAACAAATATGAGTGATACTTCATCGTCACCCGAATTACAGTTATTATTTACATTAAAACCTGGGCAAGACAATCGTAGAAGTAATGTTTAACGAGTAAATGATGTTGCCGACATATTTTCTATGACTGTTGATGCAGAAATATCTGAATTATATATTACAGTAAAAAATAAAAATAGAAAAGAATTACAACTTATTAGTTTATTGAATTCTTATATCGAACCATAAACCTTTTCTTTATTGTATCCATATACCATAAAATCCACGTTTGTACGATATCGTTATAAAAATTATCATTCATCGTCCAAGCGATGACTGGTATATGAAAGAACGCAATTATTCAAAACATTTTCCAAAACAACTTCAACAAAATACTACTATGGATAAAAATGGTTATTCAGGATATCCTCGAACAAACACTGGTGACGATTACATTAATGAGAATAAAAAGACTCAAGTCTAAATAAAAATTTGTTTAAAAACATCTTCGACATATTTATCGGATTGGATTATTTGGTGAAAACCTGTGATGTAACAAAAATTCATAAATAAAAAGTTCTATTGCTCCACCATTTTTTCTATTCAAAGTGTGAACATGTGCCCGAGCTTACATCATGATTAGATCAGGCAACGGTTACATACTAATAGCAAATAAGAAATGCATTAAAAATTATAGAAAAGATGGGGATTAGAAAAGGAAAACTACTTACAACAATGTTTCCTATTCTACCGCCCAGGTTTCTGAAAAAACAATTGGAAAGAGATTAGATAACATAGCAGGATAATAAATACTTACCTGTACTATCTGACACAACCTGAAACTTCAATGTACCGGCCTGCATACGAGATGTATGCGATGAAATCCTTACATGCGTCGCCATATAAGACTAAAACTAGTGAACCAAGACGCACTAAGAAATGATACAAATAAACATATATCTTTACCACGTGGTGTCAAATTGATCGCGCATACAGAATTAGGAAAATACTTACATGGCCGGACACGTATATACATACTTACTCACTCGTCGGGTGGGGTACCACAGTAGGTAATTAAAGCCGACATCGGCAGCCAATGTTTACAGATCGAAGTACTGGTGGCAATGTTGAATTCACATATATATGACAGCAAACAAATTAGTTTTAGGTTAAATCGAAGCAACGTTTTCTATATCTTTATATTTGGCACATCGAATGCCTATCGGAGATAATCACTTCTACCAAGTTTGACGCTAAAATATTAATTAATTAAAAGGTTATAGACTATTTAAAAAAATGTGATTTTTTTAAACTGTTATAACTCTAAAACTATCTATCGAATCTGTATGATTTTTTTGGTCAAAATACTCGGAAAATATTTTATTTTGAGAATATATATATATATATATATATATATATATATATGATATAATAGTACATTTGTTAATAAAAAAATTATAAATATTAAAATACATTTTTGTTAAAAAGTGGACCTTTTATTTTACAAAAGTTTCATTGCAATCGATTTCTTGAACAATGTTGTATAAGAATCCGCAATAGATCTTACACAATAAGTGCTACCTGTGGTGCTTAGCTGGAATATCGGACCGACAGAAGCGTTGCCCCCCCCCCCCCCCGAAACTTTTCCAGGTTGTTCAGTTCTATAAGATAATATGTATTCGAAATGCTAATAGTATAAACAATAACTTATTTACTCAAACATAAACAATTTAATCAGTTAGATGGAGTGTAATATTTCATGTTATTTTAGAAAATATTTGTGCTTTACAAGCAATATATTTTTCAATTGTAGTTAGAAATAAACAGTCTATTTGTAATATGTTAAATTACTCAAGAGATATCAGGAAAATGAAATTAAAATATTCAATTATTTAATAAAACTACAATATTATTTCATAATGATACAATCATTAAAATTATTTTACTACATCTTATAAGTATGTTCATAAATTAATTCTAACAATTTTAAATAAAAGTTAAATAAATGAAAGTTTTAAAAGTTATACGAAATTACACTAAAATATTTATTGATATTTATTTTGTAGATCTTTAATACTATGATCTATAGAATGTGAAGTTTTTTTCACAAACAATTTCTAGCTGTTTTTATTTCTAGGAATGAATGACTGATAACTTAACGAACCTTTGATATGGAATGCTTTTTTAAATACCGTTGTTAAATTTTTTCCTTTTCAATTTTTATATGTTCTGTCACCGTACGATATTTCCGAAATGACGAAAAATCTTTTTTCTTCAAATTTTTCTTTTCCTGTCATGTAAATTGCAAATAGATGAATAGTTACCTGTTTGCCATTCTAATGATTTACTTTTACCTGACTAGTTAAACTATATATGTCCTGTCTCACCACCCCTGGCCCGTCGCCGCAGGGGATCCACCCACGCACCCACCGGGGTCCATATATTTTAAATAAAAAGGGTATCACGCATGTGGTCAAAAAGTCAACTATAAATCTCCTGCTAATCGTTATTACCCTTCCGATTTAAAAAAAATACATGAGGAGAATTAGGTCTCCTGCTAAGAAATATTAGTCAATTTAGTTACGAGTGAAATAGTCAATCAAGATAAGATTCATTTTACCTCAATGATATTTCATTAGCTAATTGCTTTTAGATTTTTTATTGCCTTTTTAACAAAGAAGTGTTATTTATCGTCTTTTTTTTTATTCTTTTTAATGAAAAAACTCAATCTATATCTTGGAAAGTAAACAAGATATAAACGGTCACTATCGTTTTCTCATTTTCTTATTGATAATTGCTTTCGTCTCCTTTAACAGGTTTTCTAAGAGCTAGATGCAATCGTTTAAAAAATTAATAAATGAAAAAGATTTAAGAAAAAATATTTTACATTTAGTTAGTATTTTTGTATTATATTTATAATTTTAACAATAAATTATTTGTTATAATAATATTTATTGTATTAATTTTTTTATTATTTTTATTCTATTAATAATTTGAAAAATATATATACAGTAGAACCCCACACACTGCACGCTGTGTGCTCTTTGGCGACAGCCAATTAGAATGTAGCGCCAGGTACGCAGATAGTCGTATGCCGCAGGGTCCTTTAAGGATTTAGATAAAACTTAAAGAGAATTAACATTAACTTATAGCTAAATATAGTATAGTACAGTACAACACTTTACAGCTAAAAGAGCCAGCTAAACGAACGGCGGTGTACGGTCCTGCGCATAATGCAGTGTGCGGGGTTAGTCTGCGTGCAGTCTATGAGGTCGGATAGTATGAGAGGATAAAATGTGCAGGGTTCTATTGTATATAAAAAAAAAAGAATACTAAGCCTTAGGTACTTAGGTTAAAAGTATAATCTCTAGCTACAGTATGTTAGCAAATATTATAGTTATGCTTCACTATAGTTTGTTGGGTTAGTATAGTTGAAGATAAACTGTAGAAAAGAAAAATCGCCACGTGAACTATAGTTTACTTTTAGTTTTTCCCTCTTTGAGGTCTGCAACGTCCGATATCACTGCGCTTACAGCCTCATCACTAACCTATAAATGCCAGAGTGCACTGGTATTCCGTACAGTTTACCGAGACAGCAAACCTAGATCCTTTGGGAAGTCCTCCTCTTCCTACTTTTAGCTCTTCTTGCTATTTTGTTCATCTTCTCAGTCTACTAATAAGAGACTATTAGTTTATTAAAAATGGATGCGATTTTAAAATTTGAAAACTTCGTAGCAGCTGTATGGAAATTTACTTGGAATCAAACGTAAATGACATAGACGATTTTCGAAGATTTAAAAATCTAGCGTATATTGTTTTAAATACTCTAGAAACCTATATGCAACAAGCTGATTTAAGTAAAGCGATACGAGAGATGTCGAACGTGTGCCTCTCATTTGATTGTTATCTGATTGTTATGCTAATTACTACAGTACCTCTATTTTTCACGAAAATCTAGTAGCAATACAGCTATCGTGGACATGTTTCAGTATTAATAAACTGATATTTATATACGGAGCTTTGTCTACTAGATCTTTCAGACTCTAGTTTACGACTTCCATTATGGTTATATGAAGCAACGGATGGTGATCAATCCGAATTGCTTTATACTGAAATAAATAGCCTGGTTTCCGAAATTCAAGATATAGATATTTATAACGTCATGAAAGAAGACATTCATAAATTTGATACGTCAGATTATCCCACCAATAACAGATTTGATATACCTCAAGCAAGCACAAAGGTTCTTGGTATAATGAAATATGAATGTAACGGTTATATTATGAAATAAGGTAATAAGGAATTCATAGGCCTTCGGAGTAAAATGTATAGTATTAGAATTGAAAAGCAACTGCCAATTGAAAAGGCAAAAGGTGTTAAGACAAATATTGTAAAAAAATCTATTGCTCATGAAGATTATCGAAGCAGTTTGAAGGATTGAAATATCATAAAACGCGAACAGTGTAATAATCGTAGCTCGCTACATTAAGTACTAACACTAAGCTCTTATAATGACAAACGCTGTATGTTTGATAACGACCAAGATACACTCCCATGGGGTCGTTATAAAACTCTTGAAATATCAAACCAAGAGGAAAATTGTATCACAACGAAGGTAAGCGTTCAGTACAAGTGTTGGAAGATGTGGAAACAAACACCATTTCGAATATCCTTAAGACACGATTGAAGGTTACATAGTTAAAAAATAACTGTAAAGGTAATCTTCAAGAGAATTCTTCCTTAATAACCGGTAGATGTTCCGAACAACATTAGTACTATAGTAAATAAAAAATGATTATACGACACAACAGGAAGAAAATTTTCATCCAACTACATGCAAAGGTCGCCGTTCAGAATACAACAGTGATAGTGAGGATGAGCCAATGAGGAAGAGATTCAGATGTTAAGAAACGTGAGAGAAGGAAACGGCTACGGCGGTTCAAGTTACCAAAGTGCGGATATTGAAATAAAAGCCATTTTCTATCTCAAAAAAGCATAGTTCTAATAGACTTGTGTAAAAACCTCAGAAGTTCCAGCTGCCTTTCTTAAATTCATTTTACATATTCTCTCTCTCGTAAAAGTGAATTACTATTCTTATACATTTCTACTATTTTCTTATAATAAGAAATACAAGTAATTGTTTTTTGCTTTGTACAATGGATTTCTCATAGATTAATATCATTGCTCAATCGTCATTCCTAGCGAGGAATACAACGGCTCAACTGGAAAAAAGTACCTAGTCACGAAATTTAAAACCTTGCAAACTAGGTATGAGTTTATTATTGTCATAACCATCAATACAGAATTTGAAGTATTTCTCCAGAAATGGGTGAGCACTGCATTCAAGAACCAACCGGAAATGCTATATGGAATGAGTGAAAAATGTGCCAATGAAAAAGAGCTATTTATTCAACATTATGAAGGTACCAATTTTGTATTTCAATTGATTAAGAATATTGTATTACTTTAGGATTAAAATATATATGTAGTGTGTTATTAATTATGAATTGTTAATTTCCCTATCGCACACCCTTTTTCGGAGGTAAAATAGTTACTGCTGTCCCTTTTCCACTGAGTTTCGGCTCAATATCTCATGAGTAATGATTAATATGGAAGGACCTCACAGATGAGAGCGAAGGTTGTGGCTCTTATCATAAAAAAAAACATTTTCTCATACATTTTCACTCTTGTTAATCCATGAATTATGAGAGTTGTCAAATCCAACCATTTTATGTAGACTTGATTGTCTCGATTCCTTAACTCTTTTTCCACGAGGTATACATTAGAATACACAGCCTTCTACAGTTCTTGCTCGTAAAAACAACCGGAATTTCTATTATCTTTGCAATTTAATAAAAGATATGTTGTAGGTTGCGTTTTCAAAATTCCCTGAATAGTGAATATTTCTGTAGATCAGTTAGACGTATATCCTTTTTCGAAAACGTATTTCGACTTATGTACCCCCACCTTATCCCCTACGAGGAATTGAGATTTTGTGAATACTTGGGAGATGCGAGAAAATCATCTTAGCACCTCATTTTCATTATCCTTAGTTACGTCCTTAGAAAGTTAGGAAGAATGTCAATCCATTTATAATTTTCTTTTAGGCTGAATTTCTTACATATAATATTTTTAAATCTTTTCGATCAAAACATTAACAAATGGATGCTTTACGATTACTGAACGTTGAATACAGATTTATTTTGAATGTAGACATGAAACTTTAGACATTTTTATTGTAAAACTCTTTGCCCCTATCAACTTGTAGATTTGTAGGAATGGGTCTTTTTGTCAATACTGACCTCATTGCCATGTCTCATCTACTTCACCTATATCGTATGTATAGTAGTAGTAGTAATATTGATAAATAAATCCTTGATTTTATTCTCTAGTCGTGCGATTGTACTTTTAACATTACTAATCTTAGCATCAAACATTTTTTTTAATAATTCTCGAACATATCTAAAAAAACTTGCCAATCCAGGACATTTCGAGTACTTATTAAAAAACAATCTCCACCAGGTCTTACATGGGTCATTTTAATTAGAATATCTTTTATTGTTCGAGGTAACTCTTCATCATACTTGATCTTAAAATTTTTCATTGTTATTTTACAGACTTCTACTAGTAATTTTGAATTATATTGATGAATACAAATGCAAACATTGTGAATACCTTTAGATTCACTAACTAAAATACACTTATCAGGTCGCTATGTACAAAAATATGTAAACCCTAGGCGAAACTTGAGTCCAATTTCAACACAGTGTTTTTCAAATATGTTATAGACTTCTTTTAAATTGAACATCAGTAAACGCTTTTGAATTTTAACTTTCTTTTCATTATCTGTTTTTGTATCATTAGCACCTGGATACGGTCGGCTTATATTTTCTTGTAAGTAAAATGAAACAGCAGCACTTTTTATTTCTTCACTTATTTTTGATGTTCTGTTTTTTGAGAGTGGATACGATAATATTTCTTCCTGTTCACAAAGTTTTTAAGCTGTATATGCAAAATAAAACGAACAAATAATTTCTCTTTCTTTTTCACAGACACTTATAGACAGTGAAATCGCAGTTAATATATGCATCTTTTCTAAATTAGTAGTTGCTTTTTCATACGCTGCTTTTAGGTCTATAATATATACTTTTTGTATAAATTCATCTTGATTACTGTCTACACAGCTATATTTGTCCTAAATGTCTGTCACTTTAATCAGAAACTTTCTTTGGAACTTTGATACAACAGTATTTCAAACATGTTGCACATAATCGATCGTTTTCTATCACTAAAGGAAACCACTTATCTTGAATTTCAGTGAGAACGTAAAGCAAAAATCTCGACGACGTCCACGTTTATGTACTTTAAATGGGTTGGAACACTCTGGAAATGGCACGATTATATGAATTTCTTTAAAACTGAATGGTAGTAATTTTACAAAATCTATCGCACAATAAGAAATTTCACTTTCGTTGAGGTCTGTTAACTTTGACCATTGAACTTTAAATAGCCCGACTGAGCAAAAAGATTCCGTATTTATATGATTTTGGGAGCACAACTAATTTCAGTATACCCAATTTTAAAATACTTCTTAACAAACTAAAATATTAGAAGAAACGATTAAAGAAAATAAACATTTTTAAACTCCTTAACATAGTTATTGCTCGCATTAATTTGCTTAAGGGCAGCCTATTTTCGTTAATTATACAGGCTGACAAAATTAAACAAAAGTCTTCATCCAGAAACGGGACATTATGGACCCGAAGGATTTTGGTGCGCTAAATCCGAATCCGACCTCAGAAATAACACTAGACGTCAGGATTTTGAGATATCAAAATCTATAAGTGCAATAAACACGCTTTTTTGCTATATTCGTGGTTATGCACCATTGCGAATAAATTGTTTTTCTAAAAATCAGTAGCGCCTTCTTCAAACAGTACTCTTACCCGTCAAAACCGTGTCTTCAAATTCTAAATATCTTTTTTTTTCCAGTGAAATACCGATGATTGAAATGTGTTACTTTTCCAATTTCAGTACTGCATTTGAATGTATCAAATTTTTCAAATGAACCGATATACAATATCTATGATTTTTTTTAAGTTGTATCATCCAAATTAAATGTAAAACTACTTCAGAATCTCAAATTTTCCTAACCTAAACATGCAAATAAGGTCTGAACTGAATTTTAAGAAAACATTTTGAAGAGACAAATATCTACGTATATGACAATGTGAAGAAATTCCTTAGTCCCTGAACCCTGTAACCGGCGAGTGTATATTCCCAGACCCCTGAAACCCAAATTCATTAACCCTTTCAGTCTCGTAATGAGGAGTAGTTTCACATTTAATTTGGATGATACAACTTAAAAAAACCATAGATATGGTATATCGGTTCATTTGAAAAATTGGAAAAGTAACTCATTTCAATCATCGATATCTCACTGATAAAAAATTATATTTAAAATTTATGGAGACGGTTTTGAAGGGTAAGAGTGCTGCTTCAAGAAAACACTATCGGTTTTTAGAAAAAAATTTATTCACAATGGTACGTAACCATGAATATAGCGAAAAAACGTATTTTTTGCACTTGTAGGTTAGGATATCTTAAAAACCTGACGTATAGGGTTAATTTTAAGGTCGGATTCGAATTCAGCGCATCAAAATCCTTTGGGCACAAAAGATTCCGTTTCTGGGTGAGAAATTTGTTCGCCTGTGGTATTATTGTCATAAATGTTAGTCCTACGTACCACTATTCAAAATAAAGAAAATTTAGCTAATAAATTTACTGATTTATAGAACTGAACTATCTAGAAAAATTGTGGGTCAATGGGATGCTTCTATCGGTCCGATCTTCCAGCTGAGCGCCGTAGGTAGCCCTTTTTTGGAAGGTCATTATCCAGCCTTTATTAAAACTCATGATAGTTTTATTGCGATATTTTTATTAGATGATAATTTTATAAATATATGACAGAAAAATAATTAGTTTTAGGGCAAATCGGGGCATGGTTTTCGATTTTCTTTTATATTTGGCACATCGAATGCCTATATATATGGCTAATTCCAAACTAATATGATCAGCCAAACACGGATAGGTAGGTAACAGATTTTTATGAAACTTGGTATAAATACTGCTTATATAGCAGTGAACTTCTGTACAAATTTTTAGATCATTATTACTGCCGGATTAAAAGTTATAAACAATATAAAAATTATATTATAAATTTTTCAAACATTTATATCTCTGTAACCGTAAGAGTTATAAAAACGAACTTTGTTTAAAATTGATGTAAAAATATAAGCTTTGAAATTAATAAATCAAAAGTCATTGTTAACAATTTTTCGAAAAATTATTAACTTTTGTTTTAAACAAATGACGATATCTCAAAAAATGTTATTTTTATTTTCGAAATTTTTTTATTGCATTCCTTGACTATTTATCTATATATTCTATAATAATGAACAATAACTTTTTGAGATATCGTCATTTGTTTAAAACAAAAGTTAATAATTTTTCGAAGAATTGTTAACAATGACTTTTGATTTATTAATTTCAAAGCTTATATTTTTACATTAATTTTTAAAAAAGTTCGTTTTTATAACTCTTACGGTTACAGAGATATAAATTTTTGAAAAATTTTTAATAAAATTTTTATATTGTTTATAACTTTTAATCCGGCTGTAATAATGATCTAAAAATTTTTTAGAAGTTCACTACTATATAAGCAATATTTATACCAAGTTTCATAAAAATCGGTTACCTACCCCTGTTTGACTGATCGTATTAGTCTGGAATTAGACATTTACATGTTTGGTTCTTTAATGTATCTTATGGTTATATATTTCTTTCATAAGACTAAGCGGAAAAGGAGCCGCCTCAGAAGAGATCTAATAATGCAAACAGATAAAATTCTGTGATCGAAATATACTCAAATTAAATACAATCTATAAAATCCATTGAACACTAAAAAAAATACTTATGGTATACATGGATACAAAATACAGAGAAACTCTTTGTCTAACAAAAGTGATGGAAGACTACATGTTCATTTACATATTTCATTTATTGATGTATTTAATAGTTAATTAAATATTCGAATAATATGTTACCTCATTTCTTGACGATTTAATACAAGTGCTGTTTGTATTATGTCCATTTTCATTTTTATTATCAGCTTTGAATCTTTGTAATGATTGCTCATAAGTATGTACTTTCATCTGATAAGAAAAACTCTTATCGGATGGTCTTGAGAATTTACTTTGATTTCCCATCAGAAAACATTCACTTTGTGATGTATTTCGAAGGATGGAACTGTTTAAGTGATGAAACTCTCTCATAGATGACTTGAATAACTCCTTCACATTATTTGATGTTGTATTTGAGTTCATCTCTTTTGTCCTTGAATCTATTTTTATGGAAACATCGTCAACCATATCCATCGAAATATCTTCTTGGCCATCACTATTATCCCTGAAAGAATTCTGTAAATTCAATTTTGGATTATACATTTCTTCATCACTTTCATGGCCTACAACTAATTCTCTACAATGCTGTGCTTCTTCATCTAAGTAAGTTAAAGTTACATGATTTGCAAATGCATCGTTTTCTTCTACCTCATCCTCTTCATCATAAAATTCATCATAATCTTCATCTTCTTCATAGTTGTCACCACTATCGTCATCATCAATATCGTCCTCTTCTTCGTCGTCTTCATCATCATCACCTTCGTCATCTTCTGCTTCATCCTCGTCGCCATCTCTATCATCCTCGTCGTCGTCTTCTTCTAAAATATCAATTGTGACATTATATTCGGATAAATCTCTTTCGTCTTCTACTGAAACAGCTGACGTTTTACTTGAAACATCATCCAATGCGGAAAGGAGATTTTGTTCCATTTTATTATCTAATGACACAGAGAATGCTTCATGTTCATCTGCTATCATACTTTCTTCCGGTTTCTCCGAAAAATGTATTCCTGGTTGAAATATATTCTTCTGAAATCGTTGATCTCTACTAAAACAATTATAAGTCGACTTTATTTTTTGTGCATCTCGTTTTTCTCCCCAAATTGGTTCAAAATGCTTTAATTTCCAAGGATCCAACTTATTTTTATCTTTTTCTGCTTCTAATTTTAATCTTTGTTGATTTTCTGGTGTGAATTCGCCTTCTGCTAAACGTTTTCGCCATTCTTGGCAAGCTCTTGCAAAAAATTCGTTATTTAGGCCCACATTGGCGGCTTCCTAAAAATAATGTATTAATTAGTTAATATTCAAAATATAGTATCTTACGGCAAAAAATAAAGACACTGAAAGTAAATCCAGAAAAACGCAAATGGATAGAAGTAGCTCACAAAAAAAATTGTTCTTTATTGTATCTTATTTCATCAATTTGCTACGTGGTTATTTCGTGCCAACTTCTGATGGCTCTAAACGTGCAACTTTCGCGGGACACTTACATTTAGTCTAATGTAAGCATTCAATAAAAGTATAGGTGTAGTGCGTTCCGACAAAAAATATGTAATAATTTTACAAGTACATATGATAATAGTGAAATCTTTCGTATTTTATAAGTAGCGGGGGTAAGTAAACAACAAAATTTTGTTTTTTTTTATTCAATGTTCACTTTAAGATTAGGATGACGAAAGATAAAAATTACTTATATAACTTACCTAAAGATTTTTAGTGCGCAGAATCTAAATTCGGCGCCTGAATTGTTTTTATACCCCTCGTTTCCAAGATATTCTAACTTAAAAGTGCAAAAAAACATTTTTATGCTATATTTGAGCTTGTATTGCAAAGCAAGAAAAATGTTGTTCTAAAATCGAATAATACCAACTAAAATTACCACTTTTACCCTTTAAAACGCGATTATTAGATTTAAAATATCTTTATTATTCTCGAAGATATTATTAAATAAAGTTAGAATCTTTATCGTTTTCATAGCAATAGGACTAACATTGAAAAAGTTCTTCAGAAAGCGGAAATATTATATTTCTGTATTTTTTGGGTCACCTAATCTCAATCTGACCTCCAAATTATCCTATCACCTTGGTGTCTGAAATTACCTAACCTAAAACTGTAAAATTAACTATTTTAGGTGAAAATATCGACATTGACTTCAATAACTGTACAGAGCCTTTTAACATAGAAACACGTAATCTACAAATACTACACTTACAACAGGTTAATATAATTGCATATATTACTTCCGCTTTTTGAACAACTTTTTCTCATGTTAATCCTACTGTCATGAAAATGCTAAAGTATCTAACTTTATTTAATGACATCTCCGCGAATAATAAAGATATTTCATATCTGAAAAAATGCGTTTTCAAGGGTACGAGTTATAATTTTAGAATGCATGTTTTGCTTTTTGGAAAATTTTTTTTTTGCTATGTGATGTAAGCTCAAATATAGGAAAAAAACGTCTTTTTTCAGGTTAAGTCACGGAAACGAAGGTTACAGGAGCAATTCTGATGCCGAATTCGAATTTTGCGTACCAAAAACCTTTGGGATAGTGACGGCTAGTTTTTGGGTGTAATCTTTCATTAAATGCTGTTTCCCTATGCTATTATTAAATTCATTGTGATAAGATAAAGATTATGATTAGTTTTTGGAATAAGTGATTTTATGTGTATGTTTATAGATGACAATAGTTACAAACATTTATTAAAAAATAATAATTTTCTAGGACTTTCGGTTTTTAAATCATACAAAATTAATGTCGTTACTGTGAAAGTTACAATCGAAAATGGTTTTGAGAAAGTATCTTATAATTTCAATTTCCACCAAGAATCTGATATAAAGTGTGAGTTACTAGTAGAATTTGGATACGAGTTCAGAGAAGATGAAAGAAGCTAACTGTATAGTGTAGTTTTAATAAATTATAATTAATTTAATAAACCTTTGTCTTGTGAAAAACATTCTGATATTATGTCGCTTATTAATTCATGATACAGTTGACAAAAGTTTTTCCGATTTTAAAACTGTATTTAATTTATTTTGGTCTAATGAATTCAAATATCTTGGATATTTGCCGATATAAGTGTAAATTTAATTGTTATTGTAGGACGTATAGTCCTTTTATTATTAATAATAGCGTGAGATGGAGCACTGGTAATTTGATAAATAATTTCTTGAAACAACACAGATTACTTCACTTTAACTCGGTTTACTTATTGATACAAAGCCCAGAAGCTACTCATATAAACACTCTTGCTTATTACTCAAATCAGACTGGTAGCTATGGGCTCGTTTGCAATCTATTATAACTTGAGTCTCACATCTGACCTAGTTATTATAATACTTTCTTTAAATCATCAAAATACGTAATGATAAATATCAAATTCGTAATATTGTTATTATGTGTATATTAACAATGACACTCAATGCTGACAAAGTCATATCAGTTTAATTTTTTGTTTAAAAAATCAAGGAACATTTAAAACTTACAAATGCCATATCTGATAGATCTAGTATAGTTATTGATCCTCTGCTATTCAATTAATTCCATAGAAAGTTCTACTTCTTAGCTCTTCAGCTTTGTAATCAGATCCAACAGCTATATTTACAATATTACACTCCGCATTCCTGAATATTTTTTCTCTTTGAAATCGAGATAAGTACTGATATTTCAACAATATCAGTTAAAATTTTTGCTTTGCAAGTGATAGAAAAGGCTTTTTTAAATGTATATCTATCATACACAAATATTTGTATGATTGATTAAGCTCGATATTAAAGAAGAATTTATATTCTTTATTCCAATTCATTTGACACTAAAAAGGTTCTGTCACCATATCACTATTAAACTTATCATGGTCTTTAGATGTTGTAGCTAGTTAATAAAAAAGCACGTTCTATTTGACAAATTTTAGTTGCAATCGATTTTGTATGCAAATTTAATTATAATTCGAAATAAGACTTTTATGATGTTTATTGCTTTTTATACGTCAATTTAATTAAAATATCTTTTATTAATTAAGATAAATCTATCATATTTGATCTTGAATTCTTTGCTATTATTTGACAGTCTTTAAATAATAATGTTGTATTTTTTATATTAATAAACAGTTTAAATAACAACAAATCGAGATTTTATCGGATAATTTTCTTCGATTATCTTGAGAATGAAATGTTTAATTCGATTTTCGAAAAATTTTATCATTGATCAAAAAATGTAATTTTCTAATTAAAAATTCCGTTGGAATGCCGTTTTTTCTCTGTCCTTTAATAACATGTATTTCAAAATCTGACGACCTGACGGTTAATTTTGTTTATTGTTAGTTAATAATAATAATTATTATTATAAAGGTATTAAATTGCAATTTTCAATGGAGTCATAAACATCAAGATTAAACAATAATAAATCAAATCTGTTAGGACCTATGACTTTCATATAGCACGTTTACTTATTGTTTCTTCTTAAATCTATTGAAAGTATAAAAAAATTTGAATAAATTCTGCAAACATTTTTAGGTATTTTCTGTAAGGCGTTTTCTTTATTACAGTTTTAATTAATACTGTAATGAAAGGGAATAACAAAAGGGTGAAAGTTGCGAGTCTCAACACGTTAGTAATTGAACGAATATCTACGTGGTAGCGATTTCGAGGGTCTGTAGGGAACGTGCAGTAAAACCCCAACATGTGCTCGACACATGTCCGGCAGGTTCTTCATGTGTAGCAATAAACGGGAAGATACGGGCTCCACGGTGGACCCGGGATGGCTACACTCTCGCGTTTCGCGGATTGGGCCGTTACCGACGGCCTGAAGGCTGGGGATAGTTCGTGGCGGGTTCTTGCTCTCAAACATTCATCGACGCGAGAGAGTCCCTTCTGGATCACGGTAAGAGGTTCTTTCGACTCCGCCGGACAAGTTGTACTTCTCTCTGTTTCCGTTTTGGTTGTGTACAACTGTGTCCGCTTCACTTACGCGTTTCTTCAACTTGTATCGCGTGAGCGCGTATTCGTGATTGTGTTTGTGCGTTTGTGTGCGCGCAAGTGCAGACGTGTATTTATTCAGTTGTTCGAGACGACCAGCGACACTTTCCTGCAGAGCTAAGGATAGGAGTGCCTGGTGCCTTAGCAAGTGAAGCGCTGCCTTCCTCTGGGGTGGGTTTTGCCACTACTCGTTGGATCACTACAGCTAGGAACCTTAGCGAGGACTGTCTCCGTTTGAGTTCCGTTCGCGCTACCTTTTTGTTGGATCACCGTAACTAGGAACGTTAGCGAGGGCTATCCCCGTTTAAGCTACGTTTGCGCTATCAAGGCAAGAACACTTCTCTTCCTCTCCACATACCTTCCTATCGGTAATATCATGTGTGCGTTAAGCTGTTAAGCGAGCAATCCAATTTTATATTGAATGGTCATTTATTCATTCCCACTGAATATCCATACTTGTACAGGTTAAGCGAAACTTGTAGGCCTCACCGTGTTGCACTATTAGCGATTTACCTTGCTTCATGCATTAAGATTAATGTATTTGTTCCTTTTTATATAAGTCTCTATGTAACGCATTGCATTCAGAAGTCTTTTTCCCCACTCATGTCTGGGTTTTTTTTATACCGGATAAATAGTATATGCTATTAAATACTTATTCTCGTCTAATTTCTATTCTTATTTGTATTATATTACACCCTACTCAATCGCATTGAATTATGTATATTGTATGGGTATCTTTTTCAATGGACTGGCAACTTCAACATTTATTTCGGTGATTAATTTTTATGTCATTGAAAACTTTTACAGACAAATTTGGATCTGTCTTTATGATTTATTTTTTATTTTCAAGGTCATTCGTTTAGAAGAGAGGCCAAATAACTTTTGGAGAATTAAACATTTCTATAAATAATAAGCGCACTATCCTTCAGTATCTAAAAATCGTTTAAATGTAATTAATAATTTGAAACAGTAACAAAAAGTACGTTTATAATTTCAACTGGAAATTGTTTTCCAGCTCTATGGTACAGTACTTCAAGATCAAGTCAAAATTTTAATCAAACGATTTTGTCAAAATATGCATATAGAGGCACACAAAAATAAATAACGAAACTAACGAGTAACTGACGCAATGCAATATTACGTTCAATTACATAATAAGAAATTTACCTGATCAAAATTTGAAAGTTAATTAAAAAATCATAATTTGAAAATAATCAGAAAAATAATCACAGAATTAAAAAATCGTTTTCAATTAAAAGAATTACTGAACGCTTTGTATGTCATCAAAATATATTTAAAAAATCAAGATCAATTGAGGGTTAGCAAGTACTTATATTTCATTTGCTAATATTCGTTTCGTGCATAATATACAAAAACCATTTAGTTGGAACTGTTCGATTATGAAAACTGAATTAAAAGCAAAGTCTTAAGGAATATTTGGAACATTTAGTTCGTAGTGCATCCACTGAAATTGGAAATTAGACGACAATGTTTTGTTCCATTGCAGTCCTGAAAATCATAAACTTCTTAAGAAAATTTTTAAATTGATCGTGATAGGTGCAATCTAACCAATAGGATTGAAGAGTGGTTCAACAAAAGAGCTTTCGTTTTCGAGACGTTCTTCACCGAAAACTCTTCTGTAAGTCGGAAAAAAAACGATCAGTTACGGGTTCACAAAAGATATTTGAAAAAATTTCGACTGAAGCTAATATCGAGTGAGAGATGGAGCTATTTTCTCCGGAACCAGCATTGTGAGAAGCTCAGGATAATTTGCAGTTCATTTAGCCGATGAAAAAACGCGCACCATAAACAGTGAAATCAGTTCTTGAGTAACTTAACTTTTTCAAGTGAGTATACGCCTTCAAAAATACCATCGACATACTCATAATTTAGTAGAAGAGAAGTAATTTTCATAAACTTACTACCTTCATCCTTAGCAACTTGACAAAAAGTGCATATGGCTATATATGACCAGCTTACAAAACTACGTTATTGTAGCAACATCGTATTTATTAATCATTTTTCCAGATAATGAAAGCACAAAATTTATTGCTACATCTGATCTATTCAGCGATAATGTTTTCACGAAACTTTTTTTCAATGTTTGTCAAGAAAAGATACCTGAACTTATGCCAACGAAGAATATTGAAAATTTGGTAGTTGATCACTGGTTTAAAAGCGATGTTTGAGGCTTAAGAAGTAATCGTGGTGATTAACGATTTAAGTGACGAACCTTGTACGATGAAATTTTGACTCACATTTCTTGGGTCCCTCTTCGCTTAAAAGCTGGAGAACTGTTACGATAATAATCTGAATCAAGTTTTTCGAATCAGGTGTTGGATTAGCGAAGTACTTTTAAAAAAAAATTGCATTGCAACTATGTGGAGACATTATATAAACATCAAGTGTGGTAAAAATTCCATTGACATTTAGGTATTGAGATTCCATTTTAAGTCATCGTTGAAATGAAGCGATAGTGACATTAGCTTGATATATCTTTGAGATATTGTAAAACTTATTTAAATTATCCAGTAGATATATCTACAGTATCTGTTAAGATTCCTTCATTAAGATATGTGTTAGTTTATCGTTCCAAGAACCTTTACTGTATGTATAGTTTTTATCTTTTGAGAGTTGAATTTATTTTATAGAAAATTTTTGGAAATTAGATTTGCTATGACTTTCACATAGCACGATTACTTTTTGTTTCTTTTTGAATCTGACTAATATGTTTCAAACTTAACACATTTTCTTTTAATAAAAAAGATGATGAGTGTGATACAGCCCGAAGTAATAGTAGATTATAAAAAAAATATAGGAGGAGTAGATCTCCATGATAATGGTTTAGTCAATTATACAATTAGTAAGGAAAAAAATAACGGTGGCCATTCCTCATTAATTTGATAGACAGTATTTTGGCAAACTCTTGAAAAACTTACAACCTGGCAAATAAACGATCCTTGAGCCAATTAGAATTTAAATCTTACATTGTTATAGCTTTATTGAAAATGGAAGAAGCTCAGCTAGCAGATAATTTGTATTTTCGGGATATTTTAAATACAAATTTAGAAACATTATCCAAAAGCGCGTTGCCTTCCAATATTCGCTTTAATCATATTAGTCATATCATAGAATAGCACGAAAGTAAAGATCAATGAAGATGTCGACAGTGTAGAAGTACAACTTACATGTGTAAAAAATGCCAAGTATATCTTCATGTTGATTGTTTTAAAGTATTCCACTCACGTTAACAATGCATACTTAAAGTAAACTTTAAGTTGCTAGTAATTTTGAAATTCAGTAATCCCAACATTGTGTAGATGCAAAATTTTACGTAATGTAAACTCAATAAACAATATCTTTTTTTACTATAATTTTATCTTTTGGAACTTATTTATGATTGTTATAAATAATAAAACCTATTAATATGCTTTTGTTTTCACCCTTGGGAATCAATAAGTTAATATAGGCTTTTTACAAAGCGTACTCGTGACGTATTCATTGGCAACGTAGCTATATTCGTATTCGATACTTTATTTTATACTTTACTTTTCAAAAGATAAAAACTATACTATAATTATTGGTTCGAAACTATATACAATGACGTTTTAAGTCAAGAGAAACTGTTTATTCAGTAAACAGTTTTAAAGATTTCATTAGTGTTGACCTCTAAGAATACCTCCTGCTAATTTCTATCAACTATTTACTATAAGTTATGCCTTAAAAATAACGCCACTCTCCAGTTATTAGTACGGAAAGGGATAATGTTTAATTATAGCAGATGAATAAAACTCAGTTCAACTTTTCTAATTGAACAAAGTAGATATGAGAGAAATATCTGTTAGTGAGAATAGTGAATCGAACCAGTTCGTGAAAAATTTTATTTAATTTCTATAACTCTGTTTTTCTATTGGAGATACCATCGAGATACTTTCAAACTATTGTGATACATTATTGGTAAGTCGTCTGTTCATTTGAATCAAATAAAATGAAAGTAGATTGTGAATTTGATAATTAGTTTGAAAAAAGAATCATTTTTCAGTTTGGTAATGTCAGACGACTGCGCACGTAAATGTCCCTTATACGGTGAATTGTTGAATAATGGGTGGCTCAACGTACAGACAAGAAGACAATTATTTCTAAGTGTATTACTGCTAGTATAAGAAGGAGAGATAATCTTTATATTGTGTTTACTGTGCAAGCAGGTATAATTGTTTACAAATTTTGCTATAAAAATTA
Organism: Chouioia cunea; assembly: GCA_030064505.1. Taxonomy (NCBI): domain Eukaryota; kingdom Metazoa; phylum Arthropoda; class Insecta; order Hymenoptera; family Eulophidae; genus Chouioia; species Chouioia cunea. The sequence continues at coordinate 21,676,589 of JAOPFQ010000002.1, forward strand.
TCCCTCAGATGAGAAAATTAACTGATATTTGCAACAACCATCAAGCAATGAAGATTCAACACAACGCCTTATCCGGAAGACTGTAGAATGCCAATTTGATTATTGAAATCTTTGCTTCGCATACGGAGAAAACGCGCCTGATGAATTAGCAATTAGATTAAGAAGTATGCCAAGAAACTAATAAGTAAGCGTAGAATCATGAGGTATATTATGAAAAATTTAACTGGAACATCGATTTTGGAAAAATTGTAAGATCGAGTTAATTTAGAAGCTGTGCTTGTATATTTTGGTCGAAAATGCATTCCGGATTTAGTTAAGGCTGAAGCTTGTTACCATCACGATTTTATACCACGTTTATTACGATATTCAATTGATGAGATAGACTATAAAGACTCCATCGCAGTTAAAGCTGCTCAATTTATTGCGAAATATGTACTAACACATACAGAGCAAACATACCAGTTTCGTATGAAAGAAATATTTAAAAAATGAAGGCCATAGCCGACTTTCTAGAATGATTTGAGCCCCTAGCCGTTTTCAAAAAGCAATTACGGGATCCTGTTTGGGGTGGTTTGAAACGTCTTCACGCCGATTTTCAGCTCTTAAGATGCATTAGAACCGGGACAAATGCAAAAAAAAACGTTTTTCGGCACTTTCTTCACATTTTCGCCTATATCTTGCAAGGAAAGCAATATTTTTTTATGTACTATTTTTAGTTTTACTCGTGAGGATTTTTCTTAACTGATATTGTAACATCCAAAAGATATATTACAAAACTAATTAATTTAAGAGTGTATATTTTGTCGTAGTTTACCTCTAATAACCGGGAAATCAATCGGTTTGTTTTTGAGATTTATTCTAGTCAAGGTAAGTGTTGGATTGGAGGGAATGGTAAAGCGATTCTTTCGTACTGTTCTGTAATAGGCGCAGACCAGAGAAACCTTAGTCAAGATTTGGTTTGAAAGAATTATTTTGAATATAGATAATACTCGATTTGACAAGCAACCGATCTATATTCGATGGAAAATCTAAATATGTTACTACAAAACGATAGAGTAAAGAGACTAAGTTTAAATTATAATATTTATTGTTTGACTTACTAATTTAGATGATCTCTCTCTTTCTCTCTTATAAGTCAGAGTTGAATTTAATTTTGGAGCTGGATTCGAACTGTCTGTACAACTGCGCGCGGGCCATATATTTTATAACTCCCGTTGCGCTACCCTACTCTTAGAGTTTTCCGGGTCCCTTTCGACGCGAACCCTTTTCCAATTAGGCCAATGAGGGAACAGAAGATTTCCTTCGTTAGCCTAATTGGAGAGACAACGTGGGCGGATAGAAAGATGGTACATTTTTCTTTTAAGAGATGTCACATGTAGTATCGTTATGAGAAAATGGTCATTGAAATTAATAGTTTAACTAATTAATTGAATAGTTTTAGCAAATGAAATTGACAGGAGAGATATATATATATATCTATGGATTACAATTTGGCGATTTAATATTATTATAAAAACATTATCGACGCTACGATAAATATTAGTTTGTTTAGTTTGGGTTTCTTGTTTACGTCTTGTGGACTCTAAAAGACAGGTTATGGTTGTTTCAAATATAAAAAGTAGCTTGCGATTTGTGTTGGTTAACAATAAACAATCACAGTTACAATTATTAATATTGTTGTTTTATAGAAACGTTTAGCGGATATCTTACATCAATATGCGTTGCGTGATTTTGGCTGCAGTCGGAAAAGATCGTTTTTACGATTTACGCATATGGAAAATTTCGTTAGCGTGGGGCGATGTCGCAGCATCAAAAGGGTCCATTATATGAGTTTTCGGAGAAACTAATTTACTTATCGGTAAGTTTGATTTTTCTATGAGGCCTTTCATAATGAAGTGGTTAGGTTTAGACTTCACGCTCAAAAATTATTAAACAGTCATTGTAAGCAGATGACATCAGAAAGTAGACATAGGCGATAGAGGTCCATGACCTCATAAAAATCTAAATTTAACTTCTACCACGTGCCTAATAGCAGCGGATGTTACGCTAAAGTTGTTTTTAGAATTTTTCCGAAGCCCTAAGAGCTCGAGAAAACGCTTTTTCCAATGACAAAATTAGATTTTTTGCGATTTTTTTTACTATTTCCTCATTTTTTAGTAAGAAACCGAACCGACGCTGTCTGGATACCTATTTTATTCGATTTGCCGGTTAAAAATACGTCAGATTATGCCTTAAAAAGTTCCAGGTTGTAAAACAAGCGCTAGGCTAGTAAATATATATAGGCGTACAAACAGCGTATAATCGTTACTATCGTTAATTTTCGAGTCTCTAGTTGATCCGTAGTTGAATATTCTTGATATTTTTGCAATTTCTCTTGGTATTCTTACTCCTGACTTGCTTTTCCCGACACGCATATATATATTTACTAATTTTTTCACAACTCAAGAGCTGGCTGGAACGCTTTTTCAGACAATAAAATGCACTTTTTTAGATTTTTTTCACTTTATCAGCATTTTTAACCTTTTAATCAAGTAAAAAAGGTTCAATTAATATTTTCTACTGATATATTTTTATGTATATCAACAGATCATAATTTCTATCAAATAACAATGTATGATACATATTTACAGATAGCGAAAGTAACTTCTCACGTTATGAGTAACAAAGTTTATTAAAATATTTGGAAGCACTAGATAAGATTTTTTAAACATACTCATGTTCTGTAACATAATTTCCAACTAAGATATAAAACTTCAAAGTTTTGATAATTTTGCTTTCCAGTGAGTAAATACTTTTCATAAAAGCATATATATTTTAATAAGTTAAGCGTTCTAATTAATTGTACAAGGTCCAACTATCGAAGTAGGCTTGTCTTAGCGGTGTCTCATGGTAGACTATACAAGTTCAAGGTTCTGTAAAATTACTCACTATTAGCATTTGTTTATTAAAAAATTAATGGTTAATACTTTACGAATCTATAAATGTTACTTTACAGGATACTTCTGATATAGTTACTGTTTCGAAAGACTACAAAAACGAAAAATATTTAAAATGCAACATTTTCTTGTACAACTTTCCAGAATCAAGTGGTAAAAAGATTAATAGCGCAGAAATTGCTGTAATCTTAGATCCAATTCTTCTCACAGAGTTAACAAACTGACTCCCAAGCATCGTCACAATTGCACTCTTCTGGATCCGATCATTCGTATAAACCTCAAAACATGGAATAACCAGCCCTTGCTCATGTTTCATTACCTATATCAAGATATTCTTTATCAGAAAAATATTGCATTATTTGTGGAAATATTTATAACAGATCTCGTGCAACATTTGAAAATGTGTAACTTTACATACCCTACGGGGCTCGTGGTTGTCAGGAACATCTTTTGAACAATCGATTTTGTCAAGACGACTTGAACAAAATAAAAATAATTTCAAAAAGTTCTTCAATACCTTGCAACGCGAAACACCCCAAATGTTAAGGGAGTGAAAACTTACTTTGGCTATCAAGGGTAGTCACCTCCTATTGCGTTGAAATTAAGAAAATTCAAGCAATACTCGACGCAAGTACTAGTAAAAAAAAGGAAGGTAAGAGGCGAACGAGGACCAACGCACGCAAATGAATAATAATAAAAAAATAATAAAATGCACGGAAGGAAAGAGAGAGTAAATAAGTGCACTCACCGATTTGCAGATCTGGCACAAACGCAAAAACCGAATCTGGTGACACCTCAATCACTCGCAAACACTCACCAAACGAAAAAAAACTCTACTGCTCTCTTCAAACGCTAAAGGCCAATTAACTCTCGGTGAGTGTCACTTACCTCTCTCTCTCTTTCTCTCTTTCATGCCAACAAGGCGAGCCGATATTCCGAGATCAACGACCTCGGAAACGTAAACATGCCCTGACCTTGGACTGGTGTCATCAACGAGCTCCGGCCGACGGCCAGGAGCTCCGTCACAACCTGTTGATGAAGTAGCAAATCTGATATAAGGTTTGATATAGAGAGTAATAAATCATTACTAAATGAAGCTACAGGATACCAATTAAGCGAAAATTGCTTAAAAGCTCTGACAGGTTTAACTTCCGAAACATAAAAAAAATTGAGTTCACGTATGAGATCATTAAAAAAACTCATACAACCGAACAGCTGTAGGTTTAACAACTTTTTTGTTCAAATTGCGAACTGGGGCATCAAACAAAAACATAGCGACCATTTTCAAGTTCAACAATGATCAATTAGTATCTGAAATCTGTGCTAATATTACAGCATCTTTTGACAAGTATATTTTATTTATAATAATTGTGGTACTTTTGAAGGTTCTATTAATAACGAAGAAATAATGAAAAAAGTATTGGTTAATCTGAACAGTGTATTTCGAATGATAAAAGAAGGCGCCATTATCATTGTTAATCATGAATTTCGAGACGTGGTTAAGATTTTAGAGGAAAACAATTTTATTATCAAAATGACGGCTTTAAAAGACAAAAGGAAGCAATTGCCTGCTAAAGAAACTAATGAGTCGCGTATTGTAACGAAATTACGTTAGGTGATTGAAGTCATCCATGGACAGTTGAAATTAAAATTCAAGCTACTTTACTACCAAATGGATAACAAAATGCTTTTAAAAGCCAAGTTACTTTGTAAAATTGTGTATTACCTAAATAATGAGTATGGAATGCGTTTCAAACCCGATGATAATATTAGTGACAAAAAAATTCCTAGCGCAAATTTGTGGATAAATTTGATAGAATTCATGTAAAAAGCTTCCATAAACCACCTAACTCAGGCTTACACCATATTGTACTAAAAGATTTAAATGAATCTTCTATAAAAATAAAAATTTTAATTTCTATGGATGGAATGGAACAATGAAAATCTTAACGAGTGGATCATCTTACCAAAAAAATAGATTATTTGTACCCTTTATTAACGCAACGCTCAACCAAGTAACCTAGATACCATTGATATCACTTTATTAAAAACAGATCAGAATTGTAAAGAGTTGGAACAAGAACACTAATATTTGCCACGTTCGGTCATCCGTTGTATCACAAAGCTCGCAAAATATGGGAGTGTAGCAAAGAAGAATTGTTGAGTATCAAAATCAGATTAGACTATTTTAACACTTTAATGTCGTTTATGAGAACTATTGGGAAATTAATGGAAGGGAGTGTAATTGACAAATTGTTTAATACAATATATGCTATAAATTCTATCGATAAAATTTTATCAGGTCATTCATCCTTTCGAGCAGTAAGAGGTAATCCCCTTGTTCATCTAGTTTTCTCATCGGATTATTGATTCTATTCAATAAGCAGAAGAAAAAAATGTTCTCAACTTATATATTGATAATAAGCAAAGTGAAAGTTTGTTCATGTTGGAATATAAAAACGTTTCCAGTAAATTGTTATCCCATAAAAAAGAGTATAAGAACAAGGGACCATCTAAACTACGGCTTAAATAGTTCAATATGGTAACGATAATGAAATAATTTATTATGACCGTTCGATTGGTAATTTCGTCAAATATAGCAAATTAATAATGTTGTTGCAAAGTATGAAATCAAAAGGGGAAAAAGAGCCTAGATATCAATCTTAATAGTTTACGTTATTTATTGTTCAACAGCGAATCTAAAAAAACAAATTTCAATTTAACATCGTTACCTCCGATTGATTGGGTAGCTAATTATCATTGTAGGCGTGCTTATTACCAAGTCCAACAATGGTTAGGTAATCAAATAAAAGCAGCAAATTATGGAGGGAAAATTGTCGATAATTTTTTGAAGCTATATAAGATAATTGATGCGTTAGTACCTGATACTTTTTTAAAAGATATTAGTTGCAAATTAGTGATGAAACTTTGCGGTTGTAGAAAACAAGGACTAAAATGCTTGGAATATTGTTATAATTGTAATGATTAAAATTGTGACAATGCGACTTCCGTTAAATATAATAATATTGATATCGAATTAGATAATAGTTGCGATAAAAGAGAAAAAAGTATCGAATACGAAAATAGCTACGATGACAATGAATACATCACCAGTACGCCTTGTAAATGAAGTAATATCATAAAAAATTCAAGTTAAGCGAAAATGTAAAGTTATAATTAAGTAATAACATTACATTATAATTGAGTAACCATAGAAAATTGTAATAGTGCCATAATAATGATGGTAATCTTTGTTGAAATAGCATAAGTAACAAGATAACCATTCAAAATTTTCTTACAGGGGATTGAGTATGCGCCTGATATGACAAAATAGAATCCGCAATTCCATTTTTTCGTTGCTTTTTTATTATTTATTATTTATTGTATAAAAATTATCTTTTTAAGTTAATCTTATACAAGCTGAGATATAGATATATTTCAACGCTTTTTTAATTTGAAGTCGAGCGATTAATTACCTGTTCTGTTTTGGTCAACAATCTGTTCACGGCGTAACATTGATAAAATTTCCCCCCTACACCACTCCCGGTGAGTTAAATCTATATTTTTAATTGAACGTGAAGTTTTGAGACGACATTTTCTATATGAAGCTTATGCGATATTTTATTAAAAGCATTCGTTAAAGACTAGCCATCGGTGCAAACAAGTCGGCTCTATCTATATGAATATTTATTTTATCGACAAAAAACTTTAAACCTATATATTTCGCAACCTATAACTCATAACGAAATTTTTTTTAAGATCCGTTTTTCTATTACTTTCCATATTCTGTCCTAAAAATTTCGAAAAGTGTGTTCTTCTGTTACTGAGAGGCTTAGTTAAAAAATTCAAAAACTTGTTTGTTTTTGATTCCCCTTGTCGCATAAATTAATAATTCCAATAAATGATTGCGGGATATTGTTGCAGAGACTATCCAAAATACTTATAAAAATCATTTACGATTTTGCATGACGTCATGTGTCTGTATCATCGCGTAAACTTTTTGAAATTTGGCAATTAAATTTTTAATTTGCAAAAACTGTTGAACTTAGGAAAATGAGATTGAGCATATTCAATTGCACTAAATGGAACTTACTGTATACTAACTATGATAAAGATTATTAAAAATTAAAGATTGAAAAAAATCAAATAAAAAATTCGATTTTTTCATGTTATTATTATTTAAATTTTCTTCTATAGTTATTTACAAAGTCGACTATTTTAGATTTATCGGATATTCTATATTTTAAAATTAATGGCATATATAAAGAAAGAGACAATCATCTTATCTGATTCTTTATTCCTCTCAATGGTCACAATCATCGTCGCACTATATACTAGTCATAGAATCCGTATTTATGAGTATGCATGTGGATAAAATTGACATAAAGCAGACGAAGAGTGAAAAAAAATTAATAAAAATGATAATAAATTGTGATTTACACTTCATCACAGTAGCGAAGCCTAAAGAAAAACGTACGAATTGTAATGTTAACAAATAAGTAGCTTTAATTTCGTTAATAAAACCTAATAAATATGAAAATTTTATGATTGACTTTTTCATATTTCTATTGGTATTTTATATATCAATATAAGTCACACTCGCATAAGATACGTCATTATAATTTCACTGGCAACGCGTCAACTTTATCATTGACGGGAAAACTTCTAGCGTCTTAAAAGAAATCAGCTACTGCGGCAATCGAGCCGACCATAAAGAGAAAAAAAGTAAGAGAGAGAAGAGAGAGAAGAGAGAGAGAGAGAGAGAGAGAGAGAGAGAGAGAAAGGAGAAGGGAGAATCTATCAATCCCACCATTGAAAAGTAGCAGAATTTATCATCATTTTCAATAAATACGAATTCTTTCCAATATTTATAATCAAACAATAAAAAATCAAGCTTCTTTGGGTGAAATGTGTAATACCTGTAAAAGAAAGTTTATCAAGCTAACTAGGAGTGAGGCATGAAGATTTTGTCTATGCTGGGTAAGAAGGTTTTTTTTATTTGCATTTAGTGCTTTACGTGAAAGAAATTGTCTGTATATGAATCTCCTATGTTAGACATAATAATATTAGTGACATAATACTATTAGTGACATAATAATATTTACATAAGGCAACAAGACATACGATTTATTTGTTCTGAATGATAAATCAGCTCTCGGTAAATAATTTACATTTTTTAGTCATAAATATTTTTTGTTAATATCGTTTATTCATTTCATATACACGGTCTGGCTATTAAATAACGAGACTGTGCGCGCATACGACGTCCTAGAGGGAAAAGGGGGAAAACGAATGCAGTTTTGGACAGCTGGAAGCTTCTATCTTTCCAGTATGAAAACACGTTTTTGTCGCTGTAGTACTAGAATTCTTTTCTATAGAGGTTAGAAACAAACGTGTTTTTTTCCTCGTGCCGATAATAATGTGTAATGAAAAACATGAACAACGGATCAATGTGAAATTTCTCGTTAAATTAAAAAAACTCCGACTGAGTGTTATAAGTTGTTAAAAGAGGCCTATGGTGAGGATTCTCTATCTAATACGCGTGTTTTCGAACGGTGTAAGCGATTTTCTGAAGGCCGAGAATCTGAAAAACGAAGATCAAACTTTAAAGCCATACTAATAGTTTTTTTTCGACATCAATGGCATTGTATTGACTGAATAGGTTCCAGAGGGTGAAACTGTAAACCAAACTTACTATTGGAAAGTTTTAACAACACTGCTAGAACACTTTTGTAAGAAACAGTCGGAGTTGTGGAGAAATAATTCGTGGATCTTGCACCATGACAATGCACCTGCCCATAACGAATTGTCTGTAAAGCGTTATTTAACCGCTAGAGGCACTCCAGTGTCTCAACACACGCCGTACTCGCCTGATTTTGCATCCTGCGACTTTTTCCTGTTTCCGAAGATTAAGTCTGCTTTAAAAGGAACCCGGTTTGAGTCGATGAAAGAAGTAAAGCGAAAATCGGCGGAGCTCCTAAATGCTCATACAAAATTTACGATAACCGAAAAGATCTGTCAAACGTAATGAATATAAAAAAACAATAAGATGGGGAAAAAAACTTCAACATACAGTGTAATCTATATGAAATTTTACAATAGAAATACGTATACTTTTTATGTCTAAATAATAGAAAAAGTTTAAATTCAAAATTAGGATTTTTAACAATTCTAATTTAAATGTATACAACAAACTATATAATACTTATATAAAAATTTACTTACTTGTCTATCTACAACAGGTAGTAGTTGTGCTAACTTTCTTTGATATAAAGGCGGCAATCCTTGAAAGGAGTGTCTATTTAAGAGAACTCTTAGACTTATATTTGACAAAATACTAGCTGGAGATTCCAAATCGACTAATCCAGCCTCTAATTGTGCAGCTGTAGATAACTTTTTGCTTGACCGCCTCCTGTTAGATTTGAAACTAAATCCTGGCAAACTAGCTAAAACCTCTTTCATCGTTGCAGCCTGAGAAACTAGAGTAAAAATTCAATACGATTATTTTTTTTTATACGTTATATTTATAGTTAACAATAGGCTTCAATATAAACCCATTAAAGTGAAATCATATACACTTTTAAGAAATAAAATACAATGAATTAACTCTCAAATGAGATTATTTCTACATGTCTATCAATCTATCAACAATATACGTTTAATCAGTATTATAATATTAAAAAACGTAAAAAAGACTACATTTTATATTTGTTACTGTTTTTTCACTTCACTTATCCGAAAGAAACTTTTAAAGAAATAAAATGCGTTATATAAATCGAGATAGTTTAAACGAAGACATTACGTTTAAAGGTTTGATAGACATTAAATATGATAAAATAACAGAACCCTGTTTGGTTTCTTAGAAAAGTTTTCTAAGACTGAAATAATGTAATATATATATCCTAAAAATAGTCAATTATCAAATGAAATGAACAGAAATTGTTCGTAAAGTAGGCGATACCGGAACTAGTATCAACGAGTTGATCAACGCAAAGAAAAAATATAACGAGGAAAATTTATGAAGTACTTAAGAAGGTTGTTTTCTAGGTCACATCATATAAGCTACAAACGATGGAAATAAGAGCAATGACTCAGCAATTTTCAAGTACAAGAAGAGAGGGTAAAAATACCCGCCTCATTGGACACTAAAAATATGAATTTTCATACTTGAATTATCGAGCTTCTATTATCTATCAAATTACATCTTACTTGACGAAAAACGAAAAAAATCAAAGTTCAGTACAGGAAGTTACAGAATGAATACATTTCTATCTGGAAGAATAACAAGAAACTGAGGACGACTGAGAATCATAATCAGTTTACCCCAGCAGGTAGGGTAGACCAATCAATATAGCTTAATGTAGTCATTTCCATGTAAGTAACTGTAGAAGTGCAAGAAGAGTAAAAAGAAATTTCGTAGATTCTTGGATCCTATTTGATTGAGGTAGAAACTTTACTATCGCTATAGAAATTCGTAGACCAAGACTTCAAATATATTCAAATAATAAGTACATACATCGATATCTATGTTGGAAAATACAAGTGTGATGATATACAGTTAAAAAAAGAATTATTGACAGTGTTACATAAATTATGTATGAGACTTTGTTTCTCAAGTAAATATGTGTATTTGGAAAAGATTACGAATTCTGAGAGGGCCCAACAAATGGAAGAAAATAAAAGGTCAATAGTGCAAATAAGTTGTCGAGGAAACGATGACAGATCTACTGCCATCGTTTTCCTCTACAACAATTTGTAAAAATGAAAACAGGTCAGAGTATATTATAGGCGCGCGTGTACGTTACCGCAATATGAAAGAGAGAAAGAGAGAGAGAGAGAGAGTTCGCCAAAATGATACTCGTGAACTAAAATGAATCGCCGCACTTAAAATCAATGCATTGTCGAAATTAAACATGCTAATAACATAACTCGTCCTTTCGTACTTACTTCTTGCGTGATATTATTGTTTTATATAACAATGTTACCAACGATCTCTCGGGGATGGCCTTCTGAGGCCTTCCGAGGAATTTACCTAAGGTCACGTTACATGCTCATACATTTTTTTTCTTGTTCAATTTTTTGATATTTCCATCGTTTTCTCTTTCTATTTGGCTGTTTTTCCACAACACACTCCGAAACAATAGTAGACAGTTTTCCACGCTACCTCTACATTCGCAATAATTCTTCTCTCTCTCTCGCGTTCCCCACCTCACTATATATGGCTGCCCTATCCCACTTGCCTCTAAGCATGCATTCGTAAAAATTAATGAATATAATTCGTAATAACCCCGTAGGAAGATATCCCGTTTTTCGCACGATACGAGAATAATTCCAAAAGTATCTGATCTAACAATAAAAACACAAAATATTTGGGAAAAAATATCTTGATTTCTCTACATAGCTTATTTTTAATTCAATACAATTTTTCCAACGAAGTTCAATAGATTCGATACTTTGTTTATAGTGAGAATTGTCGAGCTTCTCAAAATAGCCAGCATGTTGGAAAATACAAGTGTAATCATTTTTTCCAACAATGTTGGACAGCAGACTCCACCTCTTCATTGTTGGCAAATCTTGTACCACCGAGCCATTTTTTCACGTTTGGAAATAGAAAATAATCTAAAGGTGCCAAATCTGATGAATAGGGTGTTAACAAACCAAGTAATTTAACTCCTTGGTTAGACGATCACAAGAACAAATGTGTAAACCAGTACATTGTTTTGATAAAATAGAACTTTGTTTTTCTCTAAATATGACCCTTTTTTGCTTGATTTCGCTATTCAAACGCTACGTTAAATTTGCCTAATTCTTGCCGCCTTTGCATACTTTGTACTCTGTTGGTTTGTAGTATAGTCACTACCGTCAAATTGAGCATTGTAGCCACTTCATTTTGTTAGAAGGCGATGTTCGTATCTCCTAATTTACTAGTGGCTTAGAAAGTTTCGTAATCTATTTCGACTTTTTCTTTTTTCCTTTATTTATAATCTATCATAACGAACATCAAGTACATATTACAAAAGTACATACAATATAGTGATTAAATTTTTACGTCATGGTACTTTACTACTGATCCGTATCATATCGATGATCTCCATGATTTATAAATTTCTAACGTCACTTATCAATTAATTTTTAATCAAACACGTGAATATGTTCATATAAAACATAATTCATATTTTTTAAGTTTTGAGACCCATGGTATTGTGTGTAATAATTCCGTTGTCATGGAGTTAGGATGATCTGATAATCTGTTTTTATATCTTCTATTACAGTTGTTGATATAATTTCTAATAGCTTCATTGGAGACAAACCATAGTGCGTTAGTGATAGATCTTTATTTTGAAACCTTCCAGTTAAATCGATATTGAACTTTATGGCAATCTTCAAAAGGCCCATGCGAAAACAGTAAGACAGTACCAAACTAACTATGCTAATGATAGGTAAATCGAAAAAAAAAATTCCCATGTTTTTTCTTGTACTCATAGATTTTAAGTAGATTGCTGCTGTCAGTTTAAAAAAATTATTACATTTTTGGTATTTTTTTAAAATCATTTTTTATAAACAATTTCATGTATGTTTTCATATCCCTGGTGTTTTTTTATTTTTAAGTTTATAGTTTTAAACAGAATGAGTTCTTCCTCTTTTTTTATACTACCTAGTAAGACTTTGAATACATTTTCTAAATGTATTCTATTCTACTCTATAGCATCGTGTAACTTATCTATTCTTTTCAATCGCAGTTCTGGCCTATTTCATAGACCAGAATTTGAGGAGAAAATTACTATTCTATAGAGATCTATTTTTGTTGTTTATTTTCCAGAGTGCATAATCAGTAATTTTTGAAACAAATAGAATTTTAAAATATATTTTTATATTCGTATTTGTTACTTCCTGAAGAGTTTTATTTCAATTTTTGTAAATTGTAATTTATAGCAATAGCGGAATAGTCAGAAGTTAAATCCCGTCATGATTTGATTGTAATATTTCTGGGATATAGAGTAGTTATTACTGCGAAATTTATTACATCTGGCAGTTGACTTGAAATTTGATTCTCCGATTGATATTGGATTAAGATTTACAATTTACATCACAATGCAAAATTTAGCCTCTTTAGCATTTGGGGTGATAGAACTTGGTTTCTTCCGAGGACGCTTCGCGTTACAATCACTACCTGCAAGGTATCAATGCCCAAGGTTATTCAAATATTTTTTATACTGTTTTTTGGAGATGGCTTATCTTAAAGAGTAATAGTCATATGCAAACGGCTAAATATGGTAAAAATTTACTATACTAATTATTCGATGCGATTTTTGAAAACATACTCAACGGAGATAATAGCACATGAAAGTACTATTTTGAGCGTCTATTATAGACTTTTAAAAAAAGAACATAAAAAGTGATACTACAGTTTAATCCTGGTTCCATAGCTGATCTGGTGCAAGAAATAAGAAGGTGCTCAACAGTATATAAAGTTGATTCAGAAAAGAAAGTCTAAAACGTGTATCATATCGGTGCTTTAATTTAATTATACCATCTCTATAATACGTCTCGTCGATCTCCTTAAAACACCTATCTATAGCATCAACAACTTCCTCATTGCTACGAAATTATTATTTGTTCAGCTATTTCTTAACATTAGAAAATAGGTATTTGTCACTGGGTGTTAAATCTGGTGCATAAAATGGCAAGCAATTCAAACGTTAATTCGTGAATTTTTGCAATATTTGTGTTTTGATAGAAAAATATTAATGTATTTGATGAATTAACTGTATTAATCGTCGGTTGAAGTTAGTTATTATAATTATAATATTGACAAAGTGCTGGAGCATTATCGTAGTGAGACAAGGCTATTTTCCGCTGGATGAGATCATTTTTTCTTTATTTAAAAATACTGCAATAAATTTGCGTGACGGTAATTTATTTACTAAAATGATAAGTACCAGTAATACTTTAATCCCTCTTCATTTGGATTATTTAATCATTATTTAATCAATAATAATGAATCCTTTTACATCACAGAAAACACTCGCCGTAACTTTTTTAGCTTACAAAATTTTCTTTGCCTTTTTTTGAATCTAGCTTTTTCAGTGCAATCCGCTGTTTTGATTGTTCTATTAGAGCGTTAAAATTGCACTCAAAACTTTTTTCAGAACAACATTTGATCAGGTGTCAGTAATCGCGCATCCATATCTCACAGATCTTGCGAAAGTCCAAAATACTATGTAAAATATTATTTATCCAGTTTTTATTACATTTTAAAGGCCTCTGATAACCCAAACAACTTTAATATGCCATCTCTCAGTACGATTGGGTGAATTTTTTCCACCATTACAGGAATTGCCCCTTCCATGGGGCGTTTAGAGCGAGGCTCATCGTTCATACTCATCTATCCCATTTTAAAGTCTGCAACACACAATTGAATATGGAGAGGCAGTTTTTAAGTATGCTATCCATTGTCTTCTTAATTTTATTTTTTGTAAAAACTCTAAAATCGTTTTAATTGAAATGTCAATAAAATATTAAGCAAGCTACTGACCCAAAACTATAAATAATAGTAGAATTAGAGATAGTACTACATGTATAGAAAATTTTTCCACACATTGATGTTATGTCTATTTACAATAGAAAACAGCCCAGCATAAAATAGTTCCTTAATAAAAAACTATTAACCATATACTTTCGTATTTTCAGTATCAATATGTCAGGACTAGATGTGTGGAAACCTGGAAATTGGTAGTACCATAGGAGTAAAGTGGTAGGAAGTTTAAGTTGTCTTGAAAGCTATGCCAGTAAGCCTATATTAAATTTATCATAGAAAGAACCAAATACTCGTTACAACGCCAAACATTAAAAGTAAAATTAACTGAATAGATTGGATTTTGCAATAGGATTACACCCCCCAAAAGCCTCCCAGGGCATTACTACTAAACTCCCCCTTTTGTCTGTATTGAAAGCAAAAGTACAAAAGCTTCTATATGATTAAGAGAATTTGTGGAAGAGCTCATATCAATTGGATAATTACACTGTAAATGATGAATGAGTTGATTCATATTAAAAATACAATAAGCTATAGTGAACCTACAGAAATACATTAATATGATATTCTATATCTCAGCAAAGCTGAGAAGAAGAAAAACTCGTTTGTTATAAATAAGAGTGATATATTATTTACCATTTTTTAAGCAAAATTAGATTAAAATAATTAAATCTATCAAAATAGATTACTGCACTCCTACATTTTCCTAACATAAACACATACAACAGTACTTACCAAATAAAACAGTAGATACATATTGTTATAATTTAGAGAATTGAATAGCAAATAGAGAATAAATAATAAATTTAATAAACAACGAAGTATAAAATCTCAAAACAATAACATAATCGTTTTGGTTATGGTAAGAAAAATATTAATGTATTTGATAAATTAACTGTATTAATTGGGAGTTGAAGTCAATTATAATAATTATAAATAATAAAGTAAAAATATTAATAATTATGAAAGTATATTGATCAAACTATTTCATAAAATATAAATATAAGTTTTTAGACTTTTTAGTTGTGGAATTCAGGTATTTTTCCAAATGACTTTAAGAATGTGTGAAAAAACTCAATTTACTCAATTAAAGAAACATCTAATTATTATTTCTTTTATATGTACAGCTATTTTCATCATCCATATATATTTATATGAGACATACAGTTTGGATAAATGAACTATTGCCATTCTCAATATGTATCTAACAAAGCTCAATCAGATATTTTCATTAACTTTTATCATATTTAACATAAATATTATATGTCTGAATATTATATCAAAACATTTAAAGCAATAGTAACTAAAGTTTAAGAAACAAAATTATTCTTTCCTATTTTGATGATTGCAACACTTTTTATACATATTTTATACATATTTTGCCAACATACTTATTCATAATTTCCCAAAGATACATAACGAAGATCAGATAATAAAAGATTTAGTCAATTTGATAAAAATTATTTGTAAATATATATTATATTATCTTATTATATATATTATCAATTTGAAATATTTTATCAATTTGAATAACAACTAATATTAGAAAAATCGAAAAAAATTATTTAAAAATACTTCTGTAGTATTAAATTAATTTTTAAATTATTCTGTATTTATTTTTAAAAAAGAATAAAAATATATTTATGCAAAATTATTATTAGAGAACAATTAAATTTACCAATTTGAGTGTGCTGATCATTTAATGCAGGTAAAGACTGATCTGTTGTTATTGCCATTAATGTTGATATTGATGAGGACATCTGTGATATCCTTGGTAATGAACGTAAATTCCCAGCAGCGATAGTGGTATTTTTTTTGCGTCGTTTTACTTGTTGTCTTAAAGCATGCTTAACAACTTTCTTATTTTGAACCATACTAGAAATATTCACAGAACTTGAATCATCATTCAGGCTATTTTTTATATTAAGCTTAGTTTCCATGATGTTTAACCTTCTTCATATTTTCCATATTCAAACAATTTCATATTAAGTAGTATGACAAAATTAGTCTTATCCATAAATTATGCATTATACATGCAAACCTTTCCATTTCACTTAAAAATATATTAGTTATTTTACAACACTTGCTTGGCCAATTCAAGTGTTTTTATCCTTTCACTAAACTTTATTATTTCTTTCATGTAGAAAATAATAAAAATAATGATGACTTTCATTTGTTTATATGTATTTGCATTTACATTTCATAGAAAATATACATTAAAAAGTATATACGTCTTTAGATTCTTCACATCACTTCCACTTACATAGTTAACAAACTATAATCATAGCAGGCCAAATATATTAGTAATATAAAAACAAAATTCAATCCGATGCAAAGTTACATGTTAAACATCGACATTTTCCAAACAACTATAAGAAATAAAACAATTTATGTTAATTATATTTTGAAGTAATTTGGATAATCATTTAAATAAACACATATAAGATATATTAAGTTAATTTGTTAGACACTATGTCGCTGATGGTAACACTTCTCAACGAATATAGATGCTTATAAGCGTCTACATTCCTTGCTCTTATTTACCATAAGAGTCATAGAACTGTATAATATGTGTATAATGGAATAAAGAATAAGAATGGGACATATTCCTTATTCTTATTTCTTATTCATATCATATTACTTAGTACTATTATATAACAACCTACATACATACATACATACATACATACATACATACATACATGGCTAATTTCAGACTAATATGATCAGCCAAACAAGGGTAGGTAACCGATTTTTATGAAACTTGGTATAAATATTGCCTATATAGTAGTGAACTTCTGTACAAATTTTTACATGATTATTATTGCCAGATTAAAAGTTAGAAACAAGATACAAATTTCATTATAAAATTTTTCAAAAATGTATATCTCTGTAACCGTAAGAGATATAAAAACGAACTTTTTTAAAAATTAATGTAAAAATATAAGCTTTGAAATTAATAAATCAAAAGTCATTGTTAACAATTCTTCGAAAAATTATAAACTTTTGTTTTAAACAAATGACGATATCTCAAAAAGTGTTATTTTTATTTTCGAAATTTTTTTTATTGCATTCCTTGACTATTTATCTATAATAATAAACAATAAAATTCATAGAGCGGATATTAGTAATGATTCAAGGAGTCATTATAAACATCGTCCTCCTGAGCCGCGCGATCGTCTCTTGAACCGCGATGCCTCAACCTTTTGTTTGAAATAAATAACTATATTCCAAAAGGTATTAATTTTATTTTCGAAATTTTTGTTTACCGTATTTCTTAATTATTATAGATAAATAGTTAAAATATCCATTAAAAAAAGAATTTAGAAAATAAAAGTAATACTTTTTGAGATACAGTCATTCATTTAAAACAAAACGTTATTGCGTGTGAAACCTGACAAGCCGACTCGCGCAGCTCAAGAAGACGCTGTTTATAATTACTCCCAGAACTATTACTAATATCCGCTCTACGAATTTTATTGCTGCTTATTATAGATAAATAGTCTAGAAATACAGTAATCAAAAAATTTTGAAAATAAAAATAACACTTTTTGAGATATCGTTATTTGTTTAAAACAAAAGTTAATAATTTTTCGAAAAATAGTTAACAATGACTTTTGATTTATTAATTTTAAAGTTTATATTTTTACATGTATTTTTAAAAAAGTTCGTTTTTATAACTCTTACGGTTACGGAGATATAAATTTTTGAAAAATTTTATAATAAAATTTGTATTTTGTTTCTAACTTTTAATCCGGCAGAAATAATCATCTAAAAATTTGTACAGAAGTTCACTACTATATAGGCAATATTTATACCAAGTTTCATAAAAATCGGTTACCTACCCCTGTTTGGCTGATCGTATTAGTCTGGAATTAGCCACATACATAGACACATGGCAAGTGATTCGAGTTAATTTAAAAGAGAAGCGAATATAAGACAAAGCCTTAGATATTATACTCTGTGTATTTGTTATTGAAACAGCGAAAATTAACAGGCTCGATTAAACGCAGGTTACAATAACTGTTTCGTGTTGATGATAAAGGCAACAATTATATATATTAAATATTATTAAATAAATCAATGGATTTAACCCTCGATCATAATCATACAAGAGAACATTAAATTAATTCTCAATTTGAATGGGATTGTGTCTCATTTAAACATATTAAAATATAATACTTGTAAAATAATACATTCCAATTTCCAATAACAAATATTACGATTCAATACATAACTCTACATAAAACTTAATAAATTATTTTGCATTTATCCTTTTTAATCGCCGACAATCGTAATTTTTATGATTAAAATGGATCATTCGGGATCTCTAGTTGATAAGAAGTTTTTAGATTCTGCCTTGAATGCCTCAAAAAGGCAAAATATAACACCACAAATTTAGCGAAAACGTTCTCATTTGGGTGACAATGTCCATTTACCTAGCAAAAATACCATTCCCAGAACGTTCCCAATTTAAATAAATATAATGATGCGAGAACATACCGCAACTGTACGCAAGCTACGTTCCAAGCTAAGTTCCATACAAGAGATTCCATGTAACATGTAGGTCTCTCCTCGTCTTAATAGTTAACTGGTGTACCTATTTAACTATTAATTTGCACGATTCGGGAAGCATAACGTTCCTTTCGCGAGCGCTAGATAAGGGTAGAGGGGCATGGCAGGTAAAAGAAATAAATACTATAGACATATTCTCTTCCGATCTTATCTTTTTATTCAAAAAAGTTGTTATAGTCAGACCACGGCATTTTAGTTCATCACATCAACCGTTATATTAATCACACTCACCTCTATAGACACACCTATATAGAGAGAAGAACTATTCAACGAGAGATTTCTCCATAAAGTGTGCACAATTATCTATTTTATGGATCTTCAGGTCGCTGTATATGAAGGCGATCAACTGCTAAACTTTGCTATTAACCTTGAAAAGCATAGTAATGTGTGTACCAAATGCAACCATAAGATGAATATAATGTTGCTGAAGCGGTTGATTAAACAAAACGTACAACAGGCATCAATGAACTTATGAATGGATTTTTCAATTTTATGTTACTCGACCAATAATCACGATAGGAAGGCAATTTTTGTATTCCCATCAGAATATTAATTCCTAAAAAAATTAGTAACTCTTCTTTAATCAACAATTGCTCTTCCTACGAATTCTTTTGTATGTATTTATTTGTTTACTGAAATAATAAATCCAACATATTTTCAGGAAAACGAAAACAAGATTTCTAATGGCGATTGTACGTTATCGGGAATATTAGGCCCAAAATCAGTAGCGAATGGATTATCATCTTCTTGTTTTTCTTTTTTCTTCCATACTTCACCGTCAAAATATTCTCCTTCGTCTTCATCTGAATCATTATCACTTTTATTCTCTTCAAATTCACCTTCTATTTCCATATTCATGTTATCCTTTTCTTGATCAGAATCAACAAGTCCATCGACAGACTCTGTATCGCTACGAATATCAGCGATTTCCATTTCGCGTAACACGGGTTATAATAATTCATAAATATTGAAAAAATTCTCTATTCGATGAATTCTTTTATTACAGGCTTCACATGAATTCCTTGTATTTTTTGATATGTCAATATTCGAAATATTTGCTAAATGAAATTCAGATTCAAAATCAGCGAGCCCAAAAACCCCTGTATACCTATTTTCAAAAATAAATTTAAAAAATTTTTTAATATCGCCGTCATCTTGGAGCCGCCATTTTGAATTTTCAAAATTTGAGTTCAGAATCGTGATTAGCGACCCTAAAACCCCCTGTATACCACTTATTACGAAAATTCATTCCCTTGAAAAATGTATGCTGCAAAGGGTTAATAGACAAATGGACGACATGTATAATTACACCTCTGACACCGTTACTTCACTGAAGAATCAGACCAATATAGTAAAGTCCGCATTAGCAAATTTAGTAACATTTTCTAATACACAAAAACACAACATACAAGAACATTTGGTGAATAACACTAGTTTACGAATATATACTAATACGTTTAACTAGTAATAAGCCACGACTCCAAAATTTCGGAACCAATGTAAATCAAAACATTTTGCCAATTATTGTTTAAACAAATTATGCAATATTCAATTTTTCGAAAATCTGACAGCTGAAAGCAAATTTTGGAAGAATTAAAAAACTGTCGTCGAAACAGTTAAAATTTTAATATAAAATAAAATTTTGCTATGAATTAGCGATGATTATGTTGATTACGAAAACATGTAAAATAATAACTACGGTGAATTTTGAATTTAAGAAGCAAA
Source organism: Chouioia cunea (assembly GCA_030064505.1). Taxonomy (NCBI): domain Eukaryota; kingdom Metazoa; phylum Arthropoda; class Insecta; order Hymenoptera; family Eulophidae; genus Chouioia; species Chouioia cunea. The sequence continues at coordinate 21,697,361 of JAOPFQ010000002.1, forward strand.
TTAATTATAATTCTGAAAATATAATCCAAAATACGTTTAGTTCGACGTTCGAAAATGCAACTTTAAATTATTTATATAAACAATATCCGTTTTGTTGAGTTGAAACAATTAAAATTTCATGACGTGGTACCGTAATTTCGAAAAATTTTCAGTTTTGGAGAGTATAGGAAGCGTAGGTGCTGGGGCCCGTACGCATTTTACTAGTTATTTAGAACGCCATTATTAGTCAATAAATTGGACAATAATATTACTAATATTCATTCTTTTAGTAAATTTTGACACATAATTTATTTCCGTTGTTAAATTCTCAAGAAAGTGAATATTGCATAGGTTGTTTAAACAATGCTTGTTTAAAAAATTGTGACATTTGGAAATTTTCCTTATTCTCACATAAAGAATTACTATAGAAGCTCTTGTTCATAACACTGCTAGTAAAAAAAAAGTCAAAAGATCGGAGACATTTAACATTTGCCATCGCCACAAGTTAGTCAGTTTTTACTTCTTGTACTGGCAACGTATCGAGATCATGAAGGTGACGTATTCAAAAGGTAGTAGGAACGTTCCTGTTTCAGATAAACAGCAGGAAACCTAACAGGAACGTACTTAAAATCATAATAGAGTTTGAGGTTATAAATTTGCTAACCCAAAGCATACCGTATTCGTTGCTGTTACGTGATAATGGTCTTCGATATGATACATACGAGCTACATTTTTGTTTGAAAATCAACAACGACAACAAAATGTTATTACATATTTAGGAACATTGCAATTACGTATCAAGAACGCAGCTTGACATACGGTCTGGGTAAATTCTCACAACCTTATATTAATTTACATTTGGAAAACTCCCACTACGTTTCCTATCGGTACCACAATTGGTACCAACGTATCAAATACCAGATCCCGAATACGTACCGGAATACGTAATCTCAATATTAATTGAGAGCATATCAATTAAAGAAATAATGTAAGATTATATTTAAAATGGTAATTTACCATTCTATATATGTAAGTAAAAATTTATATTTGATCAACAATGGATGCGTAGTCTTGTTCTTGTTTACGTAAGCACATACGTTGATGCTGTTCAAGCGTTTTATGGTGTATTCTTAACGTTAAGAATAAGCACTCTCTCTTTTATTCTCATAATGGTTTGGTACAATAACTATTACCCTAATATATAAGGAAATGTTTGCTACTGCATATTACATTATGTTCAAATTATCATTAATAGTCCAAAATTATATTATTTGAGGTAACAATATTATTTTATAATATACTTACTAAAAAAATTATAGATCATGTATCATTTTTATGTAATTTATTACGTAATTTCTTCGATTGGGATCTGATCATAGTTCAAATACTTTAAAAAAGCCTTGGAAATATTTTATTCAATCCTTTTTTAAAAAAGTAATGGAGTTGATTTCGATGTTGACATACAGCATTATGCTGGTCAATCATGCAAAAATTGCGGCAATTCAAGTTGCTTTAGGATTTTAAATGTAAACTATAACATAAAATATATAATATTATCCAACATATCAGTAGATTATCTTTATGATTATTAACAGTATTAGAACAATACATAGGTATAGATTAACATCTTAGACATTATATCCTACATTAGATCCTTTTTTCCTGGTATTCCTGCCATAATTAAAGAATTTTTGGTGAATACGTCATCGATTTTAACGCAGAAAGATCTGTTCATTAAGCAAAACACCAGACGCTTAGACCAATTTACGAAAAAGCGAGTTTTTATTTTGAATAAAAGTCCTTGATGCCAGAGTTGGATGTTCAAAAATAAAAACAAGCAGAACTTTTACCTGTTTACCTGTTGGATTATACTATTTTTTTCGTCTAAATCTAAATTTGTTTTTTAGAAATAAGTTTGTTTCTTCAATTATTCAGCCTCGAGAGTACAATTTTTTCAAAAATCTTTGAAAGTATTGGTAGAAAACTTATGGGTCTATATGAAGTAACTAGTTCTGCATTTTTACCTAGTTCAAGAATAAGTATAATTTGGAGCTTTTTTACATTATGCAGAAAAATATGTCTTTTAGCTTTTGTAGGTAATTGTCTGATCATCCGGACTATAACATTATCAACATCGCATGCTTTTTTATTTGTAATTTTGTTGAGAATATTAATATTAACTTCTGTAAATTTAATTAGTTTAATTGGTTTATTGTTCTGAAACGTAAAACAAGTTAATTATTCAATATCTTTCTGTTTGATGATACATATCTAGGGCTGGGTGTAAATATATCGCTGAGATGATTTGCAAAGGCTATGGCTTTTTGCTCATTGGTTTTAGCTCAGCCTCCAGTGGGTTGACGAATAGGGGGAATAATTGTTGAAGTTCATTAAATTTTTTGTAACTTTCAATAGCGTATAATCTGTAGCTTTTATAGGTACGAGGTTTTATAGATATTTTTGTATCTCGCTATTTCTTTCCTTTCAAAGTAGATTCTTTAGTTTTTTTATTAATCTATTCAATTTATTATTGTATTATATAAGTTTAGTAGTCTACTATATATTTATCAGTTTCATCTTTTCTCTAATTTTATTAAGAACTGTTTTCGAGACGTTGAAAATACTTTCGGATTGACTGTTTTTGTTGAGACGATGTATGTCTGTCTAATCAGTTCATGAAAATTGTCGATACTTTCTTCAACGTCCCTTGGATGATTTTAGAATGTTTTTAGAAGAATCTTACTGTGAACATTGTCTTCGATGATTTGTTTGCATTTTGTTCAGTTTATTGATTTTGTATAAGATTCTTTTTTCATTATTTTAACATGCAGAATTACTAAAACTTGTAAATGATCTGATGTTATGTTTAAGGAAGAGATTGCTCCGAAGCATGAAGGGTTGATACCTTTTACTGTAGCAAATTAATAAAGTTTGATATTTTATTACAATCTTTTCTCCAATAATTTGGTTTACTTATTGAAATTGGGGAGCAGTTTTTACTTTTCATTGCCTCATTCAGTTTATTACCTCTTGGTGTCGAGTATTGTAAAAGAGAAAGTACGATTCTTTGTTAATATTGTATAATACGTCTATTTGAAAGTTCTCAATCTAGTTGAAATTAACGCGGAGGTAGATGCTATCTCAGGTAAGTTTCCTCTTTCATTTACAATAGTAAAATGTTGGGTGTTAACATTTAAACGAGAACTTATATATTGCTAAGTCGAACATCGCAGTGGTTGACTAAATGAGATAACTTAAAAAATGGTAAAATATTCAAGAAAATAATATTGGATGACCGTCGTCTAAAAATGTCTAAAATAAAAAAATGCTATACATCGTATACTAACTGAAGATTTATACATAAAAAAGCTATGTACAAGATGAGTTCTGCGATTACTAACAATGGAACAAAAACAGCGTCGCGAGAAAGTTTCAGTCGAGTGATTAACGAAAGAAAATTTTAACATCGATTCATAACCGTGAATAGACCATGGGTTTATCACTTTATACCTGAGACGAAGAAACAGTCAAAACAATAGACTGATAAGGAGAATTGTCTCCAAACAAGGCAAATTTATAATTTTTTACTTTGCTTCTTACTTTGCCGATGCTTTAGGGTAATAGTTATTGTACCAAACCAACAACGATGCTGTAACTGGTTGTACACTGGGAAAGATACCATTTTTCCTTCCTGTTCTTGTAACGTATCCAAAAAGTAGTAAGCAAGTTCCTAATCCAAATAAACAGTAGGTACAAGTCGTTTTTTTATACGTGAAAATTTTTTATATATAAAATATTATTCAAAACTGTAACGTAAGTAAATATGATCCGTATAGATTTGTCTGTATAATTTGTCAAATCATTTTAAGATTGTAAAAAGTATTGTTCTTAAATTATTTTTGCATTTAAAGTCTGAATCAGGCGAATACAAAAGTTTCAATTGCAGGCAAGGTCATGGCGTCAGTTTTTGGCATATGCGTGGGATAGGTTTTATTGATTATCTTCCGAAAGAAAATACGATCAACGATAAGTGTTGTGCTAATTTATTGCAGCGTTCGACTGACGAAATAAAAAAAAAGTGACCGTTTAACAAAAAAAAAGTTTTATTTCATCAAGACAATGTATATGCTCACACATTATTTATTGTGATGGCTAAAATTAAGGAGTTAAACTTTGAAATGCTTCTTCACGTGCTCTATTCACCAGCTTTGGCCCCTTAAGATTATTTTCTATTTCAAAGAATGAACAAGATTTCTCGGTGATTATAAATCTGCCAACAATAAGAACATGGAGTCTGCTGTTGATAACTATTTTAAGGAGCATGAAAATTATCGCTGGAAAAATGTTCACCAGATCTGTATAATTTTTTGTTTTCAAAATACGTGAGAATTATTGCACTTTGATAGTATATACACGTCATAATAATACATTTGTAAACTATCACATGATATTTTTTGTATAAGATCTTCATTGGAGCTTAATGTAAATTGTATAACCATGCTATCATCACAATATTCTAATCCATTTAAATTACGTAAATACTAACGTCAGCAATAATCTTTGATGCATGTTGCTGCAGAGATTCTGAATAAATTATTTTCTTTAGTGAAAGAAAATGATTGATGATGTGCAATATGCTTTAAAATTTTGCTATTACAAATATTCAAATGAATCTCCCGATAGTATCAAATGTTTACAAAGTACGAGTGAAAAAATTAAATAACTTGATGATTGGGTATATTCTATTAACCAGAATAATAAGATCAGTTTCGGCGCAAGTGAAGACATAGTTCAGATTCGGGAAAGGCGGAACATTGAATTTTCTTTTACGCGTATCATGGTAGCAACAGTTAATGTGCGTTTAGTAAAGAGAATATTTCTATTTTCAATATGTTAGAGTATTTTTATTAGTTCATAAGATGTTTTCAAAACGTGAGCAATATTTTTTTGTCGTATAACACTTTCAAAATGTTTCCCTAGTTTGTATGCTCTTATCATTGTACAAACATATGTTCTAAAAACTGAAATGTAATTATTCAAAAAATGTTGCCGATAATTTAAAAATAAATAAACTACTTGGGCAGAACGGGCATCAAAAATAAAAATAAAGTAAAAAAGTACATTAAATTTTTTCAAGTTATATGAAAGATTCATTGGACTTGGCAAAATACATGAATAATAAGTTAATGTTAATATAATATCGAACGTATTGATGAAAAAATATAAACTAACAAATTATATGGAAAATAATAATAAAAATAATTATTAATTAATTAAACAGCAGATTACATTTTAGTAAACTGGTTTACTAAGAGTAGATCGAGTTTTTGAGTATACACTTTACAGTAATATAAATAATATAAACATTGGTAATGTTTTGTATTTTTTATTTTTTTATCAATTTTTAGAATTATTGAAATCATTTGTTTTCTGTTTTAGAACGAATAAAATTCAATTAAAATTTTGTTATAGATAGTTTATAATTTTATTAGAAAAAACCACTGTAGGGAAAGGTCAAAAATCTCTTTGCGAAATTCTATCAAGACCATTGAAAAAGGGAAAAGTTTGAGATTTGCAACCAAATATTCTTAAATCTACATTACAATAAAATAAAAAATGACAGTTTAAATAGAGATGCTCCAAGCAAGGCAAAAAAGCAAATAACAATGACTATAGAACCGGTTTCTAAAGACTGGATTAAATGTTCAAAATGCTCAAGATGAGCTCATGAAAGATATACTTTTTATTTTGCTTTCGGCAGCTTCTCATATAATATTTGTGATGTTTAGAAAATTTTTTGTTGACTATTCATTTACTCAAACATTAGTTTCTGTAATCTTTCAAGTATAAATTTGCGTCCTATCTTGCCCAAGTAGCCCGAGCGAAATGGGATAACGCTCTCTTTTTGTTAATTTATTGTAATTGCATTTAATTAAAAATTTATTTGAGATATACAAATTTAGCATTTACAGTACATATTTATAAAATAAAAGACGTATAAACACTGTAGTTAACTATTTTGTAAACAAAATTCCTTTAGCGGACCATTTTGTTTGTATCTCTCATAATTTTTCAGACACAGTTTACCAATGATGGCTAAAAGATTTGTCATGGACCATATGGTGTGGAATTTTTGATGAAAGAATACGAACATAGAAAAGTCGTATTCGATCGCTTAAATTCATTACTTGATTTTTTTTAAATCGAAGTACATTCAATGAATTTTGAAATACCTTATATAGTTGATGGAAACATTGATTAATTATCAAGTTATTTAAAAAGTTTATTTGTGAAGAAGCATAAATAGCTGTGTAGAAAGTATCAGTATTAACTTTATAGCAAAAAATGAATATTATAAAAAAGTAAAAGATGCGTTTATAAAAACGACTAATTCAGAAAAAATACATATTTTAACTGCGATTCTACTATCTATTATGCCTGTAAAATAAAAAGAGAGACAAATGTTTGTTTCTTCTGATACTAAATAATTAAATAACTTCACGAACACAAATATCGATGCAAAATTTTTAATAAACACATCGTTTTAGCATTACGCAAAATACAAAGATCATGCCGCTTCTACAACTTAAACTGTCAGATAACTTATTCTCAATTATTTGTTGCTCAATATTTTATGTATTAATATAAGCCATTTACATTGTGTGTTATTTATTTTTAGATAAAAACTCTGAATGTTAAGCATATAATTCTAATAGAATAACTGGTTTCTAGCAGCATTAACAAAAAACAATAATTCAGTAAATTGATACAGCCACAATCAAACTTTACATAATAAACTTAATCACTTATTGGAGTATTTTCATAGAATAGATAAAAGACAGTGAACTGCCAAACGCTTATTCGAAACAAATTTTCTATCAAAACAACATATACTGTTTTTAAGACTTAAGATGAAGTACAAAATTTATTTTTAATAACATATTCTAATTGGAAAGTTGTTATCTATTCAAATGCATTTATTAAATTTTTATATACTTAAATTTGTACATATTCAATGAAAATACCCCAATAAGTGATTAAGTTTATTCTGTACAGTTTGATTGTGGCTGTATCAACTCACTGAAATATTTTCTGTTAATACTTCTAGAAATTCACTTATTCTATTAGAATATTATGCTTAACATCCGAAGTTCTGATCTGAAAACAAATAACATGCAATATAAATGACATATTAGTACATGAAATATTAAGTACCAAATAATTGAGAATAAGTTATCTGACAGTTCCAGTTGATGAAGCGGCATGATCTTTGTATTTCACGTAATGCTAATGTAATATGTTTATTAAACACTTTGCATCGATATTTATGTTCACTTAGAAAAGTTATTTAATTGTATTGTCAATTCAAAACCATCATGACAGTTCCAACTTCAAGCATGAACCATACAACTGGCGAGCAAAAATCGTATACGTAATCTCGATTCGTGCCAGTGATGCTCAATTGATGAAAATGAAATTCAATGTTGAATTTCGCGGGTCTCGAATTAAGTTCCGTCTAGTATACATGAATCAATGTTTGCATTTGCAGTTGTCGCTAAAATTCAAAATTATTAGTCGAAGGTTCTAAAATGACCAATAAATTTTGAGATCAGGTATGATGATTTACATGAAGTAGCAAAGGATATTTTAATTAAATGAATCTGAAACGCATCTGAAGAAATTCATTGGATAATTTTATAATCTTGCGATAGAAATGATAAATTATTTTCTTTTAATTATGTTAGGTATACGCGCTCTTGCATCCCAATTAAAGTAGTTTTCTTGGAAGTGCCATAACTCATGTCAAATGTTATCAAATTGGATGTTTAGGGGTTCATTTTAAAGAATAGAAAACCAGTTTTGAATAATCCATTCCGGTCAAAAGTTGTAGCTGTTTGTATAAAGCGCATAGAATTCATATAATTAATAATACTCGTAGAATTAAAAATTTCAATTTTTTTTTCTTGGCTCATAAGACATGAAACAATAAGCCGACACACGTAGTTTTTTCTGCATAGAGTATGCTCAATTTTTTTCTAGTTATTTGGATTCCCAACGGGTCCTGCTTCTCCTTCTCATAAGATGAATAATTCATTGAATCAACACATAAAATAAACTTTAATTTAACTTTTGTCAACTTTGAAGCATATGTATATGTGTCAAATATGTATTTCTATATTCCTTCATGTTTGAGATAAGCTTGTATAGCAAACTACCATATTAAATTATTCTCTGGCTCGTGTTGCGGATATACTTGAGATAGGAACACAGATCGGTATGAGTCACGTATGTTCTACATCTTTCATAATAAACGGACGTGCGCGTCGTAATTTGAGTCACATATAGCACATAAATCTGAGACTAAGTTTGTAAGTCTTATTAGATTAAATTGGAGATTGAAAGTCAGCTGATCGCTGCGACCATCCGCTAAGCCAAGACTGCTCAGTGACCCATGAGAAAAACATGGAATAAGAAAGAGGTATTTTCCCCAATAGCCCTTGAAGCTTTTCGACGACTGAAACACCTTGTAAAGATCATAAATGAATTATTGTTATATCGCGAACTTGATCTAATCCCTATAAAATAAGGTTACCCAAATAAATAAAAAAAAATAAATTATCCATGAGGTATTTTTTATTTCATAATCAGCCAATAAAGTTCATTATAACAAGATGTAAAATAACGTGAGCAAATAGAAATTCTGCAAGTCCTCTTTCTGGGCCAATCTCATCGAAGTGCACTGAATTAGCAGGATTAACTTGTAAACGCAGACAAACTGAAACATATATAAGTACCTTAATCATAAATGATATAAAGATTAGTAAAAATAAATATATGATTATAAATAGGATATAATAAGTAAAAGAATATAGACTTCACAATAACGTTTTCAATATTAAATACAAATTAAGCAATAAATCGTAACACCGAAATTGGCTGCTGGGGAATACAATGCAATTTACCGTGTGTACTTCTGTAAGGCGTATATAAACACTACAACATTGTTACGAGATCAAGATTGTAGAAATCAGTGAGAAGTTTACAAATATACCCGAAACTCATTAGAATAAAACTCATTATGAGCCTGTTCAACGTACAATTAAAAATTTCAATTATTTTTTTTTCTTGGCTTAGAAGACATGGAACAATAAGCCGATACACGTATAGTTTTTTTTATATAGAGTACGCTCAATTTTTTTCTAGTCATTTGGATGTATTGAAAGGTCAGGAGCTTTTACATTACAGTTTAGATTAAAGTAATTAAGAGTAGTTCTTGTATTAGAGTACCGACTTTGCCTTCCTTTATTTCATCTTAGACATTAAAAAAGAAGTAACAGCTAAGTATATTGAGTTGTCTTATTACTACAACACTATCACTATGAACAAGATAATGCTATAATCCGACAGATTGATTCAATAGTAAATTATACCTCTCATTTAGGTCAAAGTAAATATGCAGAATGAAAACCAAACCAATCGTTCTTTGGAGAAAAATAAGCAATTTGCCTTTGGGTATTAGAATTAATTTCGGATTTTATATCTAGATTCCTTTCAGTTCTGAGCATTATATTGTTTATATTGTTCGTTCCATATGCGCTCCTTATTTAGAATAGGGTATAATTGTAACTCTAGCAGTTAGGAGTCCGGCAATAATAGCCCCAAACATGCCCATCTCGTAAAATACGAGTGAAAGGAGATAACAAAAGGGTGAAAGTTGCGGACCCCCAACGCGTTAGTACTCGAACGAATATCCACGTAAACCCCAACATGTGCTCACCACATATGCGGCAGGCTCGCGCGTGTAGTAATAACCGAAAAAATACGGGCTGCACGGCAGGCTACGCCCTCGCGTTTCGCAAATTGGGCCATTATCGGCGGTCTGAAGGATAGGGATAGTTCGTGGCGAGCTCCTGCTGTCAATCATTCGTCTTCACGAGAGAGTCTCTTCTGGACTACGGTGAGAGGTTGTGCTTTCGTCCTCGCTGGACAAGTCGTGCTTCTCTCCGTTTCCGCTTTGATTGTATGCAACTGTGTCCGCTTCATATGCGCGTTCCATCTACTCATATTATCGCGTGAGCGCGTATTCGTGTATGTTTATGCGGTTGTGTGTGCGCAACTGCAGAGGTGCACATATTCAGTTGCTCAAGATGACCAACGACTCCTTCCTGCAGGACAGGAGTATCTGCTGCTTATTCATTAGATCACCGCAGCTAGGAAAGTTAGCGAGGGCTGTCCCCGTTTGAGCTATGTTCGCACAATCAAGGCAAGGACACTTCTCTTCCTCTTCACATACCTTACTATCGGTGGTATCATGTGTGCGTTAAGCTGGTAAGCGAGTAACCCTATTTCATATTGAATGACCATTCATTCATTCATTCATTCCTACCGAAAATCTATATTTATGTAGATTAAGTGAACCTTATCGACATCACCATGTTGCACTGTAATCGATTTATTTTGCTTCGTGCATTAAGATTAATGTATTTGTTCTTTTATATAACTTACTATTTAACGCATTGCATTCAGAAGGCTTTTTCCTTACTCATATCTGGGGTTTATTATGCCGGATAAATAGTATATGCTATTAAATACTTATTCCCGTCTAATCAATTTCAGTTCTTATTTGTATTATATCACACCCTACTCAATCGCATTGAATTATATATCCATCGTTAAATTGTTCTTGAATTACCTCTAAGTGAATTCCAGCACTTTAACGTGAGACTGATTTCAATTAATTTACTTATTTTACTTCATTTATCATAATCTTAGCATCTAAGCCAAACATATACACATTTTTAAATCTTAGAGGATGAAAGATTAAAGCTAAATGAGATCCAAGGACAGGAGCTTTTACATTACAGTTTAGATTAAAGTAATTAAGAGCAGTTCTTATATTAGATCAGCGACTTTGCCTTCCTTTATTTAATCTGAGACATTAAAAAAGAAATAACAACTAAGTATATTGAATTGTCTTATTACTACATCAACACTATCACTATGAATATGATGAAAGAGGGTAGTTTTGCTTTCTGAAGAAAAAATGTTGTAATAGTGAAAATTATTGACATTATAATTTAATTGTTTTTAAGGTCGCTGACTACGATAATGATTTTATTTAATATCATAATACTAAAAAATTTGCATATGTATGTATATATGTGTATATGATCATTTCCTTTATTTGTATACCTCTTTTTTATATATTAGCTATAGCTATAGCAGTATTGTTCTCACATTATAATTTCATCGGAAATCGATTTTTCATGATTATACATAGAAAACGAAGTTAAAAAATGAAAACGAGTAAAAAGCGAACAAAGAGAAAATTAAAATAGATTTCGTTATGAATCTTTTTTTCTCTTTTCGATGAGAAATTCGAAATTTCTCTGAAAAGAGTTATTAACCATGAGGAAATTCAGTTAAACAAAAAGTCATTTTTTTACATTTATTTTTTTTAAATCGATTTTTCAAGGTGTTTCCCGCCTAAAATGATCCTGGAATCCCATTAACCCGTGGCATAAGTGTCTAAACTTTAAAAAACACGGTTTGGAGAATGATTTTTTGCTTTAGTGTTTTCAAAATGGCGTTGAGAATGACCAATTTTTTTTCATAATTTCATACATTTTTTAAAAATTTTTGGAAAAAGAAATCACTAAGTGTAAAAAGTTCTTGTATTGTACTTCTATCAATTAAAATTGCTCAAAGAATGCACCAAAATTTTTACAAAACGTTTCGAGTAATTCTTTTAATTTTTGAAATTACACATTTTTGTAAAATTTTGAAATTACAGGGAATACTTTGAAAAAATATACACATATTTTATGGATAATTCTAAGAAGTTTATATTCTTTATAATTTTCTCAAAAAGTTTATTGTGTCTGAAAAAAAAATTCCGAAAGTATAGTGATCTAATATATATAGCAATGTCTTCTATGAAATTTAGATTGATATAATACATTTGGGACAGAAATTTCCGACTCAGTACTCTCGTCATCTGATGAAAAATAGCCAGAGTAATTTGGATCAGATATTACAATACACTCATCAGAGTCCAATTCTCTTTTCAAAAATTTTCGAGACTTCTTTTAGATATTTTCCCAAACCATCAATTGATCGGCGCGCAAATAATGCAAATCTATTTGAGAAAATGATAAAGAATAAAACGTTATTAGAATTGTCCAAAGAATGTGTGAATTTTTTTAGTGTTTCGGATAATTTTTCAATTTTGCAAAAATTTGTAATTTGTGAAATTAAAAAAATTGATCCACATCTCTCGGAATCAATCTAGTATATTCATTGAGTGATTTGTTCCGAAACTTCATATTTTCCGAGAAAAAAATTCATGAACATATACAAAAATATGTTGCATTCCGAGTACCATTTTGAAAACAGTAAGGCGAAAAATCAACCTCCAAACCATGTTTTCTTAAAGTTTAGACATTTATGCCACGGGTTAGTGAGGTTACAACACATTACAGACGGAAAACACCTTGAAAATTCGATTAAAAAAAAATAAGTATGAAAAAATTACATTTTTCTTTTGTTAAACTAAATTCTCACATAATTAACAACTTTTTAGAAAAGTTTAAATTTACCATTGAAAAAAATCTTAAATTATACAAATATGTCCATTCAAATTTTTTAAATGCGAATAGCATTAGTTACAGACCCTCAAAGATCGATATGCCGGGAGTGGCATTCTGGGCTGAAACTGTGAATGCAGCCGCAATCTATGGCATGATTACACTAAATATAATAGTTTCGCTTATACTGATTTTTAACAACGAATATATACGTATAAAATTATTAAAATCTAAAATAAAATATTGCTAAACGGAAAGACAAGTTGTGCTCCTACCGTACCAGCCTATTGCATAATAGAGGTACCCGTTATGTCGTTTCACTGACTTCCACTGACTGTATGTTCTTTGCTCCCAAATGCAAGAAGTTATTGTTAAATATCAGTACCTATCAGAGTTCAGAGTGCATTCTGATGCGTGTTTTAGAGACAAGATTTATGTAGCTTAACAGTACAATATTTCGTAAATCATAATTGTTGTTTATCGAAAATGGGCTCATTTCTTGTTGTCTTTGATCACAAAAGTATTATCTTCTATCGATACCAAAATGGAAAAGGTTAGAACGTTATAATATAAAATTCAATGTAATAATAAGCATGTTAAGAGAAACGTCCTAAAAATTTAAAACAATTGACAATATATTTTTTTGTATAAATCAATTTAAAGTAACGTTCTTATACAGTAGACTCCTATAGCAGATAAGGTTATACTTTTAGTTAGCATTTAACATAGACATAAAAAAAGTTCGAGTATTAAAAATAAAGTTATAATCAAAGTATTAAACATTTGTGAATATTAAAAAAAATGGTAGACTGACACTAGATATTTATATTCTTGAGCTAATAGGTATTATTTTGATGTATTTCTAGAAATAACGGACTCGATGAATGGAACTATGGTTCTATAGGTCTACATACATACGTTTTGACGAACACTATGCAAGTCAAGTTATACAGAAATACAGGAGCTATGTACTAAAATAGGAACAATTGGAATTCTAACAAACATGCATAATGTAATAACGTAATAACAACTAGTTTCATGCAACTGTAATTTTTATTTCGAATATATAGAAAACAAAGCAGCACGTGAAATTACTTTTTATCACAATTATGTGTTCCTGAGATGACTTAAAATATTGTATAGTATTTTCTTATTTTTAATCACATTTGTTTTTCCCTTAACTCATTATTCAAGTAAGTTAATCACATGTTTTTCGTTTTTTTAGTATTCTTCTAATACAAGCTCATAAGAAATAGCTGCATAAGACATTCTTTTCAAAATTGTTTTTTAACAACTCTTAGAAGTGGTTTTAAACTGTCCAGATAAGTTTTACTATTTTTACGTACTGCTTTTTTTATTGGACCAATGATAGTACTATCATTTTCTCCAATGAAAATTCGTACTTTCATATTTGTTTCTTTCAAAATTGTACTTCTATCAATTAACTTTACAGCAACATATGTCTCCATGGCCTTCGCTGTCCCATAGTAATTTAATCAACAGTCGTGATCACGTTTTGAATGCCCTTATTACGTATCCGATATTTTTTATTTCCGGTTGCAAATTCTATTACTTTTCCTAATTAACTGCCAATTAGATGTCCAACTCCGTTCAAGCTGTCATACTGATATCTCGATCCACGTGTATGCCATCCCATATCATAGCTTGCTAAGAATCTTATTAATTCTTCATTACATTCGTTATTACTAGTATTACTAACTAAACAAAACGACCGTTCTGTCGTTACGTACGTATTCTATAATGAATCTGAAGGTAATGTTATACTATTGTTTATTGCAGTTGATGCTTGTACCTTCGAAGATTGAACTTGATTGTCATCCGTCGTCGAATTTTCTATACCATTACTATCAATGGTATCAGATAACGACGCTGGAGACTGACGAAATCTTTCTGGAGCCAGGAAATTTAGTGCGATGGAATTAGGTCTGAATGATATGAAAAGAAAATAAATATGTATCTTTTTTCATTCACGTTTTTTATACTAAATAATCATTTATTTTATTTCATTTTTCGTTGCTCATAAACATATTAACTGATGATTGCTTAGAAGCTTTCTACATAAGAAAAAATTGGACGTGTACAGTGCATAAAAAACTCTAAATTTTAAAAAAGCCTGAACAACCGAAAATTACGCCCGACATTTACAACAATGTACAACTATATTATTTCAAATTTTTATTTTTTTTAATGTAGCTTTTGTCTTCTACATCAACTCATAAAAACTGTTGTATTTTGTCTATTTTAACTATTGTTAACTGTCTTTGTTTCTTACAAGCTTCATTACAACTCTCTTTTGCAACTGCCTCAATAACAGATCAAATTTCTCTTTTTATAGCGTTTGGAAATTTTGGCAGTCATACATGGCAGGTAATAAATGTTAAGATGCATTAAATGATTAAATAACTAATAATATTACACATAAAACAAAATAACATTAACCGAGAGCAGCTTTGGTATTAGAATCGTAGATAAGCTGCCTGTGAGAATCGCTTGATCCTTTATGTAGTTTACCGATAGGCATAACAGTTGTTGAAAGACATTTTCTGCATCTAACTATCAACATTGACACTAGTCTTCTTCTTACTTCGTTCTCTGTAGCATGTAACGAAAGAATCTCTGCACTCTCAGCAGTAGAGATGTGCAGTAATAACCTTCTATGCAAAATTCGACGTCCGTCCAACATATATTCAATCTCTTCACTATTGTCCTAGTCACTATGCACTTTTTGTTTACTCTCATTAACCCACCCTCGATTTGTTTTATACGCTTTTTATACTGTTTTTCAGTAATTACTTTTCCTTTATATCTTGAAAGCCTGTTCATATGGACTTTAAAACTATTACACTATGCACACTTCTACAACGTTAACGATTTGACCAACCTTTACAGTAGACCATTACTCATATACAATGTTTCCAGATTTCACTCGGTACTTTTAAATTCATTTAATTAAACCCTATACATTTTACTCGAATATAAACTTCATTAGATCAAATATAATGCTAAAAAATGAATATAAAACACATTTTCATGAGAGATTCATTTCAGAAATAAGATTATTAAAGCGCTTAAATTAATTTTTCTAAGGTTGGCAATGCCGCTATATTCCTATGTATAAGCATACGAGCACTCCCGTTCGCCACACAAGATATAGATCGAACCTCCTTAAATACGAGTTAAATGTACGGCTAGAACCTGTAAACGTATATAAAATATGTTTTTTCTTGTGAATTTATTGCATTCATTAATTCACAAATTCAATACGAAAGTTCATTGATTTCATGAAAATGTGCATGTAGTTTGAAGATATTTTTTTGTCGTGCAATAATACATTTAACGTTTGATTATATGCAATTTAGTGGTAATTATCATTAGAAAAAAGAACTTAAATGACCTGAATTATGTACTAGAAAGTTTTATATTGATAATGACAAACTAAAAAAACTTTTACCTTTTAAATGTCTGTCTAGCAAATAACATTAATGATACAAATTTTTCCATGGATGAGGTAGAAATTAAAAAGTTATTAAAAAATTATGACCACTTTAAGGATTTTGTACAAAAGTATGACATACAAAGATAGCTGTTGATATGATAGATGAAACAAGTGCGATTGATGATACGAGTAAACATGTTTCTTATTTAGAATATCTAAGTAATTAAAAAATCTTAAATACATCAAAATGTTTAAATACAATTGCTATTGCCACAAGCTCTGGCACGTTATATGATACAAGTGATTTAGATTCAGACATGAGTTTAGTTGAAAAGACTCGAAATGAAATTATTCGTAGAAGTATTTGTAAAATAAATTTTTACTTAGATAATAAATTTGAAAGTTAATAAATTATGAAATAATTTGATAGTTGCTTATGAACATAGTTACATATTATGTGTATAATTTATTTTGTAGGAGATTACAATAAACATTTTATCAATAATGACTTGTTTTTATTAAACAGCACTCTAGAAGAGTAAGTTATTTTAAGGAGATATTTAAATTTAAATTTTATTATTTTACTCCTAATAAAACGTATTATGTTATTTAATGAGTTTAAGGAAGATACAGCTGAACTTTAAGTAAGATTTTTCAAATTGAATAATTATCAATATAGTATTGCTTCAGTATATGTTTATGCATTTCTCTTGGGTATATATGTTATTATAGAATCGTGCGTTAAAAAAACTAATTATATTACTACAATATCAATCAACTTAGACTAAACTAAGAGTTAATTGTGTAAACGTATATTAATATTGTTATGTTGAATGCGCTGTTTTTGTGTACTATCGATTAGCTAAATTTTTATCAACTAACTCTATATGGTTTGCAATATTAAAACTAACAAATTATGCTATAAAAATAATATCACGCAATTTTGATTAAGAGACTATATTTAAAAAAGAATAATCAATATAATCTCATGAAATGAAGCGCCTAATGATTTTTTTGTGAGCAAAAAATATCGTTGGTGTAACATCCAGAAGATATCACAAAACTAATTAAATTAAGAGTGTATTTTTGGTCGTAGAGTTTTACTTCTAATTGAGAAATCAATCTGTTTATTTTTAAGAATTATCCTACTCAGGATAGGTGGTGGATTTAAGGAAATGGTAAGGCGATTCTCTCATACTGCACTATAATAGGCGCACGCCAGAGAGATCTTACCTAGGATTTGGTTTGAAGGAATTATTTTGAATGTAGATAGTACTCTATTCGATAAGCATCCGATCTACATTCGATAAAAAGTCTAAATATGTTACTCCAAAGCAATAGAGAAAAGAGACTTAGCTCAAATTAGAATATTTATTGTTTGGCTTCAGGCGATCTCTCTCCCTCTTACAAGTCAAAGTTGGATTTTAATTTTGGAGCTGGATTCAAACTGTCCGTAAAGCTGCGCGCAGGCCATTTTATAACTCTCGTCGCGCTTCCCTACTCTTAGAGTTTTCCGGGTCCCCTTTGAGGCGGGTCCTTTTATGATTAGGTTAATGAGGGAAGAGAAGGTTTCCTTCGTTAGTCTAATTGGAGGAACCTTAGCATGGACGGATAGAAAACTGGTACATTTTTCTTTTAAGAAATATCACACGTAGTATCGTTTTGAGAAATTAATGGATTAACTAACTAACTTAATAGTTCAAGCGGGGGTAAACAAATATTAATTTGTTTAGTCGTGATTACTGGTTTATGTCTATAGATTCTAAGAGACAAGTTGTAGCTGTTACAAATATAAAAATTAGCTTACAATTAGCGTTAATAAACAATAAACAATGGCAGTTATAATTATTAATATTGTTGCTTTATACAAACGTTTAGCGGATATCTTGCATCAATATGCGTTGCATGATTTTGGTCGCAGCCCGAAAAGATAATTTTTACGACTTTACGCATTACAATACATTACACGGCTGATAAAATGCTTTGTGATACATTACAATATTCTTTTTTTTTCAAGCTATTAACATTTTTTTTAAACAATTGCAAATATCTCAAAACCGGTTTTTTTTATTCTTGCACCGACGCATTTATTAGGGCTTTTTCTTTAAAAATCATGAATAAAATTTAACTGCCTGAAAAATTTTTGAAGAGACAAATATCTACGTATATGAGAATATGAAGAAATTCCTTAGCCCCTGAATCCTAAATTCATTAACCCTTTTAGTCACGCAATGAGTACGTGATTCGATCGTAACCTTAATATGCTACCAGAAAATTTTTGGTGTCGCTGTTCCAATATGGCAGACCAACCAAACATTTGAGATTTAATCTGATTGAAGGTAATTTTCTTTACATTTTTACTTATTTATATATTTGAGGAATCGATGAATTCAGATTTTACGAAATAAAAACTTGTTATGAAGCACTCTCTTCTTTTTTAGTTCAAATTCAATCAAATCAGACATTTTTGTCAAGATCCAGTTTAGTCTTTATTTGCATTTTGAGGTAAGGAAAATTTGAAATTCTGGAGTAGTTTCACATTTAATTTGGTTGATACAACTTATAAAAACCATAGATATTGTATATCGGTTCATTTGAAAACTTGGATACTTTCAAATGCAGTATTGAAATTGGAAAAGTAACTCATTTCAATCATCGATATCTCACTGAAAAACAATATTTAAAATTTGAGGACACAGTTTTGAAGGATAACAGTGCTGCTTCAAGAAGGCGCTAACGGTTTTTAGAAAAAAAAATTTATTCGCAATGGTACATAACCATGAATATAGCAAAAAATCGTTTTTTGTACATGTAGGTTAAGATATCTCAAAAACCTGATGTATAGGGTTAATTCTGAGGTCGGATTCGGATTCAGTGCAACAAAATCCTTCGGGCACAAAATGTCCCGTTTCTGGGTGAGAAATTTGTCGGCCTGTGTTATCTATGTCGAATTTGCAAAAAGAACAAAAAAGTACCTCAGCTTTTAAGACATCAAATCAATTATTATATAGACTATTTTATGAATAATTCTTTAATTACCGACATAAAAGATCTATGCATGTTTAGTCAAGTTGATAATTTTCACGTTACTCAAAATATCATTGTAGATATGATGCACGGCTATTTGGAAGAAATATGTTTATGTACACTAAAATAGCTATTGTTTTCATTTATGGGAATAATATTTTGCCTTAAAAACGTGTGATAATCAAATTATAAAATTGGAGTTCGAACCAATATAAAGTAAAAATATACCTCCTGAAATAACGTTTCATTGCTTGAAAAATAACTATGATACGCAATTAATTTTATTGGCTGATAAAATGCTTTGACTATTTAGATATTTGGGACTAATAATTGGGGATTTTGACCGTAGACAAGAAAAAATGCCAAACCTAATGATCATTGAGAATTGTACAAACTTCTATGTTAAATTATTATGATATTAATAAATTCATGTATAATAAGAAAATATTTTCTTGTTATAAAATATTTTTTCGTTAGATAAAAATATTTTAGAAATATTGGTTATGAATTTCAATTGTTTAGAATGTGGAAGACTTAAAACCTTGTCTTGAAAAAATAGATATGTTAGGTACAGAATATCATAAGGAACTGTTTATTGTTCTGAACATTTGATGTTTAAATATGAATAAGTAATTTTCGAAGACCATTTTGATGCATACCTTATGAAATCAATTAATGTAAAAAATATTACAATTATAGGGATTAAGGTGTTAAATAACCTTATTTAGCCATTTAAAAAAATAATAGTTAGTATATAACTATAAGTATACTAATTCAATTTAATTCATATAATGATAAATTTCACTACTTTCATCATTTTGAAAACAATTCAGAGAAAATTATTAAATGCAATTTATACAGATATACTTAAAAAGTGTGATAATATTTTCTTGTTATAAACTAATATAATTACAATTTACTTTAATTAAATCAATTTTATGTTTAATTAGTATAATCATAAATTATATAGAACAGATCCAACACTATTACAAGAACATTCATGTAACTTTTTACTTTGTCAAGAGTGTATTTCTTTTTAAATTTATTATATTAAAATTCTGAGCAATTCATTTCTAAAGCAAAGAAATTTTTTTACAAAACTGTAGAGATCATGTACAGATTTTGGAAATGACTTGTATTAAATTGCTATATTTAGTTTCAATGAGAAATCAGTAAATATCATTAATGATACAGTTTATGAAAAATATGGTTGTCATTAAAAATAGCATACATTTGTAGAAGAAGTTTATGAAAGAGAAATTTTCATTTTATCAAATTAAACTAATAGTTTATTAACTTAAACATTTTGTATCAAATTAAAATAAGAGTATCCAAAACTGAGTATGAACAGCAAAACATTTCTGACAGATTCTTAATAGTTTACCACTTTACCTTTGAGGGGTGAAAGTTTTAAAGAAAAGTTTTTTCTTTAATTTAAAATTATGAAAATTTCATATCTAGACTTTGAAATGAAAAGAATTGGATTGTATTTTAAAAGTTTTAGTGTTGTAAATCTATTAAATAAAATGTCCATATTGTTTAACAACTGTTAAACATTCATCTGATATTTTCTAAATTAAGTCATCATGTTAATTTGTAAGGAACTAATAATTACAACAGCTGATCGATATATTCTAAATGCTGATAGAAATAATACATTTAAAGTATATTAGAACATTTACAAAAAATATATATATAATTAATATCTTACCTGCTAAAATAAAACATGAAATGGTAGATATAAATCCACTTAAAAAACTATTAAAAGGAAAAGTGCCAACTAGACAACAATAAATGAATTGATAAACACCAGTTAGGAAAACATAGAACAAATATGAATCTACGATTTTTATTTTCTTTGGAGTAGTTTTGGCATACTCGAGCCAAAATTTATTCATCACCATAAAAACACTCATCTTTAAAAAAACGTATGACAAACAGATTAATAGTAATTCTATTATCTAACTTCCTTCGAAGAGAAAAACTTTTAATTCGCACTGTCAGCGATCAGAAGGGAAATTGCCAGTATTAAGTAATGCCCGTCAAATGTAATACCAGACATCAGTATTACATAGGAGCCTGCTGACGTTTTGTTACTGATCGGAGCGCATCGTCGCGGTCAGCCGATAGAACTACACACACAATTGATTGCTATAAAAAAGGAGAAAACTAAAAGTGCCTACTCTAGTTCCGTTGACTCGTCAAATTTAAATTGAAAATATTTTTAAAAAATATATCGATCCTAAAAGTTTACATTGCTCTTCACAAATATCCTTGCAAAAAATTGTTCTCCTTACCATTAACAAGAAATTAAATGAAACATCATTTGCTGTTGGCTCTGTTAAGGAATTCGTTATTTCGGCAAAAAAAAAATTAATAATATTTCCTGATTGCCAATCGAAAGCTCTTATTTTTTTTCTTTCGATTGGTTTCATTACTTGTTAATTATCTCTAAGCAAGGCTCTTTAAAAAAATGTTCAATATTTCCGTAATAAACGATGCTGCCATGAAAATACAGGTTTGTTCGCATGCGCGAACTAAAGTTATTTCACGGTTAGTGGCGTTGCTCGAAATGTATGTATGTTCCGCGTTTGATAGGAGAGGAGTGGATGAAATGAGGTAGAGTCAGTTTGATTGGTCACAGTTTTATTTGCAACACTCGCTCGCAATTCACAAATGCATATAAAGTCTTTTTGCTCGGTTTTTGGCGCGGAACGTTAAATCAAACGTGGCTGCTCGCAGTGGCGGTTGCCAGAAGAAGGAGGCAGAAGAACGAAGTTCCAGCGCTGTCGTCGCTGGGCTGTTCGTCTCGACTCTCCCGGGTGACGTTATGACGTGTCATTACTGTTGATGACGGACTGACCTCCACAGATGCTCCCCTTTAAGTTTCTTTCGTGTGGCACGAAGGGAACGTAACCTTCTTCTTGACGATCGTTGAGATGTGCTTGTTTCTTGTTGTTGTTTGCATTTGTGCGCCTGTCACTTGTCGTATTGGCTGTTGTTCCTGTGCGCTGGTTCCTGACGGTAATTTCGGTGATATATTACCTGGTCTTGACCATGTGCGCTGCGTGTGTGAGTTGTCTGCCTGTGGCGAAGCCCGTTGCGCATGCGTGTCGACTGCTTATTGTGGTTGAGAATAGATGTCGTCTGCTCGTATTGTGAGCCGGTGCTGATGCTTGTGTATAAGCTTGGGATGCTGCGTTGGCTGTTGCTCGTCATCTTGTGACTTTTTCTGCTCGTTGTCTTGTGACTTTTTCTTGGAACTGAATGGAGGTTGCTTCTCCATCTCGTTGTCACATCTCTCAATCATTTGACTAGAGTTGGAATTCACCTGGTAGACGAAGGGTAGTGCCGAAGACTAACTGTGCTGGAGAAGCTTCAAGATCTTCTTTATAACAAGAACGTAGTCCTAGCAGGACTAGTGGTAGTCGCTCGGTCCAGGAAATGTCCTGTTCGCAGGCGAGGGCTGCTTTGAGAGTGCAGTGGAATCTTTCCACCAGGCCGTTGCTCTGTGGGTGGTACGGCATAGACCTTACGCGCTGTGATCCTGTTAGTTGTGTGAGCGCCATGAACAGTGCTGACTCGAACTGTGTTCCCTGGTCCGAGGTGATCGTTAGTGGGCATCCGAAGAGAGCTATCTACTCCTTGGTGAATGCAGTGGCGACTGTTTCTGCCAGGATGTTCTCCAAGGGAACTGCTGTTGGCCATCTGGAGAAGCGGTCAATTATTGTCAGGCGATATCTGAATTGGCCTACCTGTGGTAGCGTGATGATGTCCAAGTGGACGTGCTCGAATCTGTTGTCCGGTACGGCGAACGACTTGAGGGCTGCCCTGTTGTGTCTGCCGACCTTGACTCTCTAGCAGGAAAATTTTAAGTTTCCAAAATTTTGATTTTTCAGCTACAGGAAAACTGACTTTTTTTATGGATGACATTAATTTTTCCGATCTTTTAATTATCGAAACAAGAAATATTTTGAATTTTTATTCTTCAACCTTGTTTAATTTCCGAATTTTTGAATTTCCGAATTCTATGCTTTCCAACAATTACCACTCCGATATAAAAAGTTTTGATAAACTTTATTCTGATATTTTCCTTTTCTGAAGTTTTATGATTTCCGTCAAAGGTGCCATAGATTCAACGCTTTTCCGAAGATACAAGCTACCAATTCTCAAAACAAGGGGGATACGATCGCTTCTTCTCCTGTATACTTTCTCAGGCCCCGTTCACTCTCTCTCTCTCTCTCCCTTTTTAACTACGTTTTAAAGAAAGATTTAAATGTACGAACAATTAAAAAATAAATCACAACATTCTACATGACGTACATTTACGGACTACAAAATCATCATAACCAATCAGCAAAAGATATCCTACATAAACACATAAATTACTCAAGACTGAAGAAGCATAAATAATTCTTATGATATACTCTTTTTTCTGATTATAAACTTACTCAAAATGTACCCGTGTTTTCTTTGCGAAACCTAAACGTTTCAAACATTATTTTTGACCTTTCTTATCTTTAACATAAATAAGACATTTATTAAATAGATATATTATGTAGATTATAAATAAAAATAGCAGTTATCAATTCAATTATGACTATAACATTCTAATATATGTTATATTTTTTCATATGCTTTATTAACTATATATTATGGATATACTGCTTAAACCAAGTATTGCTTAGTTATCTTGAGACTAATACATTAAATAAATTAAAGATAACGAACGATAGCTGAAAGTATAGCTAATATTACTGTTTGTACAATCGTTAGACTCGACCGACCTGTGCACGCGTAGGGTATTCCCTCGTTCGAGAGCCTCACAGTAAACGCGCGAGTGAAGCACTGCCCAAGCAAGTGTGCAGGAGCATCAATAAAGAATATAAACTGAAATCCACCGCTGTCTGATTGTGTTTATCACCTCTCCTTCAATCTTATCCCGCCCTCAAACAATTACAACATTTTTTAAATATTTTATTTTGTTTGCACTCAGTAGCGGTTATATTGAGCAAATGAGTTTTCTTGGTTACATTATGGGGGAATAGCAAGCGAGTTCAAACGTATACGTTTCTCATTTGAAATTCCAGTACTGAATTAATAGATGAATCAATTTAAGTTAGGATAACTGTTTGTATTTTTTAGACTTGAGTGTGTAATTTAATTTATTAGAATGTCTTTTGATTGAAAAGTCTGATCTAGTTTTGTACTTTTATACAGCATGAGGTAATTTCTACTAACTGTTTGTATATCCAGATCTTTGTTATTTAGGTAACTGAGAATAAACCAGGGTACATCCACTATGTTTCTTAATACTTTCGACTAGAATTTTTCCACAATACCTATATTTGAATTAGAAGCATTTTCTCCTATTTGGAAACTGTATGTACAAATAGATTTGAGACTTACTTTGTAAATAAATAGTTTATTTTGTAGGTTTAATTTTGCATTTTTTTATTTACCGATACATTTTTCATGATTCAAAATAAAATTTTTTTTTAAACATACTCTCTCCGGTTCAGTTGACGATCAAGGAGAGTTCTAAAATATTTCGCGCGATTACTCTGAAGTATGGTCTTTTCATTAAAAATGATTGGTATATAGATATCTTTACTTAACGAAAATATTTCATGTTATAAGTAAAGGATACTACGTATACACTCTTATTCATGATCGATAGTATTGTAAAAGAACAGAAAACAATGAAGTATGCTTTGCTACAATACCTCGATTTAAATTACAATTTATAATTTATTTAAAATTTTGTTATTTTATTATTTTTAACTAATTGTGTGCCTACACCTATGCAACTCGACTATAAAATTTCTAATACCATTCAAAATAATAACGTATACACTAGGAAAAACACAAATTTATGCAAACAAACAAAATATCCAATCGAATTTTGATGACCATATTTATGACGTGAAGGAAAGACACGTCACCAACATATGATAGAAAACAAATTAGTTTTAGGGCAAATCGGAGCAAGATTTTCGATTTTTTTTATATTTGACGCATAAAATGCCTATATAGAGGTAATCATTTGTGTCATGTTTGACGCTAAAATATTAATTAATTAAACATTTATAAAGAATTAAAAAAAAATTGATTTTTTCAACTGCTATAAATCGAAAACTATTTATCAGATCTGGATAATTTTTTTTGTAATACCCGTAAATAATTATATTTTGAGAATATATATATCCCATAATAATATATTTGTTAATATAAAAATTATAAGCAATTAAAATAAATTTTTGCCATCTTTATTAAAAAGGGCAACTTTTATTTGAAAAATGTTGGTTGTAATCGATTCCTTGGACAATTTTGTACATACGTAATAAAACTATAATGATTTTTAATAGGAGCTATGTAATGACCTTCCAAAAAAAACGCTACCTGCGACGCTCAGCTGGAAGATCGAACCGATAGAAGCATTCCATTCTCCCGAAACTTTTCCAGGTAGTTCAGTTCCAGAAGTCAGTATATTTAATAGCTAAACTTTCTTTAATTATATAGAGGTACATAGGACTAATATTTATTACAATAACAATTAACGAAAATAGGCTGCCCTTAAGCAAATTAGTGCGAGCAATCATTATGTTAAGGAGTTCAAAAAAGTTTATTTTCTTTGAATATCTTTTATAATATTTTAGTTTGTTAAGTAGTATTTCAAAATTAGGTATACTTAAATTAACTGTGCTTCGAAAATCGTATAAATACAGCATCTTTTTGTCCAATCAGGCTATTTAAAGTTCAATGGTCAAAGTGAACGGACCTTAATGAACGTACAGTGAAATTTCTTATTGTACGATAGATTTTGTAAAATTACTTCAATTCAGTTTTAAAGAAAATGATATAGACATATCATTACCGGAATGTTCTAACCGATTCAAAATGTGTACACATGGACATCATTCAGAAACTTTGCTTCACGTTCCCACAGAAATTAAGAATAAGTGGTTTCCTTTAGTGAAAGAAAACAATCAATTATGTGTAAAATAGTGTATTTTATATAAATCTGAAAGCAGCGTATGAAAAAGCAACTACTATTTCAGAAAAGATACATATAATTACTGCGATTCCACTGTCTACAAGTGTCTGTGAAATAGAAAGAGAAATTAATTGTTCGTTTTATTTTGCACATACAGCTTAAAAACTTCATGAACAGGAAGGAATGTTATCGTATCCATTCTCAAGAACTAGAACATCTATAATAAGTGAAGAAATAAAAAGTGCTGATGTTTCATTTCATTTACGAGATGATATAAGCCGGCCGTGTACAGGTGCTAACGATACAAAATAGTGCGAAAAGATAATGAAAAGAAAGTTAAAATTCAAAGGCATTTATTTATGTTCAATTTAAAAGAAATCTACAGCATGTTTGAAAAACACTGTGCTAAAATTGGACTCAAGTTTCGCCTGGGGTTTACACATTTTTGTACATTGCGACCTGATCAGTGTATTTTAGTTAATGAATCTAAAGGTGTTCACAATGTTTGCATTTGTATTCACCACCAAAATCTAAAATTACTAGTAGAAATCTTTAAAATGACAACGAGAAATTTGAAGATCAAGTATGATGAAGAATTACCTCAAACAGTAAAAGATACTTAATTAAATTGACATGTGAAAGACTTAGTGAAAATGGTTTTTTTAATAAATGCTCGAAATGTCCTGGATTGGTAAGTTTATAGATAAATTCGAGAAGTATATTAAAAAAATGCTATAGATTTTATTCATTGTAAACAATGGAAAACTGTAAACCAAAAATGTGATCTTGTAAAGCATACATATAATATGAAAGATTATCTTAACCACCTAGAGGTACAGTTTAAATATAAATTATTAGAACATGACTTTATTACCAAAAGTCAAAATGATTATATAAAAACTCGTTGGCATCATTTAAATGTATCTGAAATAATGGTTATAGAAGATTTCGCTCAGAATTATACGACTGTATATCAAGACCAAGTGCAAGCAAATCATTGGAACGCTGACTACGATAATGATTTTATTTAATATCATAATACTAAAAAATTTGCATATGTATGTATATATGTGTATATGATCATTTCCTTTATTTGTATACCTCTTTTTTATATATTAGCTATAGCTATAGCAGTATTGTTCTCACATTATAATTTCATCGGAAATCGATTTTTCATGATTATACATAGAAAACGAAGTTAAAAAATGAAAACGAGTAAAAAGCGAACAAAGAGAAAATTAAAATAGATTTCGTTATGAATCTTTTTTTCTCTTTTTCTTTAATTTAAAATTATGAAAATTTCATATCTAGACTTTGAAATGAAAAGAATTGGATTGTATTTTAAAAGTTTTAGTGTTGTAAATCTATTAAATAAAATGTCCATATTGTTTAACAACTGTTAAACATTCATCTGATATTTTCTAAATTAAGTCATCATGTTAATTTGTAAGGAACTAATAATTACAACAGCTGATCGATATATTCTAAATGCTGATAGAAATAATACATTTAAAGTATATTAGAACATTTACAAAAAATATATATATAATTAATATCTTACCTGCTAAAATAAAACATGAAATGGTAGATATAAATCCACTTAAAAAACTATTAAAAGGAAAAGTGCCAACTAGACAACAATAAATGAATTGATAAACACCAGTTAGGAAAACATAGAACAAATATGAATCTACGATTTTTATTTTCTTTGGAGTAGTTTTGGCATACTCGAGCCAAAATTTATTCATCACCATAAAAACACTCATCTTTAAAAAAACGTATGACAAACAGATTAATAGTAATTCTATTATCTAACTTCCTTCGAAGAGAAAAACTTTTAATTCGCACTGTCAGCGATCAGAAGGGAAATTGCCAGTATTAAGTAATGCCCGTCAAATGTAATACCAGACATCAGTATTACATAGGAGCCTGCTGACGTTTTGTTACTGATCGGAGCGCATCGTCGCGGTCAGCCGATAGAACTACACACACAATTGATTGCTATAAAAAAGGAGAAAACTAAAAGTGCCTACTCTAGTTCCGTTGACTCGTCAAATTTAAATTGAAAATATTTTTAAAAAATATATCGATCCTAAAAGTTTACATTGCTCTTCACAAATATCCTTGCAAAAAATTGTTCTCCTTACCATTAACAAGAAATTAAATGAAACATCATTTGCTGTTGGCTCTGTTAAGGAATTCGTTATTTCGGCAAAAAAAAAATTAATAATATTTCCTGATTGCCAATCGAAAGCTCTTAATTTTTTCTTTCGATTGGTTTCATTACTTGTTAATTATCTCTAAGCAAGGCTCTTTAAAAAAATGTTCAATATTTCCGTAATAAACGATGCTGCCATGAAAATACAGGTTTGTTCGCATGCGCGAACTAAAGTTATTTCACGGTTAGTGGCGTTGCTCGAAATGTATGTATGTTCCGCGTTTGATAGGAGAGGAGTGGATGAAATGAGGTAGAGTCAGTTTGATTGGTCACAGTTTTATTTGCAACACTCGCTCGCAATTCACAAATGCATATAAAGTCTTTTTGCTCGGTTTTTGGCGCGGAACGTTAAATCAAACGTGGCTGCTCGCAGTGGCGGTTGCCAGAAGAAGGAGGCAGAAGAACGAAGTTCCAGCGCTGTCGTCGCTGGGCTGTTCGTCTCGACTCTCCCGGGTGACGTTATGACGTGTCATTACTGTTGATGACGGACTGACCTCCACAGATGCTCCCCTTTAAGTTTCTTTCGTGTGGCACGAAGGGAACGTAACCTTCTTCTTGACGATCGTTGAGATGTGCTTGTTTCTTGTTGTTGTTTGCATTTGTGCGCCTGTCACTTGTCGTATTGGCTGTTGTTCCTGTGCGCTGGTTCCTGACGGTAATTTCGGTGATATATTACCTGGTCTTGACCATGTGCGCTGCGTGTGTGAGTTGTCTGCCTGTGGCGAAGCCCGTTGCGCATGCGTGTCGACTGCTTATTGTGGTTGAGAATAGATGTCGTCTGCTCGTATTGTGAGCCGGTGCTGATGCTTGTGTATAAGCTTGGGATGCTGCGTTGGCTGTTGCTCGTCATCTTGTGACTTTTTCTGCTCGTTGTCTTGTGACTTTTTCTTGGAACTGAATGGAGGTTGCTTCTCCATCTCGTTGTCACATCTCTCAATCATTTGACTAGAGTTGGAATTCACCTGGTAGACGAAGGGTAGTGCCGAAGACTAACTGTGCTGGAGAAGCTTCAAGATCTTCTTTATAACAAGAACGTAGTCCTAGCAGGACTAGTGGTAGTCGCTCGGTCCAGGAAATGTCCTGTTCGCAGGCGAGGGCTGCTTTGAGAGTGCAGTGGAATCTTTCCACCAGGC
Source organism: Chouioia cunea (assembly GCA_030064505.1). Classification (NCBI taxonomy): domain Eukaryota; kingdom Metazoa; phylum Arthropoda; class Insecta; order Hymenoptera; family Eulophidae; genus Chouioia; species Chouioia cunea. Next base: position 21,726,759 of record JAOPFQ010000002.1, read on the forward strand.
CGTTGCTCTGTGGGTGGTACGGCATAGACCTTACGCGCTGTGATCCTGTTAGTTGTGTGAGCGCCATGAACAGTGCTGACTCGAACTGTGTTCCCTGGTCCGAGGTGATCGTTAGTGGGCATCCGAAGAGAGCTATCTACTCCTTGGTGAATGCAGTGGCGACTGTTTCTGCCAGGATGTTCTCCAAGGGAACTGCTGTTGGCCATCTGGAGAAGCGGTCAATTATTGTCAGGCGATATCTGAATTGGCCTACCTGTGGTAGCGTGATGATGTCCAAGTGGACGTGCTCGAATCTGTTGTCCGGTACGGCGAACGACTTGAGGGCTGCCCTGTTGTGTCTGCCGACCTTGACTCTCTAGCAGGAAAATTTTAAGTTTCCAAAATTTTGATTTTTCAGCTACAGGAAAACTGACTTTTTTTATGGATGACATTAATTTTTCCGATCTTTTAATTATCGAAACAAGAAATATTTTGAATTTTTATTCTTCAACCTTGTTTAATTTCCGAATTTTTGAATTTCCGAATTCTATGCTTTCCAACAATTACCACTCCGATATAAAAAGTTTTGATAAACTTTATTCTGATATTTTCCTTTTCTGAAGTTTTATGATTTCCGTCAAAGGTGCCATAGATTCAACGCTTTTCCGAAGATACAAGCTACCAATTCTCAAAACAAGGGGGATACGATCGCTTCTTCTCCTGTATACTTTCTCAGGCCCCGTTCACTCTCTCTCTCTCTCCCTTTTTAACTACGTTTTAAAGAAAGATTTAAATGTACGAACAATTAAAAAATAAATCACAACATTCTACATGACGTACATTTACGGACTACAAAATCATCATAACCAATCAGCAAAAGATATCCTACATAAACACATAAATTACTCAAGACTGAAGAAGCATAAATAATTCTTATGATATACTCTTTTTTCTGATTATAAACTTACTCAAAATGTACCCGTGTTTTCTTTGCGAAACCTAAACGTTTCAAACATTATTTTTGACCTTTCTTATCTTTAACATAAATAAGACATTTATTAAATAGATATATTATGTAGATTATAAATAAAAATAGCAGTTATCAATTCAATTATGACTATAACATTCTAATATATGTTATATTTTTTCATATGCTTTATTAACTATATATTATGGATATACTGCTTAAACCAAGTATTGCTTAGTTATCTTGAGACTAATACATTAAATAAATTAAAGATAACGAACGATAGCTGAAAGTATAGCTAATATTACTGTTTGTACAATCGTTAGACTCGACCGACCTGTGCACGCGTAGGGTATTCCCTCGTTCGAGAGCCTCACAGTAAACGCGCGAGTGAAGCACTGCCCAAGCAAGTGTGCAGGAGCATCAATAAAGAATATAAACTGAAATCCACCGCTGTCTGATTGTGTTTATCACCTCTCCTTCAATCTTATCCCGCCCTCAAACAATTACAACATTTTTTAAATATTTTATTTTGTTTGCACTCAGTAGCGGTTATATTGAGCAAATGAGTTTTCTTGGTTACATTATGGGGGAATAGCAAGCGAGTTCAAACGTATACGTTTCTCATTTGAAATTCCAGTACTGAATTAATAGATGAATCAATTTAAGTTAGGATAACTGTTTGTATTTTTTAGACTTGAGTGTGTAATTTAATTTATTAGAATGTCTTTTGATTGAAAAGTCTGATCTAGTTTTGTACTTTTATACAGCATGAGGTAATTTCTACTAACTGTTTGTATATCCAGATCTTTGTTATTTAGGTAACTGAGAATAAACCAGGGTACATCCACTATGTTTCTTAATACTTTCGACTAGAATTTTTCCACAATACCTATATTTGAATTAGAAGCATTTTCTCCTATTTGGAAACTGTATGTACAAATAGATTTGAGACTTACTTTGTAAATAAATAGTTTATTTTGTAGGTTTAATTTTGCATTTTTTTATTTACCGATACATTTTTCATGATTCAAAATAAAATTTTTTTTTAAACATACTCTCTCCGGTTCAGTTGACGATCAAGGAGAGTTCTAAAATATTTCGCGCGATTACTCTGAAGTATGGTCTTTTCATTAAAAGATTGGTATATAGATATCTTTACTTAACGAAAATATTTCATGTTATAAGTAAAGGATACTACGTATACACTCTTATTCATGATCGATAGTATTGTAAAAGAACAGAAAACAATGAAGTATGCTTTGCTACAATACCTCGATTTAAATTACAATTTATAATTTATTTAAAATTTTGTTATTTTATTATTTTTAACTAATTGTGTGCCTACACCTATGCAACTCGACTATAAAATTTCTAATACCATTCAAAATAATAACGTATACACTAGGAAAAACACAAATTTATGCAAACAAACAAAATATCCAATCGAATTTTGATGACCATATTTATGACGTGAAGGAAAGACACGTCACCAACATATGATAGAAAACAAATTAGTTTTAGGGCAAATCGGAGCAAGATTTTCGATTTTTTTTATATTTGACGCATAAAATGCCTATATAGAGGTAATCATTTGTGTCATGTTTGACGCTAAAATATTAATTAATTAAACATTTATAAAGAATTAAAAAAAAATTGATTTTTTCAACTGCTATAAATCGAAAACTATTTATCAGATCTGGATAATTTTTTTTGTAATACCCGTAAATAATTATATTTTGAGAATATATATATCCCATAATAATATATTTGTTAATATAAAAATTATAAGCAATTAAAATAAATTTTTGCCATCTTTATTAAAAAGGGCAACTTTTATTTGAAAAATGTTGGTTGTAATCGATTCCTTGGACAATTTTGTACATACGTAATAAAACTATAATGATTTTTAATAGGAGCTATGTAATGACCTTCCAAAAAAACGCTACCTGCGACGCTCAGCTGGAAGATCGAACCGATAGAAGCATTCCATTCTCCCGAAACTTTTCCAGGTAGTTCAGTTCCAGAAGTCAGTATATTTAATAGCTAAACTTTCTTTAATTATATAGAGGTACATAGGACTAATATTTATTACAATAACAATTAACGAAAATAGGCTGCCCTTAAGCAAATTAGTGCGTGCTATCATTATGTTAAGGAGTTCAAAAAGTTTATTTTCTTTGAATATCTTTTATAATATTTTAGTTTGTTAAGTAGTATTTCAAAATTAGGTATACTTAAATTAACTGTGCTTCGAAAATCGTATAAATACAGCATCTTTTTGTCCAATCAGGCTATTTAAAGTTCAATGGTCAAAGTGAACGGACCTTAATGAACGTACAGTGAAATTTCTTATTGTACGATAGATTTTGTAAAATTACTTCAATTCAGTTTTAAAGAAAATGATATAGACATATCATTACCGGAATGTTCTAACCGATTCAAAATGTGTACACATGGACATCATTCAGAAACTTTGCTTCACGTTCCCACAGAAATTAAGAATAAGTGGTTTCCTTTAGTGAAAGAAAACAATCAATTATGTGTAAAATAGTGTATTTTATATAAATCTGAAAGCAGCGTATGAAAAAGCAACTACTATTTCAGAAAAGATACATATAATTACTGCGATTCCACTGTCTACAAGTGTCTGTGAAATAGAAAGAGAAATTAATTGTTCGTTTTATTTTGCACATACAGCTTAAAAACTTCATGAACAGGAAGGAATGTTATCGTATCCATTCTCAAGAACTAGAACATCTATAATAAGTGAAGAAATAAAAAGTGCTGATGTTTCATTTCATTTACGAGATGATATAAGCCGGCCGTGTACAGGTGCTAACGATACAAAATAGTGCGAAAAGATAATGAAAAGAAAGTTAAAATTCAAAGGCATTTATTTATGTTCAATTTAAAAGAAATCTACAGCATGTTTGAAAAACACTGTGCTAAAATTGGACTCAAGTTTCGCCTGGGGTTTACACATTTTTGTACATTGCGACCTGATCAGTGTATTTTAGTTAATGAATCTAAAGGTGTTCACAATGTTTGCATTTGTATTCACCACCAAAATCTAAAATTACTAGTAGAAATCTTTAAAATGACAACGAGAAATTTGAAGATCAAGTATGATGAAGAATTACCTCAAACAGTAAAAGATACTTAATTAAATTGACATGTGAAAGACTTAGTGAAAATGGTTTTTTTAATAAATGCTCGAAATGTCCTGGATTGGTAAGTTTATAGATAAATTCGAGAAGTATATTAAAAAAATGCTATAGATTTTATTCATTGTAAACAATGGAAAACTGTAAACCAAAAATGTGATCTTGTAAAGCATACATATAATATGAAAGATTATCTTAACCACCTAGAGGTACAGTTTAAATATAAATTATTAGAACATGACTTTATTACCAAAAGTCAAAATGATTATATAAAAACTCGTTGGCATCATTTAAATGTATCTGAAATAATGGTTATAGAAGATTTCGCTCAGAATTATACGACTGTATATCAAGACCAAGTGCAAGCAAATCATTGGAACGGTAAACAGGTAGCGTATTCATCCATTTGCAATGTATATAAAAGGGAAGGAAAAAACTGAAGAAGACATCTCTAAATAAAAGCAGCAAGGAATTGATGGTGAAAAGAACTTCTTATTCTACAGATTATAACATTAAAAGACCACAAAATAAATGTAATTGAATACTTCAGTGTAATTTATTATAAACTATATAAATTTTATTTATTTAAATTTTATAATAAATTTATATAATTAATTTATAAACACGTTTATAAGATATAGTAAAATAATTTTAATGATTGTTACATTATGAAACATTATATATATCTATTACTAAATAATTGACTATTTTGATTTCATTTTACTAAAATTTATTGAGTAATGCAATATTTTATAACTAAACTTTATTTCTAACTATACTTGGAAAATAGATTTCTTGTTAACTACGAATATTTTCTAAAATAATATGAAATATTAAAGTCCATATAATTGCGATTAAATTGTTTATGTTTAAGTAAATAAAATATTGTTTATACTGATATTATCTCGATTACATAATATATAGTCTACGGTACTGACTTATAGAACTGAACTACCTGGAAAAGTTTCGGAGGTGTGGAACGCTTCTATCGGTCCGATCTTCCAGCTGAGCGCCGCAGGTAGCACTTTTTTGGAAGGATATTATCTAGCCCCTATTAAAAATCATGATTGTTTTATTACGCATTATTATAAAAAATTGTCCAAGAAATCGATTCCATCAACAATTTTTTAAATGAAAGTTGCCTCTTTTAATAAAAATTGCAAATATTTATTTTAATTGTTTATAATTTTTTTATTAACAAAGATATTATTATGGGATATATATATTCTCAAAATACAATTATTTACGGGTATTTTGAAAATAAAAATTATGCAGATACAATTACTAGTTTTGGAGTTACAACAATTAGAAAAATTACATTTTTTAAATTTACTTATAACTTTTTAATGAATTAATATTTTAGCGTCAAACTTAGCACAAGTCATTATCTGCATATAGGCATTCGATTTGCCCTAAAACTAATTTGTTTTCTGTCATAAATATATATTAAAATATAGCATATTTCTCAAAAGTGAATGAATAATACTTAAGATTTGTCCAAAGCTCTTATGTAAAGTAATTACGAAATTATTCGATGATTTTACTTTCTAGAAATATGATACAGATATGCAGAAGTAAATGTTACAAGTAAAGATGGATGCATTATTCAGTGCACCAACATTGGTATTGAAAGATCAAAGTGATGATAATACGATTAATTCTCACGAGATTGTCGATGGTAATAAAAGTGATTTGCCAAATGTATTGCGCATGAATGGCGCGAGAGATTGTATCGATCGAAATTTAAGAGTATGCGTAAACGAATTGAGTGTATGTACAACGTACAAAGCTTCCTAATGTAAAAACCAGATATAGAATACAATAAACATTTTAAATGCGTATTTGGAAATGTACAGAGCCATCAATGAGAAATTACATTTTAAAATTCTGTCATTGGAAGACAAATTTCAAAAGGTTATTGGAAGAAAATCATATCAAGAAGAATCTGTATATACTATAAATATAAAGATCAATAACAACATTTATAAGCGCGACAGTATAATGCTAGATATATATGGAATATTAGTATGTCAAAATACTTTACGGTTTACCTGTTCTCATTAATTAACTGTTTTAGAATGACGCATCATCTAATTTTGAAAGACGTGAAGTTACTGTATAAAGATAGTTTTGCCGTGCATTCGTACGCAGAAAGTCTGTGCGACCTAAACAGAGTTCGCATAATCTATGGTGAAGCCTACACCTCATCAACTATCTCCTATCGCTTCTCCTTCTCTTTTTTTATATGCACGGGGAACGGCTTACGCTAACCAAAACCCCGTTATAATTCATTTATTGATATATTATTTATTTGAAATTTACCAATACTCCATAAAATTTCAGTTTTCTGCACAGCCTACATATTAACTTACTCTATAGCTATATTTATTTGGCGGATAAAACAGAAGAGTACAGCCCACTTAAAACATTCATTATCTATATTTTCCATCGTGATACATCTTAATTACGGTGGCAATGGTGTACACGAAACAGGATAAAGACGGTTATATTTATTTACGTGAATAGTATGGCCGACCATAGTCATCAATGACCAATCGATGTGTATTTGTTCAAATTCCTCTATATTTTTAAGTAGAACATCTTCATATCTTCTTTCGGATCAAATAGAGCTGTGTCTTTATAAATGCAAATACCTTCAGTATTGAAGTACTTTATTTTTATTTCCTTTTCTTCTTGTTTTTAACAATGAATTGAGCTGAAAATGATGTTCTAACTTTAAAACATATTATGAATAAATACTTTAGTATTTTTAATTACTTTTAAATAAAAAGTAGAATTAATTGGTCGCCAAACAGCCTCATGTATTTCTACAATCTTTATAAAATTATTTAACTTAATTTCTAGAGGATTCAAATGTGAAGCACAAGTTTGAAATCTCTGTAGTATTGCTTTAATTATATCAGGGAGGTTTATATGCGATTTTAGTGCAATTAAAACTATAGACTAGATTTTCCATCCTATAAAGATCATTACATTCTTGATTTTGAACAAACCAACACATTCTAGTGGAATTGTATGTTTTTTGTTAGTTTTGTAATGGAACGTTCGGCCGCTTATTCCGTTGTTGCTCTAGGTTCGCTGCTCAGCGGAAAGTAGTGACAAGTAAATGTCTCCTTGTTAGTTTCGTATATAAGGTGGAAAAGGGGGTGTGATTGTCTGATCGGAATCTAGATAGAATTGTTAAAAGTAGAAGGACAAGTCCAGGTGGAAGTAACTTAAATGTAGTGATAAGTGAATATTTAAGCGATTTCTCTCTCAAACTACTTCTTGGTAGTTTATTCCGACTTCTATAATTCGGAGTCTTGTGTCCATCGCGTCACTCAACATATGGCAAGATATGATTGAGCAGATTTACCAAAATAGTTCCATAGTCGAATGTTGCAGGAACCATATTTTTCACTATTGTCTCATCTTCCTGATCGTACTTTACTACTGTAATATATGTAATACTACTGTAATCATGAAATATATAAATCAGCAAACCAACGATTACTAATACAATACCTCCTAAAGTAACAAGTAAATCTCATCCTAAGATATTAATCAACTTACTAAATAGTATAACATTTGGTTAATTTATAAATCTCTAAATAAAATAACTGCTTAGTCTTGGTATGATAATGAACTGAAATAAAAGACAGTCACGACAATAAATTGTATTCTTAATAACAGATACTAAACTAAACATCTTTCTCAATATCTTTGATATTTAGACACAAAGTAGACCTGTAATTACACTTTCTCAGACTTTATTGGGTTTTATGCGTGCTCTAGTAATATCGGGGTGAAGAGTAATCTATCTGGCATGGTTCTTTACTGTAATTATGGCATGATTGATACTTTGGTAGAGACTTCAGAATGAGATTCTTATTGTCATAAATTCGTGAAAGTTGAAAAAACAATAAACTATTATAAATCAGTGACGCTATTGACATAGCTGCAAAATAAACTAAAGTATAGATTTGACTGGCATTGTACTATATATTATTGATAATGACAATTTATATTTACTTTAATATATGAAAAAAGAATGCCCGAAAGATTCATATTTATCACTATGAGTGTGAAAATCTTATTAAAACGAACAAACTTCTTGTTTGCCCTCAGAATGATGGGGGTTCCCCAATTTTGAATTTTTTCAATACATGGTAACGAAAAAAACAGTGAGAGTTCGGATAATGAAATTCATGAGAAACGTAACACAGGCAATTGCAGGATCTAATGATAAAACAAGCTTCATCAACAAGAAAAAGTATACATGTGCAGTTGCGTTCAGGTAGCGTTGGGCATAACCACGTGCTAAGTAACATTGTTTTTTTGTGTGTCAGAGCTGATTGATCCTGACTTGGTACATTTCATACTGAACCTTTATTAAGAGCCTGCATAAGAGAGAAGTTTTATTTCGTTTTCATAAGAAAATCTAGCACGTGAAAATCAGTTTTATTTGAGACTTTTTTGTGACTATTATCGTCTTGTATGTGGTCGTTTCGTTTCGTTGATTGGGACAACGTATCAAGTAGCTTTGTGGGATGTTATTGACTTATGCGCCACAACGCACGATAACTGTCACTCTGAGGTCCCCAACTTTTGCGACAACAATATACTTGCAATTAGCTATCCGTAACAGTTTTAGAACAAGAGATGGGCAGAGTAGCCAGACATGCGTGCAGTGGGCACCTTCCTTAATCAAGGTAATGAGGCAAATAAATAAAAAAGCATTCTTCATATCTATGAATACATTCGTTAAAACAAGTTGTTTCATCTTGACAACCATATTGCCTTCATCTCCTTCTACTTGTCTAACAACCGATTAAAGCATGTTCATATTAATTATGCACTTTAGTTCTTGTATTCATTTCATCCAGAAGGTCGACTCCGTTCATAAGGCTCTGTAGCCATCATATTCTGGCACACGGTAGTCGGTCACTTTCAGCAAAATGGCCTTCACTATTGTACACCTTTCTCTTGACTGATTCTACGTTCTTGCTTAATATTGTTAACCCCAGTGTATAGTGTCAATAAATACAGCTACATATTTTCGCAAAATGATCTCGTCCCGCATCTCGTCTAAATACACACTAAAAATCTTTTACCATTTGAAGTTGATCATGTGCCTTCAACTTTTAATTAATAGCGCGCATGCGCACAAACTATTAATGGCTGGCCAATAAATAAGGAATAAAAAAAAAGTTTGAACTTTATAGAAATATCAACCAACAATGAATTAATAATCAACAGACAATAGACTAGTTAAAAGAATTATTTTATATCACTGTAACATCAAAGTTGCCCCTACGCATCTTATTTTCGCACATAAAAATGTAAAATAGAACCGTTGCTACCGTGTACATAGGCATTTTAACAAACTCGGCTTCGGCTCGATTGGCTTCGATAGCTATTCATTTTGTAAAACGGGATTTTCTGTACCTGGTGCAAAATAAACTACATAAACTTTATGCAATAATAATGACAATCATTCAAGTTTTTACTACAAAATCAACTATCATGAGTTACAATATACATAATTTTATGTATATAAGTAACTGCACTATTGAGTAATTTTCGTTGATTTAAATGTTTCAATATTCAAAATCATATTAATTAATTTTATAATGACAACTTCAACAAATGGAAATGGTAACTTGATTGATGAGTTTGAAGAAGCTTTTCAGGTAACTAGATCATATTTCATTTTTATCTCATGAAATCTACCAAATAGGTATAGAAGTATATTTAAATAAATATTGCTAACTTATTTATAAGTTTTTGTGTCAAACTTTGTTTCATGCCCTATTCAAAGTCATTATTGCATTATAACATAGAACATAATTTATGTAAGTTAAATAAAGGTTGTAAATAGTTTTAGGTTTTGATTAAATGACAAATTAATAAAAAGTGGTATTTTTGTTAAGAATTCAGTCATTATCAGGTGAAAATTAAGTGTAGATATAACAAATTATATAATATAAAAAAATTTTGTTTAAATTCTTTATTTTATATCAAATAAATGTCCAGATAAATACAATAAGTTACATTTTTATGAAAAAGATTATATTGTGTTTATGCTATGGCTATATCTTAAGAATGCACAATGAAAATTACAATATGTAAGCAATTATTGTATCATTTTTATACATTTATATATAAACACTAAAATCGTTCAAAAAAAAATCAATTACAGAAATGATCATGTATATTAAATTGAATAATTTAAATCAATAATAAGAAAAATTTATGTTACTATGATAGTATAGATTGTACAATAAGCATATATTGTAAAGTTGAATTTTCGAATATAAATAAATTATAACTGTATATTGGGGAATCAAATATAAATCTGTTATTTTACATTTTACTTCATTAATTATTGATGCATATATGAAATCATGAAAAAATATTTTAAATCACTAATATTTATGAAATTAAATTACATTAAACGTTATAATCATACCTTGTAAGTTTTAAGTAGTTGTTTACATTCTATAGTGGAACTCAACTCTAAATAATAATAAATTAAACAACAATTAAATTGAAGTTAAAATTTTTCATCATCAAATTCTATACTTTTTAAAAAATTATGTCTATTAGTTCATATGAATTCATATGTATACATGTCTGTAGTAGTACTATTTTTTTTTAGTAATCGAAATTCTATCAAAAGAAAGTTTAAGGAATAGTCATCTGATGTGAAAGTTTGTTTCTGTAGTAAACAATGTGATATATCATATGGTACTGATACTGATATCATACTGATGGTCACATATTTAATATTTTATTATGATAAATTATGTGGCTTGATATAATATCAAAATTAAACATGTTACATAACATTGAATAATTAAACGAGATAATAAGCGCTGTAGTATTTTTATAATTTATTTTACAAATAATTTGATAGGATATGATTAAATAAATTAATTAATTCTAAATTCTGTAAGAGTATATTAATTATAGTTTAAATTTTTTATAGCTTTTATAAATTCTCTACAATACCAATTATGGCTTCATAATAAAATTTTGGGAAACATTTCTAATTGAGAAAAAGAAATGTTATGATTTTCTGATCATATCGAATGTGAGATGGCAAACAGTGAGTTTAGTATGCGTGGTGTTTTGTATTTGATGATATTGAGAAATTCATAATTACTGAATTTAAAATCAAATCCTTGATTTTTAGTTAAACTTATATTAGCATCAAATACATCTTACTATATTTCCTTTTGTATCCAAAAAGTAAGAATAAAGCGTCAGAGAAAGAGGGAAAGACCAGATCCACAGTGTTCAGCTATATCTACTCTATATATAAGCCGTGTATAATATGTTGTATCTCGCTCGCGATAAATTTTTGCGTTTTTACCATTTCTCCCTCTCTTTAAACGTCCGAAAATAAAAAAACGTTTTATAAAAAAAATCACGTAATTTTTTCCAATAGGATACTACTTGTGAATTTTACCCCATAATTCGAAGACTAGTATTACGGGCTCGTATACCGGGCGCTTGCGAAAAGCGTTTATGGTCTCAAACAGTGCAAGGGATCGAGGTTAGATTTTCGGGCGATACATCTAATTTTGTTTTAAAAATTTAATGCAATAAAAACATCGTTGCTTACAGTGGTGCAGATTTCCTTGTTCAATAGACTGTAGGTCTAGTAACTGGGAGCAGATTACCTTTGCTTATCTATAGGTTTCGCAACAATCTAATTTTAACAAAATTACATCCGTGTATTTAAAATCACATCCAATCCTCTCATAAGCCCTTTATAACAAAGTAAATCCGGAAAAAGAAGCACAATTAATTAGAATTATTAGAATAATTCTTAGATTAAAAATATATTGCAGCGTTTCAGTGATAAAATCAAGGAAGAACGGCTGTATCTAGCAAAATGAAAGTTATTGTTTTCAAGACAATGAAACGGTTCACACATTCGTTATTATGATGGCCAAAATCAAGGAGTTAAACTTCGTATTAGTTTCTCGCGTACCCAATTCATCAAGTTTGGATCCTTCAGGTTATTCTGTATTCCCAACTTCAAAAATGCAAAGGATTTGCCAAGGTTGAAGAGGTGAAGTCGGCTGTTAATACCTTTTTTAGGAACTCGATGATTCTCATTATAAACAAGGTATTGAAGCTATTGAATATTTTGATGGGAAAAGTGTATCAAATTAAAAGAAGACTATGTAGAGAAATTAAGTTATTTTTTCCTAAATATTGTGTGTGTTTATTGTTAGGTTGGATGCGTGTGGGACTAATCTCGCATTTTAAAACTTTTTAATGAAACAATAACTTAATTTAATTAGGCGATTACATTGTAATGGATAGCTCGCGTAATGCTAATACATGGTTGCACACTACATCTCGCGGATACAAGAGTATCGTATACTTCTCTCAGCGTAAAAGTTATACGACACGGTATTAACTCAAGGGTTAACCGAGGCTGCACAATGAACCAGGAATGAAGCTGAGAAAAAGAGAACAAAAATCATTAGCAAAGCATATCGCGCCTTTAGAGTCTTAATTGGTAATCCCCATTACCGTATTGACAGGACGCGCAAAGAGGGGATATGGAAAACTGAGATAAGGACCCATCGGAGTGCAGTCACACAGTTCAACTTTACACCTCGAGGAAAGCCACATTCTTTGCAATTGTAGAATGTATTTTTAAAAGACCATTAAAGTTAAATAAAGAAGATAATTGAATATTATTACCTTACTTATCCGGGCTAAATAATTAATACCTTTAATTGGAAACTACGAACAACGTGAGCCTAAATAGCTACATATAAAAGTACACATCTTCAGCTTGAATACGATTTATCATACTTTTAAACATGCCTATCACTACTCCCAGTTTAGTTAACAGTCAACTAACTCCATTTTGTAAATTTATACACCATTTCTAGCGTTGCTTTCTCATTTAGTCGACCACTGTGATATTTGTAGTAGCTTATACTTCTTCGCTCAAACTCTACTACGCAATATTTCACTTTTGTAAATAAAAGGACTGACACCTTTAAAATTAAATCATTGCATCGTATAACGATGACCAATTTTTTCCTTTTTTATGGATACATTAAAAGCATTAAATATTGATGACTGATAAATAAATACTAAACAACGTAACGTCGTGAAACTTTAAACTTCTTTTATACAATTTTATTAATTTTATAGCTTTATAAAATTAATACATTAATTCATTGTCATTATTTTCAAACAGCTATCGCCATTTATACGTCAGGTTGGGTATTTTAATTGAGCAAAACAAAAATTATAAATGCATGCGAATCAATCTTTGTATATTAGATCATTTAGTGAGGTGATCGATGTTATTTGGGAAAGATATACGTTGTTTACTAATATTTTCAACAAAAGTTCGCTTAACAAGCATCACGCCTTTCGTACGAATCTTGTCACGAGACAGAGCGGTGTTCGGAGTATACGTGAGATTTTATGAGATTGCATAAAGTAGTAGAAATAATAAAAGGTAGTTTAAAGAAAACGTATCGATTATTTATTTAGAAGATTAAAATAAAATTACGGAAATAATCCACGATTATTTGGTAGTAGTGGTACTGAACTTAATGTTGAAATCTAACAGCTACCTGCTTAGAGGCAAGAAGCTGACTTCATTTTTCACGTTCATGGCACCAACGTAAACCGTGCGATTATGCCGTCATTGTGAAAAAAGTTTGGATGTTTCCTGGTACATGCTTATGCACATTATTAATAAGGATTTAAAAATTCCGGTAATTAAAGATGAAATTACAGTATTTTACAAGCATAGACGACTTAACCATCCAAATCAATAAGCAAAAGATTCTACAGAAACATATAAGATATTCAAAATTACAAAAATATAAACAGCTATAATGATGTATCTATAATACACTAGCTAAAAACGTAAGGAAGCTTCCAAGAAGGATCTCATAATTTTCAAACATTTTTTGTGTTTCTAACAAAAATTATATATAATTATTGTTTTATTTTAATAAAAATATAGTCTAAATTATTCTCTCTACGGATCTGAATGTTTGGGATCACTCGTACTGAAACGACCTCAACGAAATTCTGGTAACCACTTTTTATCTATTGAAATTGGTTCTATAGAGTCTTTATAGAATTTATCAAGCCTTTCATTGGTTTCGGTGATGATTTTTTACTCAAAAAATGATCCTTAATCATTTTTTGAAATATGAAATCAATAATAATCTATTATGTTCTTTGGTGCTCGCAATCATCATTTGTGTCGCGCGTCGATCGAATTTTCTGATGGGATTTGTTAATAACTGTTATTGAGTCTCACCGCTAATTTCGATTGCGATGAAATAAATGATTTTAGATCGGTTAATTAAATACGGATAGAATTAGATTCGATCTTGCTGCATATCGTTTTTCGCTTACATCTGTAAATGCGTTTATGACCGTAGAATTAATTATATGGCGCAACGGGATACTATATTGATTATTAAACTTTCAATCATTTGTTCTTGAATTACCACTGAATTATCTATTGGAATTTATTCTACCGGTTGCCCGCATTTGTCTCGTTTAATGTTCAGATTTGTTTTTGACATTCATACCTTATTTGAAGTCGGCTCTTGATGTGACACCATGTCGACGGAGCAACTAATAAACAGTTCCTCAATGTTGTGCTGCAGAATATCGCCATCGACTCGCCTCCTTGAAGACCACTATGTTCTTTAGCTGTTTGGCACCCATCGAAGAAATTTCGGGGTCATGAGCTGATAGATAAGTCGTCGTAACATTACAGACTGAGTTGAACCTGATTGCACTTAACCTTTCTGAGCTTTGGATCTTATTTTTATAGTATAAAGCGTATAAAGCGATTGGTTTTTATTTTTATAGTTATCGTTTTAGAGGTAGATATTTATTAAAGGCTAGTCGATCTTTCAACAAAAAAAGACTTCCTTAATACATCATTTTTTTCTGGATTTAAAACGATTGTAAACTTATTATTAAGATGACAGAAAATATATTAGTTATAAGTAAAATGTTGTTCGACCAAGATTCAGGATTTTATTTTATTTTTGGTACAGCGAATGTTGAAACAATACATATTTGTCTTTTTGTTAAAAAGAGCAAGTTTTATTTGAAAAATGTTAGTTGACATCGATTCCTTGGACAATTTTGTACAGTAATCCGTAATAAAACATTGAAAAAAGAAAAAAACCTGTGTAAAAAGTAATTAAATTGTCTTTATAGAAAAAAAGTAAATTATATAAAGAAATTAAAGAAACGTATGAAAAAGTAACAAGTTCAAAAGGGATACATATAACAGTATTCAACTATCTATTAGAGCCAATCAATTAGAAAGAGATTGTTGGTTATATTTGGTGAAAATAGCTAATATCTTCATGAATAGAAAGGAATATTATCAGATCTACCCCCAATAACTAAGACTTCTCTTATAAGTTGTGATGGAGCCCGTTGTTACTCGCAGCCTTAGATTAGGGCTTATTTTTCCGAGGTCGCCAACCTCGAAAAATTCGTTGCTTATGTTTGGTACAGAGAAGGGGGAGAGAGAGGTAAATGGCGCTCGCCGGCTCAGTATTTCTTAAGCTGTAGAGTTGTTGTGAGATTTCTTCCTTTTTTTTTTTTTGTTTAACGAGTAGTAAGTGATGTGTGTGGGTGCCAAAAGGTGTTAGTCTTTTGGTTCGTGACTATTGATCCGGTAAGTGACATTGTCTTACTCTTTCTCTCTCCCTTCGTGCCATTTTCCATTATTTATTTTGTTTTCGTGCGTTGGGCCTCGCTCGGACCTCCTAGTTAATAAGCCGGAACTTGGCGACGGCCGTTATATTTTCTTTTGTTTTATTATATACTGTCGCTGACTTTTTTTTTGTTTATTTCTGCTTTTATTCGCGCTTTGTGTTTTTTTTATAGTTCTCAATAAATCTCTTTTTTTGTAAACGTGCGTATCCTCATTTAACGCCTGCCTATTCATCTGTCCTTGACCTTTCAAGGTCATAAGCTATCTTGTGCACGATAGGCTGTATCGCGTCTCTTATTTTCCCCTTTTTGTTATTTTTATTTGCGGTCAATAGATTCTAACGCAACTGAGGGAGCCTTCCCTTATAATAAAGGTAAGTTTTCCCTCTTCTCCTAGGACTTAGAGATTTTACGTTGCAAAGTGGAGAAATAAAAAATGCTGCTGTGTCTTTTTCTTGCGAGAACGTATACGCCGGCCGTGTGCAGATGCTAATGAGACTATTATATGATAGTGCAAAAAGATAATGAAAAGAAAAAGAAACTCCAAATGCGTTTACTTGTGTTCAATTTAAAATAAGTCTATGACATGTTTGCAAAATACGGTACTGAAAGTAGACTCGAATTGGATTGAGATATTTTTGTATACTGCGACCTGATTAATGTATTTTAATAAACAAATTTAAAGGTGTCTACAATGTTTGCGTTTGCTTTCACCACCAAAATCCAAAATTATTAGTTGAAGGCTTGTAATGGAGCTCCTGGCCCTTGGCCGGAATCCGTCGGCTATTTTGTCGGCTGACTAGCCGTTCATCGATGCGAGGATGATAACGTCGGAAAATTTGTTGTACGAATTTTCGGTGGGGACGGGAGAGAGAGGTAAGGCGCATTCACCAGTTCAGTCTGTCTAGTTAGAAATTTTATAGAAGGACGGTGTTTTATTTGGATTTATACGAGAGTTTGGATAGTGAGTGTGTGGCGAAGACTGTTTTCTGTTTTTTTTCTTATTCGAGTCATCGCTAAATCGGTGAGTACCTTGCGTTATCTCTCCTTCACTCTTCTTGCGATTGTGTTTTCTTTTTATTTTATTTTATTTTTTTTCGTTGCGACGATCGTTGCGAGTAATTGTCGCCAATTTCGTTCGGTTTTCTTTTTCTGTTTTTTATTTAATTATTTTCTTTTTCTTTTCTTCCTGCGTTTGTTCGGTTTCCTTTGTGATATTCTTTATGTTTTTATTTTATTTATAATAAATTGTTTTTTTTATCTTTGTTATTCGATTTTGCTTCTTTTACGCTGTCCTTTTATTTAACAATTGTAATAAAAATTCGAGCCGACGAACGGAACTTTCCCCTATATTCTGAAAGTAAGTGTGCACCCTTGCATCCCTATTGCATGACGTCCCTTGTAGGGAAGAGTACGCGCTAGGACAGGTAGGTTAAAGTGACATGTGGCAACCACGATAATTTATTTTATTTTCCATTTTATTTAGCCGGTTTGTTATGTGCTTATTTGTTTTGTCAACGGTTGGCGTTCAGTGAGTAGAGCAAGCAAATTTAAGGTTTGCGTTCTGTCTCACTCGTTAGCCTTGCAAGGGCCGCTGACAGCGTTGTGGCTAGCCAACCCGACTATAGTATCTACCAGTTGGCCTGGATGTAAAGGTGAGTCTATACTGACTCCTAAGAAAGTTAAAGGTTGGCCGACACCGAAATCGGGTTAAAGGTGAGTCTATAACGAATAGGTATAAAGGTGGACTAATACCAAAATAGAGAGAGAGCGCGAATGTTGGGGAATAAATATGACCTTATACTTATTAGCTGAGCGCTAGAGGGCCGCCTATGTATTTAGACAATCAGTGACATGGTTGGTGACCGTCATTGTGGTAACTGGTGCTACCACGACTCTTTTAAAGAGGGCGCGGGTGACGGTGGGTGGGATAGTTTCTGAGCCCTTTTGTAACATTGGGATCAGCTCGTTAGAGGTTAGTAACAACTCAGTCTGCGTACGTTTTAAAATTAGGGTATTTTTAGGTGTTGTGACGTGACTAAGAATTTTTCTGGTCGTGCGCATGCGCAATAGTGATTTTAGTTGTGGCCGTTGTCTAACCGGTATTTGTGAGATTGTCATGATCAATTTTCTTCGGTGTGAAGAGATCGATCTTTATTTCTTTCTTTCTTTCTAATTTATCTTACTTTATTCCCTTTTTTAATCTTTTGTTAATTTTTTTTTGTGCGGCTTGGTAAGAGTCCATGATAATGTCGTTGTTGTGCGACCGAGAGTTAAAGATGCGTCACTTATTTCGACGATTTCGACGAGATGCGCGATCTCGCGGAGAAGTTGAGCGTAAGGACCGAAGGTACCCCTGAAGAATTGAGGGACCGGCTCTTAAGAGTGATGGTTTATAGAAATAGACTACAGCTCAACCCGCTCATTGATCCAAGCGATTTCGTAGCTGAGGAGGTGTCCTACCCTTAATTCTGCGCAGCGTGATTGTCGGGTGAGGGGGCCCATCTTAACCGCGAGAAGGAGTCACCCGTTATAGTGACGATTCCCGAGCATCAGACTGTTGTGGCAGAGGTCTACAACCAGCGAGTGGCCAAGTGCGTGGCCCCCGTATAGGTGCCACTTCCTTAGATCAAGAAAGGACCTTGAAGCAATGGTACTCTTCGGAGAAAGAACTGGTATGTTTCCTTTATAATCGAACGTGCAGAAATATATGGCCATATCGCCGGTTTATACTTCAAGCAATCACTTGGTGTGGGAATTACCTACGTGGTACAAGATGCATGTGCACCGACACCTACGACGAAAACTAGATGCCCGCGAAGTGAAGGGCGTCCCAGCTGTTAGTGAGATCCTTCGAGATTTGATTGCGGGAAATGGGAGATTCAGGACTTACGTAACTATAGCTGCGATCAGGCCATTCCTGAAAGACAGATGTAAGGCCACAAGCGCAAGACGACGCCGTTGGTACACAACTCTCCGTCCTCAGAATCGGAGGATTCCTGCACGAGAAGCTTGCATACGAGCTCGAGCAGTCGATTCTCCAGAAGGAAGTACTCGCAGCATTGGAGGAGACACAGAGTTGAGTACGACTGCGACAGTGCAGTCCGAGTTTTTCGACTGCTATTTACGGAGGGTGATTTTTGGAATGTGTCAAGATTTTGGGAATGTTGACACAGAAATGCTCGCCGCTTTACCAACGGTATTTGGTGGTGAATCCGCAGCCTGTTTAGAGAACAGTAAGCTTGGGTGGCGATTCATGAGCGATTTTATAACCGATTTTCGCTCCTATTTTTGCAGGCATGATAGCTGGAGATATGCCGTTCAATCTCCAGCTTAAACAGCGATCGACCTTGTGTAACGTAAGATTAGGAAATGACATCGAGATCGACCGAGTAACCATAGCGGCGACACAGCGGGATAACCTAGGCGCGATAGTACCGAACGCGGCGACGAAGAAAGAGATTCAGAGAGCCATATTCGATCTCTGGCAGGAGCGCTGGGACACGTCCCAGAAGGGTAGAGTTACACACGCGTTCTTCGGAAGCGTGATCTTGATCGTGTCCAGCTACTACACAACCCAGGTCCTGTGCGGCCACGGGGACTTCAGGCAAAAAACTGATGTCCTTTGGTCGTGCGGAAAAGAGGACCTGCGATGTGGCGGCCTCGACAACGTGTAGCATTTTCTCCTGGACTGCCCCAGATTCGCCGAATCGAGGGAAGATCTGGGGGGGGGGGGGGAGACTCGCTCGCGGTACCGAATGGCCAGCGGTGGCGGCGAAACTAGAGTCCTCTCCCGAATCTTTCGCGACTTTAGTAGAGTACGCGAGGGTAGTTTTCCGCGCAAAGGCAAGTGTCTAGTAGGGACCACACCTGCCGAATCTTTCCTATCCTTCTAATTTTTTCTGTTCTGCGTTACTTCCAGCGTGCGTGTAAAGGGATTTCTTCTTCGACGACTCTTCAAGCGTAACCTCGATAGGCGCGGTCCATCCTAGCGAGTGGTGTCGGAGTCTCTGCGAAAAGCGCACACTCTCGTGAAGACGAGACAAGTGGCTTCTGGATGGACCAGAGGGAAACAAACCTAGGTAAATTGAAACCTCGATCCAAATTCAGTGTGAAAGAGAGAGAGAGCGCGATAATGAGTCTGTAATGTAGGAACGAGTGCCAACGCAAACACATACACATGCGTACACATAACATCGAAGTATACACGGCGCGCCTCGATAAACATGAAATTGGGTGAGGGTCGTAACGAAGAGAGAACGAGCGAATGAGATCGCGAGTAGAAAATCTCAAAAATTAAAAATGTTACACTTTCAGGGTCAGTGCAAAGTATCCTGCGGCAGCTCCAATTCATGCGAGCAATCGCATGGAATAAGTCTACCACGTCCAGCAGGCACTTAATTTTTCCAAGCCCGCTCCCCCAAAAAGTGGCGAACAGGGGTAGATAAATAAGACTCAGTGTATGGATCTCGTGATCGATGTACCTACAGCTAGACATTCGATTTCAAGTGCTGATAGGCCGGCCACTACGCTCAGGTGAGGGGCTGTCTGATTTTTGGCGCTAAACCGTAGGGGGCTTTTGAATCACTAAAGTCCACAGATTCCACAAATGGACAGTGCCCTAGACGTAGTAATTGTGGTAACGAATTCCATGATTCTACCGAATTCTACGGGCAATAACGTGTCGTTGGCAACTGCGCATGTGCATTACTCAATGACTCAAGCTAACGTGCTGGATCTTAGTCACGGAGACGAGATAGTTCTTGAGGCTAGTACGGAGCCCGAGACTGTGAACGACTCTGTGATGGAAAATCGGCGCCTGTTGATAGTGTGCATTGGGGGCAATCCATATTAAACATTGCTGGACAAAGGCGCAAAGGTGACCATCGTGGGAAGAAGGATTGCTGAAGAGTACACTCCGAGATTCTCAACATGCAACGTGACCTATAAAAATGTACCGATTAGCATAATGAGAACGGTTCGTAATATCGCATTGGTTTTTTAAATCGATGGGGTGGTGAGAGTAACTGAGACGAGTGCAGTGCTTGAGGATCTTACCTATGATATTTATTTGGACATTGATTTCTATGATAGGTATGGGTTAGTCGTAACCACGTCTGGCGTGTGAGCGACCGTGCCAATTGGCATGTGTTTGCAGAGAGGGTCCACAATTGTGTGTATTTCCCCTGCCAGATTCGCAAAACATGGCCGACATTATCGGCAGAGATTGCTGGGTTGTCATTGTTGAAAAACAATGTCAAAGTAAAAATTAGCCGATTAGTTAAAAGGATAATTCCAGAAAAGTCTCCGGCTTTCGCGAGTTTAATAGAACTCGTGATAGAAGTTACAGACGAACGCCCTATGAAGGCGATGCTTCGTCAATACTCCTAGTCCAGCCTTAACTTCATGAGAGAGGAGCTTATAGAACAGTGGGAGAAAGGCTTGGAAAAGCCCTCCAAGAATACTTGCAGCACATCTGTGATCGTCCATAAGTAAAACGGATTGAACAGGTTTTGTATTGACTTACGTAAAATGAATAAGGTCGCGAGGGTCGACGGGTATCCGTCAACCAGTGTGGATGGCATCCTTAACAAGCTCCGTGGAGCTGTCTATATATTCCAAAAATGGACTTGCGTAGTGCCTACCTACAAAGTAGCGTGCTCAATAATAATTCTCGACTGTCTCCTCGATGCTGCGGGTCTAAGATCTGATTCAGAAACGTGAAGCAACTTAGACGTTTCTTAAGCATGGTAGGTTGGTACGCCAAGTTTATTTAGCATGAGAGTGACATTAAGGTGCCTCTTGCAAAGCTCATTAAAAACCCCCAACAAGCTTACTCCGCCAAGTCGAAAATCGAGACCCAGACATTAGAACCAGTTTTGAAATATGGAAAGACCGTCTGCGTAGATTAAGCTCGCTTTAAGACTTAGTAATTCGCCATATTAAAGCAGCGCAGGACCGTGAGATTGGTCTTGCGATGTATACATTCTCTGTCGTTTGTAGCCGCTGGTCGAAATGCCAAACTTGACCCTAAATACGAGGGGCCGTATAGGATCATACAGACCCTCTCTCCGGAAGTTTATGACCTGAAGGTTAATAACATCAAGCAGGTGGCCATGACTCATATTTCCGAGTTAAAACGGTATTGATCTCCACAAACCCATAATAATGGGGAGGCCCTTTAGAGATTTTACGAGCACGGAGGAGTTTGTACTGAGCTGTTCGCATGGTGTTTTTTATTTTATTAATTATTTAATTTGTTTTTCTTTGTTGGAATCGTGGTTTATATAGATGATGGCAACCTTTGAAGAGGAAGTAGAGATGATGAGCAGGATCCTGATGGCGGAGCCGTCTTTCCTCCTAAGGATGAAGTGGCCGATGGGCAGGCTATAGAGCTACCCATCGAACCACCTAGATCGAGCCTTCAGTTCGAGTTTGCTGATCAGGCCAAAACCCGGCAGTCATTTGGGCCGAAATCATCAGGACCCTCCAGATGAATGCCAAGTATGGTAACCGAAGGCACTAAATATATGGATGCTTACGTTTTTCCGCTCTCCTCTGGCCGGCTTCGAGTGTCTGCGGTGAGGTCACTGATCCCACCACTGCGTGATGAGGGTGAGATCGAAGGTTGGCAGGCGCGAAGATGCCGTGAAAGCCAAAATGGCGGAGGACAGAGCCCGCTACACATTTGTAGATGAGACCCGGTTCCGCGTAGGACAAGATGGTGCACTTATCCCTACCAGATGAACTGAGCTTCGGTGGATGCGCGCCTCTAAGAGATGCGAAGACGAGACGGCAAGTGTAGATGGAGCCGCGCCCACCCGCCCGGAGTCAAGCACAGTGCCAGCCCCGAGAATCTCCTTGTTGGCTGTAGTCCTTTCACCCCTGGCGATATCGTGGGAGTTATCCTGGAACGGTATTGGACCTTGCATGGGGAGTAACAGAGATACTTTCTCCATTGTATCTTTGGACAAGCGCCGTATTTGGAGGGAGGTGGTGTCCTGACCGTCGCTTACGCCGTTTGAAGGCGGCTGACCAATATCCAGCGAATCGAGTTATTGGGTCGCTCCTAGACGATGGAACCACTGGCGCACCTGCGACTCTAGAGCTTGGTGGTTGGCCTTCTCCATAGTTTTTTTGGATGTTTGGTTTTTAAGTTATTTTATTTTTATTTTGATTTCTATTTTTATAATTTATTTGTAGGGTATTTGGATTTAGTTTTTTGGGGGAATTTTGTGTGTGTGTGGGGTGTACCAGAGTCCATCGGCTATCTTGTCGGCTGATAAGCCGTTCATCGATGCGAGGTCGACAACCTCGGAAAATTCGATCTGCGAAGGAACGACGGGAAAAGAAGAGAGAGGCAAGGCGCACTGACTGCCTCAGTCTAGTTTAAAATTTTATAGAAGGGAAGATGTTTTTTTGAATTAGTCCGAGAGTTTGGATAGTGAGTGTGTGGCGGAGATAGTTTTCTATTTTCTCTTTTGGATTTGAGTTTTCGCTGAATTGGTGAGTACCTTGCGTTATCTCTCTCACCCTTCGTGCGATTGCGTTTTATTTTTATTTTATTTTGCGTATTTTGTTTTGTTTTGGTCCACGCTCAGTTTTCTAGGCTGTATAGCCGGAGCTTCGCAACAGCCATTGCGTATAATCGTCGCCAATTTCGTTTGCTTTTCTTTCTTTTTTTTAAGTTATTTTCTTTTTCTTTTCTTTATTTTCTTTGGAGTTATCTTTTATTTATAATAAATTGTTTTTTTTATCTTCCTTATTTATTTAACCTCCTTACCCGTTCAGATCCTTGTTCTCCCCCTTTATATTCAAGGTAAGTGTGTACCCTTGCATCCGCGTTGCAGGCTCTAAAATGACAGTAAATAATTTGATGTTCAAATATGAAGAGTTAGTTCAAATAATAGTTTGTGAAATCTAAATTTACGCATTTCTTCAGCTACGGAATTATAAGAATGGGCTCAGAAAGCCATACCGGTTGTATCATTTCCTCACTGTATAATAGGATAACATACAGAAATTGTGGAAAAATTATGATCAGTATTAAACCAAGCGTTGTATATAGATGGTATCTCAAGTTATGCATTTATTTCTATGCATAAAAAAACAGCAAGGAATAAATTGAAAACGAACATATTATACTTCAGAATATACTATTAAATATGTACAAAATATTTAAATAAATATTTAACCGAAAATTCGTACTTAAAAAGTTAAGAAAATATTTATAAAATTGTAGTAAAATAATTGTAACAATTGTGAAATTAAATTTCATATTTATTAGATAATTGAGTATTTTAATTTGATAATCTTAACATCTTTTGAATAATTTAACATGATATAACTAAACAGTTTTTACTCTGACTAAATTGGAAAAGGATTATCTTGTAATATTACACTCCATATAATTCCGACTAAATTGTTAATATTTGGGTAAATGAGACAGTGTTCATGCCGATATTAATTATTATTATTACATAATATCTGGCTCCCACCACTGAGTTAGAAAACCAAACTATTTGGAAATATGTCGGGAGAGAATCGACGTGTCGATCGGACGCCTTTAATTCAATTGAAGACGACTGTCTCAGCGACGCAGGTAGACTTTTATTTACACGCTCATTACCGAGCCCTTATTAAACATCTAATAAGTTTTATTACGGATTATTATATCAAATTTTCTAAGGAATCGATTTCAACTAACATCTTTCAGATAAAATTTGTTCTTTTTAACGAAAAAGGCAAACATATATTATTACAACATGTATATATTCTCAAAATGAAATTTTTCGCACGTATTTTGAAAGAAAAAATCATGCAGATCCGATTAATAGTTTCTGAATTATAACATTAAAAAAATACATATTGTGATTCAATTGTTTATAACTCTTTAATTAATTAATATTTTAGCGTAAAACTTTATACAAGCGATGGCCTACATATAGACATTCGATATATTAAAAATAAAAAAAATCTGAGACCTTGCCTGGATTTTACCTAAAACTAATTTGTTTTGTGTTATACACACACACACACACACACACACACACACATCCATACATATGCACCAATGGTATATTATATTATAGATTACTAGAATCTTTATAATAAAAAAATGTTCTCGTATAGAACAGGAAATTTTTATTAAATCCTGAATTTCAGTGCATTCTGACTTATATAATCTGAAAAGCTTAATGGCAGATTATCGCCAGCTAGAGATGATTTCTAGCTCTATATCCAGACTTTAATACCATATAAATAACTTAGTATTGAATTAAAGGCATAGAAAATTGCTGGATAAAATCTTTGAAAATGTTTTAGCGTTAAAACGCCTTGAGGCGTATTTCGCCTCTCTAAGACTTAAATACGTGTCTAGTGAGATGATAATAGATTCCTGAAAAGAGATACTCTTAAAAATTTTCACGGTGGCATTCTTCATAAAAAGTGTGTTCAATTAGTACTTCCAAAGAATTGATGTTATTACGAACTATAAATAATAAAATTAATAATGTGCGTATTGTAGTTTTGAAAAATTAAATTAGATGTGAATATTTTTATAATATTGTACATAAATGCTGGACCATTGAAACGTTGAAAAATAAAAAATCGGATCGTTGATAAGCCGATGTGTTGATGACGTCAAGATAGTTAGTCGCCGTTTAACCTTGGATCCTGTCGATGGGTTATTTTGTTAATCATGTGAAGTCTTTTATGATCGTGTTATTTCATATAATTCAGAGTTGAGAGACATTTTCAGAGCTTATTCGGGATTAAGAAAGATTAAAGGGGCAGTCATAAAAAGAAGTAGAAGAGAAGTTGAAGTTCTTCGGTTGTGAAATACTACACTGGTATATTGGAACTGAAAACGTTATTATGTTATTTGGGAAACTACATTTCAGCGAGAATGTACGTAAACTAACTCCGTCCATTTTTATGTATTTTGTTTATTAGCTTATTTGTAATTTGGTAATAAAAATCAGATTTAATAGTGCAGTCCATGTCGAGATACTCCTAGCTATTTTGATACAAGTTGATCATTTAGATTTAGCGTAGCTCTCATCACATCTTTACTGACATGATCTTGATACACATTCTAACTTAAAATTCTATTTATGATCGATCTTATTTGGAATCTTATTTGGAAAGCAATATCTGCAAAAATATTATTTTAAATTTATAAATATATAATTACTATCTGAACAATTTAGAAAATAAATAAAGTTTGATTCTTCAAGAAAAAATCAAGGAAACAAAATTGAAGTACGGCAATTTTACGAATGGTGTTGAATTTTTACAGGCTGTTTCGAACAGTTTTCAATGTGTGTTCATTATAACAGAACAATTACCGGTATAGCAAAAAAATTTTATTGGTTAGATTAATTGAACAGCCCTCTGTTACTTATAATGCTAAGCTTTGCAAGCAATGAAAGACTGCATGTTAATGGACATGTAGTAATGTTACATTTAGTACTTCATCTGAAAAACAAAGGTTCAAAATTAACAAAATGCTTTTTATTAGGAGAGTATTACTGAGACCTACATTGTCAGTAAGTAGAATGTGATTCATTATGAGTGTTTTATGTCTATTTACAGGTTTCGCTTGGACGTATAAGAAGTCAACTGAAACTATGCAGTAATTTTTTCAGACAAGAATTATTTTTCTAACGTGTTTGAGATATATATGGAAACATATTTATTGATTTATATCATGGTGATGCATTAAGAATGTACTCAAAATCATTATTTCAAAGTGAAATGTTTGCTGAAAAAGTTCGTATTGATTACATTATGATTCAGCTATGATTCAGTTATGATTCAGTTATTACTTTAAACAAGAATAAGACATACTGTAAATCCAATTTTCCCTATTTTTATTTTTTCAGAATTATAATAGCTTCGCCATAAGATTTTAAGAAATTTTCCGTACGGTAGGTGTTGTAGTAAACATTTATGTATGTATAAGAAAATGAATAAAAATTGTATTTTTTCATAGTAAGAAATTTTTTCTTCAGAAATATCTTTGATTAGTCTACGAAAATATAGAGAAGGAATGAGATGTAATCATAAAAAAATTCTATCTTAAAATAAATATTTTTAAAATACAAACTAGTTTCAGAAAGCTGGTTATTATCAAAACATGTACTAGAATCTTTTTGAGGGCAAAGATGTTAAATACTTTTTTTATGTCTTTTATCATTTGTAACAAAAGAAAATTTTATTTTTTATGTCCTACCTAGCTTCTTTGAAAAATTTTTAATTATACTTAATTTCCATTCTGGGGTTTAGACTACCTACTTGCACAGCGATGGTATTAAAACTTCTATATTTTGTGATTTTTGTCAAAGTAGGCATAAAAGGATGATCAATAGTGTAAGTTTCTATGTAAGAAATGTCAGAAGAGGTCCGTGACGTATTATAGTTTTATATAAATGCTATCTAGATGTATGTACTAAAGAACAAATTAATTTGACGTATGCATTAAAGCATGAAGTCAACTGTTATAGTCATTGGACTAAATATATTTGTTTAATCGACCTTAGATATATTAGTATAATTACTGAATTTATACCAGACAAGTTATATAACATATCTATTGAAGTTGGTATACAATTTGGTACAATATGGTTTGATAAGAAATGTATACCTTATTCATTAAACTGTCACAAAATAATTCTTATATATTTGTAATTATGATATGCGAGTAACTGTTTGGTAATATAAACTGTTATGCATTCGTAATTAGTATACTACAAAATAAATAATTATATACATATAACTGTAATAATTTAAAAAATTTCTATAAGCGACTATTTTGTAAACAATTTTATTGCTACATGATGATAAAAAAATGTTGTAAAAACTTCTTTTATTTCAATCAAAGTTGAATACATTCGAGTATTTTAAATTCCTTTATCTGCTTGATCTGATTTAACAACATTTCCCAATTACTCATTCGAAATACACGTTTTAATTTATTATAATGCTTTATTTGGAGAATTCTTTAAACACCAGTATGAAACGAGTAATATGTGTTTGTGTTTTGTTTTTATTCCTAAAGTGGAGCTGGAAAGCTCTATCAGCCAACCCTGTCTAGCACGTGCTAACAGCAATGCGAAGCTTTCACTTACTAAAATATTTCCACTTATCCTACTCTATATCCCATCTTGAAAATGTTTGTTAAGCATTACTTTATGGAGGCAGTCTATTGAATTCTCAGTCCGTCAGATTAGATTCGATATTTACATGGTTAATCATTACTTTTGCTCAATATTTCTATTAATAGAACTTAGATGTTCGACGATAAATCTAACCAGTACAGTCATTGTGTCTCATTATTCTTATAAGAAATTTTTAGAAACCTTCAGACCCACAGACACTCGTTGTATTAGTGGCATTTCCACATTCTACCAATTAATAGGGATAGGACTGCGTGAATTGGACTTTACGACCATGGAAGGATCACAGGCCACTTTCAGTACATTCAAGGTTCAAGCTTCAAGATTTAAGCACGCCGCTTCTTTCCATGCCTATTGATTCCACTGCTTGTTAACTCAGCGAACAAAGGGACATCTCTCTATCTAAGATATTGGGCATCCCGTTGTACTTTTACTATTTTACGCAATTCCAACCACTCCTATCGTCGGTTAATGTTGTTAGATCAAAGCACGATTAATCATTGCATCGATCGCTAACTCTACAACTAAACTGGTTTCTAAAACCGAAAAATGTTAAGTCTATTAAGGATGATATGCCGACCCTTGTTAAAATTAGTGTCGTATTTCTATTAGTGATTTCCAACTCTAGTCTCGCAAAAACCTCAAGAAGTGAATGACCACTTGTGTTATTTTTCGTGATACCTTATTCTGATTCCTAGGCATTGAAGTCGTCTTTTTTAAATTTCAGTTTATTATTCGTGATGCTGTTGACGATAGCATCCAATAAACGCTTAAATTCTTTTATATAATCGCAATATGAAAGATAGTAATTATACTTTGATACCGATCACCTCCATATAGGCCGTAAGGAACGGTTGGTTTTCTGATATATGGAATTCTTTAGGTATGCAGATAGCTGCTTTGCTGGAGGTATTCATAAATCAATTTGGGTCAAATAGATCCCTGTACTTCTCACTGACAATAAAGATCTCTATCCTTTTTTTTTAATCATTCGTAGCAGTAAGTTTTGTGCCAGCGCGGAGTGATTTAAATTTATTTGGCTAACCATAGCCATTGTCGTTGGAACGTACTTCTTATTATTGCACAGATTGTCTTCATGGTGTGCAATTTATTGCTTTGTATCTTTTCTTTTTATACTTGCAACATTTGGCCGACTTATGGATTGGGCTTTTATAATCCCTCGAAATGTATTCAGTTTTATGACATCTGTGGTAACGTGTCGATACAATTTTTAATCGATACTTGCAGTTGACGTATCTAATCTTCAATTATTCCTTTTCATAAAATTTTTATAGCTGTTATTGGGAGAAGGACGTTGGATCGCCTGAGCCTCTTGTAGGATTTCCTTATTTGTATGGTTTTTAGAGCTATGAGTAGTGGAAAAATGTTTAAATAACCAATGTTTTCCTGGCCTAGATGTAAATTCTTGATTTTGTCAAAGACAGAAACAATGTGGGCAAACATGAAGAATGTAGCCAAACAAGTAAGGGTCGTATTTACGTCTTTTCTTTAGCAGATGATGATGCATGACAATGTCAGCGCCAGAACAAGGAGGTCTAAACAACTATGATTTTATACAACTAACAAAACTCGCCCTATCGCATCAATTTTGTAATAATCATATATTATTTTCTACTACGGAATAACAACTTAATTTTGTTCTTAATATACATTAATATAGCTCATGAAAGATACTTATTTTCTAGCAATGTTTGAACTTATTTTCTGATGAAGATGCTCTAGAATACATTACCAATGGTTTTAGAACTACTGACGATCAAAAAAATGTAGAAGTCGATCAACTTACTCATCGCTTTATTGATTTAGCTCGCCAAGTTGAAGCTTTTTTCTTGCAAAAACGATTTTTACTGTCAGCTTTGAAACCGGAGCTTATCATTAAAGAAGACATTACAGATTTGAAAATGGAAATAGTACGAAAAGAAGAACTCATAAAAAAACATTATGATAAGATATTGATTTGGAAAAATTTACTTTCTGAAATGCATGGTTGGGTTCAGCCAAATGGTGAGTAATTACATTGATTAATAATACTTTATTTAGAACTATGAATATTTTACTTGATTCTTTAATATGAATGTTGAGAGGAAATAAAACTGCAGATCATAACGGACAAGCATTTCACAAATATATTAAGAATTTGTCGTCAACTTAAAGGTGAAGAGATCGAAGACTATGCAATTTAAATAAATAACATAGTTAAGTACGTTCGTACTACTAATGTTTATTGATGACTCGGCCTTCAATACAAAAGCAATTCATGCACTGATCGGCGTGATGGCTTCGCTAGTCGCTTCTTGAAATAATTCTTGCTCGGCTCAGAGAGAGAAAATAAGACGTGTGTTCACGATCAAATGCCTAGCTACACCTTGGGGACACTGTCCTCACTTTGGACTAATCTCTTTGATAAAAGTGTTTTACCTTCGTGAAAATCCTTAGATCAGAGTGGAAGCGGGACAAGAACAAGTCCATTTGGAATTACACCCGCGAGTGGTACACGTAATATCTTCGTTTTACTATCGTTTGGTGTGAGATAACGAAACGCAATCTACGAATATAGAAACGGAAAAATCTGGGGGTTTGAGTGAAATCTTGGTCACGCGTTGACGCTTAATTAATGTCGACTATTGTACTCTTCGTATCTCTCTTTCTTGCCAGGTTCTCGCTGTCTTTGTCACACACGTGGGTACCCCATTGCATCTCGTCTATCTATAAAATATCTTTATATATAATTTTCAATTGAGTCAAGCTCCGGCTATACTGCCTGGAGAACCGAGCGAGACCCAACAATAATAAAAAAATTAATTTAAACGACGCACGGAGGGTGAGAATAATAAAATAGACGTATTAAAATGGAATGATGACGTAAAATAGCTTTAAATTGAGTCAAATCAGAATTAATATTACCTCGTGTTTTAGTCTATTATGATTCAAATAAAATAAATCATCCTAGCTTAATACACGTCGACATACGCTCAGAACTTGAACCATTATAAGTATAAATCAATGACTATTAATCAATGCTATTAAGCATTATACAACTGGGAAAAGTCTCACTATAAAAAAATATAACCATCTAACTATAACAAGATCCCCCTCTGGCTAAGATACATGATGAAGTAATTCCCACGTGTGAGTATTACCTTACTATATTAGAAAGAATTCAGTATTGTATACTTTAGTGTCGTATCTTCTGAATTAAAAGTTATCTATTAGACTGACTACCTTGTTCTTGTCCAAAAAATAAAAATTAACATTACAAAATAAAAATTTAATTCAAATTTACTTATGGCTTATTTATTAAATTAACGAAAATTTATATCCCGTGCAAAATTATATTTCATCACCTATATATTAGCCAAAAATATAAAACAAATAGTTTATCAGTGCAAAAAAAATAGTTTCTAGATTTTTTTAGTCACGTAGGGATGTTTTTCTGTACATTGTTGTATACGTGACACTTCTGTTTTGTTTCTCGGTAGTAGGTTTTGATTTTGCGCAATTCTTTTACTTTTCAAGGTTTCACCTCTTTTAACGACGCACGGAGAGTGAGGGAGAGAACAATAAAATTACTCACCGGATCAGGAAGAATCGCAAATCTAGAATAAAAAAAACTTCACTCTTAACACGTCCACTTAATCAAAACAAAATCAACAAACTTCCCACATCAACAGCTAAATTCCTACTGAGCCGGTGAGCGCGTCTTACTTCTCATCCCCCTCCGCTTGCCCGAAAATTCTAAGCGAATTTTCCGAAGTCATTAACCTTGCACCAACGAAGCGGCTAATTGGTCGACAAGATGGTCGACGGACTGCGGCCAAAGGTCAGGAGCTCCCTCAGACACTTAAAATATGGATGGTCTCTTAATGTCTAACCATTTATACTCGGTTCTAGAAAAAAAATGAATTAACATATGTTTGTTTATTTTGTGGAATGAAACTCATTATTTCGGAAATACTGAGACCGATTATTTTACAAGGCCTTCATGCCTCACAAATAAGTATGTCTATAATGATAATGTGCACTGTATTATATAAATGGTCACCGATCCTTAATATGGACATAAAATGTTTGTACAATATGCAATCAATTACCTAAGAATTAAGCGATAACCATTTTAACTCTGTGATTGTAATCGGAGAAAACATGATCGATTATACATGTAGATTCTTTAGACATTTTTTATGAACACATGTTTCTCGTGGTAGTTGATACTCACTCTAAATAGCCCACAATAACTGGCTCTGAGAGCATAATACCAATTTGTATCATACAATCGAGAAATACAAAAACATTATGTCTGATAATCGCCCGCAGTTCAAGAACACCGAGTTTCAAAATTTCATGCGAAATAACAAAATCATACATGCGTTCTTGCCTTCCCACTGTTTAACAATAAACAGAAACATTGAAAAATTCGTTAACACCTTCAAAGACAACTTTGTAAGCATTGTACAACTGGGAAAAATCTAACGGCAATGACAAATTACGTATGACATTCGATACAATGCATGTTACACACTCACAAATTAAAAATGATGTTTTGACTGTAGATTCTGAAAGAACGGAAAATGTTACATATTTTATTATTTTTCTATCATAGCTCAAATGTTATTTAAAGATCGCTTTATATTGCTATAAAGTTCATATCATAATTAGAAAAATATGAAAATGTGGTTTGGAACTAGACTGATGTTTCAATAGTCTTTGAAGAATAATGAATTCGAATTCAAGGTCAGTTTATCCAACCGGGTCAAGATCAGTTCAAATTCAATTCGGGGAAAAAATGTAACTGTTTCAATAATTACTTTTACATGTTTTGAGGACCGCTAAATCTGAATTTGGTGCCAGAACTAGTTTCTTATATTGCCAAAACCATACTTAAAATTTAGTCAACATTTGGTAATGTTTTGCAAATTCATAGAAAATTACTGCAGGATTATATCTAATTCAGCCGTGTAATGCCTAAGTAAAAATGACGGTATTTGAGGAAGTAAATAACACGTTGGATAACGAAAAATAGTAAGGTTTCATAAATCCTGTTTCATATTTTTTATTCTCATATAACGAACCCTTTTATTTTCAAAAGAACTATGCAGTAGATTTTATCTTCTCTTCTACTTTTTGTGTCTTGTTTTCCTTTTTAAGCACCCAGTAAAAATTGGATATAATTACATCACACTTTTCTTGGTACTGATGTTTCATTTTCTTAATAATTTGCTAAAATCAATTACCTGCACTGCGCAATGCGCACTGCCCAATAACCCATCTTTGAAGTTTTTCAATTTTTCCATAAAACCTCAGTCAATCTCACAATCTTCACTCTTATGATTTTCGAAATAGTTCTTTGCAACTTTTTTGAAACATAATCATGTAGCCATTTCGGTAGGGTTTATTTTTGTAACAATTTTATCATTTATGAACAAAGTATGAGTGTGAGAGCAATCGAAAACTTTTAAGTTTGGTGTCGTTTATTTTAGGAAACTTCCCTCTTAATAATCTAAAACATTCAATGTCCTTATCACTTGACAAACTGCATGATAAAATCAAGTTTAATCTAAAGCGTTGGAAGGAAAATATTTGAAGGCGCTATAAAAAGTTCATGAATGGTATATTTAAATCCTGGATGAAAGTTATTTATCGTTTTCCACTATTTCTGTACATAGTGATATTTATATCTCTACTTTCCTGTATACATAAGAAATAAGGATTTTTCGCAAAGCCTATTTGCGGTCTCAAAATCAGGACTGAAATTTGAAGATCACCAAAGTTGTTGGCGATTGGTGAAAAAAGCGTTAAATTTATCTCCTAAGCCAAAAATCATAATGCAGAATTGAGCCATTACCGTTGAAGAAGAATTAACTTATAAGATAGTTTTTTAACATAAATACAAAAAATGTCAGAAAATAAGGATGAAACATTAAAAAAACAATTCTATAGTCACTATTTGTGAGTGTACGAATTCAAAGCGACAACAAATGGGAAAATATTGTAAAAAAACTTAAACATCGACCCTGGATTCAATAGGATGCTAATTCGGTTCCAACATGGATCGACGACAGCTGTGGAGTAGGGACGAAGGAGGCATGACGAAGAAAAAGGAAAGAAAGAGTACGATAGAGTTGTTAAGCGCGCGGGACGTGAGTCATTCAATAACTAGTTGATGTCACCTACGATTCTTTTTGATGACCATTAACAGTCATAAAAGACGAATATCCGCGTTTATTTATTTTATACATCATGTATAACATATATCTGCCAGTAGTATGATGGATAGAGGAGGGATGGATTGCGAATAAAAGGGAACCAAATTGAAAGAAAGGTTTTTAAACTTTTAATTAAGTTTACACATCGCTGCCTTAAAATATAATTGGGAAAGGTGACATTGGTAGTTAAGAATCCTTCACAAATAATCTTATCTCTACTTCAGTCTACGAATTCAAAGCAATAAAAAATGGGAAAATATTGTAAGAAACTCGACCCAGGAATTTCTCAAAATTATTCAATAGTATGTATTGGATTATATGTGTCTACTTGCGTATCGATAGCCAGAGGCCCGTGCAATAGGATGCTAATAGCCTGAATTTTGCAATGGATAACTTATTGAATAAAATGAAATGAAAAATGTGAATAATAGCATTTCAATTTTGATTAATGTTTTTTTTGTGCTAAAAACTACTATAATAACTCATAAAATACAATATTTATAAAATAATATGATAATTTTTGCATTCGATTAAATATATATTTTCTACTAATATTTTAAAAACTTTTTCTTCGTACGCATACTTTTAGTTTTATTTGTAATTTTATGGTTGCGCTTACATGCAAGTGTGAGTAATCGCGGCATCTATCACATGGATAGCTCTCATGTCCAAATATTCATGTAAAATGTTATGTACTCGTTTAATTAAGGTATTTTCATTCTTCTTGCTCACACTTATTGTCTTCTCTTAGTTATTATTATATTTTTTACAGGTGCTATTACTAATAGCTCACACACGTCTGCTTATTTATTATTTTATTGCCCTTTCTTTACTCTCGCACATTTCATCATTCCGCTCTCGCTTTGTCTTATTTGCAGGTTCGCTGTTTCTTTTTCGTCCGCTTTTCCACACACCGGCCTGGGTATCCTCTCTCGGGCTTCGTTTGTATGAGCGAAACAACAAATTTGTATTTTACTACAACACGTACCTGATGACCTTCAGCGAAAGTACTAATATTTGTTAACAGTGTTTATATATAATTTTATATCAATCTGCCTCTGCTCGTCTGCTCTTTGTAATGTTTTTATTTACAAATGAACAATATTTTGTATTCTGTTTCGAATAGTACAATGATAGACACTTTTCTAATTACTTCATTAAGTAAGCTTTCAATAAGATTTACACGTTTATCAAGGGAAATTGTTTTTTTTTTAATTTTTAGTATTGATAATAACTTTTTATCCATAAGAACAGCAAAGATTAAGAAATTGGAACGAAGTATCTTATCGTAAGTTGATGCTTGAAAGTTACCAACAAAAAACATAGTGAGAATGGGAATGCGTGATTCGAAGCATTTTTACATATTGCACAATATGGAAGACAATAGAATTAAAAAATACAAATAATATTCCACTTCCGCTCTTTCACTACGTATCCACAGTCGCACTGACATGGTCCCCTCGTTCTTTCTTTGCTCACTTTTTGTCTCTCTCTCTCTCTCTCATTTTATCTATTGATAAATGTCTATTATAACAATTTAATTTTACTCATCGTCGATTTCATTATAATTAATTAGTAATAATCTGTATGTGAGGGGTTATTTAACGGGTGCATCTATTGTTAATTTACAATTAAAAATCAATAATGTCATGACATTATAATTAATATTTGTTTTATAGCGGAAGCAACGTAGTTTCTATCATGTTTTCCCGATGTGTTTAATCTTATTAATTCACAAATTCTTTACATCGAGAATGAGTATAAATAAGGCCAGATAAACACTCCGTTTGGACGTTCAAATTATTATCGTAATCATCTTCAATTTATTATTATAAAATAATGATTCTAGTGTAAAATTTTAGATGGAGTTTATATATTTCAATTAAGAATAGCTGTTATTTTACTTTCTGTCTTTATTATAAATAGTTTAAAAAGTATCACAATTTAATTATTTAAAATGTTAATAATTTTTATTAAGAACCAGAGTATGCAATTTCCGGTCAATTTGATTCCTTCACGGCAAAAAAATTGTTGAAAGAACAATATGGTTGATTCTTGACTATATCAATTGGTTCAGACACTGGTCAAATAATTTTTTTCAAACTTTGCATAATAATTGCATATATATAGATAAATATTTTCCTTAATTTTACTGTCGAAATATTAACTAGGATAAAGGTTAAATATATCTAAGAAATTATAGTAAAATTTAATCTAAAGTCTATATTTTGAAAACTGACAGTATTCGAATTTATACTGCAAAATACGGGTAAAACCTCAAACTTATGACGAACTACACTGCGTCTTATTTGACCACTGCTAATCTTTTTTTAAGAAAAAATATCCTAGAGATATTTATAATTCTTTAAGAAATACGATTATAATTTAATGGAAAATTATATATTTTTCTTTTATACAATATAATTTGAAATCATTAGTAATTTATAAAATAAAGTCCCTATTGTCATTATTATTTTTCAAATAATTTTCGTTTTTATTGGTATTTTTACGTATCAACTTTGGCAAACGATTACGCAGGCCAATAAAAATTTATAAAAGTCAAGAACCAAATACCAGACATTAGTGCACTCAATGAATTTTCATGCGCTGATTCCGAAGCTGGACTCAGAATTGCTCTATCACCCTTGGTTTTCTAGATAACTTAACGTAAATGAACCAAAAACACGCTTTTTTGCTATATTTGACCATATGTAAAATTACAAAGGACTTTTTGTGTGTAATTCAAACCACAGATTCTAAAAGAGCAACGCTTGGGCTACAAAAAGCACTAGTCAAAATATTTTTTAGCATTTTTTTGTCGGAGATAGGGTAGTTGGAAAAAATTCTATCAGAACATTTCACAAGAGGCTGATAATAATAAGAAAATTGATATTCATTTCACATACCTGGAAACACACTCGCGCTATAGCATCAAATGTATTAGAGTTCAGGCAAAGCAGAGACTTTAGTCTGCTGAGATCCCATAACCTAAAAATCAACATTTCCGAGGCCAGTAGAAATTCACATGTCATTTTTTAAGTATTCTGGAACCAGAATATTTTACGGAATCACAAGAAGTAGACGACCAGTCGGGAATGCTTGTTAGATATCAGGAGCACGGTAGCACTATAACCGCAAACGAAACACTATCGAACTTCGACGTTTGGGGCTCTGTTTGTTAAATCTCAAGTAGCAGTAACCCAATAACTTTGAATGTCAGAGCATCAAATTCTAGACAGGTAGGGCTCTGCTTTCTAAGTCCCAAGTACATAGTAACCCTATAACTTTAAACTTAATAATCAAAAATCATAGACAGGTGGAGCTCTGCTTGTTAAATCCCAAGTAACAATAACCCTATAACTTTAACATCTTGAATCTGAATTCCATATGGCAAATACTTCGAATATAGACATATAAAAAAATACAGGGAATCTATGTGAAACTTGTAATAAAAAAATTCATTGAACAGAAAATTTTTTCAATATTTATAAATTATCATAACCTGTATTAGACGAAATGGAATTCACTGATATTCCTAGCGACATGGAGTCTGTCGATGGACTTGCTGATTCAGATCAGGCAAGGATAACATGAATATAGAAATAGAAAGTGAATTTGAAAAGAATGAAAGTGATAATGATTCAGATGAAGATGAAGGAGAATGTTCTGGTGGTGAAGTATGGAAGAAAAGGAAAAACAAAGAGATAATAATCCATTCACTGCTGATTTTGGGCCAAATATCCCTTCCTGAAAATATGTTGGATTTATTTAGCAAACAAATAAATAGATACAAGAGAAATCGCAGGAAGAGCAATTGATGATTAAAGAGGCGTTACTGATTTTTTAGGAATTAATATTCTGATGGGAATAACAAAACTTGCTTCCTATCGTGATTATTGGTCGATTGACATAAAATTGAAAGATCCATTCATAAGTTCATTGATATCTGTTGTACGTTTTGGATTAATATTTCGTAATTTATATATCTCTGATAACAGCACAGAACCTAAAAAAGGTGAGCCAAATTACGACAAATTGTATAAGTTGAGATCGTTATTAGATAGACTTCAAAAAACTTTCGGAGCCTGCTGGAATCTAGGCAAATATCAACCTATTGATGAATCCATGATAAAATTAAAAGGTCGAAGTAGCTTGAAGCAATATTTGCCAGTTAAACCGATAAAATGAAGATATAAATGTTAGGTTCGCGTAGATGAATCGAATTACGTAGATGAATTTCAATTTTATACCTGTAAAACGGAAAGTCCTAAGAAACAGTTGGGAGCACGATTTGTCAAAGATTTGACGCATAAACTTGTTGGTAAAAATCACCATGTATATTTCAATAATTTTTTCACTGGCATCGATCTATTGATTTCATTAAAAGAAGACAATATATTTGCTTGCAGAACTGTACTTTCTAATCGTACTGGGTTTCTCTGAGACATTGAAAAAGTTCAGACTACTTTTGGTGGATCAATTAGTTTCTCATTAAATTTCAACTAAAAAAGGAAAACAGCGTCAACCTTTCATCGCCAATCCTCACACACTAAATATTCTTGTTGAAAAGAGACACTCTCAGTCTGCTCATATGGCAATACCCATTGATAGTGGTATACGATGCGCACTTTGCAGAACAAAAACAATCCTACACTAACTAAATGATTATGCAATACATGCAATGTACTATTATGTTTTCAATTAGTTAAAAATTACTTCTTAAAGTATCATTTTTAAAAGATATAGAAACGAAGTGAAGAGTTGAAAAAAATTTACCAATACCCATTTTCAGGAACATATTGATAGAAATTTGAGGTCAGATTCGCAATCGGCGACCCCAAAAACTGCTGTATACCAATTTTTAGAAATATATTCAAAGAAATTTAAGATTTCCGCCGCCATCTTGGAGTCGTCATTTTCAATTTTCAAAATCTAAATTCAGATTTTCAATCAGCAACCCCCAAAACCCCTGTATATCCATCTTCATAAGGATATGTCTGAAAGTACTGTCATAAATATTAACGAGTTATTAAAATTTTTAAAACCTTTAAGCTTTAACAATTTTAAGATTTTTTTATAAATTTCAATTTCGTATGATTCTGTGATCAAAAAATTATAACGGTAAGCTACATCCAAAAAAATACCCTGAAATTGCAAAAAAAATATTCTACTCTTTGCATGATCCAGAGACAACGACGAAGACGTAGTAAAATTTTTTCATCTTTGGGCTGCTTGATTTGAATGAGTCCCCTTGCCTCTCACATGTCGAGGTGCTTGATTTGAATAAATCCCCTTGCCTCTTACTGGAATACGAATTTTTTAGTGTTTCTTTTAACATTTAACACAAAACGATAAATCGCAATTTTCGCAGATACTTCTCATTCTTACGGGAGAATAAGTAATTTGAATTTTGTTTGTTTGGACATATTCATTGGACATGACCAATATCATCTCCAAAAATACTGAAAAAATTTGAGGGGGTTATATAATCGATTCTAAGACATTTCTGTTGTATAAACTGTTTCTCCAAACTCAATAGTTTTGAGAAAAAAATGTTTTATGTCATGATCACAGAAGTGTGTAATATTTTTCACACTGAATAAAGAACAGCTACTGTAAAATTCAATGCTGTCAGTGATGAGAGAAAAAGAGTTGGAACAAAAGACTTTGCACATTCAATAGCTAAAAATTACATGACGCAAGGGCAAAGAAAAAGAGAGAAACACATGTCCAAGCAAACGAAACTCATACTTTGTTCTTATTATCCAGTAAGAACGAGAATTATCTGCGAAAATTATGATTTATTGTTTAAAAAAACACTAAAAAATACGTGTTCCCGTGAGATGCAAGGGGACTCACTCAAATCAAGCCCCTAAAGGAGATAAAATTCTACTACGGTCTCGTCGCTGTCTTTGGGTTATGCAAAGAGTAGAATATGTTTTTTTCTCGAAAACTATCGAGTTTAGAGAAAAAGTTTATAGAACAGAAATATTTTAGAATTTATCACAAAACCCCCTCAAATTTTTTCAGAATTTTTGGAGATGATTTTCGAAAATTGTATTTTCAAAAATTTTCTGAATAAATTTGACGGTATTCTATGATCAATTTTAATACATTTTTGTTTCATAAATTTTTCTCTAAATTCAATAGTTAACAAGAAAAAAAATGAGTTATGTTATTTATAATCTTTTTTCGATTTAGCCGCCATTTTGTTGGAAGCAGTGGTTCAAAAGTTCCGCCAAAATTCTCTGAAATACTTTAGTAGTCGTGATTACCCCTGATCATATTTATATTATGATTCCTTCTCGGACATTTCTAAAAAAAATCGCAAATTTGATTTTTTGCAAAAATTTTCACGTTTTTTTTTGTTTGATTGGCTATAACTTTTTATTACGTAGTCAATTATAATTTTGAACTCAGATTCTGAAAGGAAGTTAAATTTTATGTCGTAACACGTGTTTGCAAAATTTGTCTAAGGCCTATAATTATGGCAAAAATCGCGTCGAAAATCAACAACTAAATCAGGCATTTTGGTGGTTAATGGGTTAATGTAGGTCACAACATGCATCATTACTTGGTTTTCTGTGGAAAATTAAACACTACCTTTAATGCATTTATAGCACTGGATAAAGACAACTACGAATTCAATGACCTATTAAAAGCGATTAAAAGTAGATTTTTGTAAGTCGGAAGAGTTTGAAATACATAAAAATGTTGTAGAAGAAATTAAAGCTGTTACCAAATTATCAACATAAAGTATAATATACATTTTCTGAGATATACTATTTCTATCTAAAACACATCTATCGACTTATAAGAGTTTTTAAAACATTAATTAAAATTTTTTTTAGATATTTTAAGCGATTAGTTTTCTACTTGTTGTATACCACAGTACCATTAAATAATTATCTTTACAAATTTAAAAATTCTGAGAAAACCAATGAACATAAATCAATGTAAAATAAACAAAAGTTTTCCTAACTCGTGATTACGTTTAGGTTTATTAATAGAAATTGAATTTGAAATCATGAATTCTAACAAAATATGGATAGGTTTATCTTTTAGAGATACATTATTGATACTCAAATTTGTTAATTATATTATAAGCCCAGGCATCTCAAATCGAAGTTTTTAGACAAAACTAGAACTACAGAACTATCATAATCACTGGGTATTGAAATTTTCGCGTGAAAAATTTTTCATCAAACTTTGAATGAATCATTTTCTTTTTTGGCAAAACAGTACGGGGAGGATATTACTATCTTATCCGACCATACTCTTTGTGAATAGTTTAATTTCATAGAATATAAACATGTTTGCGATTATTTAAAGAGTGAAAAAAACTTAAAAAAAGGAAACTATTGTTAAATGTGTGTATATATATGAGGACAATTTTTTAAGTCAGTGATTTTTTTAATATAAGAGTTTTTTTTAAATAAGCGTTTTATTTTTAAACAGAACATCTTTTTAACTCTATACATTTAGTATAGCATTTTCCAATATATGTATTCCTTTCAAATATTAGATATTCTCAAGACCCTCAAAATAGGTGTTTATTTCAGTGATGACCTCTTCATTTGACCCAAATATTTTACCAACGAACCATTCCTTCAGATTTGGAAATAGGAAATAGTATGTATCGGTTCGTGTCCCAGTTTATGGATTTTTTCTATGGCGGTTACGCACATATTCACCTATGAATCATCTTAATGGAATACTACTTTTTATTTTGCCAATGGGAGTCGTTTTTGCTTTAAATCAATATTAAATCTAAAAACTGCCTTTTCTAGGTAAACGATACAAATAATCCCGTGTGCATCTAAAAAAAAGTGTGACCATGAACTTATTGGTCGACAGATTCACCTTGGCCTTCATTGGTGCATTTCACTCAGATAAATCCACTCACTTAATTATTCTTTGATCTCTGGTGTTGTCGGTTCATGATTCATCTACGGTTATGAAATGTCGCAAAAATTCATTTAATAGTTGCAACGTAAGAAAGGGGTAAACGATTGATGACCCTATATTCTATTTTAAACTTAATATTTTTAATCTCATTTGAAGGTCAACTTTGACATTTTAAATAGAAACCTTTACTTTTAATCTCAGTTACGAAAAAAACTAGGATCTTTTGTGTTCCCTCTCCCCAGAATCACGTGAAATACAATTTAAATTTATATTTTCATTCTTATTTTTGAAGTTTAGCTGAGACTGAAAGAGACAAAATTTAAAGGTGATTTTTGCTAAACCTCACCTCTAATTAAATGCATTTCAAGTCGTTTTACCTGGCCGATTTTCATTTCAGCTTGAAAAAAAACGTTTTCAAGCGATTTTCAAGTTTAACAATTATTTTTCTGTGGAATGCTTCATGATCAATCGCTAATTCAGAAAATCATTCACTTCGTTGATTTTCATTTTAGCTTGAGAAAAATCGAACATTCAGTAACCTTTCAGAAACCTAAAAATTATCAGCCAAACTTAAAAAATAAAAATAAAAATCTAAAAAAACAAGATTGAATTTCACGTGACCTTAGGGGAGGGGTAAAGGGTCATATTAATGCTGCATATGATACCCCATTTGAACGATGAATTTCTCGCTCTTACCGCATCTCGGTTTAAAAATATGAGTTTCTATTTAAAATTAAAAATCTGACTTTTAAATGAGATTAAATAATCAAGTTGGCATATATTTAGGATTATCAATAGTTACCTCTTTTATACCTTACAAGTGTTAAATGGAGTTGTCACTGCTATATGCCAAGATCATCCGATTCTAAAATATGTAAAAAAATTGATGGCCAGGAGTGAAGTAAATTCATGATCTGATTGATTGAAAGAGAGTCACGTCAGGAGTATCAACAAGCTTAACCTTAAAATAATATTTTGGATTATGATGATATGAATTTGTGATAAATGAAAAAAGAATAGAACAATCTAATTATCAAACGCATCTATGACTTCGGTTTATTTAAGGAATAAAAATGGAAACGAAATTCATGCGTATACAACACGGATATTATTGACCTATAGATTGAAATAAGACAAATTTTATATTTAAATAGGTGTATGATACGTGGCAGGGTTTAAAGTAAATATCAAATTTAATTGCCATTAACGTCAATGATTAATTTTTTTTGAATAACAAAAATATTCGG
Source organism: Chouioia cunea (assembly GCA_030064505.1). NCBI lineage: Eukaryota > Metazoa > Arthropoda > Insecta > Hymenoptera > Eulophidae > Chouioia > Chouioia cunea. The sequence continues at coordinate 21,770,178 of JAOPFQ010000002.1, forward strand.
TTTTCACTTTAAAATGGTTGAATACATGATTATAGGAGGGCACACTATATCCAGTACGACTATTCATGCGTTTGGGACAAGTAATGGAAGCAATACAACTATCCACCAACATATTTTGCAGCAACAAATTCAGCAACAGCAACAAATACAAATACAACAACAAATGCAGCAACAACTCCATCAAGTAATTTTTTTAACTTCGCTTATAATTGTTATTATTTACAGTTTATTTGTACCTTAATTTAATTCATTGTTGTTTTTGAGTTTTGTGATTAATTCCAGACAAAGGAAGCATGAAAATTCAAATTTAGTTAGTAAATTTTATTTGTATAACGGATTAAAATTTTATTTAAAGAAAACCATGAAAACATTAATATAAACTTTGGAAAGTCGGCATATTATTCATATATAGACCAACTCATTAGACAATAAATCTTGAACTTAAAAGAAAGATATTTGCGTACGTATATTGGAATAACATGATAATTGCTCTATACTTAATATAGAGTGTTTACCTTGAACTACATTATTATGGTGATCTAGACAATTCAACTTTTGTTGTTGTTAGGGTACAGTACATTAGACTTCGATGATTTTTTTATTGTCAGTCCGAAAATTGTTTGAACATAATCGCACTACCGATGAATGCATTATTAGGGTCCCGTTGAATTTGTGTGCTTATACTTTTAAAATGAGCTGTTATAGTGACAGGAATAAGTGTTCATGCATATAGCTCGCGCTGTGCTGTCGTGGCAGTTCGTATCGTGTACACACACACACACAAACAGTTGATTACTATAGTAACAATAGCGGCACCATCGCGGCTTCACGTTACAAGCGTTTTTACTCTCTCCCCCCCCCCCCCCCCTTAAGTGCGCCATTAAATGCTTTTACATTAAACGTAGCGGTGTATTATGACTTCATCGTATACTGTCACATGCTTTTGGAAACTCTAATAGTTAAAAGTAAATAGTGATACACCATTTCTTGAAGTCAAAAAATCTTTTATAGCTTGGTCGACAGTTTAAAAATATTATTTCTTCATCGAGAATCTTTGAATTCTTTCAACAGGGAATAAACCTTCGATATTCATGACTATAGAAAAAGTAACATATGCCAATGAAAGTGCATGATTTTTGTCACTATATAAGTTCATTTTTTTCTATTCTTATTGTGTCAATATATTATTATTTTATGTTTTATTCATTTGAAATTAAACAAAAATTTAAAAAAAGTTGATTTTCATAACAAGTACTCACTATATGGTTATATCTATAGTATAATGTATAGTGCAGCATAATAGTAGTCAGAGAGAAAGAGAGAGAGATTGAGACACAACTCTTTTTTCCTTTCTGTATCTCTCCCGAGGATCGCTGCAAGAGTAAAGTCACAGAAAAAGCTGCGGAAGGAATATTGTATGCTTACTACGAGGGTCATTTGACAAGTACCTAGCCTCATCGCCAAATAGTGCCACTATCGCGGCAGAAATACACCACAGTGCAGTATCTTCCTGTACATGTTTAAATTTCAACTGGATCGGAATTGTAATTTATTTTTGAGAACATGTGAAAGCAAGTGTGTCCGTAGATTTTTGAAAAATAGAGAAAGAACAATATCGGTCGATGATTTGATTTTTGTTTTTGGAAGGGAAATCGCGCAGTGAAATTAAAGGACGCTTGGATGCAGTTTATGGGGATGCTTCTCCTTCAATGGTGACCGTTAAAAATTGGTATAATGAGTTTCAATGTGGTCGAACGTCGGTTTTTGATGATCCACGCCCAGGTGCTCCGAAAATAGCCACTACGGAGGAGAAAGTGACAAAAGTACACGATATCGTTTTGTCAGACCGCCGATTAAAGGTGCACGAGATAGCTGCGATAGTAGGCATCTCAGAAGAACGCGTATGGCATATCCTACATGAGATTTTGGACATAAGGAAACTGTCAACAAGGTGGATGCCGCGTTTGTTGACTGCAGACAACAAGCGAATCCGTGTGACCAGTTTAGAGCAGTGTTTGAAGATGTTTAATCTCAATCCAAAAGAGTTCTTGCGTCATTACGTGACTGTCGACGAAACATGAATTCAATGGTAAACTCCAGAGACCAAGGAGCAGTCAAAACAGTGGACCTTACCCGGTGACTCTGCTCCAAAGAAGGCAAAGCGGTCCCGTCGGCCGGAAAGGTGATGGCCACTGTTTTCTGGGATTCTCAAGGTGTGATTTTTATTGACTGCCTGGAGATGGGCAAAACGGTCACAGGACAGTACTACGCCGAACTATTAAGCTGATTTGAGGCCGTGTTAAAAGAAAAACGGCCCTATTTGTCTAAAAAGAAAGTGCTTTTCCACTACGATAATGCACCAGCTCACACCTCTGTAGTTGCCACGGCTAAATTGGTCGAATTACGCTATGAACTGCTGCCCTATCCCCCGTATTCTCCTGATTTGGCTCCGTGCGACTATTTTTTGTTTCCGAACCTAAAAAATTCATTCGCCGGTATGAGATTCCACTCCAACAACGAAATAATCGCCACCACGGAGGCCTATTTTTCAGACCAAGAGAAAACATTTTTTTCAACGGGGTTAAAAAAATTGGAACACCGCTGGACCAAGTGTGTTCAACTAAAATGAGACTATATTGAAAAATAAATTTTATATATTGCAAAATTTTGGTGTTTTCATTTGTAGGCTAGGTACTTGTCAAATGACCCTCGTATACTCATGTACACATGACATGGTCCTCAACAACCGAATAGATGCTGCGCATGACAAATATATATATTATTCTATTGAAACTTAGTGATGAGCAGGGTCTGAGTGTGTGCCTCAAAATGCAGAGAGCATATTCGCGGATAAATAAGCTCCTTTGTCTTACCATTTTGCGCATTACGATATTGATGCTCGATAAAATCATATTCATAACTTTCGCTCTACAGTGAAGTGAAAGCTTCATTAATTTCCGAGGCGACGTAGTCTCAGGAAAGAAGTTCAGGTGTTTTTCAAAGCCTTAGACCTACTTTCATATTAGATCACCTTTAAGCTGAAGGAAATGACACCCGATAGTCTAGGTAGAGCAAAGATTAAATCAAGGTGAAAGGACACATGGCTTTTAAACAATCGAGTTATAAACTTCAGCCGAAAAATAAGGTCCCCCTACCGTTCAAAAAAAGGAGATCGAAAGCGTTTTCAAGTATCTTTGCGAAAAAGAAGAATTGTGCCCCAGTTACCTAGTCGAATATTTTCAAATAAATCATGAAACTAAAACCACATCACATCTAATATAAAATAGTAGTCTTGTAGTTTCAAGTAGGAAATTAAATTTACCTGTGAATTGTTAGAAGAGGATCAATGAACGCCACTTCGTGAATTCGAATTTAAGTAAAACACATGATTGAATTACATGGAATATAATGTATAAATTGGACCGAAAAACGTGGGTAATTGGACAAATTAATTGATAATTATTTTATATTACTATTTCGTAGCAGCGAAAACGTTGACTATGAGTGTAAGCGATTACTTATTCAGTGGGCCAAATTTCTTGTAATCTTTCACCGGTGTGATATTTAAGTTTCGTTCAGTTAACATTGCGATAATGGGAGTCATTAATGATATATTTTTGCGCGTTGGAATGGTAGAAAAAGATCGCGATTTACAGTTAATACTTTTCCGAAATAATTGCATAATCGAAAAGTATGAAATAATCGTGTCAATGCTTGTTTTAAAATGTTCTCCAGGCTTTGAAATATATTTCGCGGTCACGTATTTAAAAGTTATGTTTCTCCTTTTATGTTCAAAACGTTGACAAAACTAATTAAATCGTTAGCCGTTCCACAATTCAAGTTAGAAGTGGTGCTACTCGGATCACGATTAGCTGTGATAATACAGAAAGAGTTCGAAATTCGTATTGGTGTTAAAATATTTTGGTCTAGAGTAACAACGATATTATACTGGATAAAAATGAAGCTTCACGTGGAAGCCAACAGTCGTTGGAAACGGTGTTGGGAAAATTGCAGAATTAACACGAATTATTGAGTAGCGAATGACCAGAACTCGACATATGACCCTGCTCGCTTATCCAATAAAACTACGAATTAACAAGATCGATGGATAGTGGACCTTGGAGTATTTTTAATCATCCTACCTTGTAGTCACAATAAACTCACTAAAAAAAGCTACAAACTAGAATTGCAAAAAGAATTTGCGAAATTACTCAATATTATCAAAACTGAAAATGCCATTATATCATTCGTACATTGTTACATTAGCCTTCGGATAGTTAGACAACCCTACAAGCCCTTCATGTTCAAAAATGCAGAAATAAGAAATATGCTTAGACTCAATTTTTTTTATAAATAGCTTTTACAAGAGTCTTTTATACTTCTAGTCAATCTAAGCGAAAAACTTTTATGAAATAATCAATTAGTATCCCAAATTTAACTTGGTTTGAGTGAATCTAATAATAAAATAGAATATCTATATCAATTTTCAGCTAAATTCATTGAAAATTCTATTTAACATTTTGTGATAATGTTAGAAATCTACAAAATGAATAATGATTACTGTAACATTTATAAATACTCCATTTGGTTTTTCATTCTTAAATCAGTTGGCATTGTTAACACTACTCTTAGTCTTTCTGATCTCACGCGCACGACAGAACAAGTTAAATAAGATATTTTAATATTCTTGAATGTATTAGAATCACCATCTGGATTTAGTATTATTTATTATTTTTTAAAGCATTAGGGCAATAATTGTATTTATTAGCATTTAATCGTTTATTTCGCCTCCAAAATACAGAAACAAAGAAAATCTAAAATGTGAATTAATATAGTAAATATTAAAGAATATTGATTAATAAATATATTTTTAAATATTTATAGATAATAGAACTGAGTTATTTTTTGATGATAGAAATAATTAATTATCAGAGAATAAACAATACAATTTTGAGAATTCATGAACACTATAAAAATAAACAATTTTATAACATTGCCTATAGTTTTAGAACGAATAGAAATACTGGAAAATGGTACTCTATTATAATATTTATAATTCATAAGTTCTATATATAGAATTATATGATACACTCATAGAATATTCATAAAGTTCTATGGAATATTAGACTCTTCCGAATTATTTTCCTCTGACGCTATTTTCCAACTGCCTCTCGCTGACGTTGAGACGAGAATACGTGAATCCGATGTTCAGTGTCTCTCTGATTCCCCTTTAAGTTGCTGTAAGACGTAGCGGCAAGGAGGATATCATGGAATTAAGAATCCTGAAAAAGATGACCGGTCATAACGACGAGATAAGCCAGTAGCCCATGAGCCGACCTCGTCAACGACTTTGAACACTATTATCAACGAACAATCAATAACGAGTTTGCTGGTCCGAAAATATCGTCACCAGTGAATTATCGGGCAAAATACTATTACACTTTTTACAAAAAAGTAACGGTGAATATGCAGCTTGCGATTTTTTTTACCAATGTTACCGTGAAGAAATCATAATATAAATATGATCAGGGGTAATTACGATTATTGAAGTATCTCAGGAAATTTTGGTGGAACTTTTGAACCACTCCTTCCAACAAAACGGTGGCCAAATCGAAAAAAGATTATAAAAAACATAACTCATTTTTTTCATGGAAACTATCGAGTTTAGAGAAAAAGTTTATAGAACAGAAATATTTTAGAATTTATCACAAAACCCCCTCAAATTTTTTCAGAATTTTTGGAGATGATTTTCGAAAATTGTATTTTCAAAAATTTTCTGAATAAATTTGACGGTATTCTATGATCAATTTTAATACATTTTTGTTTCATAAATTTTTCTCTAAATTCAATAGTTAACAAGAAAAAAAATGAGTTATGTTATTTATAATCTTTTTTCGATTTAGCCGCCATTTTGTTGGAAGCAGTGGTTCAAAAGTTCCGCCAAAATTCTCTGAAATACTTTAGTAGTCGTGATTACCCCTGATCATATTTATATTATGATTCCTTCTCGGACATTTCTAAAAAAAATCGCAAATTTGATTTTTTGCAAAAATTTTCACGTTTTTTTTTGTTTGATTGGCTATAACTTTTTATTACGTAGTCAATTATAATTTTGAACTCAGATTCTGAAAGGAAGTTAAATTTTATGTCGTAACACGTGTTTGCAAAATTTGTCTAAGGCCTATAATTATGGCAAAAATCGCGTCGAAAATCAACAACAAAATCAGGCCTTTTGATCGTTAATGGGTTAATGTATTTCAGTGTATTTAATAACCCTTTTTATTTAGAGTTTTTTTTGTGATTCATTGGTTATTTGTCTCAAGGACCCATCTATTATGGGACATAACCCGCATGAGAAGTGCAGTACTGAGCGATCTACTGATGCGTACTAGGTGATGATCTGTTTCAGCCAACGATCCGCAAGAGGCACGAGGTACGATGTAACATATCATCCTTGCGTTAGTTTATTTGTAGAAATTTTGGAATGTTGTTTATCGAGGTAATTTATCTTGGTGCTATTTTATTATAATTTACAAAAAATGCTAAGGAATCACAAAATATCTTTGTTCGTCGTTCAAAGTGAAAAACCTTGAAGAACCCAAACATTATTTGGGAATGAAAGATATTAAATATGAAACTAATACGACATTGTCAAGCTACTTAGACTACTGTATGTTACATTAAAAAATGTAATATGAGCGATAGCAATCTTAAAATCCAATTAAGATTAATATTTGATATTTCAGAAAGTAGAAATTTCTTATAGAAAAGTAAATGATTAATGTCTACTATATTTGATTAATATAGTACCAGCATTTCATTTCAAACATATGTCCCTTTTGGTGAATAATCTAATATTACAGGAGAGAACTGAATATATGTAAAGAGCATTTTTACGACTTTAGAACCACTGATGTAAATCCGATTTTCAAATGAATGACATGAATTAAAGATACTTACATATGCTAACGTGAGAGACAACCAGATTTTACATCTAAAAGAGAAATATCTGTGTTGTTGTTTAATAACACCATAATGAAGAAAAGTTGCAAATACATCTATGAAATACAGAATATTTTGTCTTAAAAAAACATATTAAGAAGCTATTTCCTTACATGAAGCTCTTAGAAATATGTTATAGTCGGAAAGTTAGCGATATAGAAGTATTCCATAAGGTAAATGGTAATTATGGCAAATGATGTTAGTATTAGATGTTTTAGATTATTTGCCGGTCTAGATCGGCTATATATGAAAATACCAACATGTAAAAGTTGAATAAAAGATCTGTTTCAAAAACCTATAAGATATACGATCAAAACTTTTTTTCATGCCTTCTTTGTACTACGTATAATTATAAAATAACAGTGGTAGACAACTACTATATGACAATACTCGTATCTGATAAGTCAAAAAATCATTAAGCTGCACGGTTAAAACATTTTTTTAGATTTTTTGTGTTTAATATATAACTATAAAATCGCATTTGTTGATGAATATCTAGTTGCTAATTCAAGATATGTAAGGATGAAGATCGGCGTATATGTAATGTCTAACATATTTACATCTAAAATAATATCGTTATCGTACATTTTGATGAAACAACATATAGAGCTGTATAACAATTAATTAATTGACATCAATAAAGTTTTCACAAATGAATACATTTTTATCTGTTAAGTTCAAATATATAATCACTACACACGTAGCAAAATTCGCTACGATATTTACTCATTTACATTGTTCAAATTTTAAAAATCACTTATCTAAACAATTAAAGTAAAAATAAAAATACCAACAAAAACAGGTTATGTTAAAGTAAAATATAAAATTTAAATATATGTACAATACACTGAACGAAAAAATCTTATGCAACAGTTATTGCGTACAATTCGGTTATCCTGGCAATGAGCGTCTGATAACAAAAGTTCTGTTATCTCAGATCTTGTCACTGGAAATTAAAAGATCAAGAACATTATAAGGACCTCACCAAATAAGTATTTTAAAATACCCATGACAAAGTCTTAATTTGAACTTGATGAGATTTTTTACAATTAATAGCATATATTCTCATTGAACTTTTTAGAGTCCTAGACCCAACTAAAGAAAAATGGGATGCCATTTTCTGTTATTAACGATTCATCGGTGAATTTTTTTTTATATTTGTAGGGTAAGGTTTGATTTGTTCAGTTATAGCGGTGATTTGGTCGGCTAGAATTATTTCTCCTGCATATAAAGAATTAAGATGAAAATGGGTGATTGGAGGTACATTAGCGCGCCATAGACTACACGAAACCTGGCCCAATTGCGCAGATTCGCCGTTTACGGGGCACTCCCGACTCTCGACCCGTGGAGAATAACGTGCGGTACAAAAGTTTTAATGCGGAGGGACGATAGAAAAGCAGATTGCGAAAACACAGTTACTGAAGGAAATTAGCAAGGGTAAACAGACTAGAAAAAAAAAAATATAAAGCACGGATTAATGGAAAGTTTAATCAGCAAAGCTATAAAAAAGTAATACAAAAGGCTATGCACGTAAGAGAGGAAAAGCAGGAACAGCCGAGAGAAAGAGAAAATCTGCATAGTACTTACGAACGCGGCTCCGTAGCGTTATGACGGTTGGAGTGTCGCTTGTGTTACTGCTATCACACCTCTGAAAACGCATACTTCCAACAGCACAGAAAGGTAATATGTTGCGCAGGAGTCGGCGATTAGCTAGGGTAGCGAAAATAACGTGACATAATGAGTGAAGGTCTCATTCGTTATAAAGTTCTATATAATGAAGTACTATTCAAATATTGTCAGCGATAAATACATATTTGCATGATCATTAGAAAATTTATATTTTCCACCAGTTTTGTTAGATTATACCCGAAACTTTAAAAGATTCTGAGATAGTACTTATATATAAATAAATGTTTTATTTGCCCCAAATTTTAAAAACTTTTTTTTCTTGATTTTTCGTGATTTTAGTAGCTGGAATGATTGCTAAATAAGTGTAACATAATTTTTACATGTTTCTATATAATAAATGTATTTTCTCAAACTATTTAAAATATTTAAAGTAAAGATTGAAAACCTTAATTTATAAATATTTTCTGTAAACTTATGAGTTTATATTTCTGATACATATTACAATATGATAATCAGAAATCTATTTAGAGTTTAAAGAATAAATTTGTTCATGTATTTTCCCTTATTTAAAAGCATATGTTATTGTATTAATTTCGTAAATATTACCTGAGAGAAACATGGTGCAGTTTAGTAATTTTAATGAAAAAAATTAATTGATTTTTTTATTCGCAACGGAACAAAAATAGCATTGTGAGAATGTTTCAATTGAGTGTTTGATAACGTTTGACAGCAATAAAATAGAGTTTTTGAGATAAATAATTTTGTTTTATTAAGAGAATATACTGGTTTCCACGTCCGTTATGGCGATGCCCGAAATTAAGGAGTTGAACTTTGAATTATTTCCTTACGTACCATATTTACTAAATCGGATCCCTTCAGATTATTTTATATTTCCAAATTTGAAAAAATGGCGCGGTGGTAAAAAATCCGCCAAATATTAAGAGGTAGAGTCTACTGTTAATGGCTATTTAAAGCAGCTTGATGATTTTCACTATAAACAAGATATCGAAGCTGTCGAACATTGCTGGAAAAGTTCTGTTTTCACTAGTAGGTCGGGTATTTCGGGGAATAATTTCGTATCACGATTACAACAAAACACATCTAGTTAGTTTTTCCAAATATTTCAAAATGTTAATACTGTAAAAGATACAATACGTTTCCATAGTAAAAGAATGGTGGGAAAACGAACAGAATCACTATAGTAAATGAGTTCTTCTCTGATGGAAGCAATGAATCTTAAACGAATATTTTGGTGAACATATAATATGATTATGATTCTATAAGTCAGGCATAACTGCTCTATTACTTTTTAAGAATTCAATATGATCTTTTGGCTGATTGAAACCCCCGTTATTACGTGATTTAAGATATTTTATTAAAAATCAAACGTATCATTTGCTACAAATATAATTTACCTCTATTTATATTAATTAACTCAAAAAATGTTAAAATTTTCTATTACATTCTGTATTACAGGTTCAAGGAACATCAGCCTCTACTTCGTTGAACTTATCAGGAACCGGTAGTTCTGTCGTCCAACCTAATATTTATATGAGCCAAGGGAATACTACACCCAGACCATCCGGATTTGTAGTTAATAGTATTAACAATAGCAATTTACAGGGGCCTTTGGCTTTTCTTGAAAAAACTACTAGCAACATAGGGATGCCAGAAAGAAGAAGTTGACGGGGAAGGGGGAGGGGACGTGGTAGGGGTCGTGGAAGAGGTCGAGGGCGCGGAAGAGGTAATAGATTACCATCTCCGTTACCGTTACTTGAACATTCAGATCCTCTAAGTTTTATTAATTCAACAAATACAGCCATGCCACTTACAGAAACGTCCCTTCCCTCGCAGCAACAGCCACCTTCATGCATTTAAAAGACTGATTAATAGACAATTGTCAGATAAAAATAAAATAAAGACATAAGAAAAATACGTTTTTATAGATAACTTGAAACTTCATTTTTATTTAAAGAACGGCAACTGCTCTACTAATCTTGATGGATTTTAAACTGAAATAAATTTCGACCTTTTTTTAATTAAATATTTTCTGCAATACACCTATTACTGACAGGAACGTACGTTTTAATCTTACAAACTTGCATGTGACCTTCATCTGGGACTAAAATAAGTTTTGTCGTAAATCTATATAAACATCAATAAAAATGAGTGAATACTGTTCTCTTAATCGTCATTAAAAATGATTTTACTTATTCCATTGGTTTGCTCCTGCCAAAAAGACTCCTAAACTATTTGTGGATTCTTAAGGTGATTAAGAATTGAAAGACAAATGACTTGTTGACATACAAAATCAAGAAGAAATAAGGTTACATTTTATTTTTGTCTATCATTAGCATGTTTTTTTATTGTATTTGAGCTAAATATATTTTTTAGAAGGCCCTAAAAATTAATATAAGAAATAATTGTAAAATTAATGATTATGTTAGAGTTTTATATAGTTGTCTAAAACCGTCCATTAAACTATTAAGAGTATTAATAAATATATATACCGCATCGATTTTTGAAAATGTCTACTTAGATATTATAATTTTAAGACAATTCAAAAATAAATCATACCAAATTTAATATCATTAACAAATGAGTAATCAGACTAATTGTTTTTATAAGAAGTTTATTATATATTAGAAAATAGTTTTTTAATCGATTTTCTATATATACAATCATTATTTATCTAACAATGTAAAATTATTCAAATATCAATTATTAATTTTAATAATATTAAATTCTGAAGGTTTAATTATTTATAAATAATTATGAAAAATATGTGTTTGATATAATGAATAATAACATTTTTATAAAAAATATATTTAAAACGAAATACAAAAATTGATGATCCCTACGTTGAATAAAAGCTCTATGATTTAGTCACAGGAACGAAAATAGGGTAAAACGGGTTTTTCATCTAAATTGAGACCGATTTTTGGTTATAGATAATATTACTCTCTGCTAGGATAATCAGACGAATTGAATCTGTGACAGAGTGGATCTCTGTATGTATAAAATAAATTTCAGTCTTTTAAAATTATTGATTATTTAGACCTATATCAACACTACTGCCATTCTTCAAGATACTCTTAAGTTCAACTTATGAGACTTATTCTCATCAGACCAAAAATATCTTGGAGTCCTTCCTTCTTTAGATAAGTAATATTATGTTCAACTTTTAGGTCCTATTCCTCTCGAACTAAAAGTAACTTATAATATTTTTTCTGTCTAATAATTTGTATCCACACACAATCAAACTTTTAATTTTAAATATAAAATATAATTAAATTGCAATCTATCACTTAAAGAGGTCCAGTATTGAATTCTTTTAGAGTTTTATTTAAAAAACTTAATAATTTTAGTTCGATTAGTTTGACGCTAAGTTTAATGAACTTCCACCGTTCCGCTTGTCAACCGACGTTGGTTCACTAGGACTTAGCGGCTATATGGTTATTTTTGGTGAAAAGGTTTCACGTAAAAAATTGTTGTTAATAAGGTTACAGGGTAAGGGACTCAGAACCGAACACTGTTTCTCCCAAAATATTGTAAGAGCACCTTCCTCTTTATTATAGAACTATGCATCTTCTATTATGTTAGTTCTATTATGTATTCGTGAAAATGTTGGAGATATTTATCTCTGCGGTTTTAATGGCATCCCATAATCAGATATACTAGCAAGCCCTAGTGTTTGGCGGACTGAAAACTTCTTAGTTTCATTAATTTCTAGTAGCCCAACCCTTTCATGTAGTTAGCATAATTCACTTTTTGCGATGTTTTCGAAATAGCTTGTCGAAGCACATTGAGCAGGACGAACATATGCCACCTTTACGTTTAATTATTCTGAAGTAGTGCCTTTTACCGTGGGGTTATTTTTTATCCTTTGGTGCTGTCTCTGGTTCTATAGGTATTCTTATCGTATTGATATATGGACATTGCAACATGGGTGGTCATGAGGTTGATGTTTACGGTTGTAGAAATATCGTAAGACAAAAAAATAAGAGATAGTCAATTTGGTTTTTTTTTTGGCGTTTCTTGCTCCACTACTTTACTTAACGCGTAGATGAACGTTTCCCTGTAAATAATAGCGAGTACTCATCTCTGATTTTCATCATTTTTTGCAATATTAAACATCTTATCTGTCAACCATTGGTATGCTAGAGCCTGATGATCACTTTTCGTGTAGCTATTTTAAAATTTCTATTTATACCTCTCCCTTATCTATTTAGGGGCGATTAAGGTTAGATCGATAATGGATAAATAACCAGCCTTAATAGATTATATACTTTCTATTGTAGCGAATTCCATGTTCAGCTTCACAAGTCTCGAAAAGTATACTGTCGTGTATATTAATCGTCCACTTTGTTACCTAGTTGAAATAGCCTGCTATTAATACTGATAGTTACACGAGTTTGGTGCTCACCATATTACTGCCCACAAATGTTTAGGATTCTTTTATATTAAACATTTTTATATCAGATACCTCTATCCAGGTAAAGCTAGATTATGGGACAGTCGTATTTATAGTTATATAAGGTTTTCCATGAACCTAGATTGGTAATGGAACCCTCCGCAATCCAGTTTCGATCGTTCGAGCTTTATATTTCTGCCCTCTTCTTTCTGACCGTTTCGAATAATAGGTTATGAACCATGGAGTAATATGCAAGTTTACTTAGATTACTTTTACAAGAAGTACAAAAGCATAATACTAAACCATCTAAACCTACAAACAAAAGATATCTTACAATAATATATTAAATTCTCAAGATTACAAAAATATAAGCAAATATAATGATTTATCTATAATTAATCATTATCTAAAAACGTATTGGACCTCTCAATGGAAATTTATGCGTTTCAAATCGCTTTTTTCTTCTCTTTCTTTAAGACCAACAAATAAAATTAACTAAATGTCTAATTACATATATTATAAATAAAAGTAGGAGATACAATGAAAAAAAATAGACGTTGACAATGAGGATTATTCTTCTACGCGTATTACCTTGGATTTTCTATGTATATTCCATCGGTTTATTGTTCTCCTTTCCTTACATAAAGCACTACCTCGACTGGTTGCCTGATCTTTTACATTCGTTTCCTGTATGTTCAGATTTATTTCATCGGACACACCGTGTAGCTTTTCGCAAGCAAACTGCAGTTTACCTAGACTGATCCTTAACTTTCCACCGTATATCATTTTTCTCGCATCTATCGCCAAGAAAAGAACGTTAGGAGACTGGATTTTGCCGTAATAAATATTTCTTGATTTTAAATTCTCCAAATGCAGTATTGCTTAGCCTATCATTGGTCTATCTCAGTCTATTTTTTTCTAAAATCAAATAATGCTCTCTCAAACTATCACTCTTACCCTTCAAACACGTTTTTCAGATTTGAAAAATCCTCATTATTGTCGGAGATATCATTAAATAAAATTAGATACTTTAAGGTTTTCATAATAATAGGACTGACATTGAAAAAAATTCTATAAAAACGGAAGTAATTAACCTGTTGTGGGTGTAATATTTTTGATTATGTAGTAATTTTAAAGGACATAATTCGTTTTTAGAAAAAATTTTTTTCGCTCTGCGATATATGCTCAAATGAAGCAAAAAATCATGTTTTTTGCACTTTTAAATTAGGATATCTCGGAAACGAAGGGTACGAGAGAAATTCTGACGCGGTTTTCAGATTCTTCGTACCAAGCTTTGGATTAGGTTGTGGATGAGATCTGGTATTTGGGTGTGATCTTTTGTAAAATTTTGTTAACCTATGTAATTTATTGTAATTTATCGTACGTCGGAAAGCTTGATAAACTCACTCAAGTAAGTCACAATAGAGCTCCGTCTTGACAACTACACAAAGTTATCTATGGACAAAGGTTTTTTGAGAAGGGTCTCTCATATCACTGTTCACAGTGGAAGCTAGAATCGCATACCCTGATGCTTAATTGCAACTAACTGCACGGTCTGTCTTCTCTTTTCCTATCGCAGAACATCCATGAGCCTTGCTTGTTGATATGAGGAACCTCATTTACGGCATGAACAGCCAGTTTATCCTTTGATAATTTAAACAATCTCATTTCATCTGTAACCTTTCTTCTATCAGACGAATAAACTGTTTTGCGGTTTTGCGCATCGACGTTTTCTTCTCCACATAAAAAGCAACCACTGTTGAGTATATGCCTTTTCTTAGCTAGATACACTACAAAGTACCCATAGCCGTTGAGTGCTTGTATCGGATAGTATTTCAATGTTCCTTGTTTTCAGAGTAATCATTCCTTTATTCTCGATAGGAGTGCGTGTATCCATCGCTCATCTCTTGATACGCCCCTTCCTATATCTAAAATATCTTTCTCGCTTCCTCACGTATACGATTTTCGTTCTCCGCTACTTCCTTCTTTTTGAGAATCTCATAGGAAGCACCTATTCAAATACGTTCACCGCATTTCTTGCCTTCCACTTAAATATATCTGGAACACAGCTATGAGATACCGCTTCAAATTCCAAAATAGAAATCTTATATTAATTTCAACTTAAAGTATTAAGAACTATAGTAAACGCACCACAGTTCGTATCTGATGACATAATTAAAAAAGTCCTATAAATACTAAAAAATATTAGACTACTATAAAAAATATCAATTCGGATTATAAAACTACCTAAGCTAATTCGCAAGCGACATGCCGCAAGTACAAATGAAAACACTAGATTAAAAAAATGCCTATTAACTCTTTGCGGCACGTAGGTACCTTTCAGAGACCACCTATTTTCGTATAGTTTTTCGCAATTTCATAGTAGTTTTTTTTGGATATAGCTTACGTTTTTTTATACTTTCTTGATTACAGGATGATACGAAATTGAAATTATACTTGGTTGTACAATTTTTAATAATTTGTTAATATTTATAAACAAAGTTTAAAAAAGAGCCTGTTTTGTAAAAAAAAATGCATTTACGACGAAACTTTCAGACATATCCTTATAAAAATGGATATACAGAGGTTTTTTGGGTCGCCGATGGCAGCTCAAAGATTGCGGCGAAAATTTTTAATTTCTAGAATATGTTTTTGAAAATGGGTATTGGTGAAATTTTTTCAACTCTTTACTTTGTTTCTATATATTTTATGAATTATACTTTAAGAACTAATTTTTATCTAATTGTAAACATATTTGTACATTGCATGTGTTGCATAACCATTTAGTTCGTATAAGATTGTTCTTTGTACTGTAAAGTGCGCATCGTCTACCGCTATCAATGGGCATTGGCATATGAGCAGAGTGCCTCTTTTCAACAAGAACATGTAGTTTGTGATGATTGGTAAGGTTGATGCTGTCTTCCTTTTTTAGTTGAAATTTTATGAGAAACTAATTGATCCACTAAAATTAGTCTGAACTTTTTCGATGTCTCAGGGTTTTAATATTTATTTTTGAAAATATAATAAACGAATTCGTAATAGTCAAATCAATGAAATGCCAAAATAATCTGTGCAACCACTTTTTGGACTTTCGATCTATTTTATATGTAAATAACAAACGATCAGCATTATCGACAAAGCCCATGTATTTGTTACAATCAAAACATATAACAAGACAATCTATTTGCACCCGTGAACCATCTTTTCTTCCCCGAGTATAGTTGTCACTGCGGATGGATCATGATAATTTGATGGGAAGAAAACACCTTTTTTATCCATCCTTTGAGCCAACTAATACCAGTATCAAATGTTCTGTGCTGTTATCGAAGATATATAAATTACCTAATATTAATCCAAAACATACATCAGATATCAATGAACTTATGAATGGATCTTTCAATTTTATGTCAATCGACCAATAATCACGATATGAAGGCAATTTTTTTATTTCCATCAGAATATTAATTCCTAAAAAAATCAGTAACGCCTCTTTAATCATCAATTGCTCTTCCTGCGATTTCTCTTGTATGTATTTATTTATTTGTTGAACTAATAAATCTATTATATCTTCAGGACAAAGACATAAAAAGATTTCTAATGGCGATTGTACTTTATCGGGGGTATTTGGCCCAAATTCAGCAGTGAATGGATTATTATCTCTATGATATTCTTTTTTCTTCCATTCTTCATCACCAGAACATTCTCTTTCATCTTCATCTGAATCATTATCACTTTCATTCTCTTCAAATTCACTTTCTATTTCCATATTCATGTTATCCTCGTCATGATCTGAATTAGGAAGTCTATTGACAGGCTTCGTATCGCTGGGAATATTAGCGATTTCCATTTCGTGTAACACAGGTTATGATAATGTATAAATATTGCAAATTTTTCCGTTCGATAAATTTTTTTATTACAGGCTCCACATGAATTTCCTGAATTTTTTTATATGTCAATATTCGAAATATTTGCCATATGGAATTCAGATTCAAAATGTTACACCAATATCAGAAAAAAATTCAAAGAAATTTAAGATTTTGGTCATCATCTTGGAGCCGCCATTTTGAATTGTCAGAATTTGAGTTCAAATTCATAATCAACGACTCCAAAAATCTCTGTATGCCAATTATCATGAAAATTTATTCCCTTTGAAAAATGTATGCCGCAAAGGCTTAAATAACTAACAGGCCATACTTCTACAATCTAATAACTATGGCACTATACGAAGTCTGACTATTAAATAACGATACTGCACGCGCTGAAGGCGTCTTAGAGGGGAAGGAAGCGAATGCAACGTTGGATAGTTGGAGACCTCTACTATTGCAGTACGAAAACACGTATTTGTAGCTATAATAGTATCTTTTCTATAGAGGTTAGAAACGAACTTGTTTATTTTTGTGCCGATAACATTGTATAATGAAAAACACGAGCAACGGATCAATGTGAAATTTCTCGTTAAATCAGAAAAACTTCAACTGAATGTTATAGATTGTTAAAAAAGGCCCATGCAAGAATTCTCTGTCTCGGCCGTGTTTTCGAATGGTATAAACGATTTTCTGAAGGCCGCGAATTTACCGAAGATGACCAACGTCTAGGTCAACTTGTCTCTGTTTCAATGGCATCGTAATGACAAACTTATTATGTCTTGATAACACTGTAAGAGCGAGTTCGTAAGAAACGGCTGGAGTTGTGGAGAAAAAAGTCGTGGATCTTGCACCAGGACAATTTACTTGATTAGAATGCTTATTTAGCCGATAGAGGCACTCCAGTGCTCGAACACGTGCCGTACTCACTTGATTTAGCACCCTGTGACTTTTTCCTGTTTTCGAAAATCCACGGAACTCCTAAATGCTTTTACAAAAAATAACTTCCAGCATTACTTTAACCAATGGAAAAAACGAATAGAATGGTGTGTGGCGAGGGGAGGGGAGTACATTGAAGGGGAGCATCCAATTGTAGAAGAATTTTTTAAATAAAACTCTTTTTCATAAGCAGTTTCCTTATTTAATAGTCAGACCTCGTACTATTTTCGAAATTTTTAACATTAATTTTATTGAGAAGCATTGTGACGTTACTGTTATATAAATAAGTTAACACAAGAACAATGTATTAAATATTACGTAACAGATTATAAAGTATAATGAATAAAAAAAAACTTTCTCCCTCGACCACTCTCAGCATTCTATTAACAATTAGTTTTTTGAATAGCTCCTATATCGAGTCTATCATTCGCAGTGTTCTATATGATAAATGATTAACTGCGATGTCAATTTTGTTCTGGGAAATCAATATCAGCTTGTATTTCATCTACTCAGCCGAAATATTTCTCTGGACTAAGCAACTATTGAAGGTGTTCAACAGCATTTGAGCATGCCAATACGATTCGTACCAATACACCTCATTGGAAATTCATGCCATTCGATCCTGGACTTTTCCTGGAACTTACTCACCACGATTTTAACTCTTTAATTAGGCCGAGTTAGCCAACTAGTTCTTTTAATTTAAATTCTAACCTGTAGACTTAATTCATCCTTATGTATCTTTATCTCGTGAATACGATGTAGCTTCCTCATTACTATTTTACAGAGTAGGGCTCCTAGATCTCGATTTATTCTCAATGAAATTCCTCCATCTCTTAGATTAATCATTTGTACCATTAATCTGAGTTCATGTAGTTTATTTATACTCTTGATCTTCTGCGAAGTTTGTGCTCCTTGATTTTCCAGCCCGACAAATTTTATCGGAATTATATCATTCCATCAGTAAGTCAGCATTTTCTGGCATATTCGCATTTTACATGGCATCGGTGCCTCCTACACTACTGATATTAGCTACATAACAGTTTCTGTTACCTCTTACCTAGATTGTAAATCTTCTAAATTAGTTGCAGCGCCAATCTTCTGCCGAAAAATGTCCATTTTCATCTTTGGAAGGGGCCACCCGGTTCTCGTTCCTTAAATTTCCGGTGGTGCTTATTTCCTACAGGCACTATTAAAACGTAGAGATGAACGACTCTTGCTTTATTACTTTCCATAATGCCTTTCATCACTTCCTTCGTTGCGTATAACAGATCCAACGCCAATGTGGAAACACTTTTTTTGTAGGAGCTTTTTCCTAGCTAACTGATAGCCATAATATTGGTAATTTTCTCTAGAAAGATCTTGGAATTTTCTTTAGTCTACTTAGCTTATGAAAAACCTTACAATGTATAGTATCTTATTTTTCTGATAAATATGTGCCGCTAATGCGATATTGCCAATCGTGCACTTGAACATTATATTTCATTTTTTTAGTTTGTGTCTTAGTCCATTTGTATGATTAGGAAGTATTAGTAACTATAAGAAAGTATTAAATTACCATGTTTCATATCTTCGTGAAGAATCAGGATAGACATTTTCTAAAATTATTGTCATAATATATTAAACTTATTTTTAATGAAAAAGAAATATGGTGTATGATTCTTTAAATAAAAATTAAACTATCAAATATTAATTTTCTATAACGTAAATATTCGTTCTTTATAATTTAGTTGCTAAATAAATAAAATGTAATTATCTTCGAAGTCTTTTCTGATCTTATGATAAATCAAATCAGTGAATTGTCAATCCACGGGATTTTGCACGACAATTAAGATGAATTCTTTATCAGGAGCCACCATTATTTCATGTTTTTTACTTCGAATGCGAAGAAATGTTAAATCATTTGTTGGATCCAAATCTCTGATTACCGATCGTGCCTTATCCGATAATTGGCTAATTAATCCAGCATATTGGACAGTTGTAGTGTTATCCATGGTTGATTTTATTGGAATACCTATAAAAAAAACTATATTTATAAAATATTTTTAACATCTAAGTAAATAAAAATAATTAATATTTCAAATTGTATTAGAATAAAAACATTCGATTAATTATAAGATTTCTTGAATTATATAAAATTGATACTTATTAATAATTCTTAGATATCGGTTCGCTTAGATCTACAAAATCTTATGTGGGAAACAATATTTTTTTCAATAACTATTTTCGTTTACGTAAATTATATCGTGGGTATATAAAAACATTCCAATTGTTCAAAATGTGGTACAATACGTATTTGAACATATTATGAAGTTTAATTTGCTGATATGCCGCTAAAACCTGAATTAGATGAATTAAAACAGTCCATTAACGAGTCAATGGAAATTCATTTCATCATTATAAATATGATAACGTATCGAAAGTCGCTACAACTTTTTTATCGGGTCTGTAACATTAGCAATATATAATTTTAAGAAAAATGGTATACGTCATGGGACATTTGAGGGCCAATAAAAATCAATAATCTGATTATTGTCCCAAGAAATTTAAACAATTTTTGTTCAAACACTACGTAATTTTTTCATAGCTCTATCTCATCGAGACAAGGTAATTACGCTCTAATACCTACTGGAGAACCAACATACTGAAAAACAATTGTATAAAAAACTGCCAAACTTAATTGACTTTGGAATCGTAAAGAGTATGAATAAGAAATATTTTGAAGCATCTTCTTCTTTAGAGCTAATATCAGACTATTTACCAGTTTTAATTACACTAAACTCTCAAGTAATTACATGGATTTCATTCAAGAACATGTAACTAGCAGCATATCTTTTAAATTGGCTAGAAGGATTAAAATGTACTATAAATCTTAATTTATTTCTAACTTAAGTTATTAAAAATTGTTGTACTTTAGACATTATGTATAAAAACAAATACTATATTTCTAATGAAACACCTCAAAAAATATCGAAAAGGTGTCAGACTAATAGATGGAGTGAAGATAAAACTAAATTAAACATACCAGTAAGCGACTTGAAGAAAAAGTTATAAGAAAAAAACAAACGATTACACAATTACTATAGATATTTGTAATTGTACTAAAATTGAGATAATTCAAAATAAAAAATATCATAAAAATTCTTAAAGAGTTTAGAGTTGGACCTCCTTACATGTACTATAATTTCGACTAGTTGTTATATATAAAATTTTCTATGTATATCGTATAATAAAAATGGTATAATAAAAAAAGAGTATGTAGGTGTACTGGTAGTCTTTGTTTAACGCGCTATAGATGAAAGATAGATTATAAGGATCGGCAGAAAAATATTTTAATTTACTTTTCGCCTCGAAAAGAATTGTCTTCACAAGTTGAATATACAAATTTCCTAGATAGGAGAAATATTTAAAATTATATTTAACTCGTAAAGAATTAGCCTAGCAAGTTGAACCTAAGAATATTTCGCTTAGAGAGCATATAATACAAATTACTTTTATCTCTAGAGGAATTGATCTTAAGAATTGAACTTAAGAGTATTTTGATGAGTGGCAGAAGAGTGGTCAGAAGAGTGTCAATTCTAAATAATTAAAGTTTTTATCTAATAATTCGTATTTATTATAGACTTATAGAGATTTGTTTTGTGTCATAACTCCTCAGTGTCTGATTTTTATAGTGCAAAGTGGGTCTATTTATAGTCAAAATTTGACACGAATTAGCTATAATATATGTTTTTCCCTCTTTTATTGATAATCGATTAATTACAATAGATTCTCGCAAAAAGCTTAAAGTATGATATAAATATTTTAAGTTCATCTTAAATATAAGAAATTTTACCTATTATGTCGCAAGCTTATGTAATTATTTTATCTTGATAGTTATTAACGACAAATATTTATTAATTTATGCTTGTTAAACTAATAAAAATATAAGGAATCTATTTACAAATTTAAATATATAATTAAGTTTAGATTAGGTTTCAACTCTTTTACTATTTATATAGAATTTGCTTCCTCATTTATAACATATGTCTTCATAATAACATATGAATCGTTAGTTTTATTCAATGATGAATAAATGGCAGCTTAGCGTATAATATTGCTCATAAAAAGCCTTTTACATACATAGTAACATTCTATAAATTACATACAATTATATTACCTTGTTGTTCAATAAAACCTTAGAAAAAGATAACATTTTTTTGTTAACATAATCTCTTTTTAGCTTTATACTTTTTTCCAAATGGTTTTCCAAATTTTAAGCCGTGCAAAAAGTAAGATTTCAGAAGCTCCTTTATATAGGCATTTAGTTGGTCGATGACCTCGTAGTTCGACATAAAACGTCATCCGTCAAGCCATTTTCTCAATTTTCAAAATAAGAAAATCACTGGGGACTAAATCTGGTGAATACGGTGTATGTTGTAATAATTCGAAATCTAATTCCATAATTTTGGCCATCGAAACTGGGCAGGCGTGCACCTGTGCGTTGTCTTGATGACAGGATCATTTTCTTTTTCAAACGAGGACGATTTTCCTTGATTTCTTCGCTTAACTGATGCAACAACGATGCATAATATTCTCCTATTATCGTAGCGTATCAATGCAGAAACACCTCAGGTTTTCGGCGGCTAAGCTCCAAAACAACCTCGGAGTCGACTACATGATTGTGTTTATTCTCCACTCTGAGAAAAAGCGACACCCATCTTGCCAAGATTTTTTTCATACCGTCCGAACTAAAAGAAACTTAGAATATTTTTCCTCTCTAAGATATTCTGGTATCCGACTCCTAAAGCCAATTCCTTAAGAAATAAAAGTATTAAGAAGTATCTTTCTGTTTATCAATATTATCCATTCATTATTTACACAATTACAAATTACATTACATTTATACGAAACACCGGAAACACTGTGTTTAATTATGAATTGGAATCGGGATGCGATTAAGAAGTTCCAACTCTGAGCTCTTTAAGTGTTAATCATTTTTGTTGAATTTTTTAAATAATGGAAACTCCAACTTTCGCTTCCACTCGTCATTTGAATGGTTATTAATGAACACATCTAATACAAGTTTAGGAGCATTTTAGGAAGCATACCAATGACTCATATGACCCTCCAAAAAATGTGTAATAATAGACAATATGAAATATATTTAAAAAATAGATAATAAAACGTTTTATTTAACTAAAAAATAAATTAACCCTTGTTATTATTAACATATATACATTTAAATTTATAAATACTGATCAGCAACAAACTAAAAATTATTAATTTCATAATATATTTAAATAATTAGCATTTATTATCTTCGACTGTAAGCTACTGAAAAAGTTCATCACTTTCCTTTGAAACTTTGAATATAGATAGGAATTCAATATCACTGTTAAGTTCGTTGATAGTTTTGAGTCCAGACACTTATTTAATCTTGGTAATGAGATATGTTCACTCTTTCTCCAAGTCATAACAGTTTTTCCATTTCTTCGAAATCAGATTAATTTGATAAATTTAATCTGAAAAAGAAATCATTAATTCTCAATTTTTTAATGTTACATATACATTTCTTGGTTTTCTAAGTTGAGTTTTTTCTTCATCGTAAGCCAATAGCTGATAGGCGGAATCTAGATCATATCATTATTCTTCTAACTATACTCTCACGTTAATTTACGGTGCTATCGCTGTTGTTCCCTGATATTCTCCTTTCGCATGTTTCTACAAATAGCAGTGAGTTATTATTGTTATCTTATGATGTATATTTGAGCAATAATGAAATAGATGAGGGTCAATTGTCTCGACTTGAAAAACAGTAAAGTTAATTTATCTTATTAATTGGTAAAAATATGACATCATAGTTGTTTGTGCTGACCAGGGCTTAGCTGATGTGCCGAGAGTTGTGCTACAGGCAGAACTGAAGACTCGAAGTGAATGAATATCCGATGGGAGATCTCATTTGGTCGTGGGCTCTGAGGTCGGGACGCAAGCTAGTCGTCTGCGTTAGTCGAGACGACAGTTGGTGGTGGTTATCTCCATGGAGACGCACGGCTGTCGGTTGACAGATATTGTAGCCTCGGCGATGTAGCCCTGCCGGCTAGGTTCTGCTATCACCCAGTGAGTATCCGAACCCTATGTACCGACTCTCTGTCGACGAGAGGCCTACAACTGCCGACAGGACGGCTACCCCATAGAAATCCACACGTCGATCAGAATCCTGCTGTCGCCTAAGGAGAGTAGGACAGTATGACCTCCAGGAGAGGTTACTGTACTAGCGAGAAAATAGAACCCGATAAAGGTCACCCCGGTGACGAGAGTCTTATTATTGTCTAGAGGAATAAGTGCTTCAAGTGAATTTATTCCTGCCAATGAGAGCATTATCGGAACTAGACAATGAATTTATTTCTATGCTATGAAAATTCTGAGTGGGGAAACCCGCCAAAAAACTCAGGGCAACCTAAAATCAACGTGAGTATACAGCCTACCTTGGGCTACTTTTCTTGCATGTCGGCATTAACGAGATAATTATTTAAAGAACGAAGGGGGAACTATGCCATGTCACATCTTTTGCGGGTGACGCCCGCGAATGGCCCACCTGGCGACCAAAGTTAAAAAACGAACGAACACTGAAAATAGTGTGAGCATTGTAATGACCTCACGGTAGCGTGACAGTCGAATTTTCAAATAAACGACGTTTATTATCAGCGCTCAATACAATCTTCTCTTTTTCTGACTTTACAATGTAGAGTTTACTGAGACTAGTGCATTGAAGTGGTCAGATAAACAAATCTTTCAAACTTCTTCGGTAATCCTCAAAATCGATTGTACTTATCAAGATCTGCGCAATACATTTTTAGCTCTTTTGATAGATACTTGGCCCTGAATGAGGAAACTGTATATTTTACATTGAAGCCAATAAATCCAGTGATGAGATTTACATTATTTATTTTGTATATAGATATATGTATTAACAGATAAATGACTACATTCATCTTTCATCTTGGAATTCTTCAATATCTCGAGATACGTATTGTGTAATATAATTTTCGAATCATAGAATCAAGTTAGTTTTGAATGGAGATTTTTTGTAATGAAACACTCGATTTCCACCGTTTCTTTGCCACTCTTTTGGACGATGTACTGCGCTGCCAACTTAGTATACACCTTGAGAACGTTATAATGATTTAAAGATTTAGTTAATTATGTTTCAAAAATAGTGCTAGTACCGTTCATAAAGGATATCCAAGTAAGAGCGTTTAACAATAAAGCCCATTCAAATACGATTTTTAAAAGGTAATTGAATGTCTGTTGTATATTACGGACCTCTTGATTGATTTTTCTGCTAGCTCCAGACCTATGCCTTATTTTTCTGTTGCTACAAGTTCTTCAACTTGTATATTACCTCCAACTTTTCGTAAATTTGTGAACTTTCATTGGACCTATACCAAATGAATTATCTATGTCTAAAACTTCTTTCTCTTATTGCCATTCACTTTATGACATTGCATGAGATGTTCCAGAGTTTTAATAACCTCGTCTATAAGATTAAGCCATTTTCTCAAATCGTTAATGCCCGCATTATCTGCATGAGGTAGATAATTCCAGAGCAATCTAAGAGTATATTCAAAATATTTATAAGTAAGTGTTTCAACAAAATCTTTCTCTAAGGTACTTTCTCGGCCGAAGATCGAAAAATTGGCGTCTTCTTTCAATACTGTGGTTTTTATGCGTTTTTTGCAGATTACAGAAAGAATTTGAAAATTTCTAAATCATTTACAGATACGAGGGAAGTAACATATATTGTTTTTGAGAGATTATGTAATCCCTAAACTTTGTTTCCACCTATGAGATACTATTGTTTGTGTCAACAACTCCTTTGTGGGAACGATCCCATAGCCATCTTGTTTAATGTGTACAAATCTATACCTTTACTAAAATGTTAAGAAAAGTTTAGTGTGATATGCAAGAAATAAGAAAAATATTTTTTAAATATATTGAATTTTACCATAATCTATCTAGGTAGTCATCTATAAACACTCTCTTTTTTTAGTACCATGATTAATTTGGATAATAGAAGACCTCTATCTTTCAAAAACCATACTTTATTATTACTCTACTTTTTGCCGAGATTCTGTATTTTTATAAGGAACGCTTTGATGATGAATTTACTAGTGTCGATGAGGTATAAGTGGAAATCTCTACTAACCCAATAAGAAATGACATTGTTGATACTGGTGAAGCAACAAGTTCTTCGTTACCACATATTCAAGATGACAAATTAGAATGAAAGTTATAACTATGCAGTTAAATACAAGAATAGACTCAGAAGTACCCAAAGTATATTTAATACTGGCACCACCAACATATGAACAAAATGGCTTTTGTTCGTTTACGCGAAAGTGGCTATTATTTTCCACTTGCAGTGGGCGATTAATTAACTGAACATTCTGAATTCAACATGTAAAACGTCAGTCGTCGCCCTACAATGTAAACTCATTTCACATTTCAGCTTATTTCATAGCTCCGAACACCTTCAAGTAGCAAAATTGCGCGCGGACTTGAAATCGTCACTCTCTCCTCATCGTTGATGGTGTTCATGTAAGGACCTGAAAGGAGGAGAGGACATTTTATCCTTTTTTCTCACTGTTCTGTCAAAAAGAGATGCGCTGAAATAGCAATCTAGCTTGAGAGTCCAGTGAGTTCAGTCAATATCCTCCGTACTTTGCTTGTATAAAGTATTCTTGACCAGCACTACCTCTACCGCTGACAACTACTGTCGATATCCATGTTGATAGTGTCTTCCATATACTAATGTATGTCTTTACTTGTGCCCGTGACTGTTCTCGTTAGTGATCGTGACAAAACACCTGCAACTTCGTGGGATGATCTCGTACGTCACACAGAGACCCCGAAGTCCATTTTTCTACAATAGCTATTCGTCGAATGTTTAGTTACCCGTAGCCACCCTAGAGCAAGGACTGTACTCATTTCCGAGACGTCAGAGCATTAGGATGTGTGTGCGTTGGATACCTTATACAATTATGATATCTATGTAATCAGGTAAGAACTATTATTATAAAATTAGATAAAAAAGAGTAATTTACCTTACATGTCACTTCAAATTGGCAATTTTCTATGCGTAAGTCCAAATAGTAGTAGATGGGTTTATTATGTAGGGATTATGCATTCGTTATGAGCTCTCTATGTAGAGATAACGAATGCATTCTTGTACACTAGGACTTTAGTCTAATAAACCCGTCTACTACTATTTGGACTTACGCATAGAAATTTTCCAATTTAAAGTGACATGTAAGATGAATTACTCTTTTTTTCTAATTTTATAATTAATATTCTACAAATTAAAACAGTATTGTTCACTTGTAAAAGTCAGCCGGGAAAATATCAACATAATAAAAACAGATTAGATTAGTTAATCAGAGTATTCTTGAAAAATGTTGAGAATCATGGTATTTAGAAAATAAATTATAGTTTACGAAACTGTAGTCGTAAAAATCTACTGAACTGTGTAAAAATATTATCATGAATTGCAACCCGAACACTATATTAAAGGAAAGAACTTACCTTACGCTAGAAGGGAAAGCATTGCATTAAATAAATAAAAAAAACTATAAAAAGGGGAAGGTAGGAGGTGCAAAACGGTCTTGCGTGTGCTAGGGAGCTGTGACCTTGAAAAGTCACAAGGAGACAATTCGACGAGGTGGTGAAATAAAGAGGCAACAGTTATAAACGAACGTAGTTTATTAAAAAAACAATAATACCCGACAATCATAACGAACAGAAAATGAAAAATTAATAAAAATAAAAAGAAAAACAAAACTAAAACAAACGAAATTTAAATCGCGGTGACTGTTACGCAAAATGGCTGTCATCAAGCTCCGGCTGTACAGCCTGGAGAACCGAGCAAGGCCCAACACAATACAAAAAAAATATAATCAATTTAAACGACACACGGAGGGTGAAGGAGGGTGAAGGAGGGTGAAGGAGAGAATGATTAAAGGTACTCACCGGCTCAGGAGGAAAATCAGATTCCAATACACAAAAAAAACTTCTGCTAGCACTGTACACCAAAACAAAACAAACTTTCTTTCCCTGAGGCAAAATTCATATTGAGCCGGTGAGCGCGCCTTTCCTCTCCCTCCTCTCGGTTAGCCCGAAAATTCTTAACAAATTTTCCGAGGTTATTAACCTCCCAACAACGAGCAGCTAATCGGCCGACAAGATGGCTGATGGTTCACGACCAAAGACCAGGAGCTCCGTCACACAATAAACAACTCTTTCATTATATTTATAATGTAAAATTAAATAAAAATTTCAAATTTAAATAGATACTTCCCTATAACTAATGACATATTACTTCACTCATTAATTTAATATCACTAAATTAATTTATGTACAAAATATGAATTGTTTAATTATATTTGAAAATAACAGCATGTGAAATGAATATTGTAAGGGAAGATAATAAATGAGTAGTTTATTGTAAGATGAATAATAAGATAAATGTGATAAGTTTCAACAACATACTTTCCGTATTATCTTTGTTATTTTCTTATGCCATTTTTAAGATAATAAAACTCATTGAATTCTATGAGCAATCATAGTCAAAATAAAACGTTTCATTTTCTCATCCATATTTTTATATAACGGGTAAAATAAATGAATTGAATATTTTTTCAGTATCAAAATTGAAATTATACTATTATAAAATATATTTGTAAACTGGAACTAAAATTATTTAAATAATTTCTAATTTTAAGACTTCTTCGATACTTAACTAAATACAGTGCTATAGAATATCTGAGATGAAATCAAGTCGATCATTTTTAATAAAAATTCATCTAAAATTATTTCTAATATTTTGAATTTATCTTATCATGTTGATGTATATTCTATATTAATTAGTTTATTATGGTTTTTTTACTTATATCTTTAATTAATTAATAAATAATTACTACTGTTACATATCAAGTTATAGACTTTTTGTACTATTTTACTATGTATAATCATTAGTGAAAAAGGTTTTTAGCTATGACTACATACAACAAAATTGATATGTATAATTATTGAAATTCAACTTATTTTTAAGACTCCAAATTAATTATCCAAGACAAGTTATTGTTAATTTTTAAAAGCTTAACAAAAAATATGACAAGATAGATAGAATTAAATATTAATATTCTTTGAAACTAAGTTATAATATATACACCATTTTTCAATGTAATATATTAGTTTCAAAACTTCATAAATAATTTAATTACCATGATTTATTTCAATTCTGTTAATATACATTTTCAAAGCAAATGTTTATAATCACATACTACTTCATGTTACAACATTTACATTTTAATCAAGATTCTTTAAGATTACATCTCACAAAAAAAAACATAAACTTGGTAAAAATTAGATTTATAATGATTTTTATGAATAAAATTATTAAATAATTGCATTTTACATGTTGATTCAAATTAATATTGTAAAATTAAATTAAAACTTTTAAAGAACATTTGTATGAATCAAGAAGTACTAAAATACGTATTTATATTTTTTTTTTAAATCTTATAGTTTAAATATTACATGATAATACTTCTAACATTGCAACAACCAACATAATAATAAAATTATACATGAATAAAGCTTGAGCTTTAGATTTAATACTAAATTACTCAATTATACAAATATTTATATAATTATATATAACATTTGTTATATTGCACTTGTTAAATGATAAAATTTAGCGATACTTTTTTGTGAAATTTTAAATATGTAAATAAAAATAAAATTTTAAAATAATAATTTTGAAAGTATTATTATTTTGAATAAATAATTATATCAGCAAGTTGATGTAACATTTTAGTTCAGTTAATTTAAATTTATACTTGGATGATTTAGTATAGGAGTTCAGTTCTGTTTTCTTGGAAATTTACATATATAATACGTACATATGTAAATTGTAGGTACTATATACACTTATTATATACAGAGATGCATGTTCACAAGCATACTCACATATATACATTTATTATTTTCTACCCACTTAACAACTTGCTTTATAATACAAAGTAATAGAATAAAATTGTATAATTCTGCTTATACAAGAATACCTTCTGTATTAACAACAATTGTTCCAACAACTCCTTTGTGGGATTGAATCCGTTTCATGGTTTCTTCAACCTCTTGAGCCTGTAACATAAAAATATATGTATAAATATATATTCATATTTTTAATATTTGGTATAGCTGAAGAACTGCCAGAATCTGCAAGAACTCAATTGCAAATTTCAGTAGAAAAACGTACCATTTTAAAAATAATTTTAGTTAAATCTTGGTTGAGAATTGTTTAATTTATATACTATAATACTAAATAGTGAGCTCAATTTGTTTATATATTAAAATAATCTTAAGTCAAATGTCAATTTCTGTATACTGCAACGTAGGACATAGGTTAAACAGCATGACTGATTATAGTTAAGAGAACTGCGCAAACCGGGAATATAGCTGTATTGACATAGTAACTAGAAGTTAAAAACCATAAAATAAATACGTAGCATCAAAGATTCTTTAATGCTCTTTATGAATATCGTTCTAAAAAAATTCGTTGTTGTCATTAGTAATATGTTTGATAAAATTGCGTCAAATTTCAGGTATCAACCGGATCTTCGTAATTTTCTCTGTCAGTTAGTATCATTGACAGAAAATAAATCTGATTTGCATTAAATCAGAGCAAGGTCTTGAATTTTTTTATATTTAGTACATCGAATGGCTATATAAGGGTCATCACTTGTACCAAGTATTACGCTAAAATATTAATTAATTACAAAGTTAAAAAACAATTAAAAACAAAATGTAAATTTTTTTAATGTATAACTCTAAAACTATGAATATGAAATCTACGGCATCTGAGATCTTTTGAGCAATATTAATCAAATGGATGAACATATAACATCAATTTGGCATGTATCTCAAAACAAAGTTTTCTATGAATATATTTTAACTAGACATATTACTATAATTAGACTAGAAAATGGATTCCTTGTGCAGCAAGAATATTTTCTAAAATTATATAAAATATAACATTCCATCTAATTTCGATAAATTGTTAATATTCGGGCAAATACGACATTGTTTATACTAATTTCAGTTCCTATTATATAATATGTACCCCATAGTACTAAGTTGTTAAACTAAACTACATGAAAATATTTCGGGACAGAGTCGACACTTCCATTAGCCGCGGCACTCGGCTGAGCCACGCATGTAGCACTTTGTTTGCTCGCTCTTCTCAGGCCCTATTAAACATCAAAACAATTTTATTCTGGATCTTTAAACAGAATTGTCCAAGGAATCGATTGCAACTAACATTTTTTAAATAAAATTGTCAAAAATCTATTTTAATTGTTTATAATTTTTTTTAACAAATTTATTGTTATGTTGTATATATATTCTCAAAATTAAATATTTTCCATCTATTTCGAAAAAAAATCATGCAAATCTGTAACGTCGAATAAATATTACCTACTTTTATTAAGTTATAAGTGTATTTTGGTCGTAGAGTTTGACCTCTAATTACCGGTAAATGAGTTTTCGGTAAATAGTTTAGTTTATCACAATTAGTTAATGAAATAACTTATAAATTATATTTTCTATTGCGGTTTATAAAAATAGTTAAAGTCTTTGAATAGTTACAAATAATAATCTATCGTAAAAATGTTGTTACGTTTCTCGAATAATAATTCATTAATTAAACGAACATCTTATAGCTATTATTATTATTTATAGTTAAATGCGCAGAGAGAGAGAGAGAGAGAGAGAGGGAGAGAGAGAGACTTATTTAGTTCCGTTGGTTAACTTAAATTAAGACAATGTTAGTATCGTAAGCATTATTTAGACATAAAAAGATAAATATGCTTACAATTTCGATTCGTTATTAGTTGTACTAAATTAATTTTAAGGGCGCATGGCTATAGCTTTAAATGAAAATGTTAGCTGAATTATTTATAAAAAATTAACATAGTTGCGTGAACATAGAGTTGCATGTTCTGAGTTGTAAACGAAAAAGATCATTTTTATGATTCTACGATTCTTGAAAATGTCTTTAGCTGAGAGACCAGAAGTATCGCTTGAAGGGTAGTATAGTTTCTACGTTAGATCTAAAAATGAATGAACATTAAGTTTGAGTTTTCTTACATTTGAGAATGGATTCTTCTAGAAAATATACTATTTATAAATTGTATAAATAGTATATAGCAAATATAATGTATATAAATACTATAAATAGTGGATATAAAGTGTATACTTTATAAATGAAGTTTATTTTATTTTGTATTAGCTATGCATTCTAGTTATGGCGGATATTATAGATCCGACTAATAGAAGATAGAGATAACAAAGTCATAAACATCTGCAACATGAAAAAAAAACTACAAATGCCTTTCTACATAATTAAAATAGTCGTGAGTCCAAATAATAGAAAAATATTCAATATAATCAGACTATTAAACCTAGTAATAATAATACAGGCCAACAAAATTTTACAGAAGTCAAGAACCAGAAACCAGACATACTGCACTTAATAGATTTTCATGCGATGATTCCGAATCTTGGCACAAAATTGCTCTATCACCCTTGGTTTTCCAGATAACTTAACCTAAATGCGCCAAAAACACACTTTTTTCTATATTTGACCATCTGTAACATTACGAACGATTTTTTGTGTGTAATTCTGACCACAGATTCTAAAAGAGTAACGATTGGGCTACAAAAAGTACTAGTCAAAATATTTTTTATGATTTTTTTGACGGAGATAGGGTCGTTGGAAAAATATTTAATCAGAACATTTCACAACAGCTGATAATAATAAGAAACTCAATACTCACTTCACATGCCTGGAGATGCTCGCGCAATAGCATCAAACGTACAAGAGTTCGGGCAAAGCAGAGACTTTAGTTAAGACATCTCGAAACCCAAGGGTGATAGAGCAATTCTGAGTCCAGATTCGGAATCAGCGCATGAAAATTCATCGAGTACACTATGTCTGGTCTTTGGTTCTTAAAATTGTTGGCCTGTATAATTAACCAATTACGTAAAAAGCGTGAAATACCGAAAAGCTTAAATTGTCAGGAATTTGGTCATGCCAAAATTACTGCAATAAAACTCCAATTTCTAGATAAAATTTCTTTGGTGTGCCCCTTATTATAGAGCTGTATAAGAGAATCGACTTATCACTCCCTTCTCTCCACAATACATCCTGTATAGGAGAACTTAAAAACAAATTGATTGATTTCAAGGTTATTAGAAGTAAAATTCTACGACCATAAGTATGAACGTAAATGTTACATAGTAAATTTTTGGGGGCTCGTCGGGGATGATGTAAGAATGAATCAGGCAGTTTTTTTTACCATTTTTGGAATGTTGTGTCTTTTCTATAACTACTACTATCTCTCCATTCCATCACTATTTTTCATTAGATTCGAACTCAAATACATTTTTACCCAAGTTCAACATTTTTCTTATTCTAATCGAAAAATCATACAAATAAATTGTATGTGCCTTTCAAATCTTATGTTTTCAAAATTACATATATGTATAAAAAGAAGTCTATGTCCTCTAAATCATACACATATATAAATAAATTGTGTTTCCTTGAAAAACTTTTTTTTCTTCAAATTCATATACATACTGAAAAAGTATGTCTTTTAAATCTTATTTCTCAAATTCACAAATATACTAAAAACCTATGTGTTCTCCGAATCTTTTGTTAGTAAAATTAAATACGTATTAAAAAAGGATATACATATCAAAAACTCTTAATCATAAAATTATACTCCTATAAATAAATCGAATGGGTCTTTCAAATATCTTATTATTACGCAGAGCACTTAGAAGTGTAGATTATTTTTTTCCTCTTCCTCTCTTCTTTATAAATTAGAAAATCTCAATTTGCCGGACAAGCCCACTATATCTTTTGTGTCCCATTTTGTGTCGGTGGAAAACAAGGGTACTCATACCCATCATAAGAATTGTTTTACGAAAGCACACCGGATCCGGCGAAAGGCAAAAGTCTTGCGACAAACCAATAAAATAATAGAAACGGCCAAAAGTACTGCGGATACAGTACCCTATATCCCTGGGTTTTTCGAGTCCCAAAACAACAAAAGCTTCCCACATTATATTCCAACTAAAATGCCATCATTCATAGACCTATCATTAGATGAGAAAATTGACTTAGTGGCCGAACAGTTTTGTGAACACGCAAAGTGGAAAATAAGCTGCAAGAAGTGTCACTACGTGTTTTTCAGTAATCACAAAATCAAATCTGTTCATGATAAATAATCAACAATAAAATACTCTAGATTGCCAACAACCATAATATTTTTTTGTATACTGAAATCAAGCATCAATAAAAATAAAAATAAATCAATTCGATCATCATCAATTACTGAATTTTCTTACAAATTCGTTTTCTTTTCTTTTTCTATCTACAACGTCTACCAAGTTTCTCTAGTAATAGGACCTCGTTAAGAAATCTATTTTCATGACTCAGGATAAACGAATGAATAAAAAAAACGGATACCATAAACAAATTAGTGTGTGTGTCAGAACAAGTACCCCACTTCAATCTGACAGCGAATCCAAAGACCATATCTTTGTTTCGATAAAAGACAGCACCAATGACTTATACCGCCAGTTGATCAGTGATGGAACAATACAGGAAGTCCATTCTTTCTCGTTATTCGAGACAAGAAGACCGAAAACCACAACTGAAAATAACCGCTACTCAACCAACTAAAATCATAGCAACAGCCGGCCAAATTATTACCCTGAAAGATGCTTTATACATCGTGCCAGAGTTCAATGGATCGAACGTACCGTTGACTCAATTCCTAGATGCTTGCGATGAAGCATTTGCTATGATTTCTGCAGAATCAGAAGCAAATTTAGCCGAACTCTTACGCGTAAAAATCGCAAGAGAAGCACGAGAAGCTATGATAGGCAAAAATGCCGAAACCATCGGATAATTAAAAAACTTAGTCAAACTCCTCTATTCGCTGATTAAAACTATTCATCAACTATTAGGCGACTTGGCTAATGAATATAAAAAGAAGACAAAAGTGTATTAGTGTTCGCCAACAGAATACGCGATATTTCTAGAAGACTCTTAGAATCTTACAAATTGAAGAACAACAATAGAGTAGATGACGCTTTTAAAAGAACCTTACAAAAAACTGTAATGGAATGTTTAAAAAACCGGCTCAAAACCGAAGTAGAACAAACGAATAGAACAAAGATTAACAGACGAAGGTGAAATAAACGTTATCGTATTAGACGCAATTCGAATTGAGAAAAAGTTAGGAAGGAACCTAATAACTTCTTGGAACAAAAAAATTTTATATTTTCCAATTTTGCAATAAGCCTGGCCATGAACAAAAGGATTGTCAAACAAAAAGCTTTTGTAA
The DNA here is from genome assembly GCA_030064505.1 of Chouioia cunea. Lineage (NCBI taxonomy): Eukaryota > Metazoa > Arthropoda > Insecta > Hymenoptera > Eulophidae > Chouioia > Chouioia cunea. The sequence continues at coordinate 21,805,478 of JAOPFQ010000002.1, forward strand.
CAATTTTCAAAAGCCAGGTCACGACACTTCTCAATGTAGGAGGTTGTTAAACTGTCAAATTTATTCAAAAATCGGTCATATAGTCAAAACGTGTAGATCATTTCCTTCAAACCAAAATCACATGTCTTTTCAACCTTGTAATAAACCAGGCCACATGGGAAATAACTGTTTGAAAGTTAAACCTCATCAAGAACAAAATGTTCAAGTCCACATTTGCCAACTATGTAACCTATCTGGTAATCTAGCAAACACCTATGGCATCAAAAGCTCAGAAAGCTCTAATTGTGATAACTTAATCTATCAATATTTGAAGAAGGGAAAACATACTCTAGAAAAGTGCAGGGAACGTGAATATAATGTAAAAAAAGCTGATGCTTTCCAGGGAGTAAGCGCAGCCCAGGAAATCCCAAAGCAAGCGGAGCGCTCATCAAACGAAGTACGAATCAATGCTTTGCTAAGCGAATTAGTACCTATGGAATAGAAATCTTTTTACCTCACGTACTATTCAAATTCAATTACCAACAATTCAATAATTTATTTTTATTATACAGCGGTTCAGAAGTCGATATAATAAAAATTCACCTTATAGGAGAAGAAAACTTACTACAAATTGTACTAAAAACAATACCTGTTCCAACAATAGGTTATGTTAGAATAGAGTTCTTAGACGAACATACGTATTTCCTCATTGCTCATAACAATTTCCTAATACCCTACGACAGTATTTTAAGATCACAATTTTTTTCTTAAGACAAAGCTATAATAGACTATGGAAATAGAATTCTGAAAGTTTATGAAGCCAGCATGGTTTTAATATTACAGAAAGAGAGAAACATCAGGGAATCATCGAATCCGCTTACTGTGCAAAGTCAGGAAAAAATATATATAAACAGAAAAGAAATATGTTTTAGAGCAAATCAAAGCAAGGTCTTCCATTTTTTCCTATTCGGCACATCGAATGCCTATATGAAGGTAATCACTTATGCCATGTTTGACTCTAAAATGTTAATTAATTAAAAAGTTATAAACAATTTTAAAAAATTTGATATTTTTTTCAACTGTTATAAATTGACTATTTATCGGATCTGAATTATTTTTTTTAAAAACCCGAAAATAATTGTATTTTGAGAATATATATTTTCCAAGTATAGTTAGAAATAAAATATAAGATGTTTATACCTAGAAATAAACTATAGCATCTTATAACTAATAGTTATAAGATATTAAATTATTCAATAGATATTATGAAAACGAAATTAAAACAGTCAATTATTTAATAATATATATTTGCGGCTTCTTTTGGCATTCGTATTCCTTTTGAGGTAATGTGCCTGGTAAGCTGTTATAAAATGTTACCTTGTCTTTTCGTTGGCGTTTATTTAATCTCTTCCAGGGCCTTATCGTTGTATACTCAGGATTCATAAGGCTATTTTTTTTATTTATCTAAAAACCGAATAGTTTGATCCCTATGTAGAAATTCTCTTTGACGTAACCTGGTATAATCCCTCCGGGGCCTCCAATTTTATTTATGTTATGTCGGTTTGACGTTTCGGTGATATAAATTATCGTCTAAGATAATTTTTTTCACCTACTGCAAGTTTTTATGCCTGGAACTTTCGTTCCACTAGGAAGGGATGCGTGCTGGTTACTTTAGGAGAATATTCCTCCGAATTTTTGAGGATTTCTAATTCTAAATGGACACCTTCTATCACTGACTCTTTAGCAGCAACGATATCCACCTCTTCTTCACTGACTATTAACAGCAAAGGGGTTAGCCCTACTAGGGTAGTAAGGACTGACTCCAAAGGGCAGCCCGAGTAACCAGGAATTAGGAAGAGTGAGAGGCAAGGTCGCGAATTAGTATGAGATATATATATTTTTAAATATTTATTTGCCTTACTTACAGTAGTTTTGGTTCTCTGGCTTCCTTCGACGCATTTCCACAAGCAACTAACCCCGAACCCTAGCATGAGAGGCTTTTTATCCTCGAGGAGGTTAACTCCTATTTAGTGTTCTAGGGGTTGGTCTTAAAGTCAACTGGGACCTAATTGGTCTTAGGCCCCTCTCGAACATCCACAATTCGGAAAAAACGCCTTCAAGTTGTCAAAATTCGAAGGAGACTCGAAATGGGTACGTCCCTCTGGAAGTGTGCGTCCTTATTTTTATGGGGCCCCATGTGTGCACGGGATAGCCGTCGATCCTTTTTCGTTTCTTTCAAAATAATGAAGTGACCTAGTGCGCAAGATATAGTTTTTATTACTTTTCGAAAAACTATAAAAATGAAAAGAAGAATTGTCGGAAAAGTGTAACTGAAAAATGCTATATATATATATATATATGTATATTGTGAGGTCAGAATAAAGCGCATTTGTATATATATGTGGGGTATGGGTGGAAGTATGTATTATAATGGATAAAAAGAATTGTTGATAAGGGTGACTATTAATTTTATTTAAAATTTGGCTCGTATTAGGCAAGTCTAGCTGCTTCCTTACAGTATCGAAGTATCTTCTGAACTGCTGCTTCTTTTCTTTAGTTAATTCCCTTTGCTCCGCTAGTGCTTCGTTCTCTGGGCTTTTCCTTATTCCTGTTGAAATTCTAACCATTGTCTTTCGTTAATAGTTAGTATGTGTTTTGACCGAACCCGAATATGTTAAGACTTGCTTCCTATGCGTACTCCAGTATTAAATAGAACTTGTTAACTATTCATATCCCACATATATGCGATATTTCATAATGTTACAATCGTTAAAATTATTTTACTACATTTTATAAAAATGTTCATAAATTAATCATATAAATTTAATATAAAAGTTAAATCAATAAAAGTTTTAAAATTTATAAGAAATTACACTGAAGTATTGAAGTATATTTATTTTGTGATCTTTTAATACTATAATCTGTTGTAACATCCAGCAGATATTACAGAGCTTATTAGATTAAGAGTGTACTATTGATTATAGAGTTTTACCTCTAATAACCGGGAAGTCAATCGGTTTATTTTTGAGATTTATCCTACTTAGGGTAGATGGTGGAAAGAAGGAAATGGTAAGGCGACTCTCTCGTACAGTTCTATTATAGGCGTACGTCAAAGAAATCTTAGCCAGGATTTGAGTCAAAGGAATTATTTGAATGTAGATAGTACTCGGTTTTACAAGCACCCGATCCGCCGGTTATAATAATCAATATTGTTCATACATACAAATGTATAGCGGAAATCTTGCATCAATAAGCTTTGCGCGGTTTTGGCGTATCCGGAAGAGATCATTTTTACAACTTTACGTAATTTTATCAATAGTTGTGTATTTATCAATATTTTCTCTCGCAGGTACATTACACCATCTACTTTACTAATAAAGTTATTGTTGTAGAGAATCATATAATTTTACAATTGAGAGCATTCATATGTTTCTAAGGGTCATTTTTCCTTAGAAACTGTGTTGAGCAAAGAACTCAAGATTTCTAAAATTATTATTTAGGCTACTAACACTTATATTATCAAATTATTGATATTTTAGAGTCTAAATGATTATGAAAAATGACAAAACTAAACAATTCTATTTATCAATGCTATACTGAATTAACTGAATTATTTTTAAATTCAATTATTATTTTTACACGAATTTTTCCTTGCAGCTGTATTTTGGATGTGGAGTGGCTTCTGTTGTGGTTTTAGTAAACTTTGTTGCTTGTTATTCAAATTATTTTCGTTGTTTATCTTCAAGACCATATCATTTTTATACTAGCAAGTTTGAGGTCTTGTTTTTTATTTCTGCTAAATGACATCAAAAATATGACAAAATATTACAATAAGTCTTATTTTATATTCGATTGTATTTACCCTTTTATTAGTGAAGTATTCGAGACATTCACATTGTTCAATCAGTGTCGCAATATGTTTATCATCTAGAATATTATTATAGATAATTATACTTCAGTGATAGTAAGCATATTTAATTGCTGAATCCCTATTACATTTGATAAATTAAATGAACCACGTCTCCAGCAATTATGTCATATAACTCGTGGACCTTAAATTTCTTCACACAACAATCCACAAATCTTTTTAATTAGAAAATATCATATGCTAACTTAATGATGAATTTTAAGGACTCTTAATTAATTGCAATCATACCACAGGTACCTTCAGTAGTAAGCTGTATATATTTTAGCTCAATACTTCTCGCCCGCCGTATCCGCTCTCCCCACTCCTTTACTCTTCATATTTTAATGTATGTCGGGTGATAGGCTCTATCAGATATGTTCTGGCTCAATCCCTTCTCTCCCTTCCCGTCCGCCCGGATCATCCACCATGTGCTACACAGTGAGCGCGTCGGTAGGGGATAACGCATGGTCCACGTGCCGAAGGAGTACATCCTTCTTTTCCTCTACTTCTCTCGCGTCGGTTCACTGTATTTTTGCTCTCAATGGGGCTAGTAATGAGCTGAAATATTGTAATTATGTCGTTAAGTCTTTGATATAAAAATATCAAATATAAAATTATCATTTTTATACCTAATATTTTGTATTTTACATTTAATATCATTTTTTCCCAATATTTTGTGTTTTCATTGTTAGGTTGGATACTTCTCGGAGTAACCTCGTATTTTTGGTTCGTTTCATCATAATTATCTAAATCTATATGGAATTTAAAAATTACCATAAAGTGAAATATCATTTTTATATCATTAAAAATAATTCAGTATAGAATTTGTGACGGAGCTCCTGGCCGTCAGCCAGAGTTCGTCAATACTAGCAGCCCGTGATTAGGGCTTGTTTATGTTTCCGAGGTCAGCGACCTCGGAAAATTCGTTTAGAGTGTTCGGTACGGAGAAGGAAGAGAGAGAAGTAGGTGACGCTCATCAGCTCAGTATGTTGCTGGCCACAGACGAGGGCATTTAAAGTTTTTAGTTTTGAGGTTTTGTTGAGTTGTGAGTTTGGTGAGCTTTGATTGTGAGTGTTGAAGTAGATTTTTGTTTGTTTGTGCCAACTAGCTGAGCCAATGAGTAGCCCTATTGTCTCTCTCTCTCTCTCTCTCCTTCCGTGCAATCATTTAATTTTTTTTTATATATTGGTTGTCATTTGTGTGCATTGATCCTCGCTCGGATCTTCTGGCTAAATAGCCGGAGCCTGGCGACGGCCGTTATTTTCTTTTATTTGCGCGAACGCTAATTGTCGCCGTTTCGTTATTTTTTTTTGTATCGACGCGCGCATTATTGGGTATTTTCTTTTGTTGTGTAACGGTTAATAAACCTTTTTTTTTATTTACATGCGTTGTTTTTTTTATCGCCAGCCTACTCACCTGTCCTTGACTTTCTAAGGTCATTAGTCTCCTGACGCATGTTAGGTCTTAAATGCGCTTCTTACCTTCCTTTTATTTACTCATTTCGTCGCATTATTGTTCGCGATTTGTGATTTCAGCGAGATTGAGGGTGCCTTCCTCTGATACGAAAGGTAAGTTTTTCTTCCTCTAGCAGGTGTAAGAGTATTCGCGTTGCAAATTGATAAATAGGAATGTTTAATTTTGTTATTCTCAATAATCATTTAGACTTGTAAAATATAAAAGTAAGTAATAGTTAGTATAAAAATTATCTCCAGGAGAACAATAATGGGTAATTGGAGTCAAGATTTGATGTGCTTAAAGAACAAATACACTAATAAATTACAAAATTGAGGGCGCCATAGTGTATACACGTTGCTTGAGTGTGTCCTGACTTAGCAACGACTTAAGCAAGAAATAGTGCTTGAAAAATAGAAAAAATATGGTCGAAAAAAGCAGAATAGAGCGGCGAATGTGATAAGAGATAAAGTGTTAGTGAGAAATAAGAGAAAAGTTTTAAAAAAATAGAATTTTCATGTAGAATTGGAGGTTATAAAGTACGGAATTTAGTGAACACATGAGTGGAAGAGGAAGTGGGAAAGGAACGTTTTCGTAAATATTAAGTCCAAAGAATATGATGTATCATGACAATTTACATTCGTAAACAAAGGAAAACAGATTTATACAATGTTTATGAATAAAAAAAGTTACAAAGCAGAGATAGGAAAAAGGAAAGAGTGACGGCGAATATGAAAGGAACATTAGACAAAAAAAAAACATGTATTGATAAGAAAACAATATTGTTTTCGAATGTAGCAGGGGTAATAACACGTTAATCGCCATGGCAGGCACTGGTGACCGCCAGTAAATGTTCCATTTGTCGAATAATAGTGACTGTCATGACACATGTGACCGATAGTAATAAATAAGGCTTTATATATATTCTAAAACTCTATATATTCGACTATATACTTGTTTTTGGTTTTATATTAACATAATAAACAAAAAACACGGTGATTTTTTCTGACTTTTTACGAAATTCTTTGTGGCAGTTAACGAGTTAAACAAGGATGTGGATTTTTTAAAACAGCCAATTAATATATAATATAGTTAGTATATTATCAAAAAATGTGGATAGAATACTAAAAAGATTAAAAGAAATCGACGTAGAAGAAGAAGGGAAGGTTATAATAGGAGGAGATTTTAATACAAGAACAGGAGAAAAAAGGAGATAGATCGATTATGACAAAGGAAGAGAATACATATTTAGAAACAACAGGGATACGAAATGTAGTAACGAATAGAAAGTGATAGACTTGTACGATGAAAAAGGATGGAAGATTGTGAAGGGTAATATAGAAAAGAACAGATACGGCAAGTTTATTTTCATAGGTAAAAGAAGCGGGCAAGGTCACGAGAATATGTCCATCTTAAAATGCAGTAACTTTTATTTGAACTATCTTTCCTTTACCCTCACTGTTCATTCAAAAACTTTCGGTGATTCAATTAAAATGGCCCACTCTGTATCATAGTTAGAAAAGAGTGGAAAGATAAATATAAAGAAAGGGAAAAAGATTGAAAAGAATAACAACAAAACGTACTTGAAAACATAGAAAGGATGTCCAAGATTGGAAATTTATGAGAAAATTGAGAAAGAAGAAAAAACAAGATAACAAGAATGTAATATGAGATCAACAATAAAAAGATGGTTTCGAAAAATTGTTGAAAGGGTTAGAAAATTTAAAAACAGGAGAACAAAGGAAACTGAATGCAGAAAGAAAAGTCCCTAGAAAAAGGTGGAAGTACACCGAAACCAAGTAAAGATTTCGGTGATAGTGACCGTAATGACGGTCACTAACTATGTCGTATCTCGTACCAAGGCCCTATCTCTCTTGATTGTGTTAGCCAACCTTTAAATTGGCTCAGGTGTTGGTTCACCCTAATACCTACTACACCTCGGTAGGGGTAACCTTTAAGTCGGCTTCGTTGTCAGCCCACCCTTAACGAACTCCATCACAGGTCGAGACCAACCTTTACCTGTCCTCAATGGATATCCATCCTTATACCTGCCCACTGGCAGGAGGAGGCTAATCTTTACTTGGTTTCGGTGTACTTCCACCTTTTTCTAGGGACTTTTCTTTCTGCATTCAGTTTCCTTTGTTCTCCTGTTTTTAAATTTTCTAACCCTTTCAACAATTTTTCGAAACCATCTTTTTATTGTTGATCTCATATTACATTCTTGTTATCTTGTTTTTTCTTCTTTCTCAATTTTCTCATAAATTTCCAATCTTGGACATCCTTTCTATGTTTTCCGCGACTCCCTCGAATAGGTTATAAGTGAGGGTGATAACACGCAGCGTTTTTATAGTTTTTTTTTATTTCAATTTTTTTCGGTGCAATTAGGTTAGTTTTATTTATTTCGGTTTTTTTTATTATTTCTATTCTTTTTTATTTTTATTTTTTTTTATTATTAACTAGTTGTTAGGCAGTCCGTGGCTAGGTACGCAATCTCGTAATGTCCCTCTATGTGATAGAGAGCTAAGGATGCGCTGCATACGTAAAGATGCGGGCGTCCAAACTCTCGAGAGACAGCTATCGGAAGCTGATCTCGACGAGATGCGTGATCTGGCGGAGCAATTGGGTGTGAGAGCCGAGGGCACCCCTGGAGAAATGAGGGATCGGCTCTTACAAGTGATGGTCTATAGAAATATACCAGAGCTCAATCCATCCATTATTCCCGGCGACAAAATCGCTGGGAAGATGCCCTACTCTCAATTCCATGCGGCACAGAGTATGCTGCGCGAGAAGTCGAGAGAGGTGGAGTTCCGTGTCGATGCTGACTGTGCAGTCGACTGTCAGGGGCTCTAACACGATAGTTGTGGCGCGCTACACTTATCCTTAGCGACGGCAAGGTCACGCGTGTCGGGAATGCGTGAACAGCAAGACTGTGGGGCACAATTACCGGGTGGGGGCGCCATCCTAACCTCGCGGAGGCATCGTCGAGCAATGGTACGATGCCTCATTACCAGACAGTCGTGTAAGAGGTCCATAACCAGTGGGCAGCCAAATGAGTGACCTCCATCTTGGTGTCGCCGCCTGCAGTTTGCAGGGGAAAGTGGCTTCAATCTTGAAAGTTTTTTGGAGCGAGTCAGGAAGTGTCAAGAGTTTTACAACATTCCTGACTCGAAGATGCTCGCTACGTTATCCACGGCATTTAGTGGTGGAGCCGCTACTTAGTTCAAGAATAACGAGTTAGGCTAGCTATTCATGAGCGATTTCATCACTGATTTTCGCTCCCACTTTTGTCGGCGTTTCTCTGACATCGATGTGGATCGAGAGTTAATCCGTCGCACGTAAAGCGAGGGCGAGCGCTTTAGCGATTAGGAGGATATAGGAGGCCGCCCTCGGAGAGAACGCAGCTGAAAAGGATAGTCGCTGACCTGCACTCCAAATACTGAAGGTTTTTGGATGGCAAATCCATACGAGATTTTGCCGACCTCAAGTATTATGGGGAAAAGTTTGAGCGCAAACGAGAAAGAGAGTTAGGGTATGTACCTTCCCCGCCTAAAGATAAAATGTCGGTGCTTGGTGCAGCTTATTAAGTTCCAAAGGCACATCCAAGAAAGATAGTAATAGTTGCACTTGTGTCGAGGATAAGATCCCATAAGTCAAAAAGATCCTCTGGAAAAAAGAGAGCGTCCAGAAGAAGAAAGAAGTCTGGATCTTCATCTGGTAGCAGCGGTGAGGCACCGGCTGCTGCTTCGGGAGGCGGTAAATGCCGTTCAGTAGGGCCAACATGGTGCTAAAAAGGCCAATAATGGCCCAAGGGCGACATTAATCAACCCTCCTAATGCTGCTCCGTCACTTCTTCCACAAGTGCATCGTGGCATGGGGTAGGATCAATCGGCTGTGCCATTTTTAGTCAACTGCTTCATTTGTGGAGCACCTAACTATATAGCGTTTCCGAATTGTTCATTTTTGACCTACCCAAACTGTGCTAATTTGGTGAACCAGTGGGTAAAAGAGCAAGCGGAGGCGTAGAACCGCCCTACGTCCTCCACTGGAGTGAACTCCATAGGGCCGAGGAAGTAGGTATTGCCAGAGAAATCATGGGTTCACCACGTGCTGAGTAATTAACTCCGCACCGAAGACTGGTGGATTTCTGGTACGAAACCATAGTGGGTTTCTGATGGATCCGACAAAAGAGTGACGAACTGTGACAAGAACGTAGCAGTTGCGGTATCGAGTCCCAGGATTCTACCGTCTCCAACCGGCAATAACGTGTCATTAGCAATTGTGCATGCATCTGAGTCGGAGATTCTGCAGATTGCAACTGACAATGATGGGCCATTGAGGACTACGCATACTTGGAAATCAATGACTCAGTATGACGTACTGGAACGCAGTACGGAGATGATAAAATTCTTGAGGCTAATGTGCAGCCCGAGGCTGTGAATGTTTCTGTAATGGAAAATCGGCGGCTATTGGTAGTATACATTGAAGGCAAATCATGTTCGGCTTTGCTGGACCAAGGCGCGCAGGTGTCCGTTGTGGGCAAGAGGATCGCTCAGGAGTATGCTCCAAGGCTCACGCCATGCCCCGTGCCCTTTGCAAATGCCTCCAGTGATATAATGAGAACAGCTGGCAATCTCAAATTGGTTTTTGAAATCGATGGGGTGGTGAAAGTCATTGAGGCGTGTGCTGTACTCGCGAATCTTGCCTACGATATTTATTTGGTTACTGACTTTTATGACGAGTTTGATTTGGCCATAAATTATGGCAGCCACGTTTGGTGTGTGGGCGACCGTGGCAATTAGCATGTGTTCGTAGAGAGGAGACATGATAGCGTGTATTTTTTCTGTGAGACTCGCCACAAAAGGCCAACGTTAACCGCAGAGATTGTTGACTTGTCATTATTAAAAAATTGTGAGAAAGAACAAATTAATCGATCGGTGAAAAGGGTAATTCCAAAGAGATCACCGGCTTTCACGAGCTTAATAGAGAACGTAATTGAGGTAATTGATGAGCGGCCGAAGAAGGAAGCGCCTCGCCGGTAATCTCAATCCATACTTGGCTTCATGAGAGATGAGGTTAAGGAGTGGTGGGAAAAGAGCCTAATCAGGCCCTCCAGGAGTGGTTGGAGTAGCGCACCTGTTTTGGTCCGTAAACAAGGTGGATCAAACAGGTTTTGTATCGATTTTCGTGAACTGAATAAAGTCACGAAGGTCGATGCGTATCCATCGCTGAGTGTGGACAATATCCTCGATAAGCTACGAGGAGCTGTATATATTTCGAAAATCGACTTATGCAGTGCCTACTTACAAATTGGTATGGCAGAGTTAAGTAAGAAGTATATAGCATTCCCTGTTCTCGGTTATGGATCATGGAAATTCGAGCGGATGCTTTTCGGCTTGATGAATGCAAGCGCTACATTCAACCGATTAATGGATGCTTTATTTGGACCAGAGTTCGAGCTGTACATTTTCGAGTACCTTAATGACTTCATTATAATCAGCGGCACGTTCTCTGACTTAAGATAAATGTGAAGAAGAGCGTATTCGGTTGCTCTTCGGTAACATTTCTCGGCTACCTCCTCGATCCTGAGGGTTTAAGACCTGACCCAGATCGAATTAAACCAGTCCTCGACTACCCAGTGTCAGGGATCGTGAAACTACTCAGACGTTTCTTAGGCATGGTTGGGTGGTACGCTAGATTATTGGGCATGAGAGCGACATGAAGGTGCCTCTCACATAGCTCATAAATAAAGATACGGCTTGGGATGATGGTTATGAACATCCTATCTGCTATACCAGCAGAATACTGAATGAGCATGATAGCAATTACTCAGTATCGGAAATCGAATGTTTAGCGCTCTTGTTCGCCATCAAGAAATTTCGACCATAAATCGAGGGGACGAAATTCAAGACAGTCACTGACCACACCACTTTGGCTTGGCTTAGGAATAAAAAAGATTCTTCGGGCCGACTCGCGAGATAAATTCTCGAACTCCAACAATGGAATTTCGAGATTGTGTATCGCAAAGGAGCGCCCGGAGAAATATCCTGACTGGAAGGTTGAGGAAGGGATGTTGTATCGATATACACGAAACGACTGGACTATGTGCTATCCCAATGAGAAAGGGCTCAAATAATATTAAGTCAAAGTATTGTAAATATTGTTATAAAATATCACAGAGGAACACACTGGTTGTGAGAAGTTTTTATATAATTGTATCTATTATAATTATTTCATCTATTTCAGAACAAATATGAAAGGAAATGTATTATGACAGTTAATAAGTATTAATAAATCGATAAAAAATATGAGTATCATTTCTGTAACATTTAATTTGTATAGAATAAATTTCATTATAATGCATACATATCTTATAATGAAGTTCGGTAAAAATGAATGCAATTATAGGAACATTGATCATTTGCAAAAAATATTATTTGATTGTTGTAAAATTTACTATATCGAATATAAAAGAAAGCATAAATAATGTAGCATTACTTACTGGTATAACGAAGAACACCGTTTTGCCGATACCGTCTTAATAGATCAGATTTTCAATTAAATACAAACAAAAAAAGCAGATAAATCTTGTGCTTTTTTTGGTGACGTGTAAAATTACTATCGCTCGATTAGACAAACATAAAAACTACATATTCGGTAGAATCAATGGTTTTGAATCTAACGCGACTTTTATTAGCATAGTAATTTGTAGATTTATAATTATGTTTTTTTTTATAATTTAGCTAATAAATGACATTTATTATATGAAAAATAAAAATGAAAGCAAAGCAATTTTAACAGTATTAAAAATGTGTCAAAGATAATATTCCTTTGATCAGAAGTATTAGAAATAAACTAATAAGAAATAATAACAAATTTGTATATAGACTTTTGAAAATAGTAAGTTCAAACGTTCGAAAAAAAAATTATATTTCTTGTTGGAGATTAATAATAAACTGTGATACAGTTGACAAATTCATTTATTGAAACATACCTAGTATTAGAAGGATAATTATTGTTTGAGAGAAAGATCACATCTTGAAAAATGTTATTCTAGGAATATAAGTCTCAAGTAAACAAATTGATACGGACATAAAAATTGAGAAATATTTGTCAATTTACATTTTTTTGGTATTAGATTTTAATATTTTACTATTATCAAAAGTCATTTATGAATCATGTACAAGTAGTTAGCAGTTCTCAGAATGTAAATATTTAGCATCGGGAAAATTATGGATTCATTATAATTACACAACAACAAAATTTTAAGAACAATTTTTGTACGAGAAAACTAATGGAAGTCAATGCAATAAGCTAAGTCATGAAGAATTAGGACCTGATATTACTGATAATTAAATGAAATTTATGTTCAAAATGTTGTTATGATAACTTGCTCATACGTATTGTACTATTATTATTTTATTAGCTGATATTGAAAGGCTTAGCATACACATTGAACCTTGAGATGAAGTTGTGGCAAACTGAAGTACTTACTATGATTTTCAAAGACTTTTGTTAATACAATTTATTAAAACAGTTTGCGAATATGTTTATTAGTAAAACTTAGTGCTCTTCGAATAAAACCTAATTTATATAAAGTGAATACTGGAAACTGGATTTACATAGAACACAAGAAATTCATTGTAAATAAGAAGGCGTATACAACTGATAGCGTATAAGCTCGTCGATGAATCTCAACTAACTGACTGACTGATGCATATTCCTCCTAGCCTCAGACCCTCATACAAAGAAAGGAAAACTTAGAAAATTTTGGCAAGAAACGAATTCGACAGCCGCTACCGTAAAAACGTAGACTCGGTTCGTCACCTGGCATGATTAAAACAACACGTGTTGCCATACTACATTTAAGCCGCGTGTATGGAAAGAATCTAAATCCGAGTAGACTATAAATTTTTATTGAAAGGATAAAGACGATAATAAAACTGGAGTCGAAGAAAAAGCAGTTGAAACTATATCCAAATTCTATAGTGTATCTATATGATTAGAAAGTAAATCTAAATAGAATGATTATTCAAGCGATCTCTAGTTACAATAGTAATATAAAATAATCTTATCCTATTAATATTCAAGCGCATATATTAGCATCTGAAGATTGAAGTCTTGGTTAGTTCAAGTAATTCGAATGAACTTACACTTGTTTATGTATATATTTCACTTAGTATTCATTAAATTTAGAGATCAGAACTACTTTATTGCGTCAAATTTTTAATATTTTTAATTTTTAATATTGTGACGGGTAATAATTATTGCATTAACAAGGGTCTTAATATTATAATATTATGTTGTTTAAGTTTATCGATTTATTTCTATATGCAAAAAGCATGTATATATTTTAATTTTCATACTATTACATAATTCATTTATACGATTAAATAAATATTTTTTTATTTTTCATAGAAAGAAGAATTTCTATTTCTATATTTATTATGCTATTCAATGAAACCTAAAAGTAGTAGAGAGAGATAGAGTTCTTGAAAGATTATTTTCACAAGAACGATGGTAATCTCTTATTCTACATATTGAACTAAAATATCATGTTATTATATTTAAGAAGCTTTATATAAACTATTTATTTAATTATATACATCGAATGATATATAAGCGAGGCTTAGAGATTTAAAACTAGGATACATTTAAGATCATACGACTTTCCAACCAATGATTGTGACAGTTAGAACCCCTGCTCGTATAAGTGGCTATGTCGTTATAGTTGATGATCAAATATATGTCCCCACTATAGTTGGAGCGATAGAATTAGTTCTCAATAATATTTCAGTTTAAATTGTAGCTGTCTTGCGTATACAAAAAATGTATGGGATTTTTACATAAAATATTGTTGAACATTGATTTGCCGGATAATCAAGTAAAGGTTGATGGGAATGTATTTCTTGAACGATTATACAATTATAATTATTATAAACGACTTGTTGTAGTTCAATAAAATACACTCGTTAAGCCGAAAATTTTGTCTACTATTATTGTTAATAGATAGTTTTTTAACAATAGACGCAGTAATCTACTCGAAGTGTGTACTTTCTTTTAAGATTTAAATCTTAATATAGAATCTTTACAATGAGATTAATATTTATTGTACATATAGATGGCATATTCTCACTTGCAAGCGGCTAAAACTATGGCTGCTAAGTATATATGAAATTATTTTACCTCTCATTGTACGATATGATGAATTAGTGAGCGATTGGAGAGTATTAGGTTGAACTAGCAAAATATATTCTACATAAATGTGTAAGATACCCAAGACTAAAAAAACATAAGTAATTTCAATGGCGTATTCCTAACACACCAACTAAAAACCAACTACAAATTTACAGAAATTTCCAATCAGAAACTTACATGTTTCATAGCTGCTATCTGTTGTTTTTTTTCTCTTCGCTTATTCTTATTTTTTAATTTTCATATAAACCGGAGAATATGGAAAAAATGAATGTACTACCTATTGTTCAGATTATAAACGGTAATAAAGGCGTTAAAAAATGTGTATTAATGAGAAACTTATAAGGCTATCTTTTTTAGTTGTCCTTTGTTTATTTTTGTTATATTTGCATTGATATACCAAATATTTTTCACAATTTTTGATATTATTCATATATGAGTGTGGTTTTTCATTTATTTATTTTTTATGGAATGATAACATATTTCTAAAATTTCTACAGTGTAAAAAATACGCTTTCTTCCAACTCGTTCAGCATATAATTTCTAATGATTCGAGTAGTCTATGATAGCATTTTATGTCATGTATTAATTGATCCTCAATTTTAATTACTCAATTTTAACTTTTTAATTACTCATTCAAACAACGAACATATAACTTTCTAATTCAAGAATAAAAAAACATTTCATCGATTCTTTGCATCGTCTTGTGGTGCATGTATAATTTTAGTAAAAATGTCATCCAGAAATTTATTATTTGCTTCCTTGTCTTCCTTTTTTCGATTAATTAGTACCACGAAAAGATCTGCACAAATCCAAATTTCGGAAGAATTAATTAAAGTTAGTATCATTAACATACATATGTCTATTAATTAAAGTACTGGTTGAATTTATGCCTCACATATATTTCAGCGATAAGAAAAAACATCGTAAAAGTAAACATACATATTCATTATGCATTTGAGTTTTTATGGATAATTATAGATAATGATGGTGATGACGCTTTTGATTAATTTTTTGAAATCGTTGTCTAGTATTTAAAAAAATGTTGCTGTTTGTTATTTTTTGTTTTAATCGTAAGCGAAAGAAAGTATGTAGGTTTTGATACCTCATCATGTTACATTTAATTTAAACAATGAATTTTGCGTATTCGTTTATTTAGATCAATGAGAAGATTACAAAAATTTTTTACATCTAAATTATATACAATTTATCACTTTTCGACGAAAAAGAATAAAATTACAAGGCTGCATAAAATGTATCCTTTTGAAGGAATCACTCCCTGATGCAATTGATAGCTTACTTTGTAATTATATGTATCAGTTACGTAATTAGTTTCAATACAGTCCAAAATAATTTTTGAAAATTAGATCATCTACAAACTACTAATTGAGGTAGATACAAACACGCTGTAAATATTACTATACACAATTTATATTATTGTATAATAAGGATGTCAAATTTTTATAAAATTCTATATATGAAAAATGTGAAAAAAATTATCTGAAATCAATATACATTAATTATAATTAATTAATTTCCAAATATTAAAAAAACGTTCAAAAATATAAGAAATAGGAAACTATGAATAAAATTAATATATTTTCATAAAAAATAAAATATTGACTGTAAATTATCATGAAAACTTACTATTTTTATTATTACAATATACATGAAATATGAAGAAATGTCAATTCAACAAATTTATTTACGTTTTATAATTCTTTCACATTTCTCTCTCTATCTCTCTCTTCTCTCTCTTATTTATTTAAATTCTCTGATTTATTAGTATTAATTAGGACAATTAATTAGTTCACCCGTTAATAATCGTAGGTTCTCTGGTTACTGAGTTACTGAAAATATAAATAAACATTCTACGATTCACAAATATATATAAATCATGTTAATTTTGTTATAATTTGTACCAAAAAATACCAGAATTTATGGAAAAGTCAAAAATCGAATACTGTTTCATTATAAATTAATCAATTAAACAATTTGTAAGTAAAATATATTCTGTTGGTAGTAATTGTATTGTATTCCATAGCAACCGTTAAAATAACAGTACAAATATTAATACATGAATAGTCAAGATTACTATGTGCCAATTATAGGTATTGTTTGAAATTATAATAAAATTTTCTACGTACATACGTTTACATTTTACTATGTAATAGTAATTTTTGAGTATGTTCAAATTCCACTATATTTGCAGTAAATTATGCTAGAATCACAATAAATGTTACAATAACATTTGTTCGAAAACTATTATGGATAAATATAATAATAAACAGCTTTTTGCAATGATTTTCTAATTATTCTTTAATCTTCTGATGATAATTACCGAATTTTATAGAATAATACGATGATAAATGTTCATATGCCTTTGAATGTTAAAAAATGTTTTGTTGTTGCGAAAAATATTGTATAAACAACTTATTTTCAATCGAAAAACCGATAATAAACGTGTGTGCACCATTCCTCTACATTGAAGTTAGTAGGCGTGACTCAACTGTACGCCCACTAAATTTTGGAAACATCATACTGGCTGATGAGCTATGTAGGCGGGTCGAGCCAATGACAAAGTCTGGTACATTCGTTGATATACTTACTAACAACGTGATCTTGGAACCGCCCATAAAGTTAAGATACATTTTTTCTTTACGGATTTCATGTTGGTGAAATATAGCTTGCCATAGTCAGTAAGTCCTACGAAAACAGCGTTCAAGAGTAACAGTTCGACATCAAGTGAACTTAGTTTAGTAGTAATATCTATATGTTATAAATAACATTAACATTTGAAAGTACTATTTTATGTCTATTTATTAAGAAAAAAATTAAATAATTATTGTTTCCTGTATAGTTGAAATAATGAGTGTTAAGTAATCGTTTATAGAAAATAATTATCTTTTTCGTACAAGAATGTTTTAAAACAATCTCAAGATTTTGCAAATAATCGAAATGGGCGCAGGTTAGTTTTTAGTTCAATTTAAAAAATACTTTTAATTACTAATTCAGGTTATTTATTTAAAGAATTAATTATAATTTTTCAACTAATATTATATCAATCAACTTAGAATTTTGTCCTATAAATATTTCAAATATATATATATATATTTATTTCTACATATATATATATATACAATTACGTAATTATCGAAATATCCTTTGGTATAAAAAAGACAGAAAGGAAAAATAAACTAATCAAGGCACGGATAGGGATCCAAAGGGTATTTTAATTTTAGGTTTATGATGCTTGTTTATTGTTATTAGTAGTATACATATGTATATTGTTTTTCAGAGTGGTGTTTCTTTCAGATAGGGCTCGCGAAGATCAAAAACAAGTCTGCCAAATGTATCTACGTCATAAAACAGAAAAAAAACGCATCCAACTGTATTGCTGGAGTGTTTTCTTGAAGAGCAGAAGGAATGATGAGATTTTGTATATTTATTTCCAAAATGATACTCTGTTATACATTTTATTAACGGATAGAGATCTATTAAATTTCATATTTTTAGAAATGGTAAAATACTTAAACGTCATTTTTTGTAATACAGTTTTTCTACATTACACGTACACCGTGGAAATAATAGATATCTCGACAATTAATAAATTACTAGCACTCAAGATTGATAATTCTAAAAACTAGTTAATTTCTCTATAAATTATAAAATATATTACAAAATTAATTACCAAAAAATATAGAAAATAACGCAATATATTTCAATTAACATTAAAGAAAAATCCTGTATGTTTTAACTCCGTTGCTAGGATAATTTTCTGGTTACAAAGGGATTTAAAAAAATTATATTAACCACGTGTAAAGTAACTATAACAATTGTTTTAATTAATCATTCGCATTAAAACAAAATGTTGTAAGTATCTTAATACCCACTACAGTGGTGAGATTTAGTAGCATTATCTGTAACAGTATTAATGTAAATAAAGACACATATCCAAAAAAATAAATAAATAAATGAAAATATTTTATTCTAATAGCGGAACATCCACTTGATTCTTAAATATATATACGGTATTTAAAATTAAGACTTGTAAAGGAATTAAAGAATAGGAAAAGTTAGTTACAGAAAATGCAACCTAACTTGGCATTCGCCATGTTAAAATAAATTGAAACAATTGCGCGAAGTAAAAATCACGGTGTTCATTTTATTAATAACAGTGCACAACATGTATAGTTATGTCAGTGTTGTGTAATGATTATGAGTGTCATTGCCTAAATCCGAAATTGCTAAAATATTATACGATGGAGCAAAGACAATCTCACATCCTTAGATGAGTCCGATCCATTTACGACCTACGGATTCTTGGATGTTACTATCTGCAGTAATAATGACCCGCACAAAGTAATCGTTTTATACGAGAATCGATTGATAAGTCTCGGGAATGACACAGAGATGGTGTCGCTAGGCGATTCTGTATTAGCATTATATAATATCATTCCTAACTAGCTTAGGAGAGACCTGGGTAAAATGGAACATTACATTTTATTTGACGCAGCGGGACATAGTAGCGTACCATACTACCGACATCTAGTTTTCTGAAGAGAATATTACTCTTTTGAATAGGCTTAAATGTTTTTATTATTGATAAGGTGTTTTTGAAAGACGAGCATTATTTTATTTTCGTATAATACGTTAAAATTGTTTTCCAGGTCTTTACACTGTTATTATTTGTTTAATACATTACAATAAATTAATAAAATGTGTGACACTGTAGTATTATTATAGTACAATTATAATGTATATTAAAAATTAAAATCTAGTTATTCATGTGTTAATTGTGTAACTGAAAGGGTTATGTGGCCCATCTTGCTCGGATCCCCTCTATATTCATAATTTTAGCTCAATAGCTTGGTTAGTATTTGATTTATACCATTTTAGTCAAGTCGATTTTTGAGATCTTATGAAAATGAAAGATTTGGAAACACGTGCTGTAACCAAATTCATTTCTATCTAAATAGTTTAATAAAATCAAGAAGAGAATGGGTAGCACACTTAGATGCTGTCCGAATTAAAGTCTCAATTACTTACATATTCATTTTATTTATCAGATTTAGCACTCAGTGACTATTACCTATTCCCCAATTTCAACTGAATGGACGAAAATTTCATTGCAACGAGGAAACTACTGATGCTATAGATAGCTATTTTTAGAAGCTTTACGAATTATATTATAGAAATTGTATAATTAAAATAGAGCACCTTTATGAAAAATGTATTAGCCGTTCTGTCAATCATATTAAAAAATAACAAAATATTGAAAAAAATATTTTTTAAAAGAGTAGGAGTAAATAAAGAGAGAAAACGTACGCAATGAAAGAGGGAAAGGAGAAGGGAAAAAGCTAAAAATATTTTTTTTATAGAAATATAAAACAAACGTTATGTTTTATATTTCTAATTAGGTTCAGAAGTATTCATCCGACGTGAATATATTCCCATACGTTATAACGTATCAGCAGTTTTGAGTAGAAAAATATGATTCATTTTGCCACTATCTCTCTCTTTCCCTATCTAAATTTTGAGAAAAAGGATAGTGTATATGTAAGAAAAGCTCTTAATCATTGGTGTAATGATGTCTGTTTTTAATCAATTATGAGCTCATTTTATGATAAATACTTAGCTATTCATTATTAGCAAAATATGCGCACATACTTTTCATCCATAAATGAATCTGTGCAACTGTTTATGAGTCGATATAATCGTCCCATCGATATAACTGCAGCGAAGAGGTCAAGTGATTCACTGCACTACTAATGTGCATTATTAACATACAAGAGTTAAGAAAAATTGTAAATCTAATGACATTACAAAAATTTGACCAAACTTAGACTGACTATAACTTGTCAATAGTTCTCAGGTAACTGATTTTGACTGCACAACAGCCATACGTTCTGATCGTCTTGTTTCTTAAAACAAGTGAGAGAAAAGCTTGAGGACAAGTGTCAACAGGCATAACATTGACGTCTACTATGGAAAATACAGGATCATTTTGATGAATTCAATAAATCAAAATAAGCGTTTCAGTTGAATATTTCGTTTCTTAATACTAACTTTATTTGTTTATTATCATTTTATATTGATCTGAATACTATACAATTATTTCCTCTGTAAACTAATTTTAATTGAAGCTTATGGTCATCATTTACCATCTTCGTAAAAAATACTTAAAGCCATATTCATAATTACTTCGGTTTAGCTGAGCTATAACGTTGAATTCAAATCGCATTTTGATTTAGTTGAATTATCCGACGTCAGAAAAGAGTTCTTTTTCTAATTCTGACACTCGACTCGATTGAATTAATATTCAATTAATAATTTTATCTAACTTTTTCAAAACCTTTATATATACGAGCACTTTTAAACTTGTCAAAAAGTCATTATGCAAATAATTTACTTATTTTGCAGTTATTTTTTCTAGGCGTGCTCATATGGTGACTACTGTTCCGTAAGTATGTATTCACTAATTGAAGCTATCATTAGATTTTCGTTGAATTGTATCTTTGTATAATTCCTTCTCATTTATAAACTTTTGCTATCTCCTTGTCAAATGGCTCGGTGACGACTACCCCTTACTGGAAAGATCTTATCCATTAGGATGACAGTTGAATAAAAGAATCAGATATAATTTTTCAAATGATTTTGTCTGAAAATAGGTGTTAAATTATACACCAAAGTTAAAAAGTAACATTTTATTGAAACTATGTAAGCCCAAAGATAATATTTTAACTATACTTTTTACGGAAGGACAAGGAGGAGAGTAAGTTGGTAAACAATATAATGTCACATGATTCATGGACATGAAAATCCTACAGACGACTACTATACAGATATACAGCCGGTAAAGTGTAGCACTGCAGTAGCTTTTTCCCTTCTCCTTTCCCTCTTTCACTGCCTACGTTTTCTCTTTCTTTACTCCTACTCTCTCTCTCTCTCGTATACTAAATACCCAGATACTTTATAACAAGACTCTTTTACTTATTTTTAATTCTTTTTTTATTTATAAATAGTACTGAGTACATTCAGCAAATTATTTATTGGGTTACATAGTACTATAATAATAAAACAACAGTAATCATGGAATCGATGATAGATACTATGCTTGCAAGTTACGGGCAAGAAAGGGAATCTCGCTAGAGTACCGCCCTAAACTAAGAAGATAACATATCCTCAATCATAATTAGAAAAATGCTCAAACTTATGGCATTTTAAACGCAGGTAATAACTTTAATCTAAAAATATATCAGTTCTTACATATTTTTGTACAAAATGAATACTGGACATGCTGGCGTAAAGTCACGATATTTTACGTCACGTCGCATTGACAACTTATAGATTAGATCTAATCGTCTATAATGTACATTCTCATTAAGAAATACCTTGATATCGAGATTCCCTTATCTCAATAATTAATAATAATTATTTTTATGACTGCCTTTTGAGTAAAAATTATCTCTAGCAGACGTTGCCATATTTTAAGTGAATGAGTCCTTGGGATTTTTAGTGACAATTTTTATTGTATACCACGTTTGGCATTCTATTGATATTATGTATATTAAATACTCATAAGAATTAGACAACGCTACATAATGAATGCAAGTGAAAAATGCAGCTGTGTCAATCTTTGTTAATTTTAAGCAAAATGTACATTTACATAAGTACAGTTGAAATTAGGATTTTTTAACTGATTTATATTCTTGCTGTCTATTGTTGAGCGATACATTTTTAATGGTTCATTATACGAGATAATATATACGAGTCATTGAATGATTGAATTTTGAAATTGCAGACTGATAATATTTCAATTCGCAAAGAATGTCCCTAGAACCGAAACATTTTGAATATTATATCGACCGATTGAGATACGAGTAAGCCGACACAGAGATATAAGAATAATTGTTATGAATTATTGCGATAAGGGAATGTTGATATGAAAATATTATCTTAATGTGAAGGTAAGTTGGAATCGATTAGATGTAATTTAAAATATGTTGGTGCTATGAGAGGTGAAATATAATGACATTACGCTAGCTTATCTGGTTTTTATTTTTGTACAAAAGAATGCAAGAGCTAACAAATTGTTGGACTGTCATGAGAGTTCTAGCCATACAGACCGAGTTTTCATAATAAATACGCTCTTACGTTCGACGTGTCTATAGTTTAAGTTTATGTTAACCCGTGAGAAAGAGAAAGAATGTATATTGCGACTGTCAGGCGTTCGTCAATATACTAATTCTAAACGAAGTATATACTCCTTAACCCATTAACAACCAAAAGGCCTGATTTTTTTGTTGATTTTCGACGCGATTTTGTCCGTAGTTATAGGCTTTAGCAAAAATTTTGCAAATACGTGTTTCGACGTGAAATATAATGCCCTTTCAGAATCTGGGCTCAAAATTGTGATTGACTGTGTAATAAAAAAGTTATGGCCAATTAAACAAAAAAAACGTGAACATTTTTGGAAAAAATTAAATTTGCGATTTTTTTACCAATGTTACCGTGAAGGAATCATGATATAAATATAATCAGGGGTGATCACGACTATCAAAGTATCTCAGGGAATTTATTTTAAATTACATTGTAACGTAACTCGAATGTAATTTATTATCCTATAGGGCAAATAAGATGAAGATTTAAAAAAATGTTAACTAATACATAGCCTTTTGAGATAACCCTACGGATAGTGACATTTTGAGTGAGATCAAGAAAAGAATTGCATCGGAATCATCATATGAAGAAAACGATCAAGAGCAACTTTAATCTGCAGTAGCTTCAAGAATCAGAGTCGTCTTTAAGTTCCTTATCAAAATAAGAGAGTTAAATTAATGTCAAATGAATAGTGATAAGATATCAAAAAAGAGATTTTTACAGCCATCAATAAACTCACAAGATTTGTATTGGAACAAAAATTTAGCAGCTTGATCTTTGTTAAAGAGCTCGTTCCTAGGAAACAGAATAGGGGAAGAATCCCTGAAATAAAATCAAATATGAAGGGTGGTAAAGACAATATAGTACATACTTCACGTAGATAAGTCTACACAAGCAAATATCACTGCTTCCTTAAAATTCCTTGAGTTCTGATCTCCACAGTTATATCCTTTTCGTTCTGATCAGGTGAGATCCCCAATAGTCAATGTCCGTCCCACATATTTTTTAAGGGCCCAACTCCAAGAATTAAGAGACATGGGTACTGAAGAGAGGGGACATTTCCCATCATTTATAAAGAGATATTTGAGACTTTGGTGGGGTTCATCACAGAATAGAAAAACCTCGAATTGGGGCTGAATACAATAGTGAAAGGAGACGGCAGAAAAATGTACGAATAAAGCAAAGTAGGTCTTTCATACCTATGATTCAATTCAAAAGAAAATCATAATAGATCTAATAATACAAATAATAGCCATTTAATAAATAACAATAGTTCAAATAAAATGGGAAACCACTAAAAAACATTGCTGATACAGCCACCGAGACGCAAACAGACCAAGCCGCCAAACCAAATAAAAGAGATAAATTCATGGATGTATCTATGCTTAACAATCTATAAAAGACTAATCAACTGTATTTTTTGGGTTAAACTAGGTAAAACAAGCATAAGAACATTACTTGATATCGATGCAGTTCGTATAACTATTGCTAAAATAACATAACAAGTAATATAAAAGAACAATATTAGCTATACAAATAATTCAATACATTGTGCAACAATAGCTAACGGTCAAATTAGTCAATGCGACGGAATAATTGCAGTACCAATTCAAATAAATAATGCAACTAAAACAGCGCATATATTAATAGTACTAAATCATGCTTACGATTTAATCATCCAATTAGATGTCATGAAAATAATAAAAATGAACCCATATACATAAAATAATATATAAACAATAAAAATTGATAACACAACTAAGGAAGCTCCTTTCGAATTATATCCAGTAAACATACTAAACTCAGACATTCCCTTGAATCTAGAATGACATACCATAATAAACAAGCAAAAAGAAAAATTTAATACTTTAGTAGATGACGTAAAGTTAGAAAATTAAATAATAAATCCGAGTGATTACAACACTCTTTTAATGGACATACAATCTAAAGATAATCGAAAAACAAAGATATACAAAACTTATTAACGAAATAGGGAAATAAATTACTAGATAATGTTTTACCTCATAAATAATTAATAGAAAACAATAAAGTACCGAATATACCTTTGATTGAACATGATATAACTTTTTCTGAAAATACTAAACTGATGAAGCAAAAATACCACTTGATATCATCGAAACTCGAAAAAATAATGCATGAGCACGTGCAAGATCTATACCAGAAAGGCATTATAGAACCATCAGAAAGCTAATGGACTTGTCCTATACTAATGATTAATATGCCAAACGGCAAATATAGAATGTGCGTTGACTTGACAAAATTAAATAATGTGACAAGACACAACACATATTCCGTACCATTTATGGAAATAATATTATGTAAATCGAAGAAAGCAAAGTATGTGAGCCAAATTGACTTATCGATAGCTTACCACCATTAAACTTAACTAAATGCTCTCCCAAATTAAGGGGATTTGTACCATTTGGTTTAGGCTTATCGATGATTATCAATGGGATACAGCGATGTACGGATGCATTCTAAAAATTAATGAACTGAACACTAAAGAAATACGAATCATATTGTTATTCATATCCAAACGTCATCGAAATTGTTACAAAAATATTTAGAAAACATATATACCGTAATTATAATTCGCCATTAATCCATGCAAAAATATAACAGCCATCGAAATGTCAGCATTTTCCTATAAAACAAAAACTACGAATCAAATGATTCAGTAACAAAAGGTAAAATAGTAAATCAGAGATTATTCAGAATTCATCAGGCTTTATCAGAGGACCTACCTAAAAAGCGTTATAAACGAAAAGCCTTTTTTGTAGGTAGTTTTTATTTTTTTTAAATCGTTCTACAACTTTTAGAGTTTTAAAAATTCATACATATTACCTTTAAGATGAGAAATATCCCTGAATTTTCGAAGTTGTAATTATTAGTGGAAAAAATGGCACCAATTTGAAATTTTCTAATAACTGACAAAATTTTAATTTAGTGCCAATATTATTTTTGAGTTAAAAAACTATGTGGGACTGACAAAATCAAATATTTCAAAACAATAATGTTTCCCCAACTTAAAAATTAATCGAGATCTTGGAAAGACTATAAAAATATAACGTATCGATTCATTTTGCTTTAAGTGATACCAGGGATCGGAAAATTTAGATAAGTTCAAAACTTTTCATGAAAATAAGGTCTACTGATTCAAAATTACGATATGGTCAAGGGAACTTTCGGTATATTTATTTGGTTAGATCTCTTTAAAAACCTCTTCGTTTTATGATTTTTTTAAAACTTTTCTATACAATCACTTATTTTTGTAATAAATAGGTTGCTTTAAAAAGACCGATGGGTTAATAAGATTGTGAGATAAGAATCATTGACGCACGAACAGAAAATAGGATCGAAACTATGATAAATTGTTATTGATAAAATAATCTCAAAGGATCTGATAATTGTATAGTCGAATTGAGCTAAGTGAGACCGAATTCGTAGTTTGAAAGTGAATTGAATTTGATATTTACCCGAACTTGCCATTGACTAAATTATGCGAAAAAAAGTACGTAACCAAACAATTCGATTACCAAATGCAAACCATGCTTACAAACATAAATCTTCTTTTGCTATAGTTAGTTCCTACAACATTGGTGGAGTCTTAAAAATTTACTTTGGTAACGTTTTTTAACCTTTATTACACAATTACAATCAATTTAATGATAAATAGGTTATTCTAAAATGTTCCACAATAGAGTACTTGCTACTAACAAGGTGGTCATAGTAATTCAGAAGAAAATTTGCAGTCAAATCCAAACGAGCTTCCTACCAAGAAGCTGGATACTAAATAGTGAAACGGCTAGAAAGGAAAATGGTTAAGGCATTTTCCAAAATCTCATCGTATATTTCTATATTTTTTGAGATACCAAGTATCTTCAATCTTATGTATATATATATATATATATTGCTATGTTATTATAAAATTTCAGAGGACTCAATTTTACTTTGATAATGTTCTTTGTAATTTTAGTAATGTTGATAATTGAAAACTACTATAACACTGAATACTATGCACACGCAAACTTATAGATACACGCACACAGATATGATGAATAAATTTCTATACGCTTTTTATGCCCTATAAAGGATTACATTCCTGAGTAAGAGGGCAGTAGGCACGAAATAGACATGAAACTTATTGACTAACCCCGATACTCTATATGGAAAGTTAATTAATCTATGCGTCTTTAGAAGTAATTTTTTTGTGTTACTTCTTGATGTCACATACTGATGTTTCAAGTGTGTAACAAAAGTGAGAGTGGTTGAAAATGTAGACATTTGTGTATTGCAAGGGTCGAGGTATACTTCCCATTAGAATACCTGACTTTTTAAAAAAATGTTATGTGTTAAAAGTCCTAGTAGCAGGAAATAGTGATGTTCTCAGGGTAATTAATATAATGTGATTTTTGGCTTATGATTACTACTAGATAAGTCAAAATACAACTATATGGGGTAGAAATTGCAAAAAAATGACTATGATATGAAGAAGCATGGTCTGTTTGTAATAAATGAATCACCAGAAACGTACATACATTAATAATAACTTTCATACGACTTTGCTATTTCGCTGTTAACATAGAATTCATAATAAAATATGAGTTATTGACATGGCATATTAAACAAAACGTCAACTAATTATCATAAAAATTACAAGATACAAGTTATATTGAAGATACGCTGATCACGATAAACGAAGATTGTGATTGGTGAAAATGTATGATATACGGCTCTTATCAATGTTACATTGACCAGTCAGTAGAGCAGAAGGTTAATAACTATAGAAAGGATACTATAACAGTCTTACAGGAAATAAATATATCAGCTGCATATAAAAGAAGAAACATCAAAAAAGATACAAGAACGTAGATCGAATCTAAGAAAGATGATAACAATAAACCGATAAGAAGAGAAATAAATAAGACTTTTTTAAGAAAAACGATTCAGATATATTAAAAATTACTAGTAATTGTTTAGCTATGTACTGATTGTACATTCTTATCAGGGTGTAACAACTTCTAGAACCATTCTTACACCAATAAAGAATTATGATTAAGCTCTTGGACTTTCATAAAAAAAATATATATATATTATATCTATATAGATAATGTAAATTAAATCACTAATTCTACATTGTATGAACAAACAAATACTTACAAAACTTGAAGAACACCATGCTTAGAATGCCACGACCTCATGGCTATTATCAGATTCGATAATACGCTGGGAATCGCTTAAGGCCGGCTGGAACTTTAGACCAATAGACGCCTGCAGAATATTCGACAGGAGTGCGCATGTCAAAGTTTAAACTCTAAGATATAAGTAAATATAAAATTATTTAAAAAATATTAATAATAAAGGAAATAATACTGATAAAGATTAATGAGATTATTAGAAAAAGTTATGAAGCCATTCTTTAGCCGAGCGATGGAAAAATCCGCTGTTTCAGCAGCCGAAATTAAAAATCCTCTATCGCATATCGAGTAAAAACCTGAATATATATTTAAGCTACCCAACGTCATTTCAACGACCAAAAGTAACTTTTGAATAAAACAGAAAATGGATGTGTACATATTAAGCCCTGATCTAAAGACAATATTCCTTGCAGCGCTAGCTATAACATGTAAAGAGAGCAATAAAGTAATGTAAAGAGGTCATATATTGTCACCGTACTGATTACTCAAATAAACAATAATGAAACTATTTGAAAAAACTAAAAAATATAACAAATTTTGTAATATGTAACAACAAAAATCACTATGTGACAGAAATTACAAAGACTGTATAAGACGTAGTCGTAAAGAATGCGGTATGTAAGTATGATAAATTTAAGTACTTCTATATCTGCTCGATTATAACATTCTAAATCTAATTCCTTATACATAAAAGAAGGAAAATATTCGTTCATAGTAAGATGCTATAATAAATTACAGAATTGTACATTTCATGAGAGAAAAGAACATGACAACAGGGAAAGGAAAAGCATAGTGAAAACAAGAACATCATAGCAGTTTATAATTAGATAAATCATATGAAGGTATATAATCGTGAACGTAAAACAAAATTTCAAGGTGCCTTATAAAAGAGATATTTTATGGAAGCACTACTTCAATATATCAATATATTGTAAGATTTGGATCTATATCTTCATCTATTGGCATCATTTATAGACCTGTTAATTTTATTATGTAAAATTATTTTAAAATCAGCGATATCAACTTTAATATGATAGCTTTAATAAAACATACACTCTCTTCATTACTGATTTCAATGAGATAATTAAAAAGCCCCGTAATCTCAATGAATACAGATGGGTATTGTATAAAATAAAGTTAATACAGTTAAATATTATCTATATAAGCATAATTACCACCGAAATATCAGTGACATTATTAATCGTATAGTGAATGCAAGTTATGGAAAACGCCTACTATTAACATAGAAAAGAATGTTAAAGATACATAATCACGAAAAAGTAAAAATAACATAACACATGTAATATCTTCATAACAACAAAACTCCAACAAAACTTGTATCAACTAACAATATGTTCCTGCGACGCTCTTTTATTTATTGTTTGTACTTTATTACTGTAAATTACCGTAATATATCACTGTTTTTTTTTATTTTTACTGATTTATTTCACTTATTTATTTCCACAATAATATTTATTTTCTACTTGAAAGATTTTGTATTTTTTTTTAGATCTTGAAATGATAATCTTATCAGTTAGGTTTTATTAATTATTTTTCGAACAATAAATAGATTTCATATATTTATAACGTTTCACTATTTGTCTTATATTTTTTTTTAATTAGTCTTCACGACACGGTCTGGGTTAACGTAACCATAGTAAATTTAAAAGTGACGCCATTGTGGAATAAGTTAATGGAAGGAACCTGGACCGGGGTTGGAAATGGTTTGAAGTATATACAGTCTAAGTATAAGATAGTAACATCAACTTACGATTAGTGTTCAAGGCATACTTTTTGAAAAATTATGGGCAGGTGGTTTTCGCCCATATCATGCGGTATGTGACAACATTTAATATTCATAATAAATTAAATGTGATTTGAAGTATTTGTATGTACAAATAATCGGTATGTACAAATATTTTGTTGTAATTTTATTTAAATTACAGAATTTCTACGATTAATCAATAAAAAAATTTATTACATAATTTTTTTATTTATTTACTTATATGTGTAACAAATAATTATTTATTGCTTATTGTAAAGTAAGCTTTATACATGAGTTAGGCACATTAGCAGCTTTAAAATTTACTGAATTATTCTCATCTTTAAATATATTTCCCAATTTTTAAACTTTTTAACAATTTAAAGAAAATAATGAAATCAGATTGATACAAAAAGTCAATATTATTAAGTGTTCTTATAAATATAATTTTTTTGAATAGTCCAAAGATAGAACTTAAGTATTAATAAAACATTTATACTAGCAATTATACCAGGAATGGATATAGATACAATATCCAATTAAATTGTATAATATATTGTACAAAATGAATTTCATATATTAAAATAACATTTTTTCGTTATTTTGGAGAAGAAAAAATTGTGTATTCCTGTAAAAATAATTTAAGACTCAGGATACATAATATCACTATGTAAGATAATTGTCATTTCCTTTCTATCTTATTAATCAAGTTAGGTAAGTTATTAGTGGATAGTATCAGATTATGTTTTCATGTTTTATTTGTAGTAGAGAAGAACAAAAATTGGTTATTTCCAGAATTCCGTTTTGAATAAACTTTATAAATGAAAAATATAAATGAAATGTTTATTAAAAATAATAAAGTAAGGCTTCGGAAACTATCTATTTTTAATTTGACATATTTACAAAAAATGACAATTATAATCTATATACATTAAGTTATTGTGTATAGTATCGCATAAATTACGCCTCTGAAATTCACACCGAAAATTACTGATGTGACGATTGATCTTATGTACCTATGTAATTAAGAGAGTATATTATTGATGTATCATGGCTACAAACCAATATTTACATTTTTTGTAATTACAGGTGAACGGTTACTTGATATTCCCTGCGTTGTGTGCGGTGATCGAAGTTCAGGAAAACATTATGGTATCTATAGTTGCGATGGTATGAACTTATATATATCTTGTTTCCATAATTTGATTTTGTTTCTTAAAATTTTTTTCCGTGAAAAAACTATTGAAATAGTAAATTATATATGGCACCCTACATGGTTTTCTACGCATAATGTCTTGTAGCGTATTTTCTGAAAACCTCTTTTTAAATTTTTATTTTAGCATAAAATGCAGTTATATAATTTACATACCAAATTATAATATATGAGATACAAAAAAGTTTGTTGAAACCATATCAATAAATATACATTTATGATTTATAATGCGAATATTCCTTTGATGTATACAAATGAATGATTCATTACTCATACTATTGAATTTAGCTTTATCCATTTAAATAATATATAGAATGAAACGAATTACAAAATAAATTGAAAATGCTATCAAATTGATACAGTTTTGATTATTTTTGTTTATTTTTGTTGAAGTGGCGAAGCTTGTAACGTGAAAATTTCTTATGCATACCATATGCTGCGTAGTGCATTTATTATCTTAAATAAAAGCTATATATCATTTTGCATTGTTTGATTGCACGAGCGCTAAGTTGAAATTTCAGACAATATTTGAGGGTATTATAAGCTATATCATTGTTATATTAAGCTTCTTCCATCATTTACTATGACATTTTCTACCAAACACTGTTTACTCGAGCACGGTAATATAAAATAAAATTTGGAAGGCATACGTATGTATAACATATGTTATACACATTATTTCAAAATCTTTCAAATCACTCTGGTCTAGCTTACCTATCAGAAGGAGTAATGAGTGTTAATCATACAAGGTGGAATTAACTCCCCTGTTGATTTTTGTGATTCTACCTCAATTAAGTTGTGTGTTTCGCTTAGATCAATTTATTTGTTCTATCCAGTTTAAACATGTCAATTTTGATATATTCGAAGATACGAGATCTTCACCGGTTACGTTTGTTTTATAAGTGAAAAATGAAATTCATAATTTACTATCTCATTTTCTGATTCAACTTCTATTTTATTATGTTCATACTTTGTACATGTTCACGTCTGGAAAATGCATCTTCTACTTTAATTTTATACTCTTCATTTACTCTTAATTTACTTATTATACCCATTACATGATTTCTGATGTAAGAATTGCTTATAATATAGTTAATTCATTATTAAAAAATTCGTGATAATAAACTTTGTTCATAAATGCACTTGCTTATAAGTTTCAGTGAGTGCTTCTTACTACGCTTGTCTTTCCCTTGCTACTAGTATCTAATGTTATCATATAGAATTTTAAATTATATTTTATATTCTCATCTTATTGTAATTAGTATAATTGGTCATCAATTTTTTATAATTTCTATTTTATTTGCAATCTGTAGAAGTTATATTTAACACATAAGTTAGCTTAATAACATATAATAAAACAATAATATACGAGCTACAATAGATCTGTTTCTCTTTGGAAATTCCACTACTGTAATAGTAGTTATATTAATTGAGTTATGGTAATACTTGTGTTTTTTAGTCTGTAATTTAATTACGTAGATGTAATTAAATTATGCAAGTAAAAAAAATGTAAATAATATTCTTTGAAAATCTATTGGGATGATTTTCAAATTTTTTATACCTCTTATAGTATGTGGTTATATTTTCTTTGATTGTAGGAATGTCGTTATTTCGGATTTCTGAAGATTCTATCTGACGTCAAATTTTATAAAATGGAGAAGCATTTCATAGTAAAGATTTTCCTAATTTAAATACCGTAATTTAGATCTTTATTAAAGCGAGTAACCTAATAAGATAATTATGAAATTATAACATTGTGAGACCTAATTACAACATTCGTTTCGGTATAAAAGTTACAAAGATCCCTACATTTTTAGACACTTAAAACCCATGTAGGGCTTTATAAAGTAAAATGTTTTGATTTTCAGGTGTTTGACATTATCTCGGTCAAATTTTCAGTTACCTTTTTTTTTAAGTTAGAGATTAATAGGCCTCATAATTGCAAAACACAAAAAAATGTTTGGCGCGAAATTAAAATTTGTTTGCATTAAACAATTCTTTAATTCCATACTTCAATAATAAAAACCGATTTAAAGTTAAAAAAAATATATTGTGTACTTCTTGTCTATAAATATCTGTTCTGAACATAGCATTTAAGACCCCTGAAATGTGTTGAAAAGGTGCACCAGAATCGTGACCATCGTTATTGATGAACGAAATCACAGGTGTTTTTTTGATGGGGAAAATCCAGAATGTGTGTACAAATAAAATTGTATGTAATTATATTTATTGTATTGTATTGTATATATGTTAAGTACCTATTATTAAGTAAATTATAGTATAAAATTTATATTACCATAATTGTAACTAAATATAAATTTATTTAAGTTAGTTTTGTATTTTAAAAATAAGTCACGTGGCCCTTTTGACATTGTTTTATTTTGATATCTAAGAATTTGAATTTCCCTTCATTTGTTTTATATTGAACGGAGGCTTCATCGTTCTCTCTCATAAGTGCAAAGTCGTATTGTAGACATAAATATTTCAGCCCCAAGCGTAAAACTCTTGGAGGCCGTTAAACCCTGCGAAAAGTTTTCCGGATTTTCCAAATCGCTATAAACGGAAAACGGACACCGCAAAGCTAATCCGTTGACCGATAGGCTACGCAATCAAAGAAATGAGTCAGAGGAAAAAAGGAAAGGTAAGGAATGCTAAAGATGAATGTTGAAAAAAAGGCAGTGATAATAGTCGTGTTTATTCGCATGAGATTTACTCAGTTTTTATTTACAATTGTTTCAAGTAGTAACACTTATTGTGCAAATTTGAACTGCGGTTCTGTTATGCTCATGACGCTGATATTGGTCGGTTTTAATGCGATTCTGGTATGAGTTCGCCGAGAGTCCACTGAAAGTCCCTTGCGATTCCGCTGGGAATTTATCATGGTTCCAAAGAATTAGTAAATCCGACGCGACTCAGCCGAGTGTCAGACGGAAGTCGACTTCACCCTGAATGTAGTGCTGTTGGTAGCCTGCCGGTGAGATCTCAAATGCTCGGAGCTGTGACCGCTTCGTAAAAGATGGCCCGAACCCTGATGGGTCGATGGTTGGTCTGCCTTGCCATTGACATCCTCTCCGACTGGTTTGATGGTAGTGATACCGTTGAGGCTCGATATTGACCAGAGGCTCCTGGTTCGTGAAGTGGGTACGATGTCGACAATCATGTATGGCACTGCTTCATCAGATTAATAGTCCTTTTGTCGTAGATTGTAGTTTCGAGGAAAGGAGCATGTGAACAAGATTACTAGATCCGATGGTCGGCGCCGGTATATCATCTAGGGGTCTCTGAACCATTGAGCTTGCATGTATTTGCAAGCATTCTAGATTTAAATTAGGTAATTTATATTTACCTTTCAAATAAACTGAAAAAATTAATGAAAAAGAAAAGTCGTCCTGCTCAATTCTGTGCCTTTCAATACCTGTAAATTATTCATATTTTTAAAAGTGTTGCATCGAACTAAGAAAATAAAACTTCTTTGTTTCGTCTTTTGAATACTTAATCAATAAAAAAAAAATTTATTTTAATTAGTTGAATCACCATAGTTTCTAACTGACTGCTGTTAAGTATTGTTTGCCATGTTTATACGTGTTCTTTAATGATTTGTAAAAATTACCGTTTACAGCTTGAATTATTTTTGTTTATTTAAATTTCTTAAGGTATTATTTTTAGCTTTAGCGTGGGGAGATAATTTTTTCTGTATTTAACTTCTTTTATTTTATTTTTGTTTAAATTATAAAGTTTGAAATGAGATCGTTTTCAGCAAATTGAACGTATATAGCGATTTTATGGTAACGATGTGTGCGATAAAAATCGTGGCAATTCATACTTTGGATTAAATCTAGGTTTTTAAGGAATGGTTCAAAATGAATATTTTGGTTCAATGTTGTTAGTTAAGTCTGCCTCTCTCTCTTTCTCCCTTTCTGGGCATTACATCATAAACAATAGCATCGGTAAGGTATTTGTTAAATTCATTAATTTAATTTTACAATAGGTTATCATTTATAATCCTTCAAAAGTTTTAACTATTATTATACAATAACGACAATTGACAATATAATATATAAATTATTTGATTAATTAATTACGACGTGTTAAAATGTTTATCGAACACGGTCGTATCATGTTAGAATCTATCTAAGTTGAACAAATTAGTGTAAGGAGAAGAGATTTTCTTGCTTTTTATTGGCCTAAGAAGAAAAGGGCTCGCCTCTAAAGGGACCTGAAATATAAATGTAGAGAGCCCTTAAATCGAATAAAACTTAATCAACTCAGAGAGAGTCTGTCTTAAAAGTAAGTTGGTTCAAGTCGATGGAAGAGGTGAAGCGAAAATCGACGGAGCTCCTAAATACTCATACAATAGAAGACATCTAGCATTGCTTTGACCAATGGAAAAGACGAATAGAACAGTACTAGGTGAGGGGAGGGGAGTACATTGAAGGGAAGCATTCAATGGTAGAAGAATGTTTAAAATAAAACTCTTTTTCATAAACAGTATCGTTATTTAATAAGCAGACCTCGTTTTTCCCACTAAAAACTTCAATAATTTAATGATAAATATGTTAAATTTTTATGATGTAGTTAATGTTTCTATTTTTAAATATTAAGTTTTCATATTATTTTTCGAAATGCCCTTTGCGATTTGGTTAGGGTGATATTTTATCTTAGTTTATTTTATCTTAGTTTATTTTATCTTAGTAATTTTTGCTTTGATTATTAGTATATCTAGGTCCTTATTAAGTAAACAATTAGGAAATAACAAGGGAGCATCCACTATATTTGTTAAAATATTCGACAAAAAGTTTTTCAGAATTTCTATATTTTAGGTAGAAGTCATTCCCCAGAGTTGGATACCATAACACTAAATTAGTTTAAGATTAGTATTATAAGTAAGAAATTTGTTCTGAACAGCTAATTTTGATTTTTTCCCTTTTAGCTCATATATTTTCATTAAATTAAGATTGATTTGTTTTTTTTCTGTTCAAATATCGACTAAAAGTATGGGAACTAGTCAAAATAAAAATGATGAAGAATTATACATTCACAAGATCATTAGTTTTTTTCGATTAAATGAGATGACAACGCCAGAAATAATGAAAAATTAATGAAAAAATAGTATTGACTGACCATCGACTAAAAGTGCATGAACTAGCAGTTATGGTAGGCATTTCATAAAGTACTGGTATGTCAAAAGCATTGTTGCAATTAACGCTATTATTTCCATATACTACGGAACTTATATAGATAACTTTATGAATGTAAAAGGAGTTCAAATTTATTAAAAATGTTCAATAATTTTTTTAGATCTTTTGAATCGCAAACGGTTCGCTAACCTCTTTTATTGACGTGTTATTCAGATGATATGATAGATATATTGCAAAATGATTGCATACAATCATTGATTTCAAAGAGAGCTCGTATTATTAGTACCTATTTAGAAAGTACTGCATCCGTGAATTGCCTTCCACAAATATAGTGAAAAGGAGGCTTGTATTCATATTTTGCATTAAAATTGGTTCCATTCCCATAACTTTCGATATAGTAGATCATGGCACTTTATTTAAAATTTAGAACACTATGGAGTCAAGGGTCATCCACTCTAATTAATGAAAAGTGATTTAACAAGATTTCAGACCGTCAAAATTAATATTAAAGTAATGACTTTTTAAAATGGTAAAAATATCGATAAATATGCAAACTAATAGACATGGTAGACATTTCAAAAAGCACTATTCATTATATGCTGATAGAACATTAGGACATTGAAAAGTTGATGGGGGCTGAGATGACTCACAACGATACAAGAACAGCATCGTGAGGATATTTTAGTCGAATGTTTAACGAAATT
Organism: Chouioia cunea; assembly: GCA_030064505.1. NCBI lineage: Eukaryota > Metazoa > Arthropoda > Insecta > Hymenoptera > Eulophidae > Chouioia > Chouioia cunea. The sequence continues at coordinate 21,842,207 of JAOPFQ010000002.1, forward strand.
TTACAATAGCAAAGCAGAGTTTTCACGTCAATTTATAATCATGTGTGAAACGAAGATCTAACCTTTTACACCTGAGACGTAGAAATAAATTAAGTAATGGCCTGAAAAGGGGCAATTGGCTCAAAAGGAGGCATAGACTGTTCCATCTGAAGACAAGATCATGGCGTAAGCTATTTAAGATGTGCACAGGATAATTTTCATTGATTATCTTCTGAAAAGAAAATCGTTCAACGACTAGTATTGTGCAATTTTTTTGCAGCGTTTAAGTAACGAAATAAAAAAAACTTCAGCATGCAGCGAAAAAGTAAGTTTTGTTTCATCAAAACAATGCACCGGTTCGGATATCGGTTACTAGTACTGCAATAACTAAATTCAAGGAGAAGTTAAACTTCGAGTTGTTTCCTCACCTACCTTATTCACCACATTTAGCTCCATCAGATTATTTTCTATTTCAAAATTTAAGAAAATGGCTCGGTTCTTGAAAATTTACCGACGATTAAGAGATGGATTTCGCTGTTGATGGCCATTTTGAGAAACTCGACGACTCTCACTATAAATAAAGTATCAAAAATATTAAACACCGCTGAGAAAAATTTTTCGATCTAAAAGGAAACTATGCAGACAAATAAAGATATGTTTTTTCTCAAATATTTCGAGTGCTCATTGTTAGATCGGGTAGTTCTGGGATTGTCCTTATAATTAAGAGAATTTATTCACACAAATATTTAGGCGTACATTTTGATAATAGACTCCAATGGAAAAAATGGGATAATTTTGAGGAGCTCGATGATTCCCAGTACAAACAAAGTATCGAAGCTATTGAATATAGCTGAGGATAGTGTATCGACCTAAAAGGAGTTCATGTAAAGAAATAAAAATATTTTTCCCCAACTATTTACTGTTTTCATTTTAAGCTCGAGTACTTCTGAGACTACCCTCGTACATCAGCTATGTATAATATATAGTGAATATGACTCAAAATGCTTCCTTGTAGTACCCCTGCCTTAATATAAAACTTTTTTCTGACTACATCATTGATATCAATACAAACAGATCTATTCGTTAAGTAAAAGATGAAAAACTTAGATTCATGGGAAAGCAATTTTTTACTTTAAATAAGTCTTTTATACCAGACTTTGTTAAAGGTTTCCTAAATGTCAAGAAATACAGTGAAGCAGAACTTTTTTTCTTCCAGGATTTTTCTCATTTAAACGGCTATGCGATTTACTCAATGGATTGTAGAATGTTTACATTCAAATCTGAATTGGTGTTTTGGGAAAAAGATTGTTTTTTTAACTATAGAATTCAGTGTACCAAAAACAAGTTTTTCAAAAATTTTTAATAATAGATTTTGAACCATACCAATAATCAGCTATAATTATACTTCTATAATTATAATAATTTATCTTATTGTATTCTCTAGCATAAATTGTTACAAGCATATATCAACCATAACATTAATAAATAAAATTTTTTATAATTGTTACATTATTAATTTAACTTAATAATTCCAAAAACGATATAAATTTTCCTTAATTTTGTAAAACTAATTTAATATTATGATTCTGGGATCTGTAAATTAAATAATTTTTAATATTATCATGTTATATTACGCTTCTATTTGTTAATTAATTTCGTTATTATTGAAACTATTATATATGTATAAACACATGTGATTTCGTTTATAAATTAACAAGTCATTAGACAGGACCTTTACTCTTTTGAAAAACGGTTTGGTCATCTTTATCGTCTTCAAATACTTATCGCCTAGTGACAAGCTCTTGAAGGCCGCCGATGAATGTCACAGTATCATTGGATTGACCATCTCTGCTACACACTGACACTGGCTTCCCAGATACCAATTCCCTGCTCTAGTGTACGGAAACAGCAATGCACTATATCAGTGTAATAAACTTTACTAACTCAGATATATTGTATATGAAACTAGTGTTAGCCAACATTATTAACCTTGACAAATAAATTCTGAAGAAGCTCACATTTTAGGAAAGATCAGCGTAAACTTTAAAAAGTCCGTGGTATGGTAACGAGTTATTGACACTATCACTGTCGTTTTGGCGTAGACGAAAAAGGTACCACCAGGCCTGTCCATTAAGGTCAGTCAATTCTAGTTTAAATTTTTAACTAACTATTTCGGAAAACTAGTTTTGTTATCGTTTTTGGAGGCAGCAGATCTCTCAATTAATCCGCTGTAGTAACAACATTGGTTATTTTGGACTCTACACCCTAGCAAAGACCGACCACTCCTGTTCAGCACCATATTATCACCACAATATCACCAGCTATTGGATGACTTTCTAACTAGTTATCTCATAAGTAATAAAGTAAGGAATATTATAGCTTGATACTGTTCGGTAATCAGAAACTACTCGCAGGATAAGGTAGTTCTCGTTATTGGTTAGGACATAAGCCCAGATTTAAGCTCCATAAAGAATTACCCAGTTCACGTAAGGAGAATATAAGGCTCTTCGAGGCTGCTTTGGACCCCTATGTTGCGCCTAATACACACAAATGTATGGATTATCTTATTCCTTTAAGGCCCACAATTGTTAGATGCTCTTTAAATAACAATCGGTTATTAATTGAGGTATCTACGTATATGATTTCTAGATTGTATCCCATTATTTTTAGACGTAAACATGGTATACTATTTTTTTGTTCGTAACAAATATTAGTACAGATTCCGTCTGCTTCTATAGCCAAGGTTAGTCTATGATTTTACATCCACGGAGATACCTGTTGTATTACGTAATCTCATAAGCATTATACAACTTTGGCATATTTCAAAAATCCATTTGAAGCCAACTATTGTTTAACATAATATTTAAATTTGGTACGATACCTACAAACTGGTCCAATTCTTAAATTACGTTACTCTACAAAATTCAGGCCAAAATTGTAATAAAACTCATTAACCCTAAGGGTACATTATTCTTTCCATTTCATAGTATACTTAATTCTGTGTTAAGTCCTATACGATGCGGGAGTCAGTTTAAATATCAATAAGCTGTTTCACGATCTCTATAGTAAAGCAAACATAGTAATAATTTTTCTTGCAACTACCTAGCAACAATCATTATCTTTCTATAGTCATAGAATATAAAACGAGCAATGCAGTACTGGATAAAAGTTTTTACCGAAGAATAATATACAAATATTTTCATGAAAAACTTCAACCTTGTAACACTGTGAACCTGCTTTTTTGCATAGTTGGTTCACGTGCTAACTATATTTTATGAAGATTGTCGATACATTCTAAGGATAGATGGTCGGATAGGCGAGAAATTGATGAAACGTGTATTAATGAGACCTCATCTATTATTGCATGTTATCCGTCAGGCTTTTCATAATAAAGTGGTTCATTTTAGAGTTTTCTCACGCTCGGAAATCATTACCGCTTTTAAGCACGTGGTCAAATAAATTTTAGATCTTTATGAGGTCACGAATCACTATCGCTTATGCTTACTTTCTGACGTCATCTATTTATAATGACTGTTTATGATTTTCGAGCGTGAGAAAAGTCTAAAATGAACCACTTCATTATGAAAAGGTTTACGGATAAACCATACCTACCGATAAGTGAGTTAGTTTTCTCCGAAAAGCAATAAACGGACCCTCTTGATGATACGCCACAGTACCGCACTAACGAAATTTTCTAGATATGTAAAGTCGTAAAAATTACCTTTTCCTGCTGCGACCAAAATTACGCAACGCATATTGATGCAAGATATCTGCTAGATATTTATATAAAGCAACAATATTGTTTAATCGATGTTATTTGTAAGCCAGTTCCTACATTTGTAATAGCCACTACTTGTTTTCTAAAACTATAATCGTAAACAAACAATCACATCCATACAAAATTTAATGTTTATCATAACAACGATAATATTTTTATAGTATTAAGTCACCAAATTGTAAAGAATTCGATATCTCTCTATTTTTCCTATCTATTCCACCCGCTAAAACTGTTCAATTAATTAGTTAAATGATTAATATCAATTAATACGTTCACAAACCGATACTACGCGGATATCTCTTAAAAGAAAGATGTACCATTTTTCTATGCGCCCTAAGATTCCTTCAACTAGGCCAACGAAGGAAATCTTCTCTTCCCTTATCTGACTAATTGGAAAAGGGCTTGTCTCAAAGAGGACCCGGAAAACATTAAGAGTAGAGAAGCGCGACGGGGATTATAAAATGGCCCGCGCGCAGTTGTACAGACAGTTCCAATCCAACTCCAAAATTAAAATCCAACTCCGATTTGTAAGACAGAGAGAGAGAGAGAGAGAGAGAGAGAGAGATCATCTAAAGTAGTAAGTTAACCAATAAATATTCTAATTGGAACTTAGTCTCTTTTCTCTATCGCTTTTGTTGTGTCATATTTAGACTTTCCATTGAATGTAGATCGGGTGATTATCTAACCGAGTACTATCTAAAATCAAATAATTCCTTCAAATCAAATCCTGGCTAAAGTTTTTCAGGCGTGCGTCTATTATAATGCAGTACGAGAAAATCGTGTTACTATTTCCTTCTATCCAAGACATATCCTGAGTAGGATAATTCTTAAAAATAAACTGATTAATTTCCGTGTTATTAGATGTGAAACTCTACGACCAATAATACACTCTTAATTTAATTAGCTTCGTAATATCTGCTCGATGTTACACATGTGTGAATATATTACTTTCAGATCGGCATCGACGTCACGCACCGGGATGTTCGTTCGTCGGGAAACACAATGCGTCTTCCTTCAACCATCTCGGAGACAATACGATTCGCGTTTCACTGCATCGACGAAACAAGGAAGACTTATTTTGGTTAAGAGATTCTGAAATCTTTTCTCGTTTCTGCTCTCACAGTCAAACCGTCTTCGATTCCTGTGTGTCTGTTTGGATACCTCACGGATGTTAACGCTGATCACCTCATCAAGGTCACCTGTTCTCATAATCACTTACGGGCATTTCTCTTTGTTCCTGTTGCCGGCTGTACTCTTTGCAACAAATTCTTTGACATCTTCACCGAGTAGTTCGCCTCGGACTCCCGTCGAAGGGCTAAGTGTCGCTAAAATAAAGGCGCATTAGCACACACCTGATTGCCGCGATACATTTCCAACATTTTGGTATATAAACTATTAGGCGCGAACGTGCTTATTATAAATTACAATTACTCAGCAACGCTATCTTATCAATGGGTAAGATTACGAGGGAACTCAGCCGATGCGGTCTGTAACAACCTTGTTCCTACTATTTGAAAAAGTAGGTCAAAGTTACTTACTAGAAAGCGAAGACGTAGAAACGATACAATTTTCTCTCTCGACTTTTGACGGTAGATTGAAAAACTGAATCTTTAAAAACGATATCAAAAGGGCCATTGGCTCCTTTTTTTGTCCAAATTACAAAAGAATTAATTTAGATTTTGGATAACTTTAAAAGTCATAAATAAACGAATAGAGTGAGCACACTTACTGCTATCCCATTGTTTCTCTTTTTCTCTCTTTTTGAGAATTTTTCAATATAAAATACGACATCTTATTCTACAGAATGTTTTTTTAAAGAAAATATATATACAGTTGATTTTTCCATATTAGAACGCCGGTTTTTTACATTTTACCATCAATCTGCTAAATACTTTATACTGTTTCATATAAAACTTTATTTTCAAACGATTTAATTGCTTTTATTTCGATTTAATATTCGGTACCGTATAATCGGGTATGTTATGTGAGATCATTTTTGAACTGTGTATTACTTTGTATTCTCATGCAATATGAAAGAAAAAATTTAAAGATTAAAATAGCGTGAACAGTAAGCTATTCTATTCTTTTATATGTGTAGGTTGCTCTGGATTTTTTAAAAGGAGTATTCGACATAAGAGAAAATATACCTGTAATGCTCAAGAATTACGCAAAGGCTCATGTCCGATTGACAAAACCCATCGGAATAAATGTAGAGCATGTAGGCTACAGAAATGCTTTGAAGTTAATATGAATAAAGATGGTAAGTTATTGGAAATATTTTATAATTTAATACTATCTAAATAATTTAAAATTACAAAATATTTTAATAAATATATTCGGTGATCTATTTTAATTTTAATTGATAGAGCATTAAGTTAAACATAGATCTTAAAAAGAAATGACCTCTTCAAATATTTTGGTACTCAAGGGAAGTTAGCTTACGTTTATTTCAAAATAAGTACCGGTTTTATAAAAAGCGGAAATTTTATATTATTAGATTATCATATTTTTTGTAGAGTTAAGTTAATCCTTTAATATTATATGAATGTCAACTTAACATGTCTAAATATAAAGATGATGTTTCCTACACGTATTTAGAAATGATTAGCTCTTCAAAAAAATGTGCTGATTCAAGAGCATCATAGTAAAAGTTTTTAACGTAACCTTCGAAAGATATCCGAAGACCGATTTCTAATTCTGAATTAAAAATAAGAACAAAGACCACTACGATGTAGTCTATCTTCTTCCCCTTCCTTACTTTGATTAAGGTGAAATAATGTATTATGATACTAATTATAATATGAGAATCATATCAGTTCATGGAATCAAAAAGAATCCGGTGAGGGTCGGAAGGACTTTTCGAGCGAAACAAATTCATGCTTAGGAAATTTGCGAGTGAACGTGCATCTGAAAGGTCGTACAGTGGGTACAGGTATACGTAGAAAAGTAACAGAGGAAAAGGAGCAGAGCGCGTGCATATTATGAGCGGGTAAAGATGATTTGAATGCGTTAATATTTGCAAGGAGAGTTTAACGGAGTATGCGCGAATTATCTAATTCAATACGCAAAAAGTTTAATTATTTAAACGTAAGACATGGAGAGAATCAAAGAACATATACGACATCGGAAATATAACTGGTACTTTTCCGCGGTAACTACGCGGTCTAAGACGCATTTTTTTACCATTATTCTAAAGAGCTTCACTACGCGCCCAACTCGTATTTTTTGTTTTATGACCATTAGCGTGTATGGATGATATTTATTAATGTTCTTTATTTTTAAAATGGAAATTAAACTATTCGGTAAAAATAGTAAATAGTAAATAATAGTAAATCATATAACATTCTGTAACATAACTTTTCAATTCTACAATACAATATTGCAACACAACCCAAATAATTATGGATAACTAGTAAAGTAAGCGTAAATCGATATAAAGGTTGTAAATTTGTTCTATTACTTCTACTGTAACTTCATTGAATCTCTTATGGGTCAAATTTCAGAGAAGTTACTAACTCATAATAAATTTAGACTTGAAACACTGTGAAGGCATCGCAATTAAATGTTATAATTGTGTTTGTTGAGTATCGTGTGTTATGAAATATTTTATAATTGTATATGATAGGTATAGGCAGAAAACTACTTCTTATTAGTTTTAGCTCACGAAGGAATGGGCTTGCCGAATCGAACTATAGAATATTTTTATTAAGAGTGAATGATTACGAATTACTTTTAGTTTTCGGGAATGAGCTGAAAAGTTGCATTTTATAACAGAAGGTTGCAAGAAATATTCTAAATTGTCTTTTGGTCGTAAGGAATGGGTTTACAGAGTGGAACTATAGAATATCTCTATGAGAGTCAGAGGTATAACAAGGTGAAAATAAACTAAATTTAGATTAAATTAATCGTGTTTATTCTAGACATGTATCGAGACCTGCTTTGTAGTACGATTTCTGAGCATCTGCTTTTTGCAGTGCAAAGGTCTATTTATATCAAAATGTTATCAAGAATATTCAAAAAGGCCTATTTTCCTCGCTTTCTATTATGTGTAAATGATATATTCATTTTAAGAACTCCTCATAGGGAACAATAATTTTTACAAAATTAAATTCAATCGAAACTTCAATAGAATAACTTTAATTTGATATATTGAATACATCTATACTAATTTTAGTTAATTAAATATGAAAAAATAACATAAGAAACTTAATATCTAATTAAATAATTATTCAATCAAGATCTAATTTATATGGTTGAATAGATAATGACAGAAACTCTTAAAAATTAGTTAGAAATAAATTTTTTTATTAACAATACACTTTTTACAAACAATTAATGAATTATTCCTAGCTACAAATATTTACTTATAATTCATTTGTTAATAACCTTATTTTATTTTAATCAATTTTATCGGTTATTAAAAATTTGGCTTACTAGGTAAAAAGAATAATGAACAATCAATCAAAGCAGATTTAATGCCACCGATATTAAAAACGAATATAATAGTTCACCATGATGTTGAAGCATCATTGAATAAGTAACAATATTTATTTATCCTCCATTAACTTTAAATTAAACGTTTAGATTAAATTATCTGCATAATAGTTTATGTAAACATAATAAGAAATTATACTCAATAGAAGCCTATATTTCATATCTAATCGATTCTCTAATTCATTTACGTCTTTGCCCTTTAAATTACCTTCTATTTAAATTTGTAGTATATGTATATAAAATGATGACGTAGCTTTCCAAATATGGCAATAAATATGTGATTGGATGTTTTGTTGGTTTAAGTAAATCTGTGTTAATCCTTGTGTTTATGTAAATATTTTGATTTGTATTAAAGAATGTATTAGATGATGCCTATGTATAGGCAAAAAATTTTCGTTGAAATTGATTCCTTGAACAATTTTCTATAAGAATCCGTAATAAAAGTATCGTGATTTTTAATAGGGGCGAGGTAATGACCTTCCAAAAAAGCGCTACACGCGGCGCTCAGCTGGAAGATCGGACCAATATAAACATCCCAGTCCCTCGAAACTATTCTAGGTAGTTCAGTTTTATAAGTCAGTACCATAGACTATATATTATGTAATCGGGATGGTATCAGTATAAAAAATATTTTATTTACTTAAATATAAACAATTTAATCGCAATTAAATGGAGTGTATTTTAGGAAATATTATTTCATATTATTTTAGAAAATATACGTAGTTTACAAGAAATCTATTTGCCAAATGTAGTTAGAAATAAACAGTATAGTTATAACATGTTACATTACTCAATAGATATTAGGAAAATAAAATTAAAATAATGTAGCAATCATTAAAATTATTTTACGATATCTTGTACAGGAATTCATAAATTAATTATACAAATTTAATATAAAATTTAAATAAATAAAATTTGTATAAATTATAAGAAATCATACTGAAGTATTCGAGTACATTGATTTTGTGATCTTTTAATATTATAATCCGTAGAATAGGAAGTTCTTTTCACCATCAATTCCTTGCTGGTTTTATTTAGAGGAATAAATACGTGATAACTTAAGGTATCTTCGACAAATAATGCTGATTTAATAATGATGATAAATTTTGTTCAATTTCTACGTGTAAAGAAAGCATATGTTATACCAAGTATAGCTTTTTATGCCCATTGATATAATTCTTCAGATGAAGAAATGCTTACTTCTGAATTTCGCAAACTAGCGTTACCGGCTAATTTTTTCACTGCCCCGCCAAGTCTATTACATGCGCTTTTTCCATGACAACTTGCGAAAAAGTGCCATTCAGCTTCAATTCCGTATATCTCATAATGAGAAACAAGAAAAAAAAAATTATTTATTTTTGTATTGACTTGCAACCCCATCAGATACTTAAAACACTTTTTTCACCTTGTTCTTGTATCTATTTTTTATATAATTAATTAATTTCTGGTGAAACAATAATACATCATTTACGTCATGTTTCGAACTTTCCGAAATTACGACGAAGCCGTCTTCATACATTTTTCCTTCCCTTTGATATAAATTACACTTTGGTTTACTGTTTCCTATGACAAAACGATGAGATTTAAAGAAATATAATTCTCGAACATATCTAAAACACTTGCTAATCCAGGGCATTTCGAGCATTAAAAAAGACATTTTCACCAGGTTTTTCACATGTCATTTTAATTAAAATATCTTTTGCTGCACAAGGTAACTCTTCATCATACTTGATTATCAAATTTTTCATTATCATTTTACAGCCTTCTACTAATCATTTTGGATTTTGGTGGTCAATACAAATGCAAACATTGTGAATACCTATAGATTCATTAACTAAAATACACTGATCAGGTCGCAATGTAAAAAATATTTAAGCCCCAGGCGCAACTTGAGTCCAATTTCAGCACAGTATTTTTTAAACTTTTCTAAAATTGAACATAAATAAATGCCTTTGAATTTTGACTTTCTTTTCATTATATTTCCGCAATATTTTTGTATCGTTAGCACCTAGACACGGCCGGCTTAGATCATCTTGTAAATGAAATGAGACAGCAGCGTTTTTTATTTCTTTACTTATTATAGATGTTCTGGTTCTTGAGAGTGGATACGATAACATTCCTTCCTGTTTATGAAGTTTTTTAGCTGTTTGTGCAAAATAAAACGAACGATTAATCTTTCTTTCTATTTCACAGGCACTTGTAGACATTGGTATTGCAGTTAATATATGTATCTTTTCTGATATAGTAGTTGCTTTTTCATACACTGCTTTCAGGTCTTTATAAAATACCCTTTTTTGTATAAATTGATCTCGATTACTGTCTACACAACTATATTTTCTCACAAGTAGACTTTTCAAATTATTTGACAGTGAAATGATATTTTTCTATTAAATCAGGTATTTCAATATCTATTGATTTCATTTCTCCGATTTCAAAAAAAATCAAGCAATGGATTTAAGCGATTCAATACTATATTTCTTCGTTCATTTTCGTCGATCGAAAATTTTTCATCACATTATACATGGCAGATATTTTAATCTTTATTAGAACTTGAGTCGAAACTAGCCTCATTATTTTGATTAATAGAATCTTCACAACTACCATTTTCTTCATTTGTATGTTCTAAACGTTTGTTACTGTAGTCAGAAACTTCCTTTGGATATTTGATATAGCAGTATCTCAAACATGTTGCCCATAATCGATCGTTTTCTTTTCACTAAAGGAATTCACTTATCCTGAATTTCTTTGGGAACTTGAAGCTAAGATTCTGGACTGAAAGGCCTGGTTTTTTTGTTGATTTTCGACGCGATTTTTTCCGTAGTTATAGGCCTTAGAAAAATTAAAATATTTCTGTTCTATAAACTTTTTCTGTAAACTGAATAGTTTTCGAGCAAAATTTTTTGTCATGATCACAGAAGTGTGTAATATTTTTCACACATAATAAAGAACAGCTACTGTAATATTCAATGCTAGATCCACCCGACCTAATAATGATTATACAAATGGGAAAAAGCATATCTTATTTGTCTGCATAGTTTCCTTTTAGCTTGAAAATGTTTTCTCAGCGATATTTAATAGCATCGATACCTTGTTCATAGTAAGAATTGTTGATTTCCTCAAAATAGACATCAACAGCAGATTTCACCTCTTCATTGTTAAGAAATCTTTTATCATCGAGCCATTTTTTCAAACTTGTAAATAGAAAATAATCTGAAGAGAGCAAATCTAGTGAATAAGATATGTAAAAAAGCACAATTTTGGATAATACTCGTTGATGATTGATTTTTTTTCAAAAAATAATTAATGAAAATTATCTCACGTCCATCACAAAAAGCTTAAGCCATAACCTTGCCTTCAGATAGAACAGTTTTTGCCTCCTTTGGAGCCGATTGTCCTTTTTCAGGCCATTGTTTTGTTTACTCCTACATCTCAGGTGTAAAATGATAGATCCATGTTTCGCACACGAATATAAGTCGAGGTGAAAACTCTGTTTTATTGTTGTCAAACTTCATCAAACACTCGACTAAAATATCCTCACGATGCTGTTCTTGTAACAATGTTAGTAATCTCGACCTCCATCAGCTTTTCAATGTTCTAATGTTTCGTCAGCATATGATGAACAGTACTTTTTGAAATTCCTACCATGTCTTTTAGTTTGTGTATTTATAGGTATTTTCGCCATTTCTGGCGTGGCCATCTTGTTTAGATTTTGTCAATGCTTATAATAGCTGTATTATCTATATAGGATGACATTGTTTCTTCCAGGAGTGTGATTAATTAGTTATTATTTTAATATTAATTTTGACCACCTGAAATCTTGTTAAATCACCTTTCATTAATTAGCTTTTTCTAAAATCAGTGATTGTATGCAATCATTTTGCAACATTTCTATCGTATCATCTGAATAATACGTGTATAAAGGTGGTTCTCTAACTGTTTGCGATACAAACAATCTAAAAAATTATGAAGCTTTTTTAATAGATTTGAATTCTTTTTACATTCATAAAGTCATCTATATGACTTTTGTTATATAAGGAAATAATAATGTTAAATGTTACAATGCTTTTGAAATTGGCTTACAACTAATAAAGAAAGAAGACGTTGAGAAAATAGCGATCATCTCTCCATTCTATTTATTCAAATTTCTTTTCATGATATTTGGTCTAAGGAATGTAGGCTAAACATTTCAAAGGTTCATCAATAGGATACTGGAAGAACTAGAGTTTATGTACAAATAGTTATTACCCACTTGTCAGATTATGACCTTCGAATCAACGCTGGCAAATCTGAATTCGGCAAGCCCGAATTAGACTTTCTAAGGTGCAGAATCTCAGCTGAAGGTATAGTTCCATTATCAGGCAGAGTACAATGCTTATTCGACTACAATAGCCCGTTACTATACTCAAGCTTCGCAGATTTTTAGGCATTCATTTCTATTATCGCTTCATTAAGAACACAGTACATATCCAAACGTTATATCATAATCTCACAAGAACTGTACTAAAAAGGACAAGACAAATAGAGCTTGAACTGATAAATCATTTGAAGCGTTCGAACAGTGCATGATTGACATCATCAATACAACTTTATTAGAGTACCCAGATCCAGACTCCGATTTACGCATCGCCACAGTCGCGACAGATGCCTTTGATGTTGCTCAAGATACAATTCTTGAACAACTAGTTAACAGAGAATGTCAGACGCTTGGATCCGACATCGAGATACACTGCAGCCATATTCCTTAGAAGGTATAAAGTCAGTTATTATACGCACTGAACACAAGCCGTTAATCTATTTTTTTTCAACAGAAACTAGAGAAAGCTTCGCCTCGCCAGTAGCGACAATTAACCTACAATAGTCAGTTTACGACTATACTAGAACTCATCATTAGGTCTAAGAACATTACAGTCACCTGCTGTTATATCTTACTGTTCAGAATCGATGCATTACACTTTCCATCTACGTTCTGTATAATAGTTGAATGTATTAGTTTTCATAAAAATTCAAAACAAAATATTGAGCTTCATCTTCCAATTTCACTCCTCGTTCAGCGTTTTTTTTCACATTTAAGGTTAGGTCTGTGTTTGGTCTTAATACACCATTTATTAATATTACATTTTTCAATCTGTTGTAATTACAATCATAATACAAATTTTCACAAATAAGACATTTTTCAATCTCTTGTAATTACAATCATGATATAAATTTTCACAAATAAGACATCTTCTTTATTTAACTTTAATTATTGGATGGCATTTAAAAGTTTGCTCAGCTTGTGATTTAGACGTGACTTCAACATTAGGCACTATAATAGAAAAAAAGAAACAAAAAAATAAATGTATGTATTTATGATATATATTTTTACGGATAGAATGCGAATTGTAATACTGTCCTACAGGTATTTAAATCGTTGTGAAGTAAGACAAGAACTTGTTAATCACAAAGCATATTCGATCATTATGTAACACTTTGTAGACATGAAAATAATGATTAACTGATAATGTATATACCCTAATATAGCACGGATTTCATATCCGACCTCGAGATACGTAAGATTCAGTAGAAGAGTCTTGTTAGACTTCATCCGTAGGAATATTTTTAATGAACAATTTCACTCGTCAATGATGAAAGTATAATTATTAGCCTAGTAAACTTTCTTGTACAATAAAGTAAGAATAACATTTCCAACATTGGGTATTGAACTCATATTTTGTATTAAGCGTGATCGAACGGCAACATAAATTCGCTTTTCATTGTTGCCGGACAGTCCTAATCGTTAACGATAACAAAATCTATGCTGATATACTATTAAGCTCAGTTTTCAGTATATCGATCATACAAATAGAAATAAGGTTAATGGCATATGGAATACTTTAATTTTTATTTTAATTTTTGCTCATTATGATGGTGGTTGTAATAGACAAAAATATACAAAAAAATGTAATATAATTATAAAATGAAAGTTACACATTCAATTACAAAAGAAATAATATAGTCACACGACTTCCCAAAATTTATTATAATTATTAAATCTCAAGTATATGTGTGTTCGGTATATTTCTTCCTAGACATATAAAATATTTCAGACAATAATTTCAATAAAAGATTCAATTTTTTTATATACATTCCCAATTCAATTCTGAAAAAGACTTAAATTATATTAGGTTATATCTATAAACATATTACAATACAACACTCATACAATTTGACAGTTTAATAAATTGCTCTTTTATATTATACTAGCCAATTAATAGCTTTTTCCACTTGTATTAAATATCAATTCGAAGTAATTTATTGATATATCAGAAACTAATAAAATAATGTATCATTTAAGTACTTTTCTTCGTTAAAAAAATGTATTTTTAAAATTATTGTTAATTGTTTTTATATTTTAAATTACTTAAACTGTAAGTAAATATATAATTTACCATGCCTTTCTTAATTCACACGTGCACCGATAAGTCCCTTAAATAACTCAGGCAAAGACCTTTGCACGTGTTCAGTAATGGTGCAGGTGTCCATAGTTTGCGAATGCTTCAAAAAATCGTTACATCAACTTTTGTGCTTCAGTTTGTATGATCCTGTATATAAAATAAAAGGACTCTTAAATATATTGAATTTAAAGACATGTGAGAAATGGTCTATGGTTCAATCTAATACAATGCCAATCATTCGTTTTCACACGTGCTAATATCTTTGTGTACACAAATGGACAGATAGAAAAGAAAGGATTATAGGATAAGAGAGAGAGAGAGAGAGAGAGAGAGAGAGAAGGAAAAATGATGAACGGCATGCCTCCCCTTTACTGTCTATTTGATAGATGTTTGATACTAACTCTAAAAAGCGTTATTATGTAATTTATATTATTTGTAAAGCTTGGTATAAATCAAAAACACTTATATTCATATTTGAATAACCATTACTGATTAATAAAATAAAAATTATTATTATAATAAACTTATTAAAATTATGATACAGATATCATTATCGTGATCTGTCCAAAATGGAGATTTAAATATGTGTTTTGTAAATAAAAGAAATCTGTATCTTACAATATATTTAATAAAAGAAATATATTGATCGATAAATTATCTCTAACAATGAAATTTTATATTATAATTAGTATTTCTTCACTGTACACGACATATCTATATTAACATTTAAAAAGTTAAATAATTTGATTATTTCCTAAGAATAAAATAACTATTTATATTATAATTTATAATATAATTATTAATTATTAGAAATTTTAAAACGCAAAATAATATCGTGAGGGAATGCCTTCTATGAATGTATTAATAAAAAGTAAAAGGTGATATACAAAAATAAATGAACTTTATTCAAATGTTTCACTTAATTCAACTTTAAGGAATCAGTTATTACTGAAATATTAATAAAAAAATATATTGTACTTAATGAATAAAGAAAATCAATTTGCATTTAATTTCTTATTAGTAAACTTTGTTGCAACGTAAATGGGTAATTTTTATCACTCTACACGTCTGGAACATTTCGGGAAAGAAACCGTCGACAAGAAGGCTCGTTTTATGGTTTTTTTTGGAGAAAAACAACTTTCTTATCGATGGGTATATAACTTGTCCATGAGAATTAAAGATGAATGAATTTAAAGTCGTTCTATTTTCATGATTAAGAATAGAACTCCAATGATATTAACATATGCGTTTTAAAAATAATATTCCTATATTTTAAAATAAAATAAACTAATAAGTACTATGGAAGACTACATTCACGCTGAACATATTTTTCAATGGCATAGTATTTTCCAATAATGTTGCACTTTCTCTAGGTTTTATTTATTCGTAAATCAATTTAATATTATTATGTTCATAAAACATATAGAAAACAATAATATTCCCTTAAATCGAATCAAACAGATTCACTCAGCAATGTTTTATGAATTTTCTTATACTAATGTTTAAATTGTTATATATTCTTTCTTTTTAATGTAATATTTTATTTTTTTTTTTTTATTGCGTTATACAAAACGTATTTTAACATTAAAATCATGTAAAAAATATTAATGTTTGATTATTTATAACTAATTATAACAATGCATTAAACATATGTTTTATAAAACAAGTAATATCTATGTTTTTAAAGATTTTTCAAAATCGAATTGTATTAGAAGTATTTAAGGAAAAGAGGATTCTGACACACTTTACCCACAGTTATTTTAAACAATAATGCGTATAAAATAGCTAAATTAGAATGAAAAAATGTTTTACAGGAAAGATTTAAAATGTATTCGAAGAAGCTAAAAATTATTGTTTTTAATCTTTAACAAGCTAAAATTTATTGTTTTTACATTTTTTAGCGATTTTTTTATGACATTTTTTGAAATAATTTTGTACGTTTTCATGAAAGGGTAGAGGGAAAATTATTTGTGATATTTATGATATGTACACTATTGGAATGTATTTAAAATCTGAGCTCTGTAAGTATATTTCCAACTGAGATATAAAACTTTGAAGTTTTTGTAATTTATTATCTCGGTGAGCAAAAACTTGTGACCGAAAATGTATGTGATTTAAAATTTTTTATATAATTTAAATTTTGGTATAAATTTGAAAAGTTATTTCTTATTTGAATAGTTAACATTATAATAAATGAATTTCATGCCAAGTTACTCTCTATATCCATTAAGTAATCTATCTAATTTTTTAAAATTATTTTTCAATTTTGAGACTCATATTTTTTCAAGTTCTATTAAAAGAATATTATGTACAGTCTTTAAGTTTACTGCACATTGAGGATGTATAGCACTACGCATATTACAAAGATGTTTATGCTCCATGTCATAATGATTTTCTTCAGTCATTTTATATCCTACATCTTTTATATAATCTATATCCTACATCATTATATCCTACTCTTTATTGAAGTGAATGAAATAAATTAATAATTTTCATTTATACAATTATTTTAAGATGAAATAGTAAGAAATGAAAATAGATTTAACAATTTTATTCATATTTATTACATAATAATGATTCATTTAAATATGCTTAATAATATTATGGCTAATAAGATTATACTTGTTTATATGATTATATATCATTATCATGTACAATACTCTGTTGGTCCATCTGGCATATAATTTTTTGTTTCGTATTCTAGTCGTATATCAACAGCTGTTTCAATAACTCTTTTTAATGTGTAATTATGTATGCCAACTTCCAAAATATAACAAATTTTAGCATTATCTTTAAAAAAATCAATACTATCAGAATTTTCAATCCATTGAAAATCTGTTTGTCGTAGGAATTGAGTCATTCGTTGCATTTCCATACAGATTATTACAATCTAAATAGATTAGATAGTCAAATGCTAACGATTACGAACTTTTATTTTATCATTGATAGGTTTTTCACATATATGACGTGTATTTGATGCATAAAAATCAGAAATGTTCTTTCCTGATAGATCATCCATCAGTTTTGCATTATCATACATACACATATTTTTTACAAAAGGGTTATTTTTTATCTTTTCAGTAAACTATTTCGATACCTCTTACCATCGATATGATTTATATCTTGATAAACTTTCATCATTCCTACATTTCAAGTAATATCTTATATTGAATAATTCATATTCTGAAAATATAACAGTATTCTCAGTTATATCTTGCTCAATAGTAAATGTTTTTTTCAATAAACACTTACAGTCACCACCATCTTCGTTTAAATTTGGCATTTGCACACTGAATTTATATAACTGTATACATTGTTTTCATATAGAAGAAGTTTCTCTAATGTAAGGAAGTAGTGTAAACATTTATCAAAAATGTTATTTTTATAAGCTGCTTACCACTAATTTTGCAAGATCTTTTATATGAAAATAATAATTATTTGAAACTCTTCTATTAGTAATCTGATTCGGAAAACTATCATCATTTAATACAAGGTTTAATTGGTTATATTTTTTATTACTTGTATGATAAATAGGAACTAAATTTTTAGCGTCGAAACTAAACACATTGATTGATATCATACTGTTCAATTTCTTAAATTTACGTATTAGATTCGAAAAGACTGGATATGAGATACCATCCAAATTCAATTTATCCTCATATAACAAGTAAGGTTTTTGTCTCTGTATATAAATAGAAATTTTATACAAAATTGCTGAGTCTAACCATACAAGGTATTTTTTATCATATTTTTTAATATCGATACATTCATGCCTATTTATCAAAAACTTTGGTAAAGGTATACAAGAGTTTCCAATACGTATCAGATTGAATTTTTTTAATATTAATTTAAATTTTGATAATATTCTAAGTATCTTTCTCCATACTCATTACTTTCAAACTCTTCTGCACCCTCAATAAAAGAGTTCTAATGTTATTATTAAACCATTGTTTCAAAGGATCTGAAAG
Organism: Chouioia cunea; assembly: GCA_030064505.1. Taxonomy (NCBI): domain Eukaryota; kingdom Metazoa; phylum Arthropoda; class Insecta; order Hymenoptera; family Eulophidae; genus Chouioia; species Chouioia cunea. Next base: position 21,860,860 of record JAOPFQ010000002.1, read on the forward strand.
ATACATTTCCATGTTTGGAATAATAAAGTGTTTTGTTTCTGGAAATGTTTTTCTAACACATGTTCATTATTTGAATACTTTCCAAATTTACATAAAAGTACTGCATTGATTTTACATGCATTATTTTTATTCAAAATATTTTGAACATACATGATGAATAAAATTCAAATATCTTTCAAGAAAGAATCAATGGATCAATTCGCTGAATATTGGCTATGATACTGGTTCTCAAACGGTTTTTAAAAGCACTATCTAAATTAATTCTTCTACACGCGACTATTCAAAGTATTACTGAAACCGTCATCATCAATTCTCAAATTATCTAATCGTAATTGAATACATTTAACTTTTTCAATATTGAATTATTATTTATTTATTTTTGTAACACATTAATTAGTTACTGCCTCTAAACTTTTTCCAATGATCGCAAAATCAAAACACCTTTTTTTCATCGTGTTATAATAGTCTCATCATTTATATCTTCGAAAATGATAAGATTTGTAGCTTCTTCTAGTAAGCGAATATTACTCTAATAGAATATTATCGAAATATTAATAAACATTCATTTGAGATTTCCACTTTTTTTCAGTTTGCAGGGATCCAATGTTATTCGATCGATATAAAAGAACAGGATAACTGATTACATTGAAGAAGTTGCTTTATATATAGCTTAATTTGTAAGAAAGTAAAAGAGTTTAAATACAAAAGGTAAAATCACTGAAGATATAAAAGTAAAAACATAAAACGTCAATTTATTTAAATTATACAAATTTTTCTAAGTCTATTGTAAGGTCATTATTATAGCGAGATCGTTTTTGTAGTGAGGAACTATCTTCATTACATGACTAAGTGTTTGTCTTTCCAGGTGATGTTGATGTTGAGCTCCAAGAAGATATTCAAGATGATCGGTGTGACGGATTGGGACTTGAAGTCTTTTTATTAGTTTCAGAGCTAGAGGAATTTGTACTAATTATTGATAAGGATCGAAATATATTTCTTCGTTTTGGGGTAGATTGACTTTTTAAATTTTTGTCAGAATATTGTTTTGTCTATATTTAATTCTACATTTATTTTTATATATCAGTTTTACAGAAATTTGTTTGTCTGTCACAGTCTTTTGTTTTCTGTGTGTCTGTTGTAGAAGATATTTTAGTAATCGCAACGCGAAAAGAAAACTAAATGAAGGACTTACCTTATATTAATGGGGAGGCTACGCTTGACGCGCTGAATTAAACAAATAAAAAGAAACGAAAAAACGAGGAAGGTAGGATGTGCAAATCGACCTTGTGTATGCTGGGGAGCTGAGACCTTGAGAGGTCACACGGAGATAAGTTAATGATTTGGCAAAATAAAAGAGCGATGGTTACAAACGAAACGTAAATTATTACAGATAAAAAACCCAAAAAGGAAATTACAATAACAAAAAGCCGATAATTGAATGAACCAAAAAGAAAGTAAATTAATTAAATAAAGAAAAACTAAACAAAAATAAAATTTAAGCTGTAGCGACGGTTACGCGGAACGGCTGTTGCAGAGCTTTAAATAAAATTAAAAAAAAAGAGATAAAATATAGAAAAAACATGACGCATGGAGGGTGAGGGATAGGAAAATCAAGGCTACTCGCCAACTAAGGAGCAGATTAATCCACACGAAAAAAATTTCACTCAAAACAACTGTCACTCTACACCAAAATAAACTTCGTTAGCTACGTCCAAATTCTCACTGAGCCGGCGAGCGCTCCTTTCTTCTCCATTCTTCTCCGCCTGCTTAAAAATTGGCAGTGAATTTTCTGAAGTTACTGACTTCCCACCAACGAGCAGCTAATCGGTCAACAAGATAGCCGACGGACTCCGGCCATAGGTTATGAGCTCCGTCACCACCTCCTCGTCCAGAACTGATGTCTCTAGAGGGAAACGGCAGCTCTATCACCACGTGGCAGCCAGTCTATACCCAAAAAAATAAAATCTCCAAAATAACCCCGACCAAAATGATCATAATAATAAATCCAATAATAATAATAATAACAAACAAAAATCGAAAAAACCCTAAATCCAGAAATGAAATAAGGAAAATAAAAGAATATACATTAAAAAAACACTAGATAAGGCCTACCATTCAGTTCTAGAGTCGCAGTGTGGGATATAGTGCTAGGGTGATTAGGTGTAATAATCGACTACGCCACAAATTCAGTATCAATTGTAAATATATTTGTACCAAGACCTGAAGGCGAGCGAGACACACAACGTGACTCTACCGGTACAATGCAGGCGGTCGAGTGTGTGTGTGTGTGTATGTGTGTGTATGTGTATGTCGCTTGCGCGTCAAATGTACGCAGTCACTACAACAAGCGCGCCAGTGGCTCCATCGCCTTGGCGCGACCCAACAACTCCATTTCCTGAACGTCAGTCATGCCGGTGCAGGCAATGGAGGAAATACTTCTGTTGCTCCCCATTCAAGGCCCAATATCGCTGAAGAAGTTCTCCCACAAAATCACCAGAAGAAAAAAGGCCCCTGGGCATGGCCAACAAAGAAGTCCTCGAAGTCGCTATTAAGCGAGGGTCCGCAAAGGTGGGCGCGGCGAGTCTATCATTGACGGGGAACATGATCCCATCTATTACATGCCTCAGAAACCAAGGATCGTTGATTACTTCGGAGGCTGCGATTTCCACTTCGCCTGCAAACTCGCGTGATAGTACATCAGGCACGTGATTCATCACTCCTTTACGATATACGATCTCGAAATTCTTTCAATTCGATCCATTAAGCGATTAAATGTAGCGCCCGCCGAAAGCCGAAAGACATTCACTCGAATTCCTATAATCCCTAACCGAGGACAGAGACGGTCGTATATTTCTTGCTCGACTCTACCATACCAATTTGTAAGTAGGCAGCTCTACTGAGCTTGTCGAGGATGCTATTTACACTCGACGATGGATATGCTTGGGGTTGAAGCTACCCTCCCCTGTAAATTGCAAGCGAAAGGAAGGCTTGAAGGGTACTGCCGCTATCGTACTCTACTCTGTACGTGTTTCAGCGTCTGTGTCTCCTCTGAATACTTACTCTTATGTCCGAAGATTGCTTCGATACTTCATCGTGAAGGCGGCTTTCTCCTGGAGGACTCACTGCTTGAGTTCGTTTGTAAGATTTTTTTGAGTCGGAATCCTCCGACCGCGAAGATGATAAGTTGCGTGTCAATGGTGTCGGTTTGCGCCTGTTGGCCTCGTAACTTCTACATTTATCCTTCAGGGACGACCTGATCACAGCCATGGGCCCTCCACTTCTCGCAATCGAACCTCGTTGGACTTCACTAACGACAAGGATACCCTTTTCCTCACGCACATCTTACTTCATTTGCGGGTGCCTGCGCGCATGCGCCTCATAAGTAGTAGGTGGGGTTACGCTAAATGAGGGCTTAAGATATAGACCCGTGATACAGCTATACACCTCTGTGAGTTCGATCTTGGGGGAGACATACCCGCACTCTGCCCGAAAAGCACCGTCACCTCAAATTCCTTTCTCGACCAAAGCGATAATTGCACATCCGACTGCTCATGCGCAGGGGGTAGTACCTATATGGAAGTTACTCGTCTGGCCACCCACTGGTCATGGACCTCTGCCACGATGGTCTCGTGCTGGGGAATCGTCACTGTCTGGTGACTCCTTCTTGCGGTTAGCGTAAGGCCCCCCACCCGACCATCACGCTTCGCGATCTGCCTTTTCATGTACGGCGCATCCTAAGTTCTCGATCACACGACAAGGATATATTAAATTCGCGTAGTTACAATAAAAAAAAAACAAAAAACTAAAAAAAGTAACAATCAAAAACAAAAAACATATATATATAATAAATATAAAATAAATAAAACTAAAAATAATAAATAAAAATAAAAAAAAAGAAAAGAAAAGAAAAATAATTTAAAAAAATAAATCGCCTCAGTACTGATGGAAAATTTTTTACCGGAAAAAATATCAATAAACTAACGGCCGTTCCTAATACTTTCCGCGTATGCCCACGACCGCGACGATGCCTACTCACGTTATTTATCCCGAAAAACACACAAAACCAGAATCGCGCACAAACTTAGTCGGCAATCAACCGTCACGATCTAACTCCCACGGTATTGAAAGGCCCAGGAGCCAATTTCACCGCCGTCACCTGCACCCTCTTCAGAGGAATTGTGGTAACATCAGTGTTATCAGTGTTATGGTCAGTGACCATAACAGTGGTCACTGACCACGTTACTGACCATCCAAGCACTTAAGCGGCCAGCTAATAAGTACAGAGTCAGTTGTGTCCCCCCAACGTCAGGGCCACTAACAGCTAAGTCAGCAACCACTCCTACTGACGTTAAAAGGGCCTCCTACCTTACGTCAGCCTGCAAATATTATATATGACAGAAAACCAATTAATTTTAGGGTAAATCGGAGCAAAGTCATCAATTTTTTTTATATTTGACACATCGAATGCCTATGTGGAGGTCATCATTTGTGCCAAGTTTAATGCTAAAATATTAAAATATTAATTAATTAAAAAGTTATAAACAAATAAAAACTAATTTGATTTTTTTTCAACTATTATAAATCAAAACTATTTATCGAATCTGGACAATTTTGTATATGTGTAATATAACTATCATGATTTTTAATAGAAGCTAGGTTATGACCTTCCAAAAAAGTGGTATATGCGGCGCTCAGCTGGAAGATCGGACCAATAGAAGCGTCCCACTCCCCCGAAACTTTTGCAGGTAGTACAGCTTTGTAAGTCAGTACCATAGACTATGTATTATGTAATCGGGATGATATAAGTATAAAAAATATTTTATTTACTTAAATATAAACAATTTAATCGCAATTAAATGGAGTGTTTTTTAGGAAATATTATTTCATATTATTTTAGAAAATATACGTAGTTTATAAGAAATCTGTTTTCCAAATGTAATAAGAAATAAACAGTCTAGTTATAACATGTTACATTACTCAATAGATATTAGGAAAATGAAATTAAAATAATGTAGCAATCATTAAGATTATTTTACGATATCTTGTACAGGTGTTCATAAATTAATTATACAAATTTAATATAAAATTTAAATAAATAAAATTTGTATAATTTATAAGAATTCACACTGAAGTATTCAAGTACATTGATTTTGTGATCTTTTAATATTATAATCCGTAGAATAGGAAGTTCTTTTCACCATCAATTCCTTGCTGGTTTTATTTAGAGGAATAAATACGTGATAACTTAAGGTATCTTCGACAAATAATGCTGATTTAATAATGATGATAAATTTTGTTCAATTTCTACGTGTAAAGAAAGCATATGTTATACCAAGTATAGCTTTTTATGCCCATTGATATAATTCTTCAGATGAAGAAATGCTTACTTCTAAATTTCGCAAACTGGCGTTCCGGGCTAAGTTTTTCACTACTCCGCCAAGTCCATTATATGCACTTTTTCCATGACATCTTGCGAAGTGCCATTCAGCTTCAATTCCGTATATCTCATAATGAGAAACAAGAAAAAAAAATTATTTATTTTTGTATTGACTTGCAACTCCATCAGATACTTAAAACACTTTTTTCACCTTGTTCTTGTATCTATTTTTTATATAATTAATTAATTTCTGGCGAAATAATAATACATCATTTACGTCATGTTTCGAACTTTCCGAAATTACGACGAAGCCGTTTTCATACATTTTTCCTTCCCTTTGATATAAATTACAAATGGATGAATAGTTACCTGTTTGCCGTTCCAATGATTTGATCATGATATAAAGTCTCATAATTCCAAACGAAATGTTCTATGACCATAATTTCAGATTGATTTAAATTATGACGACGAGTTTTTACAGATTTTATTTTGAGTTTTAGCAATAACGTCATGTTCTAATAATTTTTATTTACTGTACCTCCAGATGGTTAAGATAGTCTTTAATATTGTACGTATGCTTTAAAAGATTACACTTCTAGTTTACAATTTCCCATTGTTTGCAATGTATAAAATCTATTGCATTTTTTTAAATAATTTTCGATCATATCTAAAACACTGACCAATCCAGGACATTTCGAGCATTTATTAAAAAAACAATCTTTACCAGGTCTTTTACGTGTCATTTTAATTAAAATATCTTTTGCTGTTTGAGGTAATTCTTCATTATACTTGATCTTCAAATTCTTTATTGTTATTTTATAGCCTTCTACTAATAGTTTTGGATTTTGGTGATGAATACAAATACAAACATTGTGAACACCTTTAGATTCGTTCACTAAAATACACTGATTAGGGCGCAATGTACAAAAATATGTAAACCCCAGGCGAAACTTGAGTCAAATTTCAACACAGTGTTGTTCAAACATGCTATAGACTTTTTTAAATTGAACATAAGTAAATCCCTTTGAATTTTAACTTTCTTTTCATTATCTTTTCGTGCTATTTTTATATCGTTAGCACCTGCCTTTGTAAATAAAATGAGACAACAGCACTTTTTATTTCTTTACTTATTATAGATGTTCTGGTTCTTGAGAGTGGATAAGATAACATTCCTTCCTGTTCACGAAGTTTTTTAGCTGTTTGTGCAAAATAAAACGAACAATTAATTTTTCTTTCTATTTCACAGACACTTGTAGACATTGGTATTGCAGTTAATATACGTATCTTTTCTGAATTAGTAGTTACTTTTTCATACGCTGCTTTCAGATCTTATAAAATACACTTTTTTGTATAAATTCATTTCTATTACTGGCTACGCAACTATATTTTCTCACAAGTGACTTTTCAAATTATTTGATAATAAATCGATTTTTTTCTATTAAATCAGATATTTCAATATCTATTGAATTCATTTCACCGATTTAAAAAAAGTCAAGCAATGGATTTTAAGTCATCCAGTACTCATTTTTTTTCGTTCATTTTCATCGATCGAAAATTTTTCATCACATTATACATGGCAGATATCTTAATCTTCATTAGAACTTGAGTCGAAACTGCCTCATTGTTCTGATTAATAGAATCTTCACAACTGCTATTTTCTTCATTTGTATGTTCTAAACGTTTGTCACTGTAGTCAGAAACTTCCTTTGGATGTTTGATATAGCAGTATCTCAAACATGTTGCACATAATCGATCGTTTTCTTTTCACTAAAGGAATTCACTTATCTTGCATTTCTGTGGGAACATGAAGCTAAGATTCTGGATGACATTCATGTGTGTATACTTTGAATGGATCGGACACTCTGGTAATAGCATGATTATATAATTATCATTAAAACTGAATTGAAATAATTTTACAAAATCTGTCATTGAATAAGAAATTTCACTGTGACGTTCGTTGACATCCGTTCACTTTGACAATTGAACTTTAAATAGCCCGACTGAGCAAAGAAATTCCTTATTTATATGATTTTAAAGCACAACTAATTTCAGTATAGTTAGTATAGTGTGTTAGTATTAGTATATCTAATTTTAATATACTACTTAAAAATCTAAAATACAAGAAAAAGACGATCAAAGAAAATAAACATTTTTGAACTCATTATTATTGTTCGAACTAATTTGCTTAAGTACAACCTATTTTCTTCAGTTATTATTGTCAAAAATGTTAATCCTAGTTACCACTAATTAAATAAAGAAAGTTTAGCTAATAAATCTACTGACTTATAGAACTGAACTATCTAGAAAAGTTTCGAGGAAGTGGGATGCTTCTATCTGTCCGATCTTCTACCTGAGCGTTGCAGGTAGCGCTTATTTGGAAGGTCATTACCTAGCCCGTTTTAAAAATCAGTTTTATTGTGAATTCTTATACAAAATTGTCCAAGGAATCGATTGCAACAAAAATTTTCCAAACAAAGTTGCCCTTTTTAACAAAAATGACAAACATTTATTTTAATTGTTTATAATTTTTTTACTAACAAATATATTATTATGACATATATATTCTTAAAATACAATCTTTTCATACGTATTTTGAAAGTAAAATCACTCAGATCCAATTAATAATTTTTGAGTTATACGATTGAAAAAATTCAATTAAAAAAAATCGTTTATAACTTTTTATTGTTCTATCGGTTTCTCACCCGGGGCGCTACTTTGTAAGGAGTGATCATGAGAAAATAATCGTAGACTTTCTTTTATCATTGTTTTTATTATTTCACCAAATGTTAAACTCGAACCTAATTTAAATACTACCGAAAAAATCCTGTTTATAGGGAAAAAGCTGTCTTTTACAATTTGATCGTAGCCGTATTACATAAATTATTTTAGTACGAAAAAGAGGCCTGCCTATTCAAATTTTTCTCATGCTCTATTTTCCTACTTCACATGCCTAATTTCCTTTCTTTTTTCGAGTTTTTAAAGGGTCGCTGTTTGGTTTAGGTCTCAGCGAGCCGAACGTATCCTGACCGGGCCTAACCCTTCTTTTGTGGGTTCTTCTTATTATTCTTGTTTTACTCGTTTTCTCACTCGAACTCTAGCTCGCCAACTTACCAACCAGTCATGTAACTGACCTTTTTCAACAAAGTCCGGAAGCTACTTGTTTCTCGTGGGGTTTCTTACCTGCAGGGACTTATTCATCTAAGTAAGTACGTTACTCACATTCACGTTCACGGGTCGAATACGAGCTGCGATGACATACCCATCGATGGTTGTTAAGTCTTAAAAAAATTTTAAGCAGGCGCAACGCATCCCACCGTTACTCAGTACACGCGATCTGTTACAATTTGATTTTTTTAAACTAAGTATTTTAACAATACTAACATTGAAAACTATTTTTGATGCTGTTCAGGGAATATTGTTTCTTCTACGATGATACAAGTTATAGCTATTATGAAACAGTTAATGATTAAGACAGTTTAAGAACAAAGAACGATAGCTTCAAACAAGAAATATTATTAAGTAAATTATTTTTATAAAAATGTTTAACAATTATATGCCTTGTGTAAGTATGATTACGTCTGGATGAGATAAAACTAACTCTATTATTGGTGGATGCATGATTTATTCGTGAAATTTTAGAAGTGAATAAACTTTAGGTTTGAATTTTCTCACATTTCAGAACAGATACTGTTGAAAAATAGACACAGACAATAGCGGTGTGTGACTTATAAGTGTCTAAGTTTTACTAGTTAAGTATTTGATTCTGGCAGATGTTACGCATCTTTTACCCTACCCGCATGTTTGTAGACTGTGTGAGTAAAGCACTAACGTTAGAGAATCGTGTAACTAGAATAGATATTTTCCGCGCATTGAAAAATACTGCTGGTATATACCTTCCTCCCGACGTTTGTAAATAATATATTTCTTAATTGATGGGAAAAGGCTTTTTCTTTGTCTCGTGATGTAAACCTATCGTTTCGTCAAAACATATTTCTATCATTTAAAGGCATTATCTTTCCTCGTGAGAGTAGGAAATAAGCGGCGAAGGTGCAACTTTAGAGTAGAATACAGTTAGAACTCTAATTGATAACATGTCATAACAGCTCAAAGACTGTCACCAATTATTTCTTATTTCAAATGGAAAAAAATCTTTATAAGCTCTCAACAGCGAAAAAATTACTTTCAATAGAAAACGATTTTACAATAATTTTCGATACTGGTATTGTTGTTAATCTTCAATTGAATAATCAATTTATGTATATTCTTAAGTCAATTATTGTAACTAACAAATCTTCTCTATCTCTCTCTCTCTCTCTCTCTCTCACCACGTCCAATTTCTTTGAGTAATAGTAATAGTTTCATGTTTATCAAATTAATTAATAAATTAATTATGAAAAACCTTTCCATTTTATCAAAATCAGTACAACGTATAATATCTCCGGAATAATAATCACATTGCTCGTTTATCTATCCACGCTTAAGTCCCTTCAATTAGCTTATTCAACGCTTAACCGTGATTAAGCGTTATCACGTCTGCATTTGGTAGCCAACATGTACGTTAGTAGACATAGCCGGTGTAGTCGTAGTAATCGTAGTATATTTCAAATTCAGCTTTTGCACCTTAACAAATTTTATACTATTAAAAAAAAAGAAAGAGAGAGAGAGAGAGAGAGAGAGAAAGTGAGAGGGACCAGCACCCAAAAGTAAGTAAAATAAAATATCAATCTAGTACAATTTTGAACTCTTTTCTTTTTTCCTTTATCCTACATTAATGGTTTATTAGATTTCCATTACGACAGAACTACCTTATCACATTGTTTTTTCCATTACGAGTAAGATTGTTAACATGAAAAAAATTGGTTGATATCCCAGTTATTAGTCATAACACTCCTGTCGTCTACTTATATTATTCAATTTTTTCTCCAAAAAGTTTAAAAAAAAGAAAAATGCATAACAAATTTATCAAATATAGTACGTTTTCATATTTTACTTCTGTTCCATTTCAGTCTTTAACTCTGATAGTTTCTGGTCCTGTGGTTTTCAGAAATTTATCTTTATCCACATTTTCTACGAACTCTTTCTATTCAACGTTCATTTGTTTAAAAATTATTTTCAATTTGCAAAGATATACTATGGCACCCAACTTTTCAATAATCATAACTAATTTATTACTACTTTCTGATATTAGTAATTTATTTTGAAAATTACGTTCATTAATTTCATGCTTGGATGAGAAATAAAAGTTGCTCTTTCCTCAGCTACGTTAACCTTAACCTCTTCTCCCTTTTGAGAACGTTTATCCACTAAGAACTCCTCTTGATCTCGAGTCCAATTTATTCGCCCACTCGTAATATCTCTTGCCATTCGTCTCAAATCTGAGCGATTTCGTTTATCCCTTCTAATTATTCTCATATATCTGTATCCTTTTATTAGGACAGTTTAAACCAATGTATCCATTTTTACCCAATTGTGGTTTTCCAAGTAAGCATACTGCACCATCTATTGTGATAAAGAAAGTTCGATCAAATCGATTGAAAAAATGGTATTATTGCTAATGATCAAAATGGAACTGGTTGATTTTTTATAAATACTATTATGATAGATGCTTTTCTATTTCTATTTCTATAGTTATTTCTTCATCTTCACTTTATTTTTCTTCTCCTTACAGGATTTATGTTTGCTGTTCTAAGAAAAGAGATGTAACAGTAGTCTCTTCATTAATATCATAAGTATTGTCATGAATTGTATTTGATTCCATATTAGAGCAAGTCTGACTTTAATCATTCATACATACTGGCGAAAAAATTAATCCCACTTTTTTACAGCCACAATTCTTACTACAATACATGTTGCAGTTACAAAAAATAGTATTAAGCAGTTTTTCTGGATCAGGTGGGAGTAGGGTTTGAATTGGCTCCAAACAATTATCTGTTAATTTTCAACCCCATTCTTTAGGTATAGTATAGTATGCGACCCTCCACACTCTGAGTAACACAAACCAATAATTCCTTATTTTTACTTATATTTAATGTCCGATTACGTATACAGGCTGCATATAAGTGCATATTATGAAGAATATGAATGTTTCAACTTTTGAGATTGTGATATTTCACGAATGGTAATTCATACGAAAAAAAGTATCTAAACAATTTTTGTAGACAATTGTATGATCTACTTTTCTCTGACCTATTTTTACGATAACACTTACTGTTTCAGAGAAAATGGGATAAACCTGAATTGGCGATCTTTGACTTTGGATACAATTTTTTGTAGAAGTAGGATCAAATGGAACTTTTGATATTTCATTTGTAATGGTTTAATTAACATCTATACCAATTTTCAGCTGTATGCGAATTTTGGCTAAGTTTAATGTCTATTTTGATTGGACTAAAATTCATGTTAATAGCACTATTGATTTAATATTGTTACAATATTTACGAAATATCTTTAATTGATACGGAATATAGCTCATTTATAATTCATCTTTGTATCTTTTTAGATTAATAATAAAATCAACTTAATTTCATTTACAGTCTCCTTTCATCATAATACAATATTAACGGTTAAGCAATTTTTAATTTAATTATAACTTCTTCCATGTTAAGCTATTCAGCATGAAAGAGGTCCAAGAAAGCTGAAACAATTAGAATCTGAACCAGATGGAGATAGGACAATTAACCATCATCAACACATAAGCTTTGCAAAATTACGAATACCGCATATGACAGCAATTCAACATCAACAAAATTCATTCGCGGAACACCATAATAGGTGATTATATACCTCATTTAATATTCCTAAACATTGTTTACTTAACTATATATACGATACAATCAATAACAATACTTTTTGATTATATTCACTGTTTGAATTTGTCATTTCGGTTCAAACTCAACTGAATAAATAATAATTATATTTGCTAATGATAATGTAAGCTGAAATGAGCTTTACGTGAAGACTATAGTTAAGAATTTTGATAGTTACAAAGATTTGATTCTTACAGCTAGTCCTCGAAGATATAAAAGGATACGAGACAAACGAACTTTTAAGAATCATGTATAGCATTATTGAAAACCGTATCCAATAGGAACAGAAATCCCTCTTACAAGGGGTCCTTGCCTCGGGATCCGTAGAGAACGATCTGTAGTACACATGCCAAATACTGAAAATCGCATCATGTAATCAAGCTTTGGTGAAACAAGATGAACTAAAACATTTAAATAAAAGAAATTATACAACATAGCATTAAATGTTAAATGTGAACAAGACAAATTGTTTTAACGAATTCCTTATTGAAAAATTCTGCACAGAATGTTACATGTTATTATGCACAACTTTATGTAAAGAAGTTTTTGTACATAATAATATGTGCTCTGTGATGGGTGGAAAGAAGTCACAGATGAGCCCAATCTTCTATGATGTACAGTATCCTTTCTATGCACCAGTTATATGTCCTTATCTATTACAGTTCTATGAAAACAAATATATTTTTTTACCAACAATTTTTATAAAATCTAACTTTTCAAGGAAAATATAATAACAATGCTCTTGAACTTTCTCTTAACCCATAAAAAGGATTTCTAAATTTATAAACTCTATTTTCAAATATTTCATAATCTTTGGGCTCGTTAAAATGAATTTCTGATTTTACACGACACTGTACAAGGACTCAATATCCCTTTGATCTACAAATAGATTATTTTTAGAACAATATTATAAAAACGTTTACATTTTATTTACTAGAGAATAAAAATGTCTGTACATTCTCTTTGGCAACTAATCCCGGTTTGTAAATAGGAGCATTTTTCTTTTTGTATATTTATGTAATTGCAATTATTTTTTTTTTCATTTGTCTTTAACATATATACTTGGTAACTTGCTAAATAGTTATAGATAAGTTTTATTACCTTAAGAAAAATATTAAAAAGTCAGAATGATTGGAATAAAAATACAAAATACGCGAAATGATGAATATTTAAAATTTCCCTAAAAATGAGAGTTTTTCTCATGATTTGCAAAACGGAACTGAATATAAAAAACAGAGCCACCAGTAAGATTGTTTGGACCGTTTGGATATTTATTAATTCAAAAGTCATAAACAATTGAAAAACCAATGGATTTTTTTTAAATGGCAAATGGAAAGTTATTAATCAGATCTGTATGACGTTTTTTAAATACATGGGAAAAATTGTGCTTTGAAAAAAAAAAAATATATATATATATATATATATATATATATATATTAATATACCATAAAAATATATTTATTGGTAAAAAATATTTGAACATTTAAAATAAATTGTTGGGATTTTCGTCGATAGTGGAAAGATATCTTTAAAAACCCCTCTCCAGAAAGTCTATGACGTTTATTGAACCCAAAAAATTTCTTGACATATTATACTGTACAAAAATAAAAAACGAATTACTGATCAATTTTTTTCTTGTTCCATTGTATCGAAAAATATCAAACACGTTTAGTAGAAATGGCTGTCAAATCAAAACTAACTTATCGTAATACCTACTGTGGGAGCCAGCTATCGCACTTGCTTACTCCCGCCCCTCGAATTTAGACCGCTAAATAGTAACAACTATTTGTCCTTTCGTGTCAGCGCCCTTACCTCAATAACGTCTTTGTACTCTTCGACTCGTGGTGAACGTGAAGCGGTTATCCTTTCCTCTAACGTACCCCATACTATTATTCGTAGCAACGCCATCTATCTCTCAATTCGAGTACTTACTAATTCACCTTCGTTTTTCTATAATTTCTTTTCTTATTCCTATAATTATTCCTTCGATCGTACGCTCTCTTGCTACTCGACAATTTCCTTTTTGTTATTTCTCATACCTTCGCTTCTATCCACGTTTCTGTTAAGCATATAATGTCTAATTCATTTAAATGTTTTCATGTTTCTTTATCTTAGTTTGTCACTTCTGCAATAGTTCAAAAACGCAGCTTCACTTGCTTCACATGATTTTCTCTTGTTCGTATTATTTCCTATACTTTTCTGCCTGTTTCGATTAGTTTTAAAATCTCATTCTATTCATTCCATTTATATAATTTTTAAATAATTATTACTTTTATATATCCTATCTTTGAGTTATTACCTTTGTTCTTTCTGCCTTTGTTAATCTTTTCATATTTCTCTATCGAATCATCACATTTTCCTATATAAATTGACGAATTTTGCTCGTGATCTTTTCTTCTTGTGATTCTTCTCTTTTTGCTTTTCACTCTGTTTCTTTAGTCTTTCATTATTCATTTATTTCTTTTTCATTTCAATGATGTATCTTGCAAACTTCTCTTCTGCATACTTTTCTACTTTTTCTAACTGCTGGTATATAAGTGAATTTAATTCTTTTATTGCTTATATAATGAATCCATCTATTGAACTATTATTTATTACCGCCTTATTATTATTATTTTAAATTATTCTGGATCCTTTTGATTATTCTATGTCTATGCCAGTCGTATTTTTAATGTGATAAACAAGTTCGCCTGACCTCACAAAATACCTTCTTAAATTCTTATCATAACTCGTATAGTCTCGTTTATTTACTTTCCTCAGTTCCTCTATATTTCAATCTACGTATTTTCTAATTTAACACATTACCTATCATTCATGGTTTTCCCATATTTCTATATTGCTACACATAATGGGAGACCTTCACAGTCACAGTTTGCGTTGTTTAAAAATACAGATTAAAGTATCTGTTTGCAACTTTCAGTCTTTTATTTTCTTCTGTGTAATTTTTTTATACTGGCTTGCAGCTGCAGTATAGCTTGCCATACACCCATCGATAAGTGAATTAGTTTTCTCATAAATCTCGTAAAAGGGTCCTGTTGGCGATGTTTTATGTAAACAACTAAGCATCTCTCTCTCTCTCTCTCTCTCTCTCTCTCTCTCTCTCTCTCTCTCTGTATCTGAATTACATATTACAGTTATTGAACTAAGTAATTAACTAGTTAATTAGAACTAACAATTTCAAAAATAAAAAATAGTACAATGTGTGACATCTTTTAAAGAGAAAAGTACCATTTTTTTATCGGCCTATACTAGGTTTCTTTCAGTTAAGCAAATGAAGGAAATCTTGTTTAGTTTCATTGGTCTAATCGGAAAAGGGCTCGCTTCTAAACCTAAAAAAATTTAGAGTAAAGAGGCGCGACTGAGTTTATGAGTAGTCATATATGGAATAGAAAGTTCAGTTCGAATCCAGCTCTTAAAATTCAATCAAACTTAAATAATAGAAAGAAAGAGATAATCCAAGCACGAGTAAGTACAATAAAAATGATCTAACTCCAAATTCTAATCTTTTAAATTTATTTTCCTCTATCGTTTATAGAAAACATAACTCCATCGAGCGTCGACTAGGTGTTTGCAAAATGAAGTACTGTTTACACTCAAATATTCGTTTTTAACTCTTATCCTAGGTAAAGTCTCTCTGGCGTGCGCCTTCATATAGAGTTATACGAGTGGTTCACTTTGACATCTTCTTTGCTTCACAAACTATGTTGAGTAGAATAATCAACAAAGCAAATTGATTGAATTCATAGTTCTTAGAGGTAAAACTCTAAGATCAAAAGTACGCTCTTAAATAAGATAATTGTGTGATACCCATTAGTTGTCACATCTCACATCGAATTTTTATATAACTTATAAATTTGTGACAGAAAAATACAACAATATATACGTCATGTTTGATACTTTTCGAAATGATGACATAGCTTCCTTTTTCAATTATATTTTTCAAATGAAGTAAATCGTCCGTAGCAGTGTCAATCTCTTCCTCATTTTAATTATATTCCACGTTTTTTTAACAATAAAGGCAGGTGCTAACGATATAAAAATAGCACGAAAAGATAATGAAAAGAAAGTTAAAATTCAAAGGGGTTTACTTATGTTCAATTTAAAAAAGTCTATAGCATGTTTGAACAACACTGTGTTGAAATTTGGCTCAAGTTTCGCCTGGAGTTTACATATTTTTGTACATTGCGCCCTAATCAGTGTATTTTAGTGAACGAATCTAAAGGTGTTCACAATGTTTGCATTTGTATTCATCACCAAAATCCAAAACTATTAGTAGAAGGCTATAAAATAACAATAAAGAATTTGAAGATCAAGTATAATGAAGAATTACCTCAAACAGTAAAAGATATTTTAATTAAAATGACACGTAAAAGACCTGGTAAAGATTGTTTTTTTAATAAATGCTCGAAATGTCCTGGATTGGTCAGTGTTTTAGATATGATCGAAAATTATTTTAAAAAATGTAATAGATTTCATTCATTGCAAACAATAGAAAATTGTAAACCAAGAGTGTGATCTTGTAAAGCATACATACAATATTAAAGACTATCTTAACCACCTGGAGGTACAGTTTAAATATAATTTATAAGAGCATGACTTTATTGCCAAAAGTCAAAATGATTATATAAAAACTCGCCGGAATAATTTAAATGAATCTGAAATAATGGTCATAGGAGATTTCGCTCATAATTATCAATATAAGAATAAATCAAATTTTTTTACTCTTGTTTCTCATTATGAGACATACAGAATTAAAGCTGAATGGCAGTTTTTCGCAAGTTATCATGAAAACAGCGCATGTGATGGACTTGGCGGAACAGTGAAAAGATTAGTCTGGAACGTCAGTTTGCGAAATTTAGACGTAAGCATTTCTTCAGCTGAAGAATTATATCAATGGACACAAAAAGCTATTCCAGATATAATATTTGCTTACTGTACTACCGCAAACACAGAAATTGAACAAAATTTATCAAAATTATTAAAAAAAGCATTACATGTTGATGGTACCTTAAGTTATCACGCATTTATTCCTCTAAATAAAAACAGTAAGAAAATTTTTAATTAATTAATATTTTGGCGTCAAACTTAGCACAAATGATTACCTGCATATAGGCATTCGATATGCCAAATATAAAAAAAATTTTAATATATATTGTGGGTCGCTGCATATAAATCCAAAGTCCGTACAAATCGGGTCATGTTCAAGATCAATTTAAGTTCAAATTGACGAAAGAAAGTCTACGTGAATTTCACTATTACATGTTTTTAATTCTGCCATCTACCTCCAATTTACATATTGTAAAAACCACACATTAGATTTAGTTATTGGTATTTGACAAAATTTTGTAAATCTAGAGAAATTGTTTGCAGGATAATATTTTAAAATTCAACCATTAAATTCCTAAAAGTAGAGATGACGGTACTTGAAGATATAAATAATGTTTCGGAATAATGCAAAGTAGTTAGCTTTTACATATAAAAACATAAAATGATTTTGAAATGGTCTTTGGGGATCACGATAGATATATAATAAAATACATAAGCCTCTTACCATTACTTTATACTGCAACGTGATTCTTAATCTAAAGGGGGGGGGGATTTACCATAAGTATAAGGGAAGGCTCCTTCAGCTGCGTTGAATTATCTTAAAAAAACCGCATATGACCGCAACAAAGTACAAAAAAAGTGGAAGGTGGGGAGCGCAATACGGCTTAACGTGCGCCATGTAATAAATGACCTTGAAAAGTTAAGGCAAGGTGAGTTAGCAAGGCGTCAAATAACGACAACCACAATTACAAAAAAAAACGGTAGAATTTATTAATAAAAATAAAAGAGAAACATAAAAACGCAAGTGAAATTAATATGAAAAAAAAAAAGAAAATCAAAACTTATCGGCGGCGACAGTTACAAATTGAATTTAAATGGCCGGAGCCTGGCGACGGCTACGAAGCCAGGAGAACCGAGCGAGACCCAAAACGCACGCAATAAACAAATAAAAATATGTTCTAATAATGAATGGAGGGGGGAAAGAGTTAAAATTAATTGACACTCACCGGCTCAGCAAACTGCCACTTCACCAACTAACAAAAAAATTCACCGCACGCACCGGTCACAACACTTCCAAAATAAACACAAAACAAACTTAATAGCTATATGGCTCGTGACGTACTGAGCTGGCGAGTGTCACCTACTTCTCTCTTCCCCTCCGTGCCGAAGATATTCACAACGAATTTTCTGAGGCCAGCGACCCCGGAATATCGTGCAACCAATCTCCCGACACGAGTGCCGACAGACTCCAGCCAACGGCCAAGAACTCCGTCACAATACATATGGAAAAATTGAATTCTCATGAATATATGAGAATGGTAAAACTAAAATGTATCTAGCATAAGTGCATATGTACCTACAATGATTGTTAAACAAATAACTAAAGATCTAGTAGTAATGAATACAAATAATACAAATAACTCAGTACCATCTACCCGTCCTCAAAAAAACGATAAAAAGATCACAATATTTGTATTAGTAGTACAACAAAGTCATTAGTAAAAGTATATTTCTCAAAAAGTGTCACCTGATCATAATCAACACAATCGAAAGCTTCGAACTCAACAGTATTGATATGCTAAAACTACAAAAATATTATTTACTAGTACCACTACCATGTCTAAAATCTTGCAGTATAAATTTTGCTATTATTCAAACGAACATAAACTTGCAGTAAAATTGGAAATGAGACTGTATGTATGAAAGGCACAGAGTTACTTTTTTTGTTATCCATGTATGTCACATGAAATTATTTAGGAATAAGTTTTCAACATATGTGATAGGACTCCTGGCCAATGGTTGGAGGCCGTCGGCAATTTCGTCGGCTAAAAATAGCCGAACACTCAAGAGAGGTTGGTGAGCCTGGGAAATTCGTGCGAGACGAATGTAGAGGGGAGAAAGAGGTAAGGCACAAGCGCCGGATGAATTGAGTTTAGATTTTCAAAGAAAGTGCGTTTGTTGTGTTTTGGTTTTTGATTTTGAATTTCTCACAGTGATTCTATTTTTTGCTTTCTTTTGTTTATACTTTGGAAGAGATTGCTCCAGAGCCGATGACTGGCTTATTCTCTCTCTTTCTCTCTCTCTCTCTCTCCAAATAAAGCCAAATTATACTTTGTGCTTTCAATTTTATATTTTTTCCTGTATTATTAATGCTGCCTGGGCCTCATTTTGTTTATACAGGCTGTACAGCCGGAGCAGTGGGAAGGCCATTGCGCGCAACCGTCGCCGCTCAATGTTATTATTTAAACTTATCTGTTTTTTTCTTTTCGTACGTTTGTCGGTTTTTTTTTTACTTTGTGTACTTTTACTTTCTTTTTCTTTCCATTTTTTAAAAATAAATACTTTTGTCCGTTAACTGTTCTTTATCATTTTGCTGACTTATCGACTCGCTTCGCCATAACCTTTCAAGGTCATCAATTCATCCGACGCTGCGCGAGGCCGATTTTCATCCTCTTACCTTTCACTTATTAATATTTTTCAGCGAGGCGAATGGAACGTTCGCCTTCGTCAACAAAAGATAAAAAAAACAAAGGTAGATGCATCCGTTTTCATCACGTTGCAAAGGTATTCCCTCCAAATTCAACATGAAATAACTAATAATGACTACTAATAATGTACAAAATACATTATTAGACTAGGATTTGATGAACAAGAATGTATGAAAATACTCAATTTTAAAAGATAGGTATTTATCGCCTAAAAAAACGATGTAAACAAATTCTCAGATACGATTACCGTTAATTATAACAAGACTCATTATACATTCGTATTTATGGATAATATCACATAGATCATTTGTAAATTATTTGACACAGTGAAATATTAACTCCACGCTAAGGATTCATGGCTTTAGCTGATTTGCAAAATAATACAAACGTCATACCTAAAACCACCACATAAAAATAGCAACTAGCGACACTGAGTCATTCGAAAAACCTAATATATTAGATAACATTGTCCTTAGCATTCTCACAATTCTCGTACCACTTTTTGCTTCTTCTATCTCGCCATTAAATTTCACTTTTCGAAGTGCATACCTATTCACATGCAAATATTCACACAATAGAATAGGTAAATTTGTAAGGAATCATTTGCTTATATCATAGTATCGATTCAAAATATCGTTAAAATAATCAAAATAAATGCTAAATACTCTTATAAAATTCAATTATCCGCCTTTCTATAAACATGGATTGATTTGTCTGCTTTTCTAGTTTTAGAGTCAGCGATATCTTCATTTTATATACATGAGCTTCTCAAGGAAAGGCCTTGATTTCAATACTTTACATACTACATATAATCCACGTATCATCTATGCAAAATATAAAAACTAGTACATACATAAATAGCACAGTACTGCTTGTATTGTATTCGATAGCCGAATAGTATCATTCTATACATAAACATACTTAAACGAAGTCCGAAAATAGACAAATTCATAGAGAATTAAACTCAACAATTAAAAATTTAATCGTCTGATTTTTATACTCAGAAAAAACACTTATATACTAATTACTTTGAATGGTAATATAATTCTTCGGAGTAACTACCTGAAATACCTGGATATTTACCTTGATCAAAGGTTTAACTGTAGAGATCAGACCTATATCAAAAGGAAGCAATTAAACCTCAAATTGAGGAAACTATATTAGATAATAAGGAAAAAGTCTTATATCAATCTCTTGATGACAAACTACTTATTTATAAATTAATACTTAAACCGGTATAGACATATGGTATACAGTTCTATTGTACTGTTTGAAACTCAAATAAAGAAACCTTGAATAAATTTGTATGCTTCAATTCAAAGTATTAAAATGTATAGTGGACGAATCATGGTTTGTTATATACAGATACCATTAAAAAACATAAACAATTAGAATTCATATAGAATACTAGTCTTGAAATCGTGTCAATAGTATGTATATACGTAGAATAAGTTACTAAAGAACCAATACATTAATAAATTGTGGATTCAGGACGTTTCTATTGCACGAATATTTGTATGTGAATAGGTATGCACTTCGAAAGGTGAAATTTAATGACGAGATATAAAAAGAAAAAAGTGGTACGAGATTTGTGAGAATACTAAGGACAATGTAGGAATATTATCTAATATAGAGTGGTGTCAAAATTGGAATATACATAAATACCTTTTATTAATCATGTCAAAGTACGATGCGTCTGCGTGCCAAAGGATAAAAACGAAACGAACAATATTTTTTAAATATTTTCAAGTGATCACACATGCATACGGCATGTATGATTATTTATTATTACGGCATATATGATTAGAGATATTTTAATTTTAAGATAATGAAATATCTTAGAAACAGGCGAAGTGAGACCAGTAGCAACTAGCAAGTGCGGATACGTGGCATGATTCATGAGATAGAGAGAGAGAGAGAGAGAGAGAGAGAGAGAGCTGCAACAGTAGATATCTTATCTTGAATGAAAGAAAAGAAATAGATACCTCGCCTAGAGATGGCGATGGATGTTTGAAAGAAATAACTATGATAGATATTGGTACTTAATTCTATAACTCATCTCAATACAAGAATAAATAGATAAAACAAAATTGTCTGTAGAGTTATGCAATAAACATCAAAGTGATGTAGATATGAAAATCTGGAAGATAAAATAAAATAATTTTAAAAGATATAAAAATCAACATGACCCTAAAAGATTGAATGGCCTGGTAAACGATGTCACTTTTACGAGATTATAAGTAGATACAAAATTGAAGGCGTGTACTCGATTCA
Organism: Chouioia cunea; assembly: GCA_030064505.1. NCBI lineage: Eukaryota > Metazoa > Arthropoda > Insecta > Hymenoptera > Eulophidae > Chouioia > Chouioia cunea. Next base: position 21,882,852 of record JAOPFQ010000002.1, read on the forward strand.
CATATGCTGCGTTCAAATCTGTAGATAAAACAAATATGGAACAGAGGTGACTTAAATTATATACTATCATGTTTCAAAAATCCCGACCATTTTACTGTTAAGAATCTTTAAGAAGTAAAAATAAACATTGTTGGTTGGAGGTGGTTTAACAGAAATTTAATTTTATGAGCGAAAACAAGTTATGGAAATAGTGGAAAGATCTATGACAATGGAAAACTGATTCATAGTTTTCCGATCTATACACATTGAATAGTCCCACATTACATCTATGTATTATATAACTATGTATATAATCATAGATTATTTTAAAAGTAGTATACTTGAAAAAAATAGGAGCGGACGAAAAAATAAAATATAAAAGAGACATATATTCTAGTGTCAAAATTTTCATTTATACGTATAATATAAGAAATAAACAGAAAACTTGTTAGCTGGAAATATGTTTATTTATTCATCAAGGTAAGTAGAGTTTATTATCATTACTTTTATACGTTGTTGATATTTAGGTAATAAGAAACAATAGTATCCTATTGTCCGCGTCACAAAAACTAATCATGGACAATAATTTAGAGAAACAGAAGTAGACAAAAAAGCTCATCATAACTCAAAGTGAGGAAAATGTAGCTTATGTATATATAGTCGAAGTGGACACCGAGATATCTAACGCACTTTTTAAACGCGACGTTTTTCCCGTTTATTTTGATTAGCGGAGGTCGGTTGGGGTCCGTGAGCTGTCGCCTGCTCTTTCGCTGCCTATCTTTCCTGACGCGGGCTAATTATGTGAGGGGGATCGCGTTTTTGGTCTTCAGCTGGTAGAAGATGCCCTCTGTCTTAGTTTCTGACAGTTCCAATTTTGCCAGTTGGCATTTTCCTACCAGGGCATCCACCACTCGCTGGCCTAGTATCCTAAGTTCTTCTCTGCTCTTCGCCTTGATAATAGCGGAGACGTCGTCGGCGTATACCGAGAAGTTCTCCCCTATTATCTCCCTGATAGTGCGGAGTATCGGATCGAACCCTATAATCCACCCGATCAGTCCGAAGACCGATCCCTGCGCGCACCCTCGCGTAGATTGTTTTTCTACCCTCCCCCGGCCCTGCCTCTACCCCACGTGAGTGCTACCTTGCGATCTTCGAAGTAGTGGCTGAGCACCCGGTATACGTTTTTGGGGCACTCAAATTCTTTGAGACCACTCAGGATGTAGTCTCGCCAGATTGAGTCGAAAGCTCCTTTTACGTCGAAGTTGAGTGCCGCCACGTATTCCGTTCGCTCCGCGGATTCCACCACTTCTCGGATCGCCGCTATCGCGTCCTCGCAAGATCGGTTTGCACGGAAACCGTACTGTCGGTTGGACAGTTTGCCTAGCATGCTATCTAGTCTCGAGCAGAGAAGTCACTCGTACAGTTTCCCTATTACCGGTAATAGGGTAACTGGCCTATACGATTTGGGGTCCTTAACGTCTTTGTCCGCGCCTTTCAGGAGTATTCTAACCGATCCCTCCTTCCAGGCAGTTAGAAAGACACCGTGATCGAGGCAACCGTTGAAAAGCCTGGTTATTTGACCAGGTATCGCAGCTACCGCTTTCTTCAGGACCGAGACCTCGATTAGGTCCGGTCCTGGCGCCTTTTTATTTTTGAAACGCCTGACCGCTTTTGTGACTTCCCGAACCACGAATGGTTGGGCGTCTTCCGTCTCCGGGGGCGATTTTACGTCCTCCCGTATACGGGCGTGTTCGGGCGTTTCTCCTACGGTGCTATCGTCTGGGAAGTGCACCTCCAATAACTTCTCCGCGGTCTCCTCCATGCCTAGGGTGAAACGTTCGCCATTCCGGAGGGTGCACAGCGCCCTCTGGTTCGAGAGCTTTCCACGCTGGAGCTTGTATACGATGCCCCAGGGCTCTTCGTTCCCGTGCGAAGTGACGAGGTTTCTGAAGGAGTCGCGTCGAGCAGTTTTGACGGCCTTCGAGTATGTTCTCAGGCACGTCTGGTAGTCGGTCAGCAACAGTTCTCGAACTTCGAGACTCTGCCTTTCCGCTTGATGAGCTCGTTTCAGACGATAGACTTGCCTCTTCATCTTGGTTAGCTCGATCGTCCACCACGGGTTGGACTTGCGGTCTAACTTTCTACGCGGCATGGACGACTCGCAGGCTTCGGTAATTACCTCAGTCAGCGTTCGTGCCATGCCTTCTACTTCGGCCCTCGTTGTCAGACTGAGTTCCTCCAATTTGGATCGCGATAGATCCGTTAGTTTCTCGGTGAATCTATCCCAATTTACTCTACGTGTGTTGAATCTGTTGGGAAAGTTTTCAGTTTCAACCCCCCTCGCGTTCTCTACCGAGGTGCTCAGTTCGACAACGATGGCCTTGTGGTCGCTCGTGAACCACTTTTCCCTAATATTCCACGTTGGGCTACGGTCCAGCAGGGAGGGTGAGACGAGCGTCACATCGATGTACGAGGCACCTTTGTGACGCGACTGATCTATCCTACCACGATTGCTATTCTCGAACGTTGGCGCTTGCGTGGGATCGTTTAAGACGACGAGATTGTGCGTATTAATTAGTTCGGCGAGTTTCTCACCCTTCCTGAATCGCTCGCCCTTTTCGGTTGGATCGTCGCTACCTAACCTTTCCTTAAGATCTGTCGTGGGGCTCCATAGAGGCGACTCTGCGTTCGCGTCTATTCCCACGACTATGTGTTTCCCTCGGAGGGCGTTCAACGCCCTTCCGAGCTGTTCGAGGTGCCCTTCGATCGGGTCCTCAAACTTGAAGTAGCACGAGATCGCGAAGAAGGACAGTCCCGGGGCCCTAACTTCTGCCACCGAGCAATACTCGGTGGAGAGCTGGGCGATTAGCAGAGCGCCGAACCGGGGGTTCGTCACTCCGATAGCCGCCCTGGGTCCCGTTCCGCCCACCGCCGCGATTCTCGCGCAACTTTGGACTTCCGGTAGAGCGTAGGTTCCGTCCCTGTTCCTAATGGAATAGGGTTCTTGCAGCAGTAGCAAGTCGATTTTCTTAATGTCTACTCTCTCCCGGACTTCCCCGCTAACCGCTATCGCGTTTCTGCAGTTAAGCTGCAAAATCGTTATTTTATCTGAGCCTCTCGTGGGCTCGCGGATTACCGGCGGAGGGATGGTTCTATCTCCCAATGGAGACTCGAACCTCGCGTCATTATTTCGCCTCGCGTTCCTACTCGCGTTGTCTATCGACGCGTCGCATCGCGCTAATTCGACTCTCGCTCGATTTACGGACCTATACGCCTCGACTACTGTATCGCACCGGGTGAGTCGAATTAGGGGGATCCGCTGGAATGGCGGCTGGAGTATGCCGACGGCACGACCGCGAGAAGTGCCAGCTACACAGACGAGAGTCGAGGGACTCTCGAGCTCGCACCGCCGTAGTGACTGTCGCGACTCGCGACCCTCACCGCCGGCAGTAGCTGGCCCGATGGCTCCCCGACTCGTAGCTCTTGACGCTGCAATGGCCGAGTGGTCCACCAACGTAGAGCTGCGGTAGCTGGCTGACGACGACTGCAGGCCCGCTTTCGCACCTGGTACAGTCGCCGGATCCTGGGCCTCCGGATCCCTGGACCGGTAGCGTTTTGCTGTGGTCGTGCCTGTCATGGTGGTGTATGGTGGGCTATTTGTAACCAAGGGGGCGCCCATTTCCCTTGGAGAGGTTTTTATAGAGTGTCCATCCTCTTGACTCTGGCTTCTAAGCCAGGGTCCCCGCTCCTGCCCTTGCGAGCAGGTTTACGGTATTCCGTCTACCCTAGCGGTAGACGTTTCTACGCAACTTATTTCTAGTACGGTCCGCCTAGGACTCGCCTCTTTTGCCGAGCAGGAGGCTATTTCTCCAGCCAGCGCTAAATTTTTGAATCGCAAAGGTTTTCGGCATGCCTTAAATTACCGCCTATACACTTTCAGGCGTTCGCCCTCTTCACCGAGACAGGGCCGTCCCTGCTCGGGTACCTAGGGGTACTTAGGGAAGAAAAGAGAGTTAGCGGAAGGTCTGTGCCTGAAATTTAAAGGTAAACGGACCTGCAAGCAAAAAGAGAGTTTCAATCCTGAAAGAAGGAGAGTGGTATCGTCAGTACCTATCTGCTCCTTAGGACTAGCCTCTTGGCCTTACTCGGGGATAGGCCCGGAGTGGCGCTTTATTGGGACGCGAAAGCCTACCTCTCCTTCAGGCTTTGCCTCTTGTCCTTACTCGGGGCTACGTCCCGAGATGGCGCTAAAGTGGAACGCGAAGGTTTCGTTGTTTCGCGATCTCCTAACTTGCTCCAAGGCCTTCGTCCTCTTCCGCGTTCCGGAAGCTATTCTTCCGGAAGCGGGCCTAGAATGGGAGTTAAGAAAGATAATTTCGCTAGTCTGTCGCTCGCTCGTACGTTTTACGGCGCGCTCGTGGTCTCGCTGTTTCGGCGGGCCTGCCTGCCTTACGCGTGAGTCTTATTCTACCCTCCCTTCGGCGCTGCGTCCCTTCCCCGCTTTCCGGCCGTGTAGTCCTCGATACTGGGCCTACGCCACGGCGGTGTTCGCTACCCCCTGCCCGATACGGTTCTACCCTTCGGCGACGCGTCCTTCACCTCCCTCCCTTTCCTTCTCCTGCCGTGTGGTCCCCCGTGCGGGGCCCACGCCACGGCAGGTTTCGCGACCCATTCCCGACCGACCCATCCCTTCGTCGACTCGCCGCCCGCTCCTGTCACGTAGTTCCCCGTGTGGGGCTTACGCCGTGACAGTCTTCGCGATCCCCCCCCCTTCTAACCGATGTATTCCCTCCCCCTAATTCGCGAAGTTCGTCCCTCCCTCGCGGTTCTGCTGCGTTCCTACCTCTGAAAGAAAAGGGTGGAATCCGAGGATTGGGAAGTCCTCGGTTCCGTTTGTTAGTTTTAACAAGTCGTGGAGCTTGTCTTAGTGGCCTCCTTGAGAGTGTCATAGGCATCGACCCCAACCGGAATCCCGGAAGGTTACTCTAACGGTCCTCGCTCTCAGTACCAGCCACCCCGGACGCAAGCTTTAGCCCACTTTAAAAGTTCACTTACCCCTTGTGGAGGTCCCTCGATGTCCTTGTCCTCGGTGTCCTTGTCCTCGGTGTCCTGGTGGTCCTTGGTGGTCCCTCGGTGTCCCGCGATGTTGTCCTTGGCCGCTGAAATGGATAGGGTGGGATAGGATAGGGTAGGATGGGATATGGTTGGATAGGATGGGATAGGAAATTATGGATTGGGTATGTCTCGGATGGGTCAGGGGGTCGTTCCTCCCTTTGGCGTCCATTGACGTTGCTGGGGGAGGAGGCGACTTCCCGTTTTCCCGTCGAGATCTTTCGAAGTCGTGGATTTTTCTCGATTGTCCGGGTTCGTCATTTTGTACCCGGGACGGTTGTCTTCCGAAGGAGGGGGTCTCGTTTACCCCCTCCTTGCTAACCTGTCCCCTTGTACCACAGTCTCTCCCAATGGGGGTTCGAGACCTCGGCGGAACCCGGTTCGCTTTCGAATTGCTTTCGAAATCGTGAAAAATCCACTGGAAGCCAGAGCCGCCCTTTGCCCACCGATTTTCGGTGTTCACCCAGTCACCCTGTTGAGGCGGAGCAGTTGGCACTTGCGGGGGGATGTTCAAAGGCACCCCTGCTTACGGACAGGGCCCCCCCCCCCCACAGGTAGATTGCGAGCCCACTAGGGGCTTAAGTAAGATAACGATTCTGCAGCATAACTGCAGAAACGCGTTAGTGGTTAGCGGGGAGGCCAGTTACCCTATTATCGGTAATAAGGAAACTGTACGAGCGATTTTTTTGCTCTAGGCTAGGTAACTTATTAGGCAAGCTGTCCGACAGACAGTACAGCTTCCGCGTGAACCGATCCTGCGAGGATGCGATATCAATCCGGGAGGTGGTGGAACTAATCTGGCGAGACTACATATGGAATGGTCTCAAAGAATTTGAGTGCCCCAAGAACGTGTACCGGGTGCTCAGCCACTACTTTCAGGATCACAAGGTAACGTTCACGTGGGGTAGAGGCAGGGCCGGGGGGAGGATAACAAAACAGTCCACGCAAGGATTGTGGGGTTCGATCTGATACTTAGGACTATTAGGGAGATAATAGGGGAGAATTTCTCGGTCTACGAAAGTCAAACAAGGTTATGAAAAAAACGTCCTGTGCTTATAATTTTACGTTTGAATTAGATATATAGGATGACATAAATAACAAAAAATAATTTTTTTTCCATTTTTTAGGAGTTATACATTAAACGAAATATACAGCGAGACTCTATTAGAAAAATTAATCAAAATCAAAACTTTCCCAAAATTATTAAAGTTCATAAAATTTCTTGTAAATTTTCAACTAATATCTTCGAAAGATGACAATAATAATTCTAAAATTAATTTGAAGGTTTACCATAAGTTGGTTTTATATTTTAAATGTCCACAATATTTTTTCTGGATTTAGTTTAAACATAAAAAGCCTAAAATTGAGGGATGACGTTAGAATAAATCCAAACTAATATCCCAAAAAAAAACAAATTAATCTTAAACAATCCTCGTGAATTCCTTATCTTAATTATACTTTACACAAGTTCCTTACAAAAATTGGTTTATAGTATTTTTATAAAAGTTTTCAACTGTTTTGATTGGTAAATAATTGAAAATTTGTAAAAAAAAGAGCAATATATGTTTTTAAAGAAACCTGTTCAGCAGGCTATTTTAATTATGATTCAAATATACTCCACTTATAATTTTAATAAGATATAATAAACAGAATAGGGTTCGTGAAATAGTAATTCTAAGTTTCACTCTTTGATTTTGACTGTTATATTTTATTTATTGGTGAGGCAGTATATTTTCTTTAATTTTTAACTTAAATACTTATAATTTTTGAATATATATATACTGTTCATGATAACCGCAAATGTAGTTATATACCTAAGTATTTTATATGGTTATTTTACGGAATACTTTTATTATTTAACATGACTAGTAGACAAGTTGTATAAGTTAATTTATTTTCTAATTCTATTTGAATGATTTTACAGAATTATGAATGTAGTAGTTGATTCTACATATGTTGTTAGGGTAGTTGTATTATGTGTGAATGTTAGCATTATAATATTTTGAATTGTTGGTAAATCCAAAGTATATAACAGGTATAATATTAATTCTAATCCCATGGAACAAACTGTTTCTATTTAATAGCCTTTCGATATTACTTTATTAATGTTTATTTGAAAAGTTACATGTTTTAAGTATGATTTTAGTAGTTCGTAGTGGTGAATTGGAAAATTCCTCTTTAATTTATACAAGTACCCTGAAAATCTACATGTATTAGTATGCGCATGCAACATTGAAAATATTCGCACATCAAGCGATTGACCATATATTGTATCTGAGAGAAAAGACATATGTTCCGAGTAGCATTAGCAATTTACAGTTTATTATTATTATTACATTAGAAATGTCTCTAAAAAATTTTATTTTAACGATCTACCACTTTCATTTAAAATATTTAAACGAGACCCTCGGAGAGTCTTGTTACCTCATTTATTTACTTGAATTTATAAAATGTCTATTTGGCTAGGCGTTTCACGTGTACTTCTGATTCACTGACCCATGCCAGCGTACATTGCTCGTTGCTACGGAAGGATTTCTTGTAACATTCTAGCTCGATGACTTATGACGTATTTCTTTTTATTTCTATAATATAGATTAACAATGCATTTTTACTATGTCCATCATATTATTACGTTGCAGTAGTACTAAGCCTCGTACCATAACATTTTTTTATATTTTAATCTGATCCTAAGATTCGTGTAAGCTTATATGACGTAATAAAATAATGTTTATATCCTAGTAACGATAAAATTTTATATGTAAATTTTATAATAACAATATTACAGTGGATGGTTTTTATTAATTTATTGAAATCGATCTCCGTTACAAAATACATCGAGGTACAGTTTTTTTAAACCAAAAGACACTATGCTTGCATATGTGATTATATTTGTGAAAAAACTAGTTGATTTAAGAAATGTTACTCCAATATTAAAAATCAGTATTATGGTTCAACTCTCAAGAAAGTTTATACAACATCTAGAAGTTAATAAATAATTCTTTCAATAAACTAAACAAACTTGCGTCGCTTTTTAAGAAAATGGTGTTGTAATATGTAAAGATGGGTCAAAGTTGGAAGTTTTTAACAAATATTATTTTTATAATCCACAGAAAAACAGAATTTATTAAACCCCTGTTATTCTATGTATGAATTAATCTTATATACTTACAAATTTGTAATAATTGACAATTTTGGAAATATTAAAACTTGAATGTTGAATTTAAATTCTTGAAAAAACCATATAACATAAGAATAGAGTAGACCAAACTCAAATAAAATATTTAATAAATACTTCATGTTCTTAAATGACGTAGATATTACATTAATATTGAAATTTCTAGTATCATGATTGAAAAAAACATCCTCGATAATAGAGGACATACTAGAAATAAACTTCATAGTTGAAAAGTGCTACGTAACTCTGCCTCTTAATACGCTAAATAAGAAATATTCTTAAATAACAATAATTACTTTTTTCTCATTTATATCGATATCATATTGGTAGATATTTCCACGTTTCTACTGGCTTAACGCTGTCCTATTGAAATATATTATTTAAAGCCTCAGAATTCTCTACTCCTTTTAAATACTTTGCATTCTGTCTTCTTTATATTTGTCTATATACAATTCATACTCCAAGAACTCTTCTAGCAAGCAAATTTTTCGTAAAATCAGTCCATGTACTTCAACAATCTCTATTCAAATTTGTAAATATGTAAGTTTCATGAACTAATACTTTAATATATAATTTTACTTTTATGGTTTTCTCTATGATTTACTTCATGTAAAAAAAAAGACTTGTGCGTGAAATTCCGACGTAAAATTTGACATAATATTCATCGTGAGAAGGTATGTCTTTGTTTCTCTCTTTAGCGTAGTTTATATACGTATACATTTTCCCACACTGTATTCGCTCGAACATACAATACTTTATAAAACATGTACTCACAACTGTTATATCTTGGTCGTAAACGAATCGCAATGTTTTGAATGTTGTGTTTTAAATCACCTCTGAGTCAAACCTTTCCATCAATCACCTAAATTCATACATTTTTTCCTACCGTTATCCATGACTTGCTCATGTTACAAAAGAATTTGTTTTGTGCTATGAGCTATGACTCAACATGCCAAGGTGAACATTTCTTATAATGGCAATACATGTGACCTGACCTTTAAAACTTAAAAAACATATCGGGGAGGCGGAGTATACAACATACTTACGTAGTAATTTAACATTTTTTATGAAAATATACATAGATATAGAAATTACTACTCATTGTCATTCAGCTAATATTTTCTGTTTTAGGAATCCGTCAAATATGATTGGCTTTTACGACTCATTCACAAAATTTTCACCTACAACTCATCTAACGAATGAAACTTCAATGCTTATGTATCCATCAAAGGTATCTGTAAAAGAATATTCTATTATGAAGATTGTTATCGCAGCTGAAAAATGCCAGGTATTGACAAAAATTTTTATACTAAAATATTCTTATTTCTTTGGTATAAGGTGATTTATAATCAACTTGTACGTAGTAAGAACGAAATATAAACGAGAAATTAGTTAATTAAGTTACATTTTAATGTATAATAAGCTTGGTTCACTGATATCTTCAGTCAACTGTTGACAACAAATTAATCGAATTGTAGGGAGAACCTTTCACTCTACGTATAGACGCAAAGTATAAGTTTTTATGGCAACTAGTTAGAAATTCGTAGAATCTATAGATGTCTATTTACGTAGTTATAATGATTATGCGAAACTTTGATAAAATGTTAATTCTAATACATATTCCATTCGTTAACAAATATGAGAAAGTCCTGAAGATCAACAAAGCACTAGACTAAATGTCTAAAAATATACAAATATAATGGATTTCAAGCTTTTCTTCCCTATTTACTTGTTTAGAAAGGTTTAGTTTACTTGTAGCCGTGTCGGTTACTCAGACGAGATTCACTCAGTTCTCCGGACAACACTGTATGAATTTTCTCTAAAATGTCATTAAACGATGATTAGACAATCGTGGCGACCTCATTTCGATGTTAGCCGGATTTGATGGTGATTCCGTCAATGATTCCACTGCGGTTCAACCATGTATCCCGCTATATATTCCACTGTGTATTCCCGCTGCAATTACACTAGGGGTTCGCTTGGGTGGTTCTTCCGTTGAGGAAGACATCTCATGCTGATATTTGACGCGAATATATCCTCTGAGGGCGGCTACTCCTTTCGCGAATTTACTTCATCACGGCGCTATCTGACGGCCAAAGAGAGAACGAATTTGTCACAGACTGTTTGAGAAAAATAATCGTTTGAGCATAATTAGCTTTTGGCTGCAACGCGATTATTGAAGAGACACAGTTATTTTTTTAACTAAAGGGGAAGGTTCCGCTCACCGCATCGAAATATTAAATAGATGTAATAAAAAAAGGGAAGGTATGAGACGCAAATTGGCCTTGTGCACGCTGGGGAACCATGACTTTAAACGACCACGAGTAGGTAAGTCAGTGAGGTGGTTAATAACAAGATAACCGTTACAAAATAAACGGAATTTATTAGAAGAAAAAGAAAACCAAAAGAAAAATTACAAATTAACCCGACAAACAAATGGAAAAAATGAAAGAAAATTGAAATGTAAGGCGACAATTAGGTAATGACCGTCATGATGCTTCGACTGTACAACCTAGAGAAGAAAGTGAGGCCCGACAAACAACAAACAAATAAAAATGCTAATAAAGGATCGCACGGAGGGTGAGGAAGAAAAAATTTAAGGGCACTCGCCAGCTCCGGAGACCAAAAAAAACTTCCGTAGTCATAAATGTCACTCTTCGTAAAACAAAATTTCCTTTACCAAATCCAAACCCTACCTGAACTGGCAAGCGCACCTTACCTCTTCCTCTCCTCCGCTTACTTGAAAGTCGTAGTAAATTTTCCTGAGTTCATTGAACTCGCACCTACGAACAGCTAATCAACCGACAAGATGGCCGACGGACTTCGACTAAGGGCCAAGAGCTCCGTCACAGCCCCCTCTAGGGGCCGTATCCCTGAGTGATACGGCAGCTCTATCGCCGCGTGGCCACCAGCCTATACCTTATAAAGAAATAAACTCCCCAAAATAACCCACACTAGAAAAAAATAAAAAATCTAAAACCAATATAAATAATAAACAAAACGACACTAGAGGAGGCCGATCATCCAGCTCTAGAGTCACAGGCGTGTCAGTGGCTCCATCGCCTGAGCGCAACCCTGCAACTCCATTCGCTGGATGTCAGTCAGTCGCCTCTAAATGGCGTAGACGGCGGCCACGACACCATTTCCCTCAGGTCCTCACGTCTCTCGATGGCGCACATCCTTCTACAGCCAGCTCGTTGGCAAGGATTAGCGCGCCATTCTGCCCTACGCGGAACCGGGCTCCATCTATAAAAATATAGTGGGCCTAAGTTACCGCTGCTTTGGCCTCCGTCATCGCTGGCGATGGCGTCTTCGTGCTTGCTGTCATGACCAGGCCCAGATCCAGCCGTAGGGCAGGGGCGACCCCCATATCGCCTGGCGGCATCTTCGCGTCGCCGCCGGCTTAAAGTCAGCTTCCACTGTTCGACGGAAGCTTTTCATGCAAGTTTTTTGTATAGACATCGATAATGACTGTATGAACTCACTGAAATATTATTTTCTGTTAATGCTCCTAGAAATCCAGTTATTCTATTGAAATCATATGCTTAACATTCAGTACTTTTATCTAAAAACAGATAACATACAATGTAAATGACTTATATTAGTACAAGAATAATTAAGTACCAAATAATTGAGAATAAGTTTCAGTGATGAAGCTGCTTCACTCTTCACGCAGCATACTTTGTGTTGCGCGGGATTGAGGGTAAAACACCTCTCCGGGGACGGAATTGCTAGAAGCAATGAACAGATTAAGCTTTGGTTTATTTCTATAGACCATTACTCTTAAGAGCCGGTCCTTCATCTCTTCAAGGGTACCTTCAGTCCTCACGTCCAGTAGCTTCACGAAATCGCGCATCTCTACGAGATCAACTTTCGTCAGCTGTCTCACAAGAGCCTCGACGCTCGCATCTTTTCGTATCGGGCGTATCCTAAGCTCTCGATCGTATGACAAAGACATGTAAAATTCGCGCACTCATAACAACAAATACAAAGAATACAAAAAAATAATCCAAAAGAAAAATAAATAAAATAAAATAATACGTGGTCTCCTTTTATTTCTATTTAATAAATAATAATAAAAAAAATATATATATATTAAAAATAAATAAAATATTAAAGAAAAATAATTCGCTTTAATGAAATTTCTTAGTATCGATGCAATTTTTACCACAAAAAATCCCAAAACACCCGTAAACTAACGACCGCTACCAATATTCGCTTTCATGCATGCGCACGACCACGACGACCTACTCACGTTCCCTATTCTGAAAAACACACAAAACCAAAATAGCGCACAAACTGAGTCATCAACAAAAATAGTCACGAACTAACTCCCAGGGTATAGAATGGCTTAGGAGCTAAATTGGCCTCTGTCGTTTTCACGGGGATCGTGGTAACACCAGTGACCGTAATAATAGTCACTAACCACGTTACTGACCGTCCGTATACTCAAGCGGCCCTCTCGTAGTCAGCTAATGAGTATAAGGTCAGCTGTATCCACTAACGACCACGAAATTTATTAGTCACGTTACAACTCCTTTTACGATCAGATCAGGTTCAGATAGTCTATGTTATGTTTCGAAAGATCATGCCAAGAAGATTGTTATTTCTGTGTAACCCGTTCATTTGGCTTTAATGCACTTAATAAATCTGATATTTTATACGTAAATGTATACTATCGTTCATAATTTTGTATTCTAACGGACACAAATTGTATAATGATTAAAGTTTTATATCTATGTAAAAAAAATTAACGTAAAGAAATCTGTGTCGGGTCGTCAGAAGTATCTTAAGAATCCCTTCAATGTGGCATTAGATTAATTTTAAAATATATTTTTTAGTTTTCTTACGAAGACTTGAAAACTAAGAAAATTTCAAATAATTTATATTTATGTTTAATATTTTACTAGCTTTCGACTATTGTGCTTATTCTTCTTTGTATCGAACTTGAGTTCATTAAGTAGTTTGTTAAAACACTGAGCAAAGAAGGCATTTTCGTTGGTCCTCACACCCGTACTTTGATGAGAGATGAAAAATTGGTTACAAAGATTAACTTTACTGAGATGCCGCCATGGTTAAGTTACAAAAGAGGTATAGAGAATTTTTTGGGAAATTAGAAAAGTGGGGTTATGAGACTTTGCTTAAAGGTTTATTAAGAAACATTACGGGTTAAGATTCAACGATCCAGGAAACGTGCAATAGTAATATTGCAGTTATATAATATAATGGTTAAATAATATAATAGTTAAATATTTTCCCCCGACTTGGTCTGAAATTGACCTAAGCCATGATCTGATGGGGTCCAATGTACTTTAGATGTGGATTGAGAAACCCTTAAAACGTATTAAAACATAATTCTAATCTTAACTTGCACCTCAATCTCCAGTTTCAAGTCTATCATTCAGGTTATAAAAACGTCTGTCCCCGACGCAAATCTTTCTACTAATCACTAGTTTTATCAGACCTGGATATTCCATTAAATATTCCATGATTTGTTCATAATTACAATTACCCTCAAATGCAATGTTGAGTTTCACATATCCATCGAAAAGAACATTTTTTGATAAATGGAAGTGATCACCCAACATGATGAAATTAATAATATTGCCAACAATGTCTGATCTTATCTGAAAAGAGTAAGTAACGTTTTCAATAAAATATATATTTAATCAATTAGAATACCTATTATATTATTATGCTAATAGGTTCGAAAAATACGTGAAAATAATTCAAATAGATCTTTTTCAGCAGACCATAACGTTCCGAATCATTTTGACAGTACTAGTCTATACTTATTTTACGCGTAGAAATGAGACAACCTTTTTTTGATGAGTCTAACAGTCATGCAGTTAGGTAAAAATGCGTAGGTTTAGGAAAAATTAGTTTTAATTTTTTTTTATAGCACTTCAATAAATTTGATAAAATACATAAATACAGTTGTATACAAAAGTTTCTAGATAAAACAAAGATAAGACCGCCGTATAAAATAAAAGAGAAGTAGTCTCTGACCTAGGTATGCCATACAACTACGTATTTCAGTTCACTAAATATGAATCCGGACAAAAAAAGAAATTTTGCAAATGTACTGGTATTAACTAAAATTTTTTTTATTTTTAAATTAGGTTTGACCAACGCAGAACCTTTTTTCTATTGCTCCTGAGTTAATGTGAAGTGGGTGATACAAGTGATTAATCAAGTTCTAACTAAATTACCGTGTAAAATGAATATGACCAGTGGAAATGGATCGTTGCTAATGAATGCTGTTATTTTGTCAGCAATAAAACAGTAATAGACCTTTATCTTATTCTGGATCACCAATCTGACCGATTTGAAACTGATAATAGAAGAGAATAGCTATGAAATAATCAACATCTTAGAAATCCATAACAACAATATTAAATTACCCACACCATTCTCCATCACTAAAATAGTAATTTAAATAACAAATAAATATTTAAGTTAAATAGTTAAATCGCTTACTGAAATAAGTTGTTTCAATTGAGTACCTTGATGAATTCAATCAATTCAATCAGTTTCATTCAAGTTAAAAATTGAGAAAAAAATAAGAAATTCCACAGTGTTTAAATTGTCAAGGATTTTGACATACAAGAAACTACTGTAACAAAAAACCAGGGTGTATACAATGCGCCGAAAACCATACCACACAAAATTGCTAGTCAAAAGGCAAAACTGAACAGATACCATGCGCAATTTGTACAGATAACCATTCAAAATTACAAAGATTGACCGATACGAAAGAAGCTTCAACAAAAGTTATATCCGGCATTGAGAGGAAGGAAAATTAAAGTGATGGAAAATAATCCAACAACAGGCCAAACTGAATATTCCAAGAATATTAATATTACATACACCTAAGCTTCTAAAGTTAATACATATCTTTAATCACCAAGTAGTTACGTCTGTTGTCATTAACTTATGGGCAAATATCTCAAACACTTTTCGTTAAACGGAATATAAAAAAGGCAAACACATACCAAATAAATCCTGATAATAGAGTTACAATACTAAAAATCTGGAAAACACGATAAAAAAATGTGTGAATAGAATCTATGTTTATTCTCTATAGAATATACATAGATTTATAAATAGACAAGAAGAATGTTACATTGAGCTTACTCATGTCCTTATCAGCAAAATTGGGATATGATACAATCAATTAAAATAATAATTTAGACAGCCAATGGCAAAAATAACTTAAAAATATCTAAACCTCAAATATATAGGTGTAATAACAATATCAGAAATTTACTTTGTCATTAAACGTTATTTAAAAATATTTAACTATACAATATCTCAAACAAATTATTCAGTAAATAAAGCACAAAAGCACACGATGGGACATCTTTAATCAGACTTAGAATACCACGAAAATCTTAAATACCACGTATTAAATTTCCCAACTACTAATACAGTAATTAACTCAAAAGGGTAACCCATCAATTTGTCTTCTATACATTCTCACTCTAATTACAGAATTAACCGAGAATCACTGTCTTCATTTTTTCAAAGTTTGAGCTATCGTTTCATAATTGGACATGATTTTAAAACTAAACACGCATGGTGGAGTTCTAGATCATTCGCCCCTACACCAAGAGGTAAATATCTATACGATATTTCAATCTGTGAATCAATTTACTGGCTTTCAGATCTGAAAAATGTACCAGAGTTGATTGATTTCGTCATTGTTAAAGATAGTAATTCCATCTATTTTGAATTAACAATTAGCGTACATCTAACCTCTGGCAATATGCTGGTAATAATCACACTTCGTGCAAGAGTAACGTGGTCAGGAATATTCTGAAAAATAATAGAGTAAGAATATTTTCTAAAATCATGTGATATAAGACTCCTAATATCGATTAAACTGTAAATATGCGTTAAAAACGTTATTTATACTAATATCAATTCACATTATAAAATATATGACCCATAGTACTGAATTATAGATCCGAACTATTTTGGAACTTTTCAGGACAGAGTCGACACTTATATCGGCTGCGTCCCGGTTTAGTGCCAGTGAGAGTGCATTGTTTGCAAGTTCATTATCGAATCCCTATTAAACATCGCACACATTTTATTAAGGATTATCATATAAAATTGTCCAAGGAATTGATTGCACTTAAATTGTTCAAATAAAAATTGTCCCGTATAATGAAAATTGCAAATATTTATTTTGTATGTTTATTATTATTTCATTAATAAATTCATTGCATTTCATATTAAACGTTTATTATTCAATGATAAATTGATTTGATTTACCTTCATTTATAATCAAATTTCCTAACACTACATCATGCTTTATTCTACCATGTAAATAAATTTTTGTTTTAATTATTAATTGTCATTATATTGGGTCATAAATATTTAATTATTTATAATTAATTATATAAGTATACAATATATATATATATATATATATATATATATATATATATATATATATATTTATAGATATATATATATCATGTATTACCTTTTTTCAATTTTGAAATAAAATTATGAAACTACTATATCTAGTGTAAAGTGGATCAGTTTTATCACAGTTTATTTTTTTAAATGTTGTATACAAGCCAATTTGATACATGATATATATATATATATATCTATATATCATGATAGATATATCTATAGATTTAAATGTTGTATACAAGCCAATTTGATACATGATATATATATATATATATATATATATATATCTATATATCATGATAGATATATCTATAGATATATATATATATATATATCATGTATCAAAATCGCTTGTATACAACATTTAAAAAAAATAAACTGTGATAAAACTGATCCACTTTACACTAGATATAGTAGTTTCATATTTTTATTTCAAAATTGAAAAAAAGGTAATACAATCCTTTCAGATTTAACGAACGCAATTTCTAAATGTAAATACAATCAGTCTGTATCCTAAAAATTAGAAGAATATATTATAACACAGAGCAATTAAATTTCAGTCTTTAATTAAAATTATTTTGATTAGTTAGACCTATCATTTACTATTTCTGATACTCTTCAAAGTATTCTCAATTTGTGTGGCCATTTCCCTCTTGAGCAAAAAGTTATTTAGAATATTTTCTTTTCCAAGCCCATAATCAATCTCAATAATTAATATTCCAAGCTAAATTCTAATTGTAAAAAAACTTATTACAGAAAAAAAAATATTATTTTAGGATATCCAACATTGAAATCGTCGTGTTTTACTAAAAATTGATAGTGATTTTCTTTAAACCTACATAAAATTAAGTTCGAGAAAGTTACAACCCATTAAGTAAAATACAAAGTTACTCTAAAATCGTATGTAATATAATGATTTTTTAGAGCTAAAGTAAATAATGCAATATTAATGAATTATCCCAACAAGTAGAGCTCCTACAAAGAAATATTCTGGAGCCAATACTTTACTACTGTTTATAGCTATCATACTAATTATGGATATTACATACGATTTTAGAGTAACTTTGTATTTTACTTAATGGGTTGTAACTTTCTCGAACTTAATTTTAGGTAGGTTTAAAGAAAATCAAAATGAACAATTTTAGGCGGAAATTTGTATAGACCTCAATAACCATACGGAGCCATTTAACATAGATACACGTAATCTACAAAAACTACACCCACAGCAGATTAACCTAAGTGTATAATATCCTGCGAGAGCTATACATTATTTCCACTTTTTGAAGAACATTTTCAATGTTAGTCCTAGTGTTATGAAAACGCTAAAGTGTTTAACTTTATTTAATAATATCTCTGCGAATAATGAAGATTTTTCAAATTTCAAAAACGCATTTTGAAGAAAATTTTTCTCGCTTTGTGATATAAGCTCAAATATAGCATGAAAACGTACTTTTTGCACTTTCAGGTTAGAATATCTCGGAAACGATGGATATAGGAGCAATTTTGACGCAGAATTTAGATTCTGCACACCAAAAACCTTTGGGCGTAAAAACTATCCCTATGTTATTTATTTAGAGCTTAAAAGCATTTTTCTTGGAGTATAGACACATCCGTTAATAATAAGAACTAAATATTTTAAACGTATTTGTTTATATTCTGCGTGATAGACACCCCGCGTACCCCAGAGTAGTCACACGTGGAAAATTCCGGGAGACTGAATCATAATAGATCTTCAGTTGGGATACCCCATTTTATTTGCTCAAAACCCAACACATGTTCTGTCTACATTAGCCTACAGGTAGTGCCTATTTGCACAGGGCAAAAGGGCCCAATTCCTATCTCCCTTCCCTCTCCTGGAGCGCGGAGTTAGGAGGGGAAAATCTATAACGACCTTCCGCGACTCAGTACTAAGAGTCAGTCTATTTTTTGGACGCAGCGAGGCATCTCACGAGTGAGGAGTGCCCTCTTATCCACCTAGAGTGAAGCTAGTGTTGATTGCGTGGGTTTAAGAGTGTGTGTGTGTGTGTGTGTGTGTGTGAGTGTGTACTTCCCTCTGGAGATTATTCCACAACTATCCAGACACCGACGTCACGTGTCCTAGAATTGGACTCAGCCCGATCATCTGCAGCTGTAGTGGGAAGTGTCCTGTACGCTTCCCGGAGATTCACCGACAACGCGGCTCATGCGCCACCAACCACACGAGGGCAAGGTTCTTACCGTTCTAGAGACTTCGAGGTCTGTCATCGTGGTCTTTAGCGGTGATCCTCTCCACACATTGTCTGCGGCTACTACGTGCGCTGACTTGCAAGAGATTTCTTGACTAGATAAGTATCACTATGTATAAAGCGAGCGAGACTTAAAATAAGTTTATCTGTAACGAATATCACATGGTATGACAACGGATTTTTCTCACCTTAATACTGGTTTTTTTATGCCGTTATCAAGTAATCCTAGCTTAAGTATTAGCCCAAATAAATTTAATTAATAATTACACAGTCTTTTGATTCAGGTGTATCCACCCTCATCTATTTATTCTCAAAGAACTCACACAAGTGAGATAATAATATTGTTCTTTCCTATTTAAATATATACAGTATTGACTTCTTATTGTCTTTAATAATTTTAGGGCTCACATTGGAATACGTCATCTCACTACGACAGGTATTTCTTTTCTGATATCGGCAAGCCTAATCAACATCAAACATGTGAGGAAATATTAAAAATTAATAACGAAAACTGTACATTATTACAGGTAATTAACTTCTAAAGAATATATATTTTATGTATTTCTTAATTTTCTTTTACCTCATATATTGCCAACGTAAATGGTCAACTCAAAAATTGAAAAAGATCGGACAACTCTTTTTAACTATGGCCTTAGCTATTGTAACCTCTATTATATGTTGTATATAAAATATTGTATATTACTTCTATTATTTATACTCCCTCTCTTTCCCTGACTTCCACTCTCGTTTACTACTATGATACTAACTATCATCATCTGTGAGTATCGTTTTTTCACCACTTGACTTTGAAATGTTCTTATTTAATTTATTCATATTCACGTTCACGAGATTTGGTTGATAGTATTGATATCAGCAGGTGAAGAGAGTTAAACAATTTATAGGAAGACCCACATATAGTCTGGTTTATTCCCTCTTGTAACGATCCTATCTCATTTTTGCTTATATGCCAATAAAACTCGTCATACAGCATTTAATACAATCAAATTGTTCAATTTTGAAAATAGGGCTTTTCAGTTAAAACGATCCCGGTTTTCGAGTATAAATAAGTGGTTACAGGAGCATTGCATGCTGGACATGGGAATGAGATGCATGAGAATACGCATAAGACAAGGTTAAGGCAATGAAAATTATAATTTTTTATATGCTATCTAAGTAGTTGCATGTCGATGGTCAAGAGAGTAAGTTAATTTTATTAAAATAAAGTGAATCAGGAATAGGAGCAGAACAAAAAGTGATACAGTGATATAACAACGCCAGTAAGCTTGATATACATTACAACCTAATATAGTGATAACGAAAGAACGAAAACGTTTCAGGGTAACTTTATCTGAGTGGCATCACTGAAATCTTTAGTATCAATTGACGAAATCTAAATGGTTAGATTCAGTCTACTAGCAAGATATGCTTGCATCAACGAAAGAGACCGAATTCAGATTGGTCTAACCAGCTGTAGAATAAAAGGTGAACCGATCTCTCGAGTGTTATGAATGTTGGTTTTGGGAATATTAAACTAGAAAGGCATGCTGTATTCTCTGCGCTGAGTCAAAAAAGAAAGATATTGTAAATATGTAGCTAACAGTATCAGACGTGCGACCTTCAATCAGAAATGCAGGAAGAAGATGATGTTACAAAAATGAAAGTGTTGCAACACAATCTGAATCACATTAAAGCAGCACAAAGACTATTGATACAAACGGTGCAGAAGTGGAAAACGAATCTAACTATTATCTCGGATTCGTACAAACCACTTGATATTCAAGCATAGGCTACTGACGCAATGACATAGGCCAACTTTTGGGCTTGTGGGTACTTACTATTTCAAGACGATATAGACAGCTAAATAAGAGCTTCGTGAGAGTAGTTATTTATCTCTGAGTACTACTCAGCTATGTTATTATAGCTCAAATCCATCTTGTAGAGACTACCCGACGGGTTATCGTAAACGTCCTCAAAAAAACTATTTTCAATATTGTTTCTTACTATCCTTGATAGCCTTAATAAATTCTTGACGAGCTTTCTTGTACTTCTCCTGTAATTTCCTTAAATTCCTAAGAAAACATATGTTACTAATTATTAGAATTGATTGGCTGTTGTGGCTCAATGAATCCGTCGAGATGAATAATCTAAACGCTTTTTCTGCAACAACTGAACTATAGATTTTTTATTGAGATCAGTCTACGGGTGACATCAATAGCTTCATTTTCCTTATGTTTTCCTTAAGAGCTCCTATTATATAAGGAAAGAGATTATATTATAACTAATACTATATACTATAAACGGGGATATATTTTTCGATACTGGAAATGAGGATGACTTAAAAACTAACTGACATACAATCTTGCTTTATACCAGAAACAGATCTAAATTCTCAAGATTCTTCTCTCAATTAATTTTTTTTTAGTTAAATCAAAATATAATTAACTGTGACAATCCAATTACACCAAAAGTAAATAAACTACTTGAAACCAGAAAAGATTGAACATAAATACAATTTTTGCGAAGCCTGGAAAAAAGAAAAAAAAAGGAAAATATATTTTCAACTCATTTTTTATTGACAGATAAATTTTATAATACAACTCGAATGAATTAATTTTGAGTCCTTGCTCAACTTAAAAAAAAAGAAAACAAAGAAAAATAACTCTGACGAGATCTACTAACGTGTTTCCTTAATTTCGCCCTTTTACTATAGGTTGAATTACAGGTGTTATTCCGCGGATCAAAGTTTTGGCTTGAAGATGTGGACTCTTATTAATGGTTGGTAAGTTCTTATCTCATGTCTTTTATAATGTTGTAATACGGCAATATTTTCTAATTGGACAGGAATGCTAACCAAACTCTCAGATTTATAGAGTGCCTGGAAAAATCATACTATCATGGAAACATTTAAAAAATTTTTCAGAACCATTTCAGAGAAAGATTATAGTCTATGTTTATAAAATATGGTACTAAAGTTCTGAGCCAGGTTTTCAATAATAATTTTGTAAGGTTTCTTTATACCTTATCCGTTCCAATTTTTAGAACTTTTCGTGAAAGATTTCGTGAAAGCAGAATATTGTTTTTCACGGATAAATTTTTTAGCCTGTAAAAAATGTTCTAATAAAATATTATTCCTTTAATGCCCAATTTGATCGAAATTCGTCGCTCGTTTTGATCTCATATATTGTATCGAAAAAGTAATGTAATATCATTGTAAAGCATTGTTTCTAACGTTTTCAGGCCCGTTCTTTTCGAATCCGATATGAGATTGTCGCAAAAAACAGTTCAAACAATAGTTTTTAAATATTTTTCAACGAAAAATGCCAATTTTACTAGCCGATTTTTTTTTAACGAGAATTTGACTTCAGTAAAATTATAAAGTATTACTTAAAACTATCCTATCGTGGTCATCAATAGTTGCTCTTGAGATATGAATGGTTCAACAATTTGTTTCGGTCATAATAAATATATACGGTGGTTGTTTATATGTGACGTCATTCGCACAATGCATTATATATATTTAATCAATGAGAATGCATTTATATGAAATAATCATAAGTACTAAAGTTATTTCGTTTGTTCAGATTATTTCAATGTTGGTCCCAAAATTGGGGCATAATAATTTTTTGTACCTGGTGAAGCCGAAATCAAGGTTTATCTTTATAAATACTCAGATTTCATGAAAAGTAAGTTAGACATTACCCGAGACTTTCCTGTCAGTTTTCCCAAAACTGAGTCTGATATGAGTATTGGGATCTAAAAGGCCCATACCATGTTTTATATGTAGATTTGACACATATCATCTTGAAACTTGACTCTTTAAAAAATTTTTCGATCTAAAAACCAAAACTTCTACTTTAAATTTGTTGAATGCTCTTAGCCGTTGTTGAATGTAATCTTATCCATTTTTCACCGTGTGAAAGTGAGCGTTCCTTGAAAGTTCATTTCATCTTTTTTTTTGTTTTCTATTTTATTTTTATCTTTTATATTTTATATTTTTTTAGGGTTTCCGAAATTTATATATTTTTTTTATGTTTTGATTTCATATATATTTTTATCTATTTTTAGTTCATAACTTTTTATAACTTCTTTCTTTAAGAAGAGAACTATTACAAATGCTTTTTTTTGAAACATGTTTATAAAAATATTTATCATTGCATCTCTCGTAAAATTTCGATCATCTTACTTTGAATTCGAGTAATATGATTGTTTAA
Organism: Chouioia cunea; assembly: GCA_030064505.1. Taxonomy (NCBI): domain Eukaryota; kingdom Metazoa; phylum Arthropoda; class Insecta; order Hymenoptera; family Eulophidae; genus Chouioia; species Chouioia cunea. Next base: position 21,905,984 of record JAOPFQ010000002.1, read on the forward strand.
TTCCTATTGCATGTTCATGCTTTTCAATAAAACTTTTCCTAAATAAGGCTTGCATATTACTTTATTGAATTCTTTTATCCCGCATTTTTTATCAGGTTTAATAGTATTCCACAGAACAACTGCATTTATAATAGACTCTTGAATTATACTAATGTCATTCGACAGCAGAACATTAGAATGTTCTTTTCATTCTAATGTTCTATTGTCGAATGACATTAATGCAATACTTATCATAGATGTCAACCCCGCCTATGAATTGGTTATGTATTTTATTGTATTATTTATACTGTTTTTGTATCAATGTCAACTCAGATTCAAAACAAGAGGATTCGAAAATGTTAGCAAAGATGCTTTGCAATAATATTAAATTACTTTTTCGATATAACATATTAGGCCGAAACTAGCAGCGAATTTTAATCAAGTTAGTCATTAAAGGGTTTAAATATGACATTAAATACGTTTTAAAATATCTATTTTAATTTATTCCTTCCAAGTTTCTAGGATTGTGGCTAATATTTTGAAAATTTTCATAGAATATTTCATCATTTTCTTATAAACTTGCTATCGATATAATTATTGAAAAAATTATTTTGAAACGTTATACAAACGTTTTAGAATGAAGTATTTCTTGAAAGTTTCTATTATAATATTTTATGCTCTGTTGATACTCAAACACCTAGTGGCTTGTGTATTTTGAAAAGTATAGCCAGTGGTACGTCACTTCTCTTACGGACGACGCTGGCGGGGTATTCATGAGAAACGAAGTATACACTAGAGGAGTGTATTGTAAACTTATTATTTAGAAAGAGTACAAATATTGTAAAAATGCGAAATATATCTGGTTAAAAGGAGATTATGTTGAAAAATGGAACGCTTATTTGAGAAAAAAATATTTTATAAAAAAAGTAACTAACGTATTAATATGCCCCCACAATCTTCAAAAAGGTTATTACATGTTTCGCTTATTTGAGAATATATGAAGAAGGAAGAGAAAAGGTGGTAATATAATTGGGGAGGGGGCGGTGAGAGAGAAAGAGAGAAAGTTGAAGTATAGTTCGATAGGTAGAAGTCTGAAGATGGTATATGTACGTTTCTCTCGCTTTTTCTTGGGTAATAGATCAGACATATACTACTGAAGTTGTGTATCAGTACAGCCTACTCTATCTATCCGTCAGCTCGCATACGGTAAACTTTAAGCACACTAGAACACCACAGTTCAGACAATCATGATTGCTTATACAAAGTATCGATACCGATTAAGCCGTCGGATTCAATCGGTATTCAGGATATTTTACCATGGAACCCATGCAAATAATTTGTTAATAATTGTTATCAAGGTAAAATTTAGACAACCCAATGAAGTAATGATAGGATCAACATTCGGTTAAATGGTAGCAAACGCGGCACTCATTTTACAGACTTTATTGAAGCTCAAAATATTATTTAAAATATTATCTACACATTCTTTTAATATTTTGAGAGACTCTCTTCAAATAAAGAACACTATTATTTCTGCGCACTGTATATACCTCGCGCGATGACGACAAAGCGGATACACATGAATAAACAAAAGACGACTATTATTAATTCGTTTTTAACAATTAGCATACGCAAGGAAAACGACTAAATCAACTAAAAGATAAAAATAAACATTATTAATACACATAAATATTAATGCTAAATGGAGATGTATTGAAATAACTACGGGCATAGGGTTAATGATGAAATACAATGGAGGCGCAGGTAAAGTATCAGATCAGGATGATTAGTGGTTACTTTACGAATTTATACTTATAAATATTCATTATATACGTTTTCTTACAAAATAAACCTTCGAGTGGGAGATCATATAAGTAATGATAGTTAACGGCAATCACTACCGAGCGAGGGTAAGAGTTGAGTCAATCATCTTTGGTTTCTAGAAATGAGGGCTCTACTGTGATGATAGATTATCACGACGACTCCTTGTCCCTGAAGGAATGACAGAAAAATGTCTACTCTGGGCTTGTCCAGGTTCATGCGTAGTACTGGAGCTGACAAGCTTGCATACAGTGTTGAAATTTTTGGAATTCCAGAAATTTGCCCTTTAATCGAAGAGCAGGAGTTTATGGGGAAGAAGCTACAGCAGTGCCTCGTCTATTAGCAAGTATATTTTCCTTAGTTTAAGATTGATTTGTTGTCATTCTGGAAAAATTTATTATCTTCAACTTAATTTGAATACTCTGGGGGATTTGTATTCCCATGTAAAATGACTAGTGGGATAAGTATCCCTTCTAACTGTAAAAGTTACTTTGTTATTCTCATTTTCATTCACTTTTATTCTCTATGGTTTAAGCCATTTTTCTATACTGATTAAATATTATTGTAAGTTTTATGATACTGATTCCTTTTACTATGGCGAAGTCAATTAGGTTTATTAATTTGTTTAAACTTGTGATGAAATTTTCGACCTTCGGCCAGAGCCTTCGATTCTGTTGTCGGTTCAGCGGTGCTGCTCGGTGAAGAGTAGGGATAGGATGATATCCTCCGATAAGATCATGAATAGAGAAGGAGAATTATTCGTTGCGAGGGATTGCGTATGGAAGAGAGTAAGATAGAAAGTAAACGTGAACATACTATGATATTTTGAATGTAAAAGTTAGATGATTGAAGTCTGTAGAAGAAATGAATTTAATTTTCTATGCAAGTTAGTTGAATTGAGTTTTGAATACAGGTTATCAAGTTTGTATACTATGGAGACCAGAACAAAAATTAGATCTAATTTTGTTAACGATTGGTTTGTTACGGAGAAGAGGAATTCTTGAACAAAGGACTATTAGTACACTGATTGAAAAGACCGTCAACTACCGGGATTGCAAAGGTGTTCATCCTGCTAAGACGGATATTTCAGTGGTCGACAAAATGAGGTTAAAACGTTAGAAATGCTGAAAAAACTCTACAAAATGATACAAAATGATCATCGATTAATAGCGTGCAAACTAGAAAATTTGGTCGGCATGTCAAAATTATTGTACATCGTATACTTGTAATGGGGAATTAGTTCTGCCGAGCTGTATCTCGGTGGATTGTTCTTCCTGCTATTCCGCTGCCCCGGCGCAGCCACTGAGCTGTGCATATGGGTATATACTACTGCTCAGCGTTATTCTATTGAACTACGGTTGGCGACACGAACAAAGGGAGAGGAAGAGAGGAAAGAATGTATGACAAGAAGACAAATCAAGGGAAATTGAGCACTCATCGAGACAGAACCTCAAGAAGGCGTATTCGAGCCAAATACCCTCCCCCCGCCCTCTTAACGGAAGAGAGAACTAAAGGAAAAAGAAGAGAAAGAATTCATAAAGAGTGAGGGAAAACAACTTTATGAAATTTCATAATTTACAATTTTATGATGGTTCTTAAATGGTTGGATAGTACTGACCTTAGGAGCTGTAGTTGATTATTCGCGATAAGTGAGAATGAGTATAGATATTCTTAACTTTACAAATCAATTCTTCCTGTGATCAACTATACTTGTTGCTATCAACTAATTTAAAGATATCGATTTTTGGTAAATGTTTAAAGACAATCCCGGTATATGCGCTAGGCATAGCTTTTTCAATGCTTGCATACTTTCCATAGTTTGCTTCCTTCGGAAAGTCTTTTAACAGCAAACGGATTTATTATAATATATTAAATCTATAAATCATTGTTAAAAAATCGTTATTGATAGAAATACATAGCGTGATATTCTTCTTCTAATTTGATTCATTTTCTAGGAAACTACAGCTAAATTATTATTTATGGTCATACAATGGATAAGAGATATCAATCCCTTTCAAGACTTAACTGAAAATGATCAATGTATTCTACTTCAAGAGACATGGACACAAATATTCCTCATTCATCTAGCACAGTGGTCAAAATTGTGGAATATTACAAGTTTGTTAGAAGATAGATGCGTAATTAAAAAAACACAGGATGTTGAGTCCCAAAAAGCGTTAATTACTATTAAGGTAAGAATTCGAATCAACCTAACATTTGTGTTACTATTCACCAATATATTGTATTGATTCATATTTTTGTAGGAAATTATTAATTTGAAAATCGTTTGATTACGTTGAATGGGCGCAGTTGTTCGTAACCAAAAGCTACTAGTTTCGGTTGATTAGCGCTAGCTTAAAGTGTAAATACTCTACAAGTTTTTACAATTGTATACATCGGTTGTTATGAATTTAAAATTAAATTAATTGTCCACGTATACTAATATATTTGAAAATATTATGAAGCTGAGACGGAATAAAAATACATAAATTCGTAAATGTTAAATCGCTTTTAATTATTAAAACTTGAATAGTATTTTCGAATGTACATACATGCTCTTGTTTTATTTTGTAAATGCGTACATTGATTTTCTGTATTGTTCACTGGCGTTGAATTATGATTAAAAATTACAGTTTACGTGACTATGTTACTAAAATTACAAAAGGTTATGTTTGATCAGTGGTCAGATAAAGCACCACGCATTAACTGAATTATATTAAAAGAAAAACGGTGGGATGACTGATGATAAACTATTTGAAACATGAACCAAGATTAAAACTTTCACTAAAGCTTCTATGGAAAAAAACTCTTTTTGCAGCAACTTATAATTATATATATTTATAAGTGAATAAAGAATTTATTTGCTTATACAACGTATCGGATAGGTGTTCACGCACAATTTCCAACACCAACCAAATGATGAAGTTCAACGGGAGTTCAAGCGAGCCGTTCGTATAAGGGTGAAATGCGGTAGTTCTAATTTGTTTTAATTCTGAATCTTTTAGATATGCGTGTTATCAGACTACTAATGAAGTTTTTCCCTTGATCAGTTAAAACTACTTTGGGTAGACTGAAAATACAAATGAGTCGTTTAATAACAGCGTCTGTAATTATACTATATTGTGTATCAGATAGAGGAACAGCTATGTAATATTTCGAAAGTTGATCTTGTATTGTAAGGATATATTCATTGTTATTATGAGTAGGCTTTAAGGGTCCTATATACCCATTGCTACTTTATCGAAGGTTACACTAGGAGTATCAGTAATCATCATTGGTTGTTTGGTTTTAAGTTTTTTTAATTTTTGTATTGTTAGCAATTAATGCATCATTGAATTCAGAGTTATATATCATCTTTTATATTTTCCCAATAATACTTATGCTTAATTCTATTATATGTTTTTGATATCCTTCGATATCCTCCTATTGGACTAGTATGTAATTCGTGAAAGATTGTATCGCGTTTTTCGAGAGGCACATAAATCAACTGACTCATGCAAACTAGAAATTTGATTGGTGTACCTTTAAACACTCCATCTGAGAGGTTTAGGATTTCGGACCATGGCAAATTTCCTATACTAGAGCTTTTTGTAAAACAAATCGTTTGTTGATAGAGCTTCAGGAGTAATTGTACTAGTATTAGTGTTTTGTTTATATTCTCACGTATTGTGCTTAATAATTCTGGGATTCCTTCACAAACACAAAGTGAAAATTGGTGATATTTATTATTCACCTAAGTTTCTCTAATCTTATATTTGTGATGAATCTTTATTTTATTATATTCTACTAGTTGTTTAGCTTCATCATCGAGACGTAAACCCATACTGGAGATAAAGTATGCAATATTATCTTTCAGATATTGAATAAATTCTTTGGTTTTGGAGATTTATTTCTTCAAAGATATATTAAATTTACAAGAATTTCCTTCGCATGATTCGGAAGCTTCGTCACAGGTAGAAGCCTTAGCAGATGGTGAGCTTTCTTGAAGAGCGTAAGTTTTTAGAGTAGTTATATTAAGTTCAGCTTGAAAGTCTCGAATTGATTCTTGATTGCTTTCATAATAATTGATTTTTTTATTGGTTCGTGTACGGATTGAAGAAAGTTCTTTTCTAATGGTTGGCTCGCCTAGCGTTTTGTTTACTAGGGTCGCTTTCTTCGGTCTTACTCTAGGTCGCCTACGAAGATCGAGAATTCCAATTGGTGGAGATTGTTCTCCCAAGAGTTTTTGTCTTCTATTCACCACATTTACCGATATGGAATCAACAGGATTCCTAAGTGAATTTCTGCGTAACAATTAGTTTTCTCAGGGCGGAAAACAATCTCGTAATCATATTTCAACAATCGGAAATGTTATTTTTTAACTTGGGTGCTGAGATTTGGGATTTTAAACCATACTAGTGGTTGGTGGTCGGTGACTTTCGTGATCTTTCGTTCGTATATGTAGGAACTTGGCATTGCGTAGCAATAATTGCATTCCAATATTAACTGATAAGCCAATTCACCTTCTCTTCTTAAGAATGTATCATACTTGGTTGATTTCTCTATTGATAAAAATGTTAATCCCATTTATTTCAAAACAATTTTTAACTTACATTTACCTTCGGATCACTCCCCGGTCATAAACACGTTCCGCGCTCGAATAAAGTAATCAGATACTTTCTCAAAAACAGCGGACTGAGTAAAGTATAAATAGTAAATCGACAACAGAATTCAAGTTAACAGCCTTTTCAAAAGTACAGAGAATATTGTAAAAGGCCTCAATAAATTTGTTAAACTTATCAGCCAAACATACAACTAAACAACACAAATCAGAATACAAAAAGGTAAACGTCACATCTCTAAACAGTTCTTTTACGAATACACGAGAAAAGGAAACTGAGAAGAATCTGACAAACTAATAGAAATATAATAAGACTAATTTCGACAGAACAATGGAAGAATTAAAAGCAATACTGTTGAAGGAAAAAAACAATAAAATTTAAACCTACCTAATTAATCTAACTTCTATAGAAACGTCAGACTAATAACTATGGAAAGCGATAAAAATATGAAAAATCACCCTGGTTTATCCTTCCCGAACACCATTCCTCTGGTAATTGGGCATGAACAAATATAGAAAAACAACCAAAGCCTTCACAAAAAATCTTAGTGAAGTATTCATTCTCAACGACAGAATCATTCAGTAAAAAGAAATGTAATTACTACAATGCCAGCCAAACAATAATAACTGACCAAAATATCAATGAAACGCATAAAAGTAGTTAATATTATTAAAAAATAAATAGTAGGAAGGCACTAGAAATAGATAATATTCGATGGAGAACGATTAAAGAGTTGCTAATCAAAGCTACCATTTGTCTTCGGCGACGGTATGTACCCACTTTTATTATACGTTTTTTAACGATGCGCTGTGGCCCCTCGTTAACGAAGTATTACAGATGCGTAAGACCGCGAAAAATATCTTTACCGTCCGCAGCCAAAATCACACAAAGCTTATTAATGTAAGACATTCGTCAGTCATATGTATAAATAATTCAAATAACAATATTGATTATTAAAGTCGCCGTTATTTATTATTTAATCGACTCCACGTGTAAGCTAGTTCCTTATTTGTAATACCCATACTTTGCTTTATAAAATTTACAAACATAAAATAGATAACCACGAACAAAAAAATATTTAAATCCTTTGCGACATTATTATTTTTAAATCCTGTAATTTTAAGTCATCCAATATAAACAATTAAGCATCTCTCAAATATTCCTTCTAATACCAATCCTAGATAAGGTTTCTTTGGCATGTGTCATCATACATCAATGAGAGATGTAAGGGATGTAAGAGTGAATCAATCAGGTTGTTTTCCCATTTTTAGTATGCAGTGTCTTTTCTGTAATTACTACTATCTCTCCATTCCATTATTATTGTTCTTTAAATTCGAACTTAAATACCTTTTTATCCAAGTTCAACATTTTTCTTTTTCTCTAAATCCTTTTCTAATCTCACAATCATACGCATGCATACTAAAAACGTATATATCTCCTCTAAATCTTATTTCTTAAATTCACACATATTATATATATCCTAAAAAAAGGGTATATACATCAATAACTCTTAATCTTACCTGAGTTAAATTAGCGCTGAGCAGATGAATTATCTTTTCCCCTATAATCGAGCTAATATGTCTTGACTTCATGGAATATGTAAGTGTATTGTTTTCATGTAACTCATATATTACTAAATAAATAAATACATTTGTACAATGTTCAAATTAGTCTCAAATGTTAATAGACGGTTGAAAAATATTAGATTCAAGTTCTCAAAGAACAGATATTACAGCACATTTTATGTGTTTCGATATATACAATATCAACTTACAGCAAAAAATGAATTTAAATAAATAGCATATATATTTGCGCCAATTAAACGACACATTTTCAAAGATTTTTATGTTATTTATCAGCAATTGAATTATTTGGATCAGAAAGTAGATATTTCGGATCCTTTAATGATCAGTTATGAAAAGAAAAATTACTTATTGGAACTTGACATATACGTACTGTGTCATATACTGTAGTCATAAGATATATACTTTTAGACGAATTCACCACAAGTTGTGAATGCACAGCTTTGTAAATAACATGTCGTGATCTTGTGTGAAATATTAAGTTAAATATTTTTAATTTTGTATGTAACGTCCAGTAGATATTTTACAATTAATTTATTTAAGAGTATTTAAGACTATGGCTGCAAAATGTCATAATAATAGCATAAAATATTTTAATATAATCGAGAGGCCAGATATTATACATTGTAACGGAATGGATTATAGTGTATATTCTTAATTAAATCCCTCGTGTGAGGCTGACTATTATCCCATGAATAATTTTCATTATATATATTATAATTGGTCTAGACAGCCCTTCGCAAATCAAGTATATTGTTAGTTCATCCACGATCACATTTACAACTCTAATGTTCACTGAAAGTCAATATGAAAATATAGTTAATAAAATGAGCAGATCGAAACACTTCAAGCCACATTACTCACTCACCGGTTGAAAACATTATTATAAATGGAATATGACATCCTTGCAGTATATAAGCACAGTGACACGTACACTGATTTTAAACAACTAGAAAGCTGTTTCGATTGTTCAAATTACAAATTCATCAATTATGTTATACAGTATAACCTGTACGCAGATTAACTACGCATAGTTCCTTAGGCAACAGGGACTGCCTATAGTACCATACTGTGTATACGCATTTAGCTATAAGTTATCGTTACGTGCTTTCCAGAAAGCACTTTCTTTTTTTTTTCCTATCATCATTTAAAATTTATATAATGTGCATACATTTACGAAAACAGTTTAAGCAATAAGTATTTTGTAAGCTAAATTTTGAATTACAAGTAGTAAGTACATACAATGAATGTAATTTATAAGTTTCTAGTTTTATTTATTGTATTTTTAATAATTTTATTAATTAAAAAGGCCGCAAACCCTATTAATGCCTATGTCATTCAAGCTCATCTTAATTTAGGTACCTACCCAATTTTATCTGATTCTTTTTATAGGCTATACATTCTGAGCTTAGATTAAATATCTCATTACGGATTTTTATTAAAGAAGTACGATAATTGATTCAAGTTATAATTTTAAGTTTAGTAGAGCTGAAAAAATAAATACAGACGTACTGCAACAAGCAAGCCAATTTGTAGATTTAACGCTACGTCATAAGATATCACCTCTACATTTACAATTTCAAATTTGAATACCATTTTTTTATTCTCATCATGATGTCGAAGACTTTCACCTCTTCTTAGATCACTGACATCAAGGATAAACTGTCTGAGAACCAGATATTGTCTTGTCTTGCCAAAGAATATAAGGTGTCTACAACAACCATCAACAGATTGACTTCACATAATAGCTCCGTACCAAATGCTCAATCGTATGGTAAAACAGGGCCAAAAACAGATAATCATCGAAAAACTTGAGAAAGGAGAAAATACACTGAGCTTAGCTGAAAATTGTAAATTCAATTTGAAGACAATTTGGAGGATTAACCCATTAACGACTAAAAGGCCTGATTTTTTTTGTTTATTTTCGAGGCAATTTTTTCCGTAGTTATATGTCTTAGAAAAATTTTGAGTTTAGAGAAATAGTTTATGGAACAAAAATGTCTTAAAATTGATTATAGAGTACCCTCGAGTTTTTGGAAAACTTCGAAAATACATTTTCCAAAATCATCTCCAAAAATTCTGAAAATATTTGAGGAGGTTTCATGATCAATTTTGAGATATTTCTGTTCTATAAACTTTTTTTCTAAAGTCAATGATTTTCGAGAAAAAAACATTCTACTCTTTGCATGACCCAGAGATAACGACGAGGACGTAGTAGAATTTTGTCTCCTTTGGGGTGCTTGATTTGAGTGAGTCCCCTTGCCTCTCACTAGAATACGAATTTTTTAGTGTTCTTTTTTTAAAGATTTAACAGAAAACGATAAATCACAATTTTCGCAGATAATTCTCGTTCTTACGGGAGAATAAGAACAAAGTTTAAGTTTCGTTTGCTTGGACATATTGTGTTCCTCTCTTTTTCGTTACTCTTACGTCATGTAATTTTTAGCTATTGTAAGTGTAAAATTTTTTGTTCCTACTCTTTTTCCATCATCATTGACAGCATTGAATATTACAATAGCATTTACAATCGAGACTTCGATTAGTCTTAAAAAAACTACCCACCTCCATTTTTTCTCCAGAAAACCAAATTGTTGCAATGTCCGTTGTGGACATCATTGCCACCCATGAAACTATTATAGACGTTAATAGCCCTCCGAAAAGGTACCTCAACTTTATTTCGTTCTTGTTTACTATATCTTTTTGAAGAGGGTAATGGAGTTACCCCTACAGCAGCAGAAACAATCGAAACTATTTTTGAATCCATCACAGTAATCTAATTCATACCACTGTTCTTATCATGCTTCACGGCATACTCACCAGCGTTTAAGCTCTTTTATTTAGAACATTTTTCTTTGACTCTATCTTCTCTAATAGTACCTATAAATTTTAGCCCTAGCTTCTTCAAATGCACAACAAGATCTAAGCTTGTAAAAAAATTATCAAAATATACATGGAACATAGACATTTTGCCCGGAGGTATAACACCGAAAACTGTTGTAGTAAGTTCATGACAACGCAAGAACCTAATGCATACTTACTAAATTTACTTCCCATTGTAAAATTTTTTCCGCAGTATAACTGAAGACCTAATACGAAGCCACCGGAAGTGCAACGACCCCAGAATTTGAGACCAAATCGTATGGGTTTTCCTCAAATGAATTGTTTTAGTGCCGTCCTTACATAAGACTTAGCTATGATTTAATCGATGGAAAGAGCACTTCTCCATATACCGAACTTCAAAATATTAATTTGAAATAGGTTAGTAGTGAACGGACACGCTAACCATAGTTAGTCGGATTTTTATCTTTTGTTTTTAAATATTTTAATTTTGATTTGATCTTTTCAAACATATTACGTGGCATTGAAGAGGAAACAACGTTACAAGATAAAAAGGGATCTATTGACTAGTAGTCTCTCTGAGATTTCCTTTTGTTGAATGAAATCAAAATGATTATTCCCACAAATATATTGAAGTCTTCTAAATTTAAATCGAAATTATTTTCTTTACAAGCGTCAATAATATATTGCTTCATTTCCATAGAGAAAATGTTTCCAACAGTTCTACTGTCTCACTTTCTCGTATTTTCTTTATTATTAAGTCTTTCAATAAAATGTTGTCTTCCATATCATCAATATATTTTTTTTCTCCTTCCACCCAATTGAAAATATGGTCTCCTTTTAATTTAGTTTGAGCTTCAGTATAGGTTTTACAAGTTTCTTTGTAAGTTATATTAGAAATTTCATCATCCGAATCAGTATCGAAATCTGATGCATCAGAACCAGAATTATCAGCATTTGGAACGGTAACTATATCATCGTAGGTGTTCTTTGATGTATCAATTTCATAAATTTCATGAGAGGGAGTGGAACGTCTCTTAAGTTTTGGCGACATTGTAATATAAATTAATAAAAACACGTAATGAAAACAATAACTATGGTTATCAATGCCTCTTATCGACTGATCGCATGAAATATCTCGACTTCAGACAGGGAAAACAGTCACTTCGATTCGACCATAATTGTATGGTCACAAAATAACACGAAACTAGCAAGTAATAAAAATCAGCTTATATAAAATTTTCTAAATTGACTTTTTTATATGTATATATTTTATTATTATACGTTGTACAAATTGTACTTGTACACACTGAAAAAAGGCAAAACATTACCATACTATTGTTAGCTGTTCTTTATTCTGTGTAAAAAATGTTACACACTTCTGTGATTATGTCATAAAACATTTTTTTCTCTAAAATTATTGACTTTAGAGAAAAAGTTTATAGAATAGAAATATCTTAGAATTGATTATAAAACCTTTTTGAAAATGACTCTGGAATATTGTATTTTCCAAGTTTTCAAAAAATTCGAGGGTACTCTATAATCAATTTTAAGACATTTTTGTTCCATAAACTATTTCTCTAAACTCAAAATTTTTCTAAGATATATAACTACGGAAAAAATTGCCTCGAATATCAATAAAAAAATCAGGCCTTTTGGTCGTTAATAGATTAAGAAGAAAACGTTACCATGGTTAAAGCTTACATGGTTAAAGTCTTCTTAAGTGTAAACAGTTTTTGGAAGGGCGATTCCAGCCAACAAAAGAAAATTCAGAATTTTAAAGAATTAATGCTGGATATTTTTAACGAATAAATCATTTCTTGATTCATTTAATCTATAGTTTGGTTTATAATTTAGATTTACATATATATATTTCTTTTTATTAATATCTTATATTTTATATTAAAAATAATATTAATTTACTATAATATAATTTATTAATATATTTTATATATAGCTATTATAAAAAAAGTTTAATTTAACTTAATTTTGATGTTTAATTCTATTAAATAGAATATTCAATTCGAAAAAAAACAATTATTTAAATTTAATAAAAAAGCAATGATTCAAAAATGACATAGCAGAAAAAAATTGTACATTTTTCTTTTGTTTTAATAAGAATCGAGAATGACACTTTCTGTTATTTTCGAATATCTTACAATATATACGACGCATCTTGAATCAGAAACTGTAACAAGAAAACGTTAATAGTCTTAGTGTTTATTCGTCCGATCAATTACAGCTCATGAACAAACCTATTGAATTAAACAAGGATGGTAAACCCACATATAATCTAATTATTTATTATCAAGATAAAATGTATTTATTAGCACTTGCACATGTTTCCCAAATATGTCAATCCATGTTGACCATTCTACAATACTTAACCATGCTATGACTGTTAATGCGTTTTTTTCATTACTCATTAACTCAGTTATCTTACATTTCTTATTAATAAATATACATTTATAAAAATATTTTATTGGTAACATTTACTCATTTTACACGACACTTCCTTAAATTACAGTAAGTAACTTTTTACGATTAATTGTAAATTATTTGTTTTTTTGAAACTATATTTTGGACCATAACTTGTTTCTGCAATTTGATGTATTATTTTGAGAGAGAATAACAATTATTTATTTATTATAATTATTTATTATAATTTATCGGTTCTTTGAATACTACTAGGATAATCCCAGGAGTAACCGACCGAACAATGAGCGCATAAAACATTTTAGAAAATATATCTTTATTTCTCTACACAGTCTTCTTTTAGCTTCGACAAAAGAGTTATTAACAGTAGACTCCATCTCTTCACATTTTACTATTGACCAATTTTATTATACATAGAAAATAATCTGATGAAGTTTAACTCTTTGATGTTGGCCACCGTAAAGGCGAATATATGAATCAATGCAGAAATAAACCATTGTCCTTTTATGTATCATTGAAAATGAGTAATCAATTTCATATCCACTTTTTCAGTCAATATAATCATGTACAGCACTTTTTGAAATGTCTAACATGTTCTCTATCTTGTGTATTTACAGTGGATGGTTATCCAATACCATTTTATAGATTTTGTCACCATATCTGACATTGTCACTTCTGTTGTAAATAGAATAGAGATAATTGATTGATTCTGCGAATTATTGCGTACAGTTATCTTATATTTTATATTAAAAATAATATAGCATGGTTAAGTATTGTAGAATGGTCAACATGGATTGACATATTTGGGAAACATGTGCAAGTGCTAATAAATACATTTTATCTTGATAATAAATAATTAGATTATATGTGGGTTTACCATCCTTGTTTAATTCAATAGGTTTGTTCATGAGCTGTAATTGATCGGACGAATAAACTCTAAGACTATTAACGTTTTCTTGTTACAGTTTCTGATTCAAGATGCGTCGTATATATTGTAAGATATTCGAAAATAACAGAAAGTGTCATTCTCGATTCTTATTAAAACAAAATCCCCAAGATATGGTGAAAATATAGGTGTGAGTTTTGTGTTACGATTGTGTCTCAAAGAAATACGTGTTATAAAAATCCAAAACACATGAGCTAAGGCGACTGGTTACTATGACAAAATTTTCGTATATACAAGGTCTGGCTATTAAATAAGGAGACTGTGCGCTTAGAAAGCGTCCTGGAGGGATAGGGAAGAGGGTGAATACAACGTTGGATAACTGGAAACGTGTACTATTCCAGTACGAAAACATGTTTTTGTCGCTCTAGTAGTAATTTTTCTACAGAAGTTAGAAATTGTTTTTTTCTCATACCAATAACAATATCTGACAAAAAAACAAGGGAAATGGACCAATGTAAAATTTTCCGTTCAATTAAAAAAACTCCGACTGAGTGTTATAAGTTGTTAAATGAGGCCTTTGGTGAGAATTCTCTATCTCGTATGCGTGTTTTCGAATGGTATAAACGGTTTTCTGAAGGCCGAGAAAGCACCATACCATTGACAATACTGCGAGAGCGAGTGTGCAAGAAACGGCCGGAGTTGTGGAGAAACAAGTCGTGGATCTCTTATCAGGATAATGCATATGACCATAATATCCTGTCTGTGAAGTGTTATGTAGCCGCTAGAGGCATTCCAGTGCTTGAAAACACACCGTATTTGCCTGATTTAGCACCCTGCGACTTTTTCTTGTTTTTGAAGATTAAGTCTGCTTTAAAAGGAACCCGGTTTGAGTCAATGGAAGAAGTGAAGCAAAAATTTGCGGAGCTCTTACAAAAGAAGACTTCCAGCATTGCTTTGACCAATGGAAAAAACGAATATAATGGTTTGTGGCGAGGGGAGGAGAGTACATTGACGGGAAGCATTCAATTGTAGAAGAATTTTTAAATAAAACTCTTTTTCATAAGCGATCTCGTTATTTAATAGCCAGACCTCGTATCTATCGCACGTGTTCATCATGTGTGACGCATTGTCTTCTCGCTGATTGTTGAAAACGTTGTATTGTATGTATCTATGTTATCTGCCTTTTCTATCGGAAGAGACTACCAAATTTCCTACGTAATCTGTAATTTTCGTTTTGTACACCACATTAATATTCATGTATTAAAATAAATTATGTAAATTTAATTAAAAAGCCTACATGTAAAAGAAGTTCATCAAGTGAAATAGAATCTTTGTATTTTACAAAACAAAACTTTTTATTTCATATAATAAGGGCTATTAAAATAGGAAAAACGGGAAACAACGTGAAAGGGATGTAAGGACGTGTCCTTTCACAGTTATAAAAAGAACCAGGCTCAAGTAAGAAAGACCTTTTTCTTGTTCTCTCTCGATGAGCTCTCCTACACAATGCACAAAGTGAAACTTCCAGTGTATGTACCTTTTTAATCCTAAAATCTGAGAAAGTGTTCCTGAGAACAGAAAGAGAAAATTCTTGTTTTTAATAGTGGATGTTCCGTTGTATTGTTATTTTATGTTGAGATGCCAGCAAGACATACACGCTAGTCTGATGTCTGGATACCGGCAGTTAATCATCTACAAATTAGAGAACGACAGTATGTAGCAGAGAAGAACCAGATGCAGCATCATTAAGGAGAGGAAGTTACCGAGGGCGTAAAGCGTTTCCGCATAGCATCAAAATAACTAGCGGTGATACAGACGAAGAAAACTCAAGCTCCATTTATGCTGAATGATAACAAGATAATCAAAGTAACTCTAGAATAGGCTGTTGTAACCATATTTGAACCAAAGATACCATACTTCTGCGAGACATCATTCTATGAGTCGAACTTTAGTGGATCTTTGAAGCGTTTAGTAAATGTAATTGAAAGAACACTCATCATGATGTGCAAAAATTCGTTAAGCGAAAGAAACTCGCATCTTGATAACCGATTGACTGACGCCAAGAGCTTACTATATCTCTCAGGCGACCCGTCATAATTTTTACATTTTAAAGAAGCGACGGGACCTTTCAACAAGATAGGACGGTATACCAATCTTGATAACATTATGCAACTTTTTGAAGCCTTAAAAATGCTAGCAAGAAATGTAGAAGGTACACTACTAGCGACCAGTCGCAATGCTAAGTCAATAATAGTCACATTAAAATTGCATTATAAGAAAAACAATATTTAGCTGCAAAGATCGTATCTCATCTCAAAATATTACCAGATATTGAGTTCACAAACGGTAGTCTCACTCATTTTTCTACCAGTTTAAAAAATGCTACTATTGCCTTCAAGTCCTCTAATTTAACAGATCATTTATATAATAATCTAGTTCATATTCTCAATGAAAAGTTACCTTCGGCTCTGCAATATGCATTCAATAAATTTGTAGTCTAATTAATCGAAGGAAAATCAGAGCCAGAAAAATTCAGCGATTTTTTTTAATTCAGAAGCTTAGCGTGCAGTGATAATGGAAATTTTTATTGTGAAAAAAACAAACATATAACTTAAGACAAAAACTAACGTTAAAAAATTTGCGAAACACAGAGCATGCCAACGTATGAGAAAAATACAAAACTAATAAACCTTGTCGTCCGTGCAACATTTTTAAATTTAAAAATTACCGCACGTGAAAATGTGGAAAAATCTCATTTGAACAAATGAAGAAACGTTGGTCTCTAGTAAAAACGATTAAATGATATTTTAATTGCTTCGAGCCTGGTTACTCAAAAAAAACCTGCCACAGTAAAGTATGTTTGATCTGCAATGCGTAGCATCACTACCTACTATATGATAATAATAGCGGTAATAGTCGTCAACAATCAGCGTTAGATGAACAAATAGAAAATGAGTAGACTCATATAGTTTCTAAAAAAGACAAATCCTAATGCTTAAATTTAAATTGTGCTCTTTTAAAAATTCTACCCTTGCGTATTTTCGGTTTTAAAATATCAAAAAATAAATTTTCTCTACTTGATAGCTAAACAATTACGTTAATTGACAAGAAACTTGCAAGAAGAGTAGTTTTAAAAGATAAAAATGCAAGTTTAAGTTTTAGTGGTATAAGCAGGACAACACTGATGTCTAAATGCGCAACGCTCAATTTAGATGTAAGTGGTCAGTTTGCTAAAAATAAAGTCGAACATGCGTTAATCGTAAAAAAGTTTCACATGCAAACGATAAGCAAAGAACTAATTGATCACCTAGGAAATTTAGTAAAAGGTGTTGAGTTAAAACTTTACTATTATGCGAATTTTGAAATTTTTATTGGACAGGATATTTTGAGTCTAATAGGTACAGAAGAATCAATAGAAATAGGAAGCGATTGAGCTATTTCGTGCTCTCCATTGGGATAGACTTTACATGGCACAGCTTAGCAAGAATCAAGTAAAGACTTCTCGATATCATGAACAAATAAGACATCGTCGGACTATCGGACCATAAATGTAATAGCAGTTATAAATGAAAAAAAAGGATTTAAGTCTCAATAAATTAATAAAGCATTTTTTTAAATTGGGATGTATCGGTGTGAAAGAAAGGTCGAGGTTCAAAAGCAAACACGAACGTGCTATAAAAATTTTAATTACATAAGTCGTTTTATTGGAGATTTCAGGGGAATTGGGGTTTTATGGAAGAGTGATGTCACATCAAACGTAGAGAGCCAAATAACCGTGATAAAAAGCTAGGTTGATTAGAAAAAAGATTAGATCGAATACATACATATGCCGAACTATTTTATAATGAAATGCAACGGATAGTAGAACGGAGATACGCGATAGAAATAAAGAAGATTAAAAAATTACCTCGAATATAATGTGCATCGATTTTTGGTGTTTTCAATACAAATAATCTTGACAAAAGACGAGTAGTATTTGATTGGTTTCATACAATTTTTTGAATTAATTTAAATAATCAACTTGAAAGCGGTCTTCATTTATTACAATAGTTACCGGGAATGATAATCTTTTTTCGACAGTATGCAGTAGGAATAAAGGCGGATATATTCTATATGTTTCTACGAGTTAAGATTAGAGAAGACGATTAAGTCATTAGATTTCTATATCACGATTAACATATTTATGAAGCCAAAAGAATATAAAGCAACTTGTATGATTTTCGATACTACGTCGTCACGTACTAACGCAAATTTTATTAAAAATGAAAGTCCCGAGCGATACGATAATTAACAATACCTGTTGCTATCAGAGGTCTTATCAAGATAGTTACATGGGTGACATACTGTCTAGTTTAAAAACGGAAAAAGATGCAATTAAATTTGCACAAAATGTCATTGATATTAATTTCAAAAGCGAATTTTCGATGAACCAGAGATTTTACATCAAGATGTTTCCTAGTGACCTGCAGAAAGAATTTTTATGAAAGAACAAATATCTTCTTTCGAAAAATTAGAATTAAAGAAAGACTTACGCTTTGGCAGTAATTATCAATATCGGAGTAATATTATCGTCGCGATCCAGATATTGGGATGGCAAGGGTTATTTGAATATGTTCGTTATATACGTAAACTTTCAGAAAGGCCCAAGTTAAAGTACCAAGTTTTAAATAATTAAAAAAAAACGTAAATAAACTTTCCAGATGGAAAAAGTCATAAAAATTATCTTTTCCAGCTGCGGCCGAAATCACGCAACGCATATTGATTGTAAAATATTCGTTAGGCGCTTGTATAAAACAACAATATTAATAATAGTAACTACGGTTGTTTATTGTAAATCAACACAAATTGTAAATTACCTTTTATATTTGTAACTATCATAATCTGTCTTTTAGAGTCTACGGGACATAAACGAGGAACCGAAACTACAAATTAATATTTATCATAGTGTCGACAATGTTAAAATAATAATATTAAGTCGCCAATTGAATTCGGTAAAATGATTCAATTAATTAGTTAGACAATTAATTTCAATGAATTTTTTCTCAAAACAATACTACGTGTGTCATCTCTTAAAAGAAAAATGTACCATTTTTCTATCCACCAACGTTAAAGTCCCTCCAATGAGGCTAACGAAGGAAATCTCCTATTCCCTCATTGGCCTAATCGGAAAAGGGTCCGCCTCAAAGGAGACCCAGGAGAAAACTCTAAGAGTAGGGAAGCGCGCCGGGGATTATAAAATGGCCCGCGCGCAGTTGTACAGACAGTTCGAATCCAGCTCCAAAATGAAATCCAACTCTGACTTGTAAGAAAGAGAAAGAGAAAGAGAGAGAAAGAGAAAGAGGTCATCTAAAGTAGTAAATCAAACAATAAATATTATAACTTGAACTTAGTCTCTTTTCTCTGTTGCTTTGTAGTAATATACTTAGACTTTTCATCGAATATAGATCGGGTGCTTGTCAAATCGAATACCATCTATATTTAGAATTATTCTTTCAAGTCAAATCCTGGTTAAGGATTTGACTGAAAGTCCTCTTATAGAGCAGTACGAAAGAATCGCCTTGCCATTCCTTTCAATCCGCCGCCTATCCTGACTAGGATAAATCTCTAAAATAAACCGATTAATTTCCCGGTTATTAGAGGTAAAACTCTACGACCAAAAACACACTCTTAATTTAAATAGTAATATCTTTCGAATGTTACATATTTAAAGTTCAATTGTCAAACTGCAAAGAACTTAACGAACGTCAAAGTCAAATTTGTTATTGTATGATAGATTTTGTAAAATTACTTCAATTCAGTTTTAAAGAAAATTATATAATCATGTCATTATCATAGTATTCTAATCCATTCAAAGTGCGTAAACATGGACGTCGACGAGAATCTTTGCTTCAAGTTCCTACGGAAATTCAGGATAAGTGGTTTCCTTTAGTGAACAAAATGATCGATTATGTGCAACATGTTTGAGATACTGCTATATCACAGATCTAAGGGAAGTTTCTGACTACAGTGACACACGTTTAAGACGTGCAAATGAAGAAAATAGTAGTTGTTAAGATTCTATTAATCCGAACAATGAGGTCAGTTTCGATTCAACTGTTAATGAAGATCAAGATATTTGCCACGTGCAATATGATGATGAATTTTCGATCGACGAAAATGAACGTAGAAAAATAGTATTGGATCGCTTAAGTCCATTGCTTGATTTGTTGAAATCGGAGAAATGAATTCAATAGGTATTGAAATTGCTAATTAATAGAAAAAAAATCCATTTATTATCAAATAATTTGAAAAGTTTACTTATGACATAATATAGCTGCGTAGATAGTAATCGAGATGTATTTATAAAAAAAGGTGAATACTTTTAAAAAGATCTGAAAGCAGCATATGAAAAAGCAACTACTAATTCAGAAAAGATACATATATTAACTGCGATTCCACTGTCTATAAGTGTTTGTGAAATAGAAAGAGAAATTAATTATTTACTTTATAGTGCACAAACAGCTAAAAAACTTCATGAACAGGAAGGAATGTTATCATATCCACTTTCAACAACCAGAACAACTATAATAAGTGAAAAAATAAAAAATACTGCTGTTTTATTTTATTTGCAAGATGATACATATATATAATCTCAAAATACAATGTTTTCAGATATTTAAAAAAAATTATCCAAATCCGATTAATAGTTTTCCATTTATAATAGTTGAAAAATTAATTCATATTTTAATGTCAAATTTGGTACAAGGCCTCCATATAGGCATTCGATTTTCTAAATATAAAAAAAATCAAGGACCTTGCTCCGATTCGCCCTAAAACTAATTTGTTTTCTGTCGTATAAATAATAATCAAATACCTATAAACTAATTTTATGAAATAGAAAAGCTCGATATGATTGGTGGTATTATTTTTTGAGGTCAGCGACTTCAGAAAATTCGTTGCGTATCTTCGGCATAGAGAGGGGTGGGAGAGGTAGGTGACACTCGCCGGCTCAGTAGGACTTGAACCAGGATATAGTGAAGGCGTTTTTCATTTGTTTTCGTTTGGAGTGTTGTGACCTGTGTGCATAACTGTCGCCGAAAATTAAACTATGATTTTTTTATCAATTATTTCACTTGCGAAACGCTATCTTTTGTTCTTTTCTTTTTTTTTATTAATAAATTTTATTTTTTTTATTGCCGTTGTCGTTATTTATCTCCCTGCCAACTCATCTTCCCTTGACTTTTCAAGGTCATTTGTTACCTGGCACATGTTAGGCCGTATTGCGCCTCATATCTCCGCTTTTATCAATTTTGTTACAGTCATTTGCGATTTTTTTATATATATTTCAACGCGGCTGAGGGAGCCTTCCCTTATTCTTAAGGTAAGTTTCTCTTCTTTCTCCCATTATTTAAGAAATCACGTTGCACCTTTCCTAAATGGTGTGTTGTGGAGAAGGATGAAATTACACGTGTAAAATATATGAGATGAATTTCTACAATGGCGGAGAACGCAAGATGTAAACAAATTTGTATCGAAATAATTTTTGTTTTCTTTCAAATTTACATCAATTGATACAAATCTTTTTTTAATTAAAGATAATAGTCAAAGTTTTCATTTTCGTTTACAAATATAACAATTTTTGACGTGTAAAAAGAAATAAAAGAAAATAGAAAAGGTTTTTGAAGGGACTAGAATTGCCATGTCATAATTTAATCAAAGTAAATTTATAATAGTATTATTTGCACACCGACTGGCCTGCGTGTAGCGACAGCGACACGTGATTAATCCTAATGTTATAGACATCTTTAATGTTTGAACGGAAAGAAAATGTTCTAAAAAACTATAATGATAGTAAATGTGGGGTGATGAAGCCATTTGTCAATATTTATGACTATTTTAATAAATATTTTAAAATTGTTCTGAAAATATAAAAATTATAACGGTAAATTCACTCATTTTAAAATTAATGTAATCAAATTATATTGGAAATATAAATAAGAATGAGAAAAGTCAGTGTCCTTAGTCGGATGCGGTAAAGGTCTCGGAGGTTTTTCTGAAACTATAGAAGTAAAGCCCGCTTGTCATACAAACGTTTAAGTTTAAATAAATTTACAACGTACCTAACTATGAGAGCACTATTAAAATTGATGATCGGTACAATGTTTGTCGACCGTTGATATGTACTGTATTCACTGATTGCCTCGGTTAATTTATCCTCTATACGAGAGGGAAAGAATGTAACTAAACGGTATGGCTCGAGAAATATCTAACCAACCAATAAATTCAACAAAAGTTCGATGGAAGAGTGGACAATTTCAACTATTTAGCCTGATGTACTGAATTCCCTTGTGTGGAAGGTTCACAGTTCATACGGCTTACTTGGTGCTTGGCCGTGTGTATTTATCAGCAATGGATAGCGTTTCGGATTCGTGAACGATATGTTGCCTAAAGTATATTAAAAGGTGCATATTTAGCGTATTACACGATGAGAAGCACAATAAAATAACACGCCAACCTTTTCTTCAAATACTTCAATTGGCAGACGACTATTATGATTCTGCTGAACTAATCAATGTGAAACGATGCATATTTTCTTCGACGCTGAAAACGTAACATACCCCACAATGAAACATTTATAAAAGACACACGCCACTATCGCTTTTGTTTATTTTATATCATCATATAATCTCAAATTTGTCATCAATTACAAAACATGAGAATGTTTAAAGTTTAAATGATCCACTGTTACAATGTCAGATAAACCACGCATCCTTCTTCGGGGTTGAAGAAAATGATTATGCGCGCATCTTTTTTCCTGTTTCTTAATTTTATGAAACCCTGCCTATAACGATTAATACCTCTAAAATAAAATATCTTTTGTATAAAAGAATTATTGAAATGATTGATTGAAGGTAAAGACAGTGAATTATATTTGATTTATAATGATAATAAATTTTATTTAATGGGCAAGCTATGCAATAATGCATTTTATATGTTGAGTGACTTACGGTTAACTAACTGATACAGTACATGTGACACTATCAGCGTTTTATCTTCTATCGGCTGATAAACATACATTTATGTATATTTATACAATATTTGCTATATTTAAGATCATTGCATTTACTAATATTCCAACAAGAATAATTGGTATTTCGTCTAAATTACTTCTTAATCCTTGCGTTTTAACTACTTGATTTTGTCTGTGTAATCTCTTAGTGCAAAATAATTTAATAATGTCTCTTTTACAAAATATATAATACGAAAATAGTTTGATAAGGCAGTGACTTTTTTAATAAAAAATATTTGTTCGGCAAATAAGTGTTATATTTGTCAAAATAACATTCTTTTAGTTCGATACATTTAATGCAACGTTTTATAAATATTTGTATTCCTTCCAAATAATAGATTTTTTCAAGCTCTCGAAATAGGCGTTTGTTTCAATGACAATCTTTTGATTCGGCTCAAATCTCTTACCGCCCGGTCATTTATTCTGGTTTAGGAACAGGAAATATCTGCAGAGGGATCAATCTGGAGAATATACTGGATGGGGTAGCGGTTTTTAGACCAAGTTCAACTGCTTGTGGGCTATCGTCATATTTACTGATAATGAAGTACTAAGTTGATATTACTTTATATTAGTGACTTATATGATAGCTGCTTAAAGGGTATAGCCGAATAAAATTCTAAATAGTTCCCTCAAGCCGATAGATGGAAAATTTATCATTGTGTACGGTATACAAAGTATCTAACTTCTTGAAAGTTACAGGTCTATAGAAACGTTCGTATTAACAAGACTGTAGAATATATTTAATTAACAATCTAACATCAATAAATGGACCGATTTTTATGCGGTTCGGCCTAAATGAAAAGTAATATAGAGAATGCATTAACAATTTCTTTTAAATTGTTTCACTAATATAACTTAAATTATAAATTCATTAAAATATTTCACATGAAAATCAAAAAATATTGTATGATGTATTTTGTATGTAATTACCTTTGTACGTTTCTTAAAAACTTTAATTAAGATCCAAGTTATTAAAACACAATCAAACCTGATTTTTATCAAGTTTTCTTAGATTAAATTCTTTAATCATTCGTCAATTTTATAGTCTAAAAAAATATATTCATTATCAAATAACTTAGAAAGTTTATTTATGAGAAAGTATCGCTGTCAAGAAATCGACCATTTTTCTTGTAAGACGATATAAGCCAGCCGTGAAAAGGCGTTTACTTATGTTTAATCTAAAACTATTTAAATAATTGATCAGAATAGTAAAAACGTCATGAATCATTATAATTTAAGTCCATTACTTTTTACGAATCTTAGAAAAACTTGCAAACGCATAGCTACTATAGTATTGAAAGTCTACTCGACTATTTTCAGATATCTTTAAAAAACCTTAAGATTTCAGAATATAAAATAATAAAAAGGTAACACATAAGTTCATAAACCAAAACAAAAAATACATTTAAAAATAAAAAATTCAATTTTCATTTAAACATATCTCTACTTTTCATATGAAAATCGGGAGGAATCATTAATAAAAAAATATAGGTTATCAGTCTAAGTCAGCAACAGATGGCTAAGCTGCTCGGTCTTTCTTTTTTAAACAGTATATGAGAATAGTTCCTTTAGTATCCAACGTGAACTTATAGATGGTAATTGTTATTTAAAGAA
Organism: Chouioia cunea; assembly: GCA_030064505.1. Taxonomy (NCBI): domain Eukaryota; kingdom Metazoa; phylum Arthropoda; class Insecta; order Hymenoptera; family Eulophidae; genus Chouioia; species Chouioia cunea. The sequence goes on from JAOPFQ010000002.1 coordinate 21,930,791, forward strand.
ATGTCTTTAATAGAAAATATCAACATTATAAAGCTCAAGATGGAAAAAATTGGTCATCGTTATATGACACAAAACTTTCATTTGAAGGATCTCAGTGCAATTGATATCAAAGTGAAATTAGATTCTATTTCAGAAAAAGTATGAGCTGCCAAGACGAATGTCGCAGTGGTCGACCAAATGAAATCGCAACGCCAGGGATGGTGAAAAAATCCATAAAATGGTATTCGGTGACCGTCCAATGAAATTGCACGATATAGAGAACGCGGTAGACATTTCAAAAAGTGCTGTATATGATATACTGATTGAAAATGTAGACATGAAATTGATTATTCATTTTCAATAGTACAAAAACAGACAATGTATCGGCTTACATATCCATTATTGTAATGGGCAACATCAAGTAGTTAAACTTTAAATTGCTTCCTTGCGTATCCTGTTCATTAGATTTAGTCTTTTCAAGTTATTTTCTAATTCCAGAAAATGGGTTGATAGTAAAAGATTTACTAACGATGATGACGTGAGGTCTACTATTGATAGCTATTTTGAGTAGCTCGACGATTCGCATTATAAACAAGGTATCAAAGCTATCTAACATTAAACTCGTCACCGAAAACAAGGAAAGGTTTGATAAATACGACGGAAATTCTGCTCCATAAATTTCAGTGTTTAGAAGTACTTTACTGAATTCCATTATGGTTGTATAAAGACAAGTAATACCAATCGTTATGTAGCCCAAAAGAGGTATTAGACGATCGCAGAATGAAAGTACGTTAGGTTGCCAAAACCATAGGCATCTCAACTGGACGGGTATAGCTTGGAAGTTATCTGTTGAAGAAAAAGAAGAAAAATATAAATACCAATATTTACATCGACTATTTCCAACATTTCGTGAAGCTATGGAGCTTCTAACAAAAGTGAGAGTGTTTGCTGAATCACAGCGACATATACGCGAAGAGATTTTTGCAGTTATCACTTAACTTGTAAATTTTGCAGCGAAGGAAAAAATCACCAGTATTAAAGCAGCCCAGGATCTCGATGTTTATAATTAATTTAAATAAATAATTCTCTTGTAAAAATATTTTTCAATTTTTTAAAATGTATGTTATAAACAATTGGTTCTATACAGGGCCCAAAGTTATACAAACATTTATTAGAAAATTATTTACCATTGGAAATATTTATTTATTTACAGAAATAAACCAATATGAGATTGTGCATATATATTTGATAACTGGAACTTAGCAGACGATCCTATGCTATTGAAATGATCGAATTTCGAGTATTTTTAGTATTATTTAATACCTGCTTATATGCTAGATTTGTTTTTTGGAAAAAGTGTATAATGAGGCTACTGTGCATCTTAAATACCGATGTGATGTGTTACGGGATCATCATAATACCAAGCAAATGATTCATTCATAGAAAATAGACGATCGCAGAATGAAAGTACGTTAGGTTGCCAAAAACATAGGCATCTCAACTGGACGGGTATAGCACTCTCAAGATTATAAATACGTGGAAATATTGATTTTCTATAGAACGGGTATAAAATATAAAACAAAAAATACAATACTTAATACTTAATGATAATACTTATAGCTTAATTAATTTAATATTATATATTTCTAAAAACATATTGACAGAAGATAAAATCAGTTACGTCGATGTAAAACTCAAAACAAAATTTCTCAAAGTTTAAACTATTTTTCTCGTATTCAAAAAACATGAAAATATAATTATAAAATAAACAAATTATTATGGTTTTTTAAATGAAATTCCTTATCACTTGTTTGGAAAGGGGATCAAGCTAACAAAAATTATATGTTAAATAGAATATGTGAGGATAATGCGTTACAAAAACAAAAAAAGAGTAGAAGGATTATCCCATAACTTTCATAAGGATTCTCGAATGCCATAATTTGAAAACTATGAATTTTAATAAATATGCTCCATAGAATGTAATTTCGTTTTTGTTGTGTACAAGAATCGTACTAATCAATTATTTTTAAAATTAATTGGTAAATCACCAAAGTAAGTAATATTGCAAAAGTATACGGGATGAATTATATTAATGAAACTTTTTATGTATAATAATAAAAACAATTTGTTTTTTATACAAATTTTGCATTTTGAAAAAAAAACGATTGAAACTTGTTGCATCTAATTGTATACTTGTTACCACCAAATAAGAAACTTCATTTCTGACAGATATTGCATGACACTACACGTCTTATTTGATTCAAATTCATTTATGAATAAACAGCTGTCAGTGGAAGAATATTTGTATCTTCTACAGTAATACGTAAAAATATGAAAAATGTTAAATTTCTAATTATTACTGGATGTAATGGGTTCGATCTTGTTATTCTTCCTGCGTGAATAGAATTCGAACAAAGAAAGAGTCAGCTAAAACTCGGAAAAATGAACAAAAAAAAGAGGGCGAGATACCGAGGGCTGTAGTTATCACAAAGTGACTATGGAATCTGAAAGAATAAGGTTATCGGCATTAAAGGAATAGATCATTACATGTATACGATAGACATAGAGGCTGCTAGCGCCTTTATCGACAATCCTCAAATGTGCCTGTATTAACGAGTAGGATCCCCTGGAAATGTCATCTGCAGCAACAATGTCGAAGTAAGTAAGCAATAGATTGTAATCGAGTGTGAGCTATCCAAATTAACTCGTTCAACTACATTTTTCTTTCTCATTTAACTTTCTGTCAATTGTAAAATAGCGTAGTATAGGATCAACATATTTGCTAAGCATTTTGGTGCAAAACTATTTGGTGAATAAAGTCATTTTCAACTGTAAAATTAGTTATCATCATTTTCCTAAATTTTTTCCGTTTCCACGTCCGTAAACCAAACCCAAAAATAATCGCAAGAATCGCTAATGGTAACGGCTAAGATTTGAGCTTGTTTAATAAAAGTTGTTAGTGGAAGGTGGCGACGAGTCCTGTGATACAGATAAAATTGACGTATGGGATAATTAAATAAAAAATGTTACTGCTGCCATTACATGCAACAGATTTAATAAATTCTGCATAGTACAAAAAAATTGCAAATAAAGATCACTATTCACACATTCTAAACACCTCGCCCAACCCATTATTCATTAATCAGTACGTGTAAATATTTTCCTTTTGTATAAAATCGATATTTGCATACAATAACTTTTATCAAAATTATGTAAACAGACATTCATGAAAAAACATTTATAATCAAATGAAGATGTTGTATCTGATAGAAATTTATATAAAAAATGAAAGTACTCTAAGTATCTTGAGCGGTTTATAAACAATATAAAACCGTGCATTTTCAAAATTTGCCGTGTCACAGAAAACTTAGTGTTTATAGATGTATGATTGTCTATTTTATTAACATAATAGCTATCAGAATATCACACAAATTGTTCATATCTACATTAGATGTAGTATGACTTCTCAATTAAATTTCTCATAAATAAAATTTTCTAACTATAACTATTCGTACCCGGAACGTGCAACTCTCAATTAACTGAGCAATCCCTGAAACCGAATCTCTCCAACATAGGGAAAATCCAAATCTTGAGAAAGGACTGCATCCTCCTTATTAAATATTTATGTTAAGAAAAACTCGGATTGTACGTACCGCATGTCAGCCTAGGTGGCTGAGAGTCGGGGAAATCTCAACACGTGTTCGGCGTGTAAAGGCTGGATTCTTTCTATCTCTCTCTCTCTCTCTCTCTCTCTCTCTCTCTCTTTCGCAAAGTACGAAGAGCGGTCATGGGGTGTGGCTAAAGTCGGAGGTATAAATATTTTGGGGTCTGCCTTTTGATTAAATTGATATATGGAACGAACTTAGATCTATGGCGAAGGTAGACTGTAATTCAGCGTCAATTTTATGCTTGAATTATTTATAGTTTAACAACCTTTCCTAATCAAATTCTTTTATAAAATACTGGTTTTTCCCTACTTGGGTTTCAGCCTTGTATTTATTCTAATTAGAAAAAGCTTTTAGTGGATAAATACCAATATTATTGTAAACTGAATCACCGCATAATCATTTTTACCTTCACGCCATGAGACATATATTTCTAGTTAAGTCAAACGTATCGGGCCAATATAAATTTATCTTTAGGTGTACAAACCTCCACTGATACTTGAAATTCAAATAGTTACGATTATTACGGTTATTATTATCTTTACAACTATAATATTATGTACGTAAAATAATAATATATCTTTATCTTTATGTTATTTTTACCATCACGTCATGTTTTATTTCTTAAACAAAACTGTATTTTATGGTATCTTTTAATTCTAAAAAAATTCCATATTTTTCTAATTTTTCAGAGTTTTGTTCACTTATTTGGTGAATTGGCACCTGACGATAATGAATGTGGCTGCATGAAAGCTATCGCATTGTTCACACCAGGTAAGAATAAATGGAAGTTTAAAAAAAATAAAAATCAATAAAGAAATCAACTATATAAAACATAACAGAACGACAAAATTGGTTCATCGCTTACGGTTCTCGAGATATCATTTTTTTACTATATACGAGGTTATATGTTAAAGATGGCTTTTTTTCATAGAGATATCATTGATTGAAGTCAAGTATTTTCGCAGTCTCGTAACAACATTAAAAAAGCCTATATAGCATAAGTATGGCTATAACCCCAATTTATAAATGACCGGATTCGGTCGAAAAAATGTATATATGGCTTTAATCTGAAAAGCGGATTTCAAAAGGCAAGAGTGCTCGTTTTTTATGGTTATATTAGTTTTTGTAGAAAAAAAATTATTCACGATGTCAAATAACCTCGTATATAGTAAAAAAATTTAAGTTAGGATATCTCGAGAACCTTAAGTGATGAACCAATTCTGTCGTCAAAATCGGATTCAGCGCATCAAACACCTTTGAAAATATATTGTCGCGTTTCTAGGTCTTTTGTAGTCGGCCTGTGTAATTGTATGTTTTAATTAATTCTACTCTTAGCTCATGTATATTCTGCAGCATTATATATACATACTTTACAAAGTTATGTTTTGATACCACATTTTTTGAGGTAGTTAAAAACAGAACTCATAACAGGGACATTTGATCTGTACAGGTATTTTTTATATGAAATGAATCATAGCGTTTGCTAAGATGATTTTATATGTCCTAGTCACATTCGCCTCTTTTATCCTTGATAAAACTGATGTTAGTACGTGATTCATTGAGGCTATTATGACTATTACGGTATCTACAAATGGTTAGAATGATCCCTCTGTTCAAATATTTATTTTTAAACCACAGTATTGTAGTAAGTTTATAATAATAGCGGAAATATATTTTGGCTTTACAAGGACTCCCCGGTTTAATGAATTTATTAGTTTGATTTATAGCTTCTTAAAATAGGGCTTAAAGACATTGTATGAGATTTTCGGTATAGATGGATGTTGCTCTGTAACACTTAGTGCTACTTTATGCACTAATTTATTACCACTTGTACATTTGTATACTGGGTTTCAAATTATTTTTTTAGAAGTTTTTCGTTATTTTTCTTTATTTCAAATATATAGCGATTTCAATCAACATTGTTTGTTGGATTACTTAGGCAAGTACAATATCTAGAGAGTCCGTATTAATATTAAGCTCTAGACATACAAATTAACGACCCACGGTCACCCCTCCATTCATGTTTCTGCCATTAGTGAACGTTTTGAATCAAGTATCAATGTAAATCAAATTTTTAAATATAGAGTTAGTTATATCGCTCTTTTGTAAGTCAGTCAAAAAATTTAGTATAATAAATCACGGGTTTTCTAACTGATTTGTTCCTTTCACTGTCCAAATATCTCTGAGATAGTACTGAAATTAAATAACTATTTTACGCGTATCTGGTATAATTACATAAGGTATTAACTATTCGGCGCATATGAGATTTAGTGTGAAAGGTTCATATATATCCCCAGCACTAGTTTTGATAGTATTTTGTAAGCGATTTGATAGTATTTTGAAAAGACTCGTAGAGATCATCCAGCAGTATAAATGCCTTATATAGAGGTGCAATGGAAAGAATGATCGGAAAACACATGAGGTGGAGGAAACATGTGGGGTTAGATTAATCAAGGACAAAGCAAAGGAAAAAGAAGAACTTGAGTGACAGAAGAAGATTTAATTGAACGACGGAATAAGTAAGTAACGCATAATATTATGTGTGTAAGAGAGAAAGAAAACTGGTTTAACCGAGAGAGAAAATTCACAACGGTACTTATAAAAGCGACACCGCAACACGACGGCCATCGAAACCCTAACGATAGTAGCCCTTGTTAGACGATGCTTGATACCGCGAATCGACTGGCAGTTGCCTTCTAAAATAACCTCTAGGCACGCACTAACTTTTGAGCAAATTGGCAAATAAGATATTGAACAGAAGGAGTCTGTGAAAAAAGTAAAGAAACGAATGTTAGTTTTCACCCATGCGTATAATCGTGAAAATGCCTATTCATGTTCCAAACCCTGAAAAAATACACAAAATCCGAAGCGCATGTTCACTAAATCGTAGTCTACGCTTAACAATCTAACCTTAATGGTATGGAAATCTAAATACTCAAACAGCTCTCTAGCGGCCAACTAACAAGTATAGGGTCAGGTAAGGACCTCTCTCTCTCTCTCTCTCTGGATCGGAATCGATCAACCCTTTTGTCGGTGCACTCTAACACCTACGGTGGAGACTAACCTCTATGTCGGTCTAGGTATCAGACTACCTTTACACCTAGGCCAACTGGCAGATAATATAGTTGGTGTAGTTAGTTACAACGTTACCAGTGGCCCTTGTAAGGCTCTCTCTCTCTCTCTCGAGAGAGAGAGAGAGAGATAAAACATAAACTTTGATTTTGTACGCTCTGCTCACCAAACAGATCCCTTATTTGTTTAACGTGCGATGCCTGCTTGCACTTAACCACACAGAAACCCCTATTGCAGGGTTCCACGAGTTGAGATACGTTTAGCCAGCGCGACCGTTGTGTGTTCGTCTGGCTGTCGAGGACATCCTCCGTAGAGACCGAGACCCATCTAAGTATCTGGTGATTATGAAGCTCACTTCCCGAGTTGAGATCCGCGACTTACACGTCGTATCGAGACTGGTTCCGCATATCAGTGATGCAAGGCACAAGGGTCTCCCAAACCAACCCCAGTGCTAATCCGTCATATGGGCTTTCAACCACTATCACTACAAGTCCAACCACACTCGACCGGACTGAGTCCACAATTGGGCCCGAGGGTTCCAGTCCCTCAATCCACATCCATTAGATGGCATGATTTTGGCAGTCCGTCGGCTTTGGAACACAGGGGAGATGTTATTTTTTGCTGGTTTTGCGACCTTTCATTCACCCTAGTATATGTAATGTAAATATATATATAAATATATATATTTATATTTATTCTATATACTATATAATATAAATATAATACATAATATACAGTATATAGCTGAGCTTAGAGGGTCTGTATCTCTTTCGGTTTGACCTGGCTCTTCTTCTGGAGCTTTCTTTGTCATTAATCATTGTGTCTCGTGGCTTTGCGGCCTTTCATTCACTCTAGTATATGTAATGTAAATATAGTATATTTACATAAAACTTAGTAAATATGTTATAAGTTTTGATTTCTGCACACATATTTATCAGACAACTGTAATAACACAACATGTAATAATGTCTATGAAGCGTTATTTAGTCGCTAGAGGCATTCCAGTGTTCAAACCTGCATCGTACTCGCCTGATTTAGCACCTTGCGACTGTGAAAATCTGTCTCAAACTTTTTTGAATTAGTTTTAAAAAATAAGTTTGCTAACGAAAAATATAAAATAAATTCGTTTGTCTTCCTTCCTAGCAATATTATATTTTAAATCAATTTGCCTCTTTAAATTAATTTATTTATATATATATATTTACATATTTACTAAGTTTATATATATATATATATATATATATATATATGTTAGTAATAAAATAAACCAATATAAAAGAGAAATAGAAATAGAAAAAAGAAATAATTTTGAAATTCGTAATGCAGATGTTATTTTTACTGAGATACTATTCTTGTATTAGTTTAGCCATGACTATAATCTTATTAGTAATAGAAATACCATAATTTTCTTTTTTTGTTACAGATTTAACTATGCTAGTTGCCCCTGAAACTATAGAAGGTCTTCATATGCAGGCACTGTGTTCTCTTTATAATTATACGACTACTCAGTACATTCATTTAAAATTTTTGAGAATTGTCCGGCTACTACTTCTAATAAGTCATATGGGATCAAGAATAATTGAAAACTTATTTTTTCGAGAAACAATAGGTCAAGTTCCCATTGCACATTTACTTAATAATATGTACAAGACAGATAAAAAAGTTTATCATCGCTAAATGAATTACTTTTACCAATTCTAACAACAGGAATTAAATGATGTTAATGATTGAATCCAATTGAATCCAATTGAATCAGTTATATAATCTATAAGTGTGTAACTTTATATAATGTAACAAAAATATCCAAAATCTAAGTATATGAATTCGATAGTTTCCAATTGTCTCTAATACTTGGCAATATAATTAGAGTATAGTGTATTTTTTGTTATTTGTTAACAATCTGATTTATGAAATTTTAGTCATTTTGGAAATTACACTCAGTTCCTTATTGTTCAATTAAATTCAACTTTTTATTGTTTTTTTTAAATAATAAAAAAATAAGGTAATAATTGTTAGATGGAATAGTTTACATACAAATGTAGGGTATATTTTTTAAAATAAAAAGTATTAAAAAATTTTAGTCACCAAATTATAAACGATATTGAATAAATTTGTACATTTATACATTTTATCGATACACAATTTATATATAGAGAATTGAGATATAACTTGATGTTTATATTAGTCAAAATTAACTCAATTATTGCTCATTTTTTTGCTGTAATAATCACTATTAAGAATAAGTTGGTACGAACTTCCAGGCTTGCATAATCCCTTTACTATACAATCTACTAAATATGGCTGTTACATAACGGAACTAATGCTGTAAAACAATTTATTTGAATTTTATGTATATTTATTATGACCTCTTTCAATATACATCTCTTCTCTATTAGTATAATGCTTTATGCGATTCTGTTTGAACAATTTCATTGTTTGTAAAATTTTTAGAACTCTTGTTCTTTCAACTCCTTCAAAATGCAAACCACTTTCAATTAATAGCTTGATCATATTCAAATTATGTTCCTTTTTTCATCATAGAAAACTGGTAGAAGTCGCATCATGTAAGATCTGATGAATAAGGCGAATGGGCCATGGCTAGAATGCTGAATTGGGCTAGAAATCTTTTGATAGGTAATGCGAAATGAACAGGTGCATTCGGTTGGTGGAGGACCATGTAGATTTTTCCTGATTCTATCACGCAGTTCCGCAAGAACATAGAGATAGTAATGTTCATTAATAGTTTAAACTTCGAAAATCCAGTAAACGTACACAATTCCATGAATATCTAAAGCAATAATTATCATGCTTTAATTTTTTCAATTATCTTCAACACCATCTGTGTTATTTTGAAATCTTTTAATCCACTCAAAAACACATACACGTAATAAATATCCATTGCTATACACTGTTTTCAATAAATTATAAGTGTGATAGCTTTCTTGCGAGAAAATTTCCTAAAGGGTGATCAGGCTGAATGCAATAGAAGGCGATTCTTGAATCGTTTAAAAAATGGCATCATAATGTTGGAACCATTAAGGAGGCGGCGGCTGTCGTCACATCGCATACCTAGATTCTAAATCGAAGATAATTTGGACTTAATTCTGATAACGAACACAAGCGTTCTGTTCCCTCTCGTGATCGTGCAAGAAAAGACGCCAGCGAAAGCATGAAGTTGGACGTTGATTCTGAGTAAGCGGCTGATCCATCGCGAGATAAAAAATTGCATGGCCTTCTGGATGCTGTTGTGGAAATCCTATCAACCTTCAGTCCAGCCCTGGGTAGAATGTTATATCTGTTCAATTGGTCGTCGGAGATCTTAGATGACGAGTCCATGTCTCGCCATAATTGACGGTAATAAGGACGTAATATCGAGTGTGTATAATGGGTTTCAAAGGATCTATTGAAGATGTATATAAGATTCATTTACTCAAATCGGAGCGAACTGACTGTAGATTTGTCCCGTTGCGTTGTTAAGTTACCCGAAGGAGATGAAGCGAGATACGTGGAACACCATGCGAAGTTTTGCGTCCACGATTGGGACGCTAACTACCGTGTACGGAAACTAATGCATGGCATCGCGATACTCCGTAACCTCGACAGTAGCGAGAAATCTCATAGGCTCCATCTTATAGGAGCAGCTCAAACCGGATCTCTCAATCCCTCCACTCTGTTGTTTACAAAATCACATACAATATCAATCAATGATCATTTCAGGTAAATGTATTTCTATAAGCGTATATTCATTTTACTGTGAATTTAGTATGAAAAGGTATCGTAATTTTTATGAAATTCCCAAATCATTCAATTTAACTTAGGAAATAGAAATACGGTTATACTGCTAAAATGTAAAAGAAAGCTACAAATTTAAATGTAAGCTTGATGCCAAGGTCGATAAAGTTTGCAATAGTAGACTTGCAACATGCTCGAGACGTACTTATGATAAAATTTTTAACAGTGCCATAAAAAACATCCGCTTCTAATGTTGCTTTGTCCACAATAGGGAACAAAATGTTTATAACAATAAAAAATGATGATCTACTGTTTATCGCGTAAAAGGATTGGTTATAAATTCATTTACACGAATTAGTAAAGCGCGTTACTGACTTGAAGTGTGTTCGTGTACACGGATAGACATACAACGTCCTTTGACGCATTGTCACGGCTGACCGTTCTTATGAAATATGGTTGTTAGATGATAACATTAAATGCAATTACACTTATTCATGCGTGCGCACTCGTTCAATTCAAACACTGTATTGCGACTCAACAGAAACACTTTATAAATTATTTTCAAAATTCTTCATGGGATCATCTATTAACAGTTACTTGTCTTATTTTTACGGAATTGAAAAAATGAATAAACGAATACGTTCTCTAGTACAAAACGATGAATTATTTGGATAGTATCACTCAAGAATAAGTCAAGCGATAACTTTTTGTGAAGAAATAGAATTATTAAAAAGATAGGTAAATGTCTGACAAATAGTTGTATGTTATCATTAAATAATTTGTTTCAATAAACATGAAGTCAACGCTTTGAAACTATTACGTTTTCACTTTAGATAATAATATTTGAAAAAATTAATAGAGGAAAGTTGTCGTAACTCATGTTTTTCTTGATCGAAATAAAGAAATAAGAACCGCGGAAATACGAAACACAAATGGAATGTTGTGAAGACTGTGACAGAGCTCCTGGCCGTTGGCCGGAGCCCGTCGGCGATCGTGTTGGCAAATTAGTCACTCGTTATTCCGAGGTCGCTGATCTCGGAAAATTCGTCGCGAATCTTTGGCACGGAAGGTGAGGGAGAGGTGGGGAACACTCACCGGCTGAATAAGACTTGAGCCACGGGAGAGTTTAATTGTTTTGTTTTTGATTAGAATTTTGTGTCGAGTAAAGTAGTGGTTTTCTGTTCTTTTTTTTTTTGTGTAGATAGCTGTTTTGCTGAGCTAGTAAGTCGCATTTGATTTTCTCACCCTCCCTCTCCGTGTGCTAATTAAATTTTTTAATATTATTTTATTCGTTGTATTTGGGCCTCGCTCGGTTCTCCTGGCTGTTCAGCCGGAGCCTAGCGACGACCATTACAATTTTGTATAACTGTAGCTGCGACTTAATTTTGATTATATTTCTATTCTTTATTGTGTTTGTTCATTAATTTCGCTTCGAATGTTATGCTTTTGTTTGTTTATTTTTTTTATTATTAATAAATTTGGATTTTTTTAAATTTCCGCTGTCGTTAATTGATGCCTTGACAACTTACCTTCCCTTTGATCTTTCAAGGTCATTCACTTCCTAGCGTACATTAGGTCGTTTCGCATCTCCTACCTTTCCCTTTTTATTAGTTTTTGTTCGCAGGTTTTTTTTTTTTTATAAATTCAACACGTCTGAGGGAGCCTTCCCTTAAAAGTAAGGTAAGTTTTCTCTCCCCCCCCCCCTCATTATTGTAGTTTACACGTTGCAAAACCAACGTGAAAATTAATACGCTTTACAGAAACACACATTTCATTCTATCTATTATTATAATAAAGTCTTATGTAACATCCAGCAGATATTACACATAATTTATTAAAGAGTGTATTTTTGGTCATGAAGTTTTACCTCTAATAACCGGAAAAATCAATCAATTTCGATTTATTAAATATTTTCTACAAGCGATAGTTGAAGTTAGAATGAAAGAGTGGGTTCCAAGTTAGATTAGTTTTATTGTACTTACTAGCTTTTATGTGATCTCTCTGTCTTGTGAAGTAATTCGGTTTGAACTTTTATTACTTTTGGAAATCATAAACAGCTATCGAAAGCAGATGACGTTGGGAAATAGGCAAGGCGATAGTGGTACATGACCTCATAAAATTTTAATTTATTTAGCCATGTGCTTGGTAGCGATGGACGTTATCCTTATTAATGTATCTATATTAGTTAGTTTAATTGTTAAATATGTATTCGACTTAGTAAAATTTGATCGAATAGGCTGTACTGAGGTGATCATGGTAGGTCGTACGCGGGTATTTTTCTATCCTTGCAATTACAAGAATAATTATAATAGAGGGAGCATGAAGCAAATACATTTTTTTATTTGAGATATGGTTAGTCAGATAGTATCAGTAATGTAAATTCGATTGTACATCCAATTCAGTTCAATAATATGGCATTGATACGGGAAAGATTGTTAGAAAAGTGAATTGATTTTGTTATGTTCACTAAGCATTGATGTAATGAAAAAAGTTTATTCATATATATATATAATGTTCGACTTTACCAAACACATGACTAAATAAATTTAAACGTTTATGAGAAGACATACTACTATCACATGTGCTTATTTCCCAACGTCATCTGATTTTGATAGTTGTTTACAATTTCCAGACATTAGAAAAATCCAAAACTATATTTATCCACTTCTACAAGCCTCATGGATAAGCCATATACCCACTGATATGTTTGCAACGCGAATTTTTAAATACAAGGGAGAAAAGGGAAAACTTACCTTTCTTATAAGGGAAGGCTCCCTCAGCCGCGTTGAAATATGCCAAAACTTCAATAAAAAAAACGAAAAAGGGAAAGATAAGAGGCATGAAACGGCCTTGCGAACGCCAGGTAGTTAATGACCTTGAGAGGTCAAGGAAAGGTGAGCTGGCAAGGCGTTAAATAACTAACGCACGATAAAAATAAACGAACTTTATTAACAAAAAGAAAGAAAACTCAAGGCGCGAAGAAAGTTAAAATAAAAAAGAAACTACGTCAGCGACGGTTATCTTAAATTTAAATATAATGTCCGTCACCAGGCTCCGGCTATACAGCCAGAAAAAAATCAAGCGAGGCTCAAAAAATGCAATAACAAAATAAAAAATAACAATAAATATAAAAATGCACAAAGGGAGAGAGAAAGTAAAATCACAGCACTCAATGGCTCAGCTGTCCTCCACTTCATAAAAAAAAAACAAATTACTGGGCACAGACTTCCAAAATCAAAACAAAAAAAAACCAAAACAAAACCAAACTGCTCTCTAGCTCAAGACAAACTGTCCCGACAAGTGCCGCTTACCTCTCTCCTTCCTCTCTGTGCCGAATATTCACAACGTATTTTCCGAAGTCGCTGACCTCGGAATAAGATGCCCTAATCTTTGGCTACAAGTACCGACAGGTTCCGGCCAACGGCCAGGAGCTTCGTCACAAGTTAGTTAGTATTCTCTGAAGTCAGAAATCAGACCCTATATGCAACGCTGTATGGCTCTACGTTAGCAAAATTTTCCAGATGCGTAAAGTGATAAAAATTGTCTTTTCTAGCTGTAGTCAAGATCACGCAAAGCAAATTAATGTAAGACATCCGTAGTCATCTATATACAATAACTTGACTAGCGATATTGGTTGTTAAAGCCATCGTTGTTTAGCCTTCTCCTATTGTTTAATCAAAACTGTATGTAAACTAATTCGTAATAACTATAACTTGTTATATTAATAAAATAAACAATCTTGCCTAAACAATGCTAAAAACAATCTGGGACATCAATATTGTTAACATACAGCCTTAAGTCATTCAATGTGAACAATTGAGCATTTCTTTTTACACATTCAGCTCATTTGTTATAGTTATTGAACTAACTAGTTAATTACGTGTAACATATCTTTTAAAGGAAAAATATATCATTTTTTATCCGCTCACGCTCAGTTACCTCCAATTAGGCTAACGAAGCAAGTTTTCTTTTCTCCCATTGGCCTAATCGAAAAAGGGCCCGCTTCAATGGAGAGCCGAAAAAATTAAAAAGTAGGGAGGCGCAACCGAGATTATAAGTATATGAAATAGTAAGCTTAATTCGAACCCAGTTCTTAAAAATAAAACAAAAACTAGCTAACTATGATGGAGAGTGGGAGAGATTGAGAGAGAGAGAAGAATAAATAAGTAGAATAAAAATAATCTAACTTCAAACTCTATTCTAAATCTATTTTCCTCTATCACTTATAGAAAATATATAGTATTTCGATCGAGCGTTGACGAGGTGCCTGTAAAATCGAATACTGTCTATACTCAAATATTCCTTTTTAATTCTACTTCTAGGTAAAGTCTCTTTGGCGTGCGCCTTCTTATAGAGCTGTACGAGAGAATCGCCTTATCGACTCTTTCTCTCCATCCTAAGTAAGATAAATTAGAGCAAATTGATTAATTTCTCGATTATTAGAAGTAAAACTCTATAATCAAAATCACACTCTTAAAGAAATTGATTGTGTAGTATCTACTGGACTTTACATATAAAAGGAGATTCTCATAATAGGAGGGGATAGTCTGTTATCAACCTGCATTTAAGAATAAGGTTGCC
The DNA here is from genome assembly GCA_030064505.1 of Chouioia cunea. Classification (NCBI taxonomy): domain Eukaryota; kingdom Metazoa; phylum Arthropoda; class Insecta; order Hymenoptera; family Eulophidae; genus Chouioia; species Chouioia cunea. The sequence continues at coordinate 21,945,823 of JAOPFQ010000002.1, forward strand.
TAAAAAACATTTGTAATTACAAGTTCAGTAAAATTTACAAACTAAAGAATGATTTCATTTATTGTTTTCAAATGGACGCAAAAATAGATGAACATTTAACATCAACTTGGCACGTTATATCTCATCACGAATAATTTTTTATAAATATATTTCAAATAGAAATTTCTTCCTATCATTGGATTAAAAAATGAATTTCTAGTAAAGCACGAATCTTTTCTAAAATTATGTGAAATATAATATTCCACCATATTTCGATTAAATTGTTAATATTCGGGTAAATTAAACGTTTTGTGTAGTAGTATCAATTCCTACTATAAAATATGTGGCTCATAGTACTAACTTATCGAATCAAGCTACATAGAAATATTTCGAGACAGGATTAACGTCTCTATTGGACGCATCACCCTGCTGAGCGATGCAGATAGCGCTTTGTTTACATGATGATGACCGAGCCCCTATTAAATATAAAAAAATGTTATTACGATTTATTACACAAAATTGTCCAAGAAATCGATTGAAACTAAAATTTTTTACATAAAAAATACGCGGTTTAAATAAATTGTTTATAATATTTTAATTAATTAATATTTTAGCGTAAAACTAGATACAAGTAACTACCATTGTTTAGACATTCGATATTCCAAATATAAAAAAAATCGGTGACCTTGTTCTGATTTGACCTTAATCTAATTTGTTTTCTATAATGTATATGGACAATGTTATGCTCCACAAAAGATAGTCCTTTTGTGACCGGAGGATTTATTAATGTAATCGGATAATGTATTAAAAGCAGCATGATGGGTTGTAGTGTAATGCCTAAAGGTGTTCGACGTTAACGATCTGGCCAGCTCGTGTGACTCGATAACAATAGTGGTATCACTGGTTCTCAAGTATCTCCTTACGGAATACCTCACGGGTGCCTGGCTCGACTAACCCAATTAGCGAACCATAACTCGGGTGTAATAACAAATATTCCGGTTTAACTCATTAAAGCCCATGCCAAACCTGGGTAAGATGAAAGAATAGAAAAAGATGCCAAATGGCGAGCAAAATCTTTGCGCGATGGCGCCAAACACTGAAAGAGAGGCCCTTCCAGCGAGTATTAGGAGTGGTTACTGACTTTGTCGTTGAGGGTGCTGAAGTTGGGAGCTACACATGACCCTCTATTCGTTAGCTAGTCACCAAAGGGTCGCTTGAATATTCGGATGGTCAGTGACGTGGTAAGTGACCGTCATCACGATCACTGGTGGTACCATGACCCCATTAAAGTAAGTACGGATGACAGCAAGAAGTTTAGCTCCTGGACCCTACCCTACATTGAAGTTAGCTCGTAAAGGGTAGTTATGAACTGACTTGTGCGCGCTTCAGAATTTTGGTATCTTTGAGGGGTTGGGGCGTAACTAAACTTTATTGCACTTTACCAACGTCATTTGAAAATGGAGCTGCAAACTGGTACAAAAATAACAAGCTAGGTTGGCGGCTATTGACCAATTTCACTATTAATTTTTGCTCTCATTTTTTCCGATATTTCTCTGATGTGAACTTGAATCGAGAGTTGATCCGTCGCACACAGGGTGAAGGTGAGTGCCTCAACAATTACATAACGGCCTGCAAGTGCATCTTCAAGCATAATCGGAGGCCGCCCTCAGCGACAACGCAGGTAAAGCGGATTATCGCTAACCTGCACCCCCAAGTACTAGAGATTTTTTTACGGTAAATTCATTAGTGATTTCACCGACTTTAAGTACTTTGGGAAGAAATGTGAAGCAGAGGCAATCGAAATTTAAGGTATGCACCATACCCGCTCGAGGACAAAATATTGGTGCCTGGTTTTGCCTATTTAGCAACGAAGGCCCAACCGAAAAAGGTCGCAGTAATATCTGTGTCTATGACGAAGGATAAATCTCCAAAAGTTTAGGACTCCTTCATTAAGCGGAAGAAGTCGAGGAGACGAAATAAGTCCCAGTCATTGGTTAGAAGTGGCAGTATGGCAACTGCTTCTACTTCGGAAGGCGGTAATTGGCCCCTAATGGTAAAAGCTGTTCAGCAGGTTCACCATAGGACCAAACAACTCGATACTTTTCCTAGGGTAAGTTTATCGAACCTTTCAAACGCTGCTCCATCGCTACTCCCACCGGTATGCCCGGGTGTAGGATAAGGTCAATTGGGTGTCCCGTTTTCAGGCAGCTGTTTCGTTTGTGGTATACCTGGCTATTGAGCGTCTACGAGTTCAACGTTCAAAGGGCAATAACGTTTCTTAAGTGTGAACAGGCCGGCAATTATACTAACAATTGCAGGGTCAGGCCTCGGATCAGGAGCTATCAAAACTGTGGTACTCTGAATTGCTTATTTTTAACCCGTACAAATCAGGTAGTAAAAAATCAAGTGGACGCAACAAGCCGCCCTACGGCCTCCGCAGACGTTAAGGGGGTTAGTAGAGAACGGCTTTGAGATAAATGTTGAGAAGAGCAAATGTAGCTTCTCCTCAGTAACATGTCCCGTCTATCTTCTCGATACTGAAGGTCCAAGACCGGATTCAGATCGACTAAAGCCAGTCCTCAACTACGCAATGACAGGAATCGTGAAGCAACTCAGACGTTTCTTAGGCATGATAGGTTGGTACGCCAGGTTTGTTGATCATGAGAGCGACATTAAGGTGCTACTTATAAAGCTCATTAAGAAAGATATGACTTCGAATTGGGACTCGGAGCAACAGGAGGCATTTGAGAGACAAAAAACAGCCTTCACTCAAGCCCTTCTCCTCGCGAAGCCAGATTTTATTAAGGAGTTTTTTTGTCCATTATGATAGTTGGTTCTATGCACTGGAAGCTTACCTAATGCAAAGGGATGAAGATAACTACGAGCATCCTATCTTTTATGCCAGTAGAGTGCTCAATAAATGTATTCTCTATCGAAAGTAACCGCTGACCGAAATGCCATACTCGGTCCTAAGTAAGATCCTCTCACTGTAAGTCTGCGTCCTAGAAGTTAATAACGGTAGGCAGGTGGTTAAGACCCACGTTTTCGAGCTGAAACGGTATTTTCCGCCGCGAACTCATAATAATCGAGGAGCCTTCTAGGGGGCTAATAATACGGAGGGATATCTGTTGTGCTGTCCACATGTATATATATATTTATTTACTATTTTGTTTTATGGAAATACCATTCCAGGTATAGAATGGTGATCTTTGATAAGGACGTGGAGCTGACCGGTAGGTTGTTCGTGGAGAAACTGCCCGTCTTATCCAAGGATGAAGTAGCCGATAGGCAGGCTATTGAGCTGCCCATCAAGACATCAGCAGACCAAGAGATCCCAGTAGAGTGCCTCAAGGCGATAGCTGGTCAGCAGTCAACACCTGATGATGACCTCTCTACCGATTCCGCTATGTGGGAGATAGAAGAAAGGATCCGTTTGCTTGTCATCAACTAGGTGGCTCCCTTAGAGCTGGAGAAGGATGAAACGGAGAAAGAGCTGATGAATGTGGTGGCCGCTATAAGTTTCCCCTCCATCAGCATTGAAGAGATCGCATCTTCTGCCTCGTCACATGCCATCGGCTTAAGTTTGGTAGACGAACCAAACTCCCATGATCATCTACAACCTCTGGAAGAAAGGAATGAAGAGGGGAATGAGTAAACCGCGGGTAGAGTATAGCATGTCAATGTCGTATGTCGGTCGTGACGAATTTTTATGTCGAAACCATTTTTACCATTTTAGTCTCAAACGTGTGATAAGAATCAAAACTTCAAACAATTATTCAACTATATTAATTTGTTATATAAATGACAATTCCTGCATTATAAGTTTTCCAATATATATACTGTCAATATATTAATATTTTATACTTCGCAACTGTTATATGCCCCGCAGTGGATACAATATTTTTTATATTATGTCGAGAATTCTATAAGATGACAGTACGATAATTCAACGATAGGATAAAGAGAGAAAACAGTAAATTACTTATAATTCAATTACTATTTGAGACACATGTTTTGGAATTAATGATAGTTTCAATGATATTCGGAAGCATCAAGAAGAATTAGAAGATGTGAAATTTCGGAAAGGTGAAGTAAAATTTGGGCTGGAAAAATGTATCCAGACGAACATATGACTGGCAGTAATTTGTAACAAACGAGCTTGACCTACTTGTCTGTGAAATGCTTTGAGGCCAGTGATCACTTTCAAATGATGACCAATACTATCTATCTAAGTATTATAGCATATAATGACAATACTATCTAAGTAAACAGTATTTTTATTCTCGCTATAGTATTGTGTGCAATCATTGACTCTTAAGAGCGCGGTTCAACAAAAAATCTTTCATTGTCTCTACTCCTCTCTCTCTCTCTCTCTCTCTTTCTTCTTCATGATTATATAAATCAACGTACGCACAAAGCTATGTCAACTGAGTGCCCTTTTTTCGTAACTCTATTCTTTTAGGCAATAAAATTCGTGTCTTTTTACTTCATTTCGGATATTCTTGATAAACCTACAATGATTTACATACCGATTGAGCTTGGTAGATAAGCACCATAAAAACAAAGTTTGTTTTTGTGCGAGTAGCGTAAGTCAATGAAAATAACGAATTGGAGATAAGTGCGGCATTTTCAGTAGACAGAGTCTGTCGTGAGTTTCGTAAAAATGTATACGATAATTATAAATACGATATTTTTTCATAACGAGTGGTATTTTGGTTCTGTCCATCCCTTTGTTATACATAATATATTAAAATTTGTAAAAAAAATTTGATTCAGATTGATTTATTTATTTCTTCTGGAAATTGTACTCGCCATCAGGCGACACATACTCTTGCCGGTGGAGTAACCTCTGCGAGTCATTGCCGTCTGTTTACCTACATTTGCTGACATCTGGCCTATCGACGCCTCCGTGGGGATAAGGACTAGCGCACCACCCAGAGCCATCGGAATCACCATCTCCAATCAACAAATCATATTCATCATATTACGCCTATCTACCCTGAATCGGGAGTATTGTCGACGACATAGCATTCGCTACATCGGTCAGACACCTTCCAGCACAAAGATTTCAAAGTAGTACTGTTATTTTTTGGGATTGTAAACAAAGACAAAGTAAAACCCATTGTTTGACTCAAATTGAAAGCGAATCACCCTTTCGGCTTCATCATTGTTTTGACAATATAAAATCATTATACTGTTTTTTAAGACATCATTTTGGAAAGAGTAAACTGATGAGTCGACGTTCAACTGACCCGAAGACATTTTTGTTGTATTATATATTATAATTTACAATAAACCAGAATAATTTTTAAAAAACAATAACAATTTTTGCTATACTACATAATATCTTTTATTATACGCACTCCTGTAAATCCGTTCGACATCACTAAAGTTCTAGACATTTCTAATACGTACTAATATAGATGATGCGCTATGCTAGTGTACTCTATTCGGTGCTCTATGGTTTATAAACTATATGGGACAGGACAGGGCAGCAAAGGAAAATAAAACATTAATTCAAACTGAGGTTATCACGAGGCTGCCCCGTTAATATCTAAAGCTATTGATTTTCAATAGTCATATGTTTTACTAGCTATTTCAGATGTACGTAAATGAGACACTTTCTAAACGTGATTTTCCCAAGCTATAAATTCGGCCATGGATATGAAAAATAAACTTTTTCTAAAACTTTTCTTCCAGCTAACAAAGCAACCTTTACCAAATCCTTTGTATTCTTTTATTAGTGTACTTGTCGTTCCTGATTATATAGTAAAAGTGCCATCTGAGCCTAACAGATTGCTCCACAGATCTTTAGCTGTGGTGTTGTCACTATGGTCTATACTAAACCAATTTGACCTAAATAGTTTTTGAATCTCGTGTAGGCAAGAAAGACTAATAATAACCTAAACTAAGCTCGGCTATTGATAAACAGTACACTCTGAACTGATTTCGATCTTTTCATTTAAATCATTTAGAGACTTGCTTATTCTTCCTCTTTTACAGAAGAGACCTTCTCGTCGGCAAGCTCAATCTGTTATTGCACTTGATGAGATACTGAATACTTGAATACTAAGCCAGAATACTAATCATAATTTATCTGCCGACAGCCTCAACAAATACAACATAGTATTTGACAGTTACTGCTTTAACCAGTTGCAAATCATATCTTTTTTAAAGCTTTCCATGTTGAATTAAAATGTTCATTTCTCTTATATAGTGGTGTATACTCATATTAAGTATGGTGATCTGATTATTGTCATAGAAACTTTTTTAGACAAAAATATGCCCGATTCCTGTCTAGCGCTTCATGTTTTTAAATTTTCCTACTGGATCGTATTAAACAAGAGGAAAGTGTTGATTTTTATACGAAGCTTTGTTATAATGTCAAAATCCTCACTAACTTTGATCGCGTATATGACAATACGTTTGAATTTACTATAGCTATGATTAAGAAGGATAAATTTAAACATTTCTTTGTTATAGGCCTTAGAACAATTTTGCAAACAGGTGTTTCGACGGGAAATTGAATGCCCTTTCAGAATCTGGGCTTAAAATTGTGATTGACTACGTAATAAAAAAGTTTAGGCCAATTAAAAAGAAAAAAAACGTGAACATTTTTGCAAATAATCAAATTTGCGATTTTTTTAGCAATGTTACCGTGAAGGAATCATGATATTTTTAATATTTATTTAAACTCTGAAATGTTATGTGATGTCGGGATAAATGTATATGCGTGCGCGAGCGCGTGTGTGTGTAGGTGTGTGTACCATCCGTCAGAGAACGAGACTTTTTTTTTCCTCTTTCCTTGTGTTTATGGGACACCACGAATGTTCAAAGTGACTGTTGGTTCCTTTTTTGAAAATCACGAAGTGGCCTAGTGTTCAAATTATAATTTATAGCTCATCTGATAGTATAAAAAACTTAAAGTTAAGGGAGGAATTTTTGGAAAAGTATAACTGAAAATTTCCGTCGTTATAACTAAAACACAAGGCCAAAATCATTGTAGGGCCTAAATAAAGTGAGACGATCTCCTAGGAAATCCATAAAGGGAAGGTATAGAAAAAAATATAAAAACTAACTTTTGGACGGATGTTTTGTTTTGCTTTGACTTACGTTTTCACTTTTTTAAATGAATTTTTCTAGAAATCATAAAGAAGGAGAAAACGGAAAGTTGTTCAGCAAAAATAAATTAAGTAACTTTTGCAATCTTTATACGCGGGAGAGCGAGTAGGAAGGATACAGTTCTTAAGGGACGTATCTACGTTGGGCCACCCAAAAATTTCCACAATTTTAAGGCGTGTTTTCCCGAGTTGTGGAAATTCTGAAGGCCCAGGTGACCATTTAAGTCCCAAATAATTATAAGCCAACCCCTAGAGTATCGAATGGGAGTTAATTATTTTGAGGATAGAAAGCCCTCTCTTGCAAGAGGGTTAGTTACTCGAAGAAGTGTGCTCCAAGGAGAAATCCAAGAATGCCGAAACGTAGAGCCAAGGAAAAAAATGTAAGTTTAACAAAAATAAATATTAATACTTATAAAATAAACCATTTGAATTAGCGACCCTGCCTCTCACTTTCCCAATTCCTGGTTAGTCGGGTTGCCCTTTGGAATCAATTCTTATTAACCTGTAGTTACTAGTACTGTACCTGTATTACTTCTAAGCGTGGTCAATGATAGAGAGGTGGACATCGTTGCTGCAAATAACGTCAATGAGGTGGTCAATGTCACCTAGCGATAAAAATCCAGAAATCAGGAGAAATATCTCCTTTAACCCTTGCGGCATACATTTTTCAGGGGAATGAATTTTCATGATAATTGTCATACAGAGGTTTCTGGGGTCGCTGATTACAAATTTGAATTCAAATTCTGACAATTCAAGATGGCGGCTCCAAGATGTTCGGCCAAAATCTTAAATTTCTTTGAATATATTTCTGAAGATTGGTTTACAGGGGATTTTAGGCTCGCTGATCTTGAATCTGAATTCCATATTGCAAATATTTCGAATATTGACATATAAAGAATACAGGGAATTCATGTGAAGCCTGTAATCGAAAAAATCATCGAACAGATAATTTTTTCAATATTTAATATTCCTAACGATACGGAGTCTGTCGATGGATTTGCTGATTCCGATCAAGATTAGGATAACATAAATTTGGAGAGAATGAAAGTGATAATGATTCAGATGAAGATGAAGGAGAATGTTTTGGTCGTGAAGTATGGAAGAAAAAAGAAAAACAAATAGATGATAATCCATTCACTGCTGATTTTTGGCAAATGTCCCCGATAACGTACAATCGCCATTAGAAATCTTTTTATGCCTTTTTCTTGAAGATATATTGGATTAACTAGTTCAGCAAATAAATAAATACATACAAGAGAAATCACAGTAAGAGCAATTGATGACAAAAGAGAAGTTACTGATTTTTTTAGGAATTAGCATTCTGATGGAAATACAAAATTGCCTTCCTATTGTGATTATTGGTCGAGTGACAAAAATTGAAAGATCCATTCATAAGTTCATTGATGCCTGTTGTACGTTTTGGATTCATATGCGGTAATTTACATATCTCCGATAACAGCACAGAAACTAAAAAAGGTGAGTCAAATAACGACAAATTGTATAAGTTGAGATCGTTATTAGATAGACTTCAAGAAACTTTCGAAGCCTGCTGAAATCGAGGCATATATCAATCTATTGATAAATTCATGATAAAATTCAAAGGTCGAAGTAGCTTGAAGCAATATTTGCCAACTAAACTGATAAAACGAGGATATAAATATTGGGTTCACGCAGATGAATCAAGTTGCGTATGTGAATTTCAAGTTTATACCGGTAAAACTGAAAGTCCTGAGAAACTATTGGGAGGACAAGTTGTTAATGATTTGACGCGTAAATTTGTTGGTAAAAATCACCATGTATATTTTGATAACTTTTTCACCGGCGTTGATCTATTGATTTCACTAAAAGAAGACAAACTATTTGTTTGCGGAACTATACGTTCCAATCGTACTGGGTTACCTAAATCTACAATGTTTGATAAAGAAATTAAATATGACCAATACGATTTTTGAACATACCATGTTGTTCCATACCGTGAACATAACAACGGTACCACCGTACCGCAAAGGGTTAAGCAACCTGTACGCACCACTTGCTAATGAAATAAAAGTTCTAGGCAAAAAACCGTGCATTAGATGAGTGAAATCATCTTATCGGATAATTCGTCTCACCCGTGACTTCAAACTGGTGTCACAGTTACATGTCGCTCATACTTTTTGCGGCTTGATTAACGCAAACCCTTTAAGAATAATCTCTTTACTAATAACTGACTATTATTTTTATAATAGTGTTATAACGTCCAAAAATACAACACTTTCATTATATACAATAAACTGAGACCACCGTATCATTATTGCAAAGATAGAATCTAACGGGAAACGATTAAGAAATCTAGTTTTCCCTAATAATTATACTTCTACCTTAAATGCTGAGACCACTATCGTGCGTCAGGCCTGTACAGAAGCGGATGGTACGAAACTACTTTATACTTTTTCAAATATTCATGCATACGGTTTAATACATCCGCTGGTGTGTTTACGATATAAAAAAGCTAGTAACAACTCGGCCAAAGCTGATGATGCATTCTTCTGATTTTGTCATGCAATTGTAGAAAATTTCAAATTAATATTATTTGTTGGTTGTCTAATCTCTGTATAATCATAATTTACAGCATCCTTATATTAAAATAATTGTTAACCGGCGTGGAATGCCTGGCAAAAGTCAGACAATAAAAGATCAATTTGTTTATTAGTAACTGTTTTATTTTTTACATAATTCCTTTTAGCTCGATACACTTGGTTCAGTGTTATTCAAATATATGTTTTCTTTTCAAAGAACATGATTTTTCAGAGTTCTAAAAATGGATATTTGGTTCAGTCATGATCTCTTCGTTGACTTAAACCTCCAGTCATTTCGTTAGGTCTAGAAAAAAGAAATCATTTTCGTAAAAACTCTGTAATCATCTTGAAAATGTTGTCAATCAAATACTGAACAAGCTGCTGACCTAAAATTATGAATATAAGCTTATTAGGAATAATATTATATGATGCTAGTGTAATGTCGCTCTAGTGATAACGTCTCTGTCGTGCTCGAGATGTTTCAGCCGACCCTCGTAAATATAATTGATGAGAATGAGACACAACGAGAGCATTTTTTATTAGCTTTAAACTAATAAATAATACCATATGATTTACCTATTAAAAATGGTTATTAAGTGTAATTGGATATCTCAATTTTGTCGTAAATAAAATTTGTATTGATATGTGTTAATAATTGTTTTCATACTGTTCGAGAAAGTACGTCTCTAATATAGTTAGACCAAGTTAATTTAACTAGGTATTCGCTCTATTCTTTTGAAAAAAGTGCTCGCAAACTTTTAGATCTATTAGATATTTTATGAGATACGTAAAAATTATTAATACATGATCCAAGCCGAATGTCACATACCAGAAGACTGTTATTTATGCAATACGAGAGTATCAGGTTCGAATATAAAAAGTAATTGTAAAATACAGTAAGCAACTGCTTTGTCAGTAACAAGAACGTTATACTCAGAAGTAATTGTTGTTGAAACAATGGATATGACTTCGTCGACGAATAGTGATTAGGCTCAAAATACCTCAATAAAAGAGGGATCTATAAACAGAGATAATAAAAACGTGAGAAAAGAAAATATTGATTTTAGAACAGAAACTGATACCGATGGGAGTCAATAGTTCATACCATCAAGACAAAAAGAGTTTACACGATTAAATCAGGAATCGTTTATGCCATCAAAGCAGGAAAAAAATCAGGTCCAGTCAATTTCTTCAATTAGACTTAATTGAATGATCGTGTTAGAAAAATGGGGTTTTCAAATGATTCGGTCGTATTTCTTGCCGAGGAGTTGAAGGCGCAAGGAATAATAGAATTTGAGACGAAATTTGCTGTTTAGAGACCGAGAAAAAAATTATATAAAGTTCTTGAAAAGAATGATGATGATTCATTAGTATACTGCACATATATCCTTGGTTTGATTTGGTTAGTTTGAATTAATACCCAAAGTTTAGAAGCCGGAAGAATTGAAACTCTTTTTAGACTTATAAAAACAGAGTATCAAGGCGCTACTGCTACGTAATGGAAATAAATATGCTAATATTTCCATGCTTATGGGTTAGCCAAGAACCGAAGAATCGTTACAATTAGAAATAATGGTCGATAAGAGAGACACGTGATCAAGGAAGTCACGACATGGTTCAGTAGCCTTTGATTGACTGTTCAAAAATAGTACTTTTACTACTACATATGAAACTTGGATTGATAAACAGTTCGTTTTTTCAAAACTAAAAAAAAAACTCAAATTCGACGGACTTCAAATCCAAAAAGTAAAATAAATTACGTAGACAGCTTAATAATAAATTGATAGATATATACAGTAGACTTTTGAAACTAAACTTATAAATAAATTATAAATAATATTTTTCGGTACCCGGTTATTTTATATTGTTTTATTAAGACCGCGTAAGTCTTGGGCCAAATTTAACAGCAGATACATATTTAGTGGGTCAATTTACTAGAAAAAAAGTATATTAAAAACTTTATCTTAAATTTTGGTAAATATTACAGAATTCAAAGAAATTCCTTGTTTTTTTATTAATTTTTGCAAATTAAAAAAAACGTTAGTTGATGGATCAAATACGACACCAAATTCGTGTTTTGCAGGTCTAATTATATGTAAAAATGATATTTAGCATGCATGCTTTGCTTGTTAACCTAGAAAATATCGATAAATTCGCTTATTTCTTTTTTGATTAATTTTTGCAATGAAAAAAACTGGTGAATGATGGACTCTAGAGCTGGATTTGTGCTCAGCAAGCTATAATACAGAAAAATATATTGCGTGTCTAGGGTTTTTATGTGCCAGTATTAGTAACAAATATAAATCGATGACTACACTATTCTGTGAATATACTAGCTTGGTTATTCTGCATTCATCTCAATAAAACAGTTGAAAGCCACCCGGTACAGTCGCAGATCTTAGTTGTTTCTATAAATTCTTTTTATACATCTATTTGATCTTTATGTCAAGTAGATACAGATTCATGTAGAAAACATCTCCATAGTTTTGAGTAAAGTTAGTTCTGTTATGTACAATAACTCTGAGCCATTTAGAAGCTGACTTATCCTCGTAAATTTTGACTTGGAGATTATGAGTAGAATAGCTAAAGAATCAGTTCAAGATTGCGTTATCCATATCTATATTTTAAATCTCCACGTCGTTTGCATGTTTAATTTTTAAATGGTCAATTACATCGTTCGTTGTGAAATAGTCATTGAAATTTTTACTAATACTTTCAAATGAAGTATTTTATGCTTGAATTATTACACCTAACTACCGTACGTATGATGTTAGTACGTAACTAATGCGTATCTAAGTAGTAGGCGGTTTAGTAGTAGCATCGCTCTATTGAACTTTCTGATGCTTCAGATTATACGAACATTTTTTTTAAATTCAAACAAGTTTATATAAAAACTACAAAATTATTTGAATCATTGTTGAATATGTTAAATGATTATTTCAGTAATATTCGTAAATAATTTAATACTGTGTTACGTTCGTTCAATAATATTAACTACTTGATTAACTATGTATAGTCGGTTATATTGAATAAAATATATATGTATATTTGCAGTGTGATTAATTAATGCAAATTTATCTTAGTGTATAAAAAGATTAATATGAAGAAGAGAAGGTACATTTTTCCAAACAATGCAAAACTTTAAATTCTCTGAATCTTCCACATTAGCGGACATATCCTAGAAAATCCCTCAAACTTAACTACACAAATATGACGTAGATTTTTGGTACCAAACAATAACATTTTGACATAACGATCATTTATCCGTATCACATAGAGGTCGAACTGATATTTTTATCCAGTTAAATGATCAAATTAACAAAATAGCCTTTTTTTTATTCGATTGGAAGTAAAATAAGTTTGTGTCGGTTAATGTGAAAAAATGGACTATTTAACATAATTGGAGACAATGTTGATTAACATAATGACTTATCCAGTATTAATCATGATATGTATCTTATAAAAGTTGTGGTCAATGGAAAATTATGGATTTATCTTATTTAATTTTTTATATTTAAACAAATATTTTATATGTATAAAAGTATTAAACGAATTACTCGAAGGATGACGATGAGTCCCTATATAGATCGAGAAAGAGTAAATCGTGATTTTATATCTTTGTATTTGGCGGAGGGGCAGATGAAAGGGCTACTTAAGACTACTACTAGTCAGTGAAGTGAGAATAAATACATTGCAGTCAGACAGATTTCCTTGTAAGGAGCGTCGATTGCTATTTTCGGCGCAGGCCAATATGGATAAGAGGACCCTCGATTTCTTATACCTCGCCACTCTTCACTAGCTGTTGAACGATCGACTACTTGAGAGTGTCACTTGGTCATATATAATTCTCACGGTATACTTATTAGTATAATATTTTTTTCTACTCAGTGTTGTAGTAAATTAATTGTTGTGAATAATAGAATAAAGCAAATTGATGAGTGCTTATCCGATTTCCTTTACAGTTTGCTTCACTTTTTTCTATTGTTGTGCTTTAGACCTTTAAAAATGGTATTCACACATTAATAGCGTACATGATTATACAAAATAAAAATTAGTTTATTGTCAGTGTCACGTACACTCGATCTGAATGCTTTCTGACTTGTGCTAATCAACGATTCGTTTAAGGTAGTATATATTCAATAAGTGATTGATGTTTCAGAAAATTTTCAAGATAATCATTTAAAATTAAATTAAACATTATTGAACCCAATTTGGACGAACTTTTGGAATATTTGTAAAAAACTAAGGATTCGATTTTGACAAGTATTTTTAAAGGATTTTTGTTATTTAACCTCTTTTAAAACACTACTACATCATTTATTTGAGTTGGCTGTCTGTAAAATTTTGTGATCATTTATTTCATATTACTGTACTCATACAGAATCCCACTTATTATTTCTAAGCAGTAAAATTACTCTTCCGGTTTTCGTTCGACTCGTTTATCAAATATATAAGAATTTATAACGTTACATTTTTATTCCATAAATTCAATTTTCTCTATCTTTAATCGAATAATTCATCAACTAAATAAAATAGGTTAATAAAATCCACTTTTAAATTTTTTATAACATTAATCACAAACCAGTACTGATATCTGAATGTACCAATAACAGTATATTAATCTTCAAACTAGAAGACTTTTGAAGTGATTTCGAGCCAAGACTTAAACATATTGGTATTTATTTTATTTTGGATTTGTAAATTATTAAATGCATAGAGAAGACTTATGTCTACCTATTTTCAAAATTCTAGATTATTTGTGTTATGAATCCTACGTGAATTCAAATGTAATAGTTACATCAAAGTTGTAATAGAAAATTGATAAAAATAATTAAAAAGACTTTATTATAGTGAATTATAAAAGTTTGTGTTAAGTTTAGCTTAAAGATATATGTGAGATTTACTTATTGATTCGCATATATTATCTGATTACAGTAATGTTTTCCTAAGTTTCGAAAATTACCGAATTTTTAAATTGGTTATTCTAAACAAAATTTTATCATTAAACGTCAGGGATGAAAGATAATCAACTCCGTCACATGAAATAATTCGCATATATTTTATAAATCAAATCAAATAAGACGTGAAATTAAATAATGTTCTGTTATAAACAAATCGCAAAATAATGCATACATTAAAAAATTAAATACAAAATTTGAATGGTCAAATAAAAAATTGATTAAGCCCTCTTCTTAAATGGTTTTAAACATATTCAATAGTATTTGTAATTAGTTTTTAGAAAACCATTTAGATAGAAATGGTTTCTTTCATTTTCATAGGACTCTGTGTCAAAATCCGTACCTAAATCTCACATATTCGTGACTTAATCGTGTGAAAAATTTTAGTTATCATATTCATATTATTTTTAAATAAATGATTGATTACAAATCTTTAAAAATTTGTTTATTATTTCTAATGTATAAAAGTAAATAATAACGCGTTTATCTACAACTAATACCAAATTACTACATTCTTAAATTTAATTTTGCATACAAAATTTGCCATCTACATATAAACTCTATAGTTAGCTTAATATTATTTTTATTCAATAAATAACATACTGAGTTAGCTTCACATAAAAATATAAACTATTTTTTCATAAGAATAGGAAAATGAAGATCTGATAGTTAAATTCAAAGCGTAAAAACGCGAATTCGTACTTATTATTCAAAATTGTAAATTGTTGGCTAAAGAGCACGGCTTTTGATCTTGTATATTGTCAACATACTCATACGAAGCCCAAAAACTCTCTTTATGTTCCTAGTTCATTTAAATCTATTTTTTAGTAATAATGTTCATAATGTTATCAAATTAGCTAATCTCATAATATAAAAGTGTAAAAGTTAAAGTTTCAATTTTTTCAACTAAACTTAAAAAATAAATAGTAGAGCATGTCAGTAAAAGTAAAATAATTTTGTTTAGTCTATTATACTCTTAAGGACGAAAATGATAGAAATCAATATATATATTTAAAGATATAATGTTCGCAATGATCATAAAGGACTCCTTTGACCTCATATGCTTGCAGTACTTCTTTTCGACTTATGTTCCTTCATTTTGATTTGTTCTGCAATTGCACATTAACTCTCAAAATGATCCTTTTACATCCTTGTCACACAATGTAGTATTTTATTTAATCGAATTTCAATTACTTTAAGCTAGAAATATTTTAATTATCTTTTCTACTTCTAAATTTAATTTAACAGAAAAGAATTATCCCAAAATGTACGTTATTCACTTTCATTATATGAGGCTTATCCGGAATGTATCTAACTTGACGTATAGATGCCAATTGTTGTTTCAGAAGAATGATTATGATAAAAAGCAGTAACTTTATAAAGCTCAAATTTTTAATTTCGCTACACTACTTTATTTAGTATTTGTTAGCAGCCATAAATAGTGAACCCTTTAATGAATTCGTAAAAATGGAAAAAATTCATCATCGTTATGTGATGCAATAAATCCTTTGAAAGGTCTCAGTGCAATCGATATCAAAATACAGTTAGATTCCACTATGTATAAGTCTGCTCCTTTGTTAATAACAGTAAAATATTGGATGGCAGAGTTTAAACGAGAAAATATAAACTGCCAACATGAACGTCGCAGTGGTGGACCAAATAAGGTGACAACGACCAAAATGGTGAAAAAGTTTTTAAAATGGCATTGGATGACTGCCAGCTAAAAGTACGCGAGCTAGCAGATACGGTCAACATTAAAAAAAAATGTTATACATCATATACTGAATGAAAATTTGAACATGAAAAAGCTATACGCAAGATGGGTGCCGTGATTACTCACAATGGAATAAAAATAGCGTCGTAAGGATATTTCAAGCGAGTATTTGACGAAGTTTTACAGCAATACAGTAACGTTAAAGAGATCGATTAAAAATACCACTAGTCTTTTGTAGAAGAGAAGTATATCCCTCAGTTTCATATTGAATATAATAGCGGAAATATATTTCATGAAAAAAGATAAGACTCACAAAGAAATAGTCAACGATATATTTCACAGCTTGTGAACATTAATGAAAATCAATATTTTGTTGGCATAGTTAAAACAATAATACAATCTTCAAGGCAGAATTAGTCTTGGTTAAACAATGGAATAGTAAATTACAGAATATAAATTTTGTTAAAAGTTATTGTTATCGAAATGTTATTAAAGGAATTTAAAGAATTATAGAGAACTCAAAATAAAACTTTGGAAATAGCTCATTCACAATGCAACAAGGGCTTTGTTAGTATTATGCAAAATTATTTTATATATGTGCACACTATACCAGTATGAATGGCTGAGTTTAAAACAGTGAAACCCAAACCATGTTTAATGCTAGATAAAACATCTTTATCATCAAGAATAATATAATTGCTACTGAACTGACAAAATTACATTAATAGTAACAATTTAAGAAATAAATTCTTGTACAGATCTTGTCGAATTGGAGAATACACTAAAAATGAAGGATCGTAATCGTCTATTTTAGATGTCCAAGGTCTCATCGAATAAATGATTATAAATACAAAACAAGAATAAAGAATTCCCGTTATAATTTTATGCATTTTCAGTTTTATCTATAAATAGATACTAATAATTTGGTATCTGATATATAAAATTGCAAATATTTAAAATATCATATAAGCAAGCGTATTAGCAGTTATAATTATTAAATGAAATTAATAATCTCCAAATATGTTGGATGTAAAAAGAAATATTACAAAGTTATATTGTCGAAAGCCAAACCAACATGGCGTAACGTTGAAAAATATAAAATTTCCAAGATATATAAAAAATTATTTTTACATGGATGTAAAATTATCATATAAAGTCTAGAACAATAGTAATTGAATAATTTCTATCATAAATGTATAACTAACCATAAGCGATCGGGGATACGGTATCATCACATATTTCCTATGTTCTGATTTCAAGGCGACTCAAATTTTTTAATAGCGCACCTGGTCTTTACCTACGTAACTACTATTGGTTTTAGATTATACAGTTATGGATATTTTTTCATATTACTAATTTAAATGAATGATCACATACCTAGTTGATTAAATCGTTAGTTTTTTCTAATTTGTTCTGTCATTTTTGTAGCATTTTTACGTTTTGAATATAACTATTACTTCTGCTGGTTTAACGGGATATTACTGAATTTTTTCTATAATTAGTACGTAGTGTAAGGTTAAATCGAACTAGGATTTTACCTAAATATAAGTGGGACTGATACCTTACCTTTAATATGGTGAAATGGATTAAGCCTGGTAATATGTTTATTTAAAACATAAGAAAACGTAATACAGCAATTAGACGTGTCTACCATTTATCATTTGTAAAAAAATCATAAAAACACATTTAATCAAATACCATTGAATTTCATTCAGCAATGATTGAACTGTATTAAAAATGCTCAATTAGATAGTATTGGATAGATTATTTATTTGTCAGTAATTGAAATATATAAAAGACATTTGATAAAATATACCTGCCTATTTATTTATTCAAAATTAAATAAGATGCATGAAAAAACATAGAATAAAATGTGATTCAATTCATTCCTATTTCATTGAATGTTATAAAAAACTATTCAAATATTTACGATTGTACTACCATTTAATTGGACAATCATTAAAATGTATAAAATATTATTCAATGCAATATGATTAGGCGGTTTCTTCTTGAATAATTAAAATATAAAATTAAATTTTATAAAATACAATTATACATGCATTTATTAAAAAATACTTGCAAAGCATATGAATGTATTCAATGCCACTTTCACTTTTCCATTTACGTATAAAATTGTAACCTCGATTTGAAATGGTTATTGCAGCTCAATAGATAAACATTTATATGAAAATTTCAGGGTTGCGAATTAAAATCCCGATGTGAGCATTTGTAAGTCTATTTCTATTGTGTAAATATATATGAAACCCAAATAGATAAAATAATATTCAGTATAAATATGTGATTAATTCATATGATTTCGCTGTGAAAATTATTGAAGTCTATAAATATTAATATTGAATAAAAATTATAAATTAATTCGTAATAAGTTTTTCGAATTGACTATCTTGGTAGGCCTGTACTTTGTACACCGTGGCCTACTGGCGCTCTGCGCTTAATATTCCACTACTCCCATCTAAGTCTTGGTTTGTTTACTGGTGCCAGTGATGAGGGGGGGGGGGTTTGATTAAAACACCAGTAAGCCAACCTTCTCTCGGTTGATAATGCACATGTGCGCAGAATGATAGATATCTAGTATTTTTGTCTGTGCACACAGTACACAAACGACGTGTTCATATACATTGTGAAAGGACACTACTTGTAGCATATAGTTTTTATCAACTGATTTGTAAGTTCCACCAGAGAGTGCTGATGTCAGGATAAAGAGTTATACTGAGATCACATAGTATAAAACGGAAAATTTGAACTAGTTTATAAAATTATATTACTATCAGGAACGTAAAAATAGAAAATGTCTAGTAAAATTAAAGTAGGTTTTGAATAAATAAAATATGTAGATGGAAAATCTCATCCTTTTAAAGGTTGTACAATTCTTAATTCTAGTCGCATTTTATTTTCTGCATTTTTTAAAAATACTTCAAAAGGAAATCATTCTTTTGCTTTATGTTTATTATAATTTTTTTTGACAATTTTCCGTCGTGAAATAAACATATACCCTGCTAAAAAATCACGTAATTTATTTCCATTAGGGTATTTTTAAATATTTGATGTAAAAAAAGCTTTAACAATCATTATACAAAATAATTTTACCAGCAGATGTATCGCATTCTATAATCGTGCACATTTTTTCATCAACTTTGTTTGCAATTACTCGATTACTCGTTATTACAATTTCTTTTCAGCAGCATTGATTTCTTATAAGTTCCCTTTCATAAGTACAGTATATGGATTATGAGTGTTTGTTTCGGTATAATTCTCAATTTCACCGCACAATGGGACACTTTTGCTCGGATATATGAATTATAACATAATTGTTTTAAATCTTTCTTATTCACTTTTTTTAAAGTATATGTTCTGTCTATTATCTTTGTATATATTTGTAATATCATAAGTTCCATTTGTACATTTCTATAACATATTAATATATAAATCAAGGATAGGATTCATTTTATTTATATAAAAATTACACCCACCTTAAGCTAATTTTCTTGTGGTTTATTATTTTAAACTTAAATTAATTTCCTGCTTTTATCATATCTGATACTGTAGGCAGAGCAACCGGAAAGAATAAAATATTTAAAATTATATGAATTGTCAATAATATTATATAATAAATAATTATAACAATGGTGACACTTTTTTAGATTTCATCACTTTCTAATTTTTATAAATATTTTAATTGCCATGATTCATACTTCAATCATTTATTTTATTCATATAATGCTTCTATAACTGGTTTATGATATCTGTGCCATTTACAGACAGATTTGACTATTTTCAAAAGTTTCAGAAACTCAGAGAAAATTAAATGAAATCGCAGTAAATATGAATAATTGTTGTACTATTATTTGATGATCAAATATAATTAGTATTTCATCAATGTGAACTATATATGTATTAATATACATATAATATATTTAAATAATATACGATGATTCGAATATTGCATAAGAAATAATAATATACTCATCTAAAATTTGCACTTTATTACTAATTTGGTTTTCTTCTGAGAAAAGAAATTTTTCTCGAATATGGCATGTGATATTTCTTATACAACGTATAAAAGCTCGTTTTAGATTAAATAGTATTTTACGGAAATTCAAGTTAAAAAAAGCATAAAAATCGTCAAAACGAAAATAAATATTCTAATTTGGTTGATAAAGCAATGTGTTAATTAACTTTGCAAATGGAAAAACTTATTTTAATGAATGTATCAATAAAGAAAAGTTGTCACAAAAAAAAGATTAAAAATAATAAAAAAAGGTTAAAAAATGAGCTTTATTTTCATAATATTTTGCTACTCCTACGAGATTTTTAGAATAACTAATATACCAATGGTCTTCATGTTGAGTCAATAGAAGACGTTATTAATCTCAACTCAAAACGTTTCTGGAGATAAATTAATATTAATAACCCTCTATACCTTTTTTTGAAAAGAAATATTTCAATAAAAATCCTAACTTTTTATTTAAATGATACTACGTTTTTAATAATAACATACTAAATGTTATTTAAATTGTGTTTAAAAAATAATCATAAAGTAACGAATATTATACTATGTTATAAAAGACCAAAAATTTCTACATTATTTTCATTGCATTAAGTATACTAATCTCCTTACCATCTATGAATTTGAAAACAAAAATAATAGATATACTATTATAGACTACAATATATATATATATGTATAACATATTAAAGAAATAAAAATATATATACTTTTTGTCCATGTAGATTAAAGTCATGAGTGCTATTTTTTTTTCAATTTAAACTCAGGTTATTTACATTTCTATTCATTTTTCTTAATTTAACCTGAACTATTTTACACAATAAAACCTGTATTATAATGTTTTCGAAATTTATGAAAGCGTACTACAAAAATTTATTTTTATATGGATACATATTTTTGCAAATAAAGAATAAATTTGAACAATCTAATTTATTAATTAATTAAAAATGTTTAAATTAAGTAATTTAATCTTTATGAAGACCTAGGAATTACATATTAAAATTATGTTGGATATTAAATCTTATATACTTTATTAGAATGAATACTAACACCAACAGCCTATAATTATTTTTTATTGCAGGTAATATATCCTACATAAATAGTTTATTGATAATAATTTTTTCTTTTTTTCAGATAATCCGATAATTGTTTAAGTGTCAAGGATGTGTGACGATGATGTTGCGGCCCTTGTCGTAGACAACGGATCTGGAATGTGCAAGGCTGGATTTGCTGGAGATGATGCTCCCCGAGCTGTTTTTCCTTCAATTGTTGGTCGTCCAAGACATCAGGTATAATTGCTACATCGTCTTTAGTAATTATAACTAACGATTAAGATTCGGTCAATTTTGAAACCGAACTACCTGATACATATATCGATAAAAAAAATATACACATGCACATACAATGCGAAACTATGTACAGAAAACTGTCTACACTTATCTAATCTCTTACTGATTTTTAAGTCTTTAGGTATATATCTAAAAGCTCCTTTTCAAAATATGTAAGGACCTAAATATACACGGTCTTATCGTATAATGTTTCATAACTAATTTTTAGACAATTTTCATTTAAAAATAAATACTTCATAAAAAATTGTTTGATCAATTCCTTGACAAAATTATTAACCAAACCTAAGTTGATATGCAACAATACGACTGTGCTATGGTAATACTTTTTGTGTCTAATATACTTATTTGTTACGAATACTTCATTCGTACAAAAATATGCTTTATGTAAGCTAATTACTTTAAAATTTCACAAACAATGAATTTCTAACAGAATGTTGACATTCTTGTAGCATTCTTTGGTTTGTGTGCCGTACATATTCGTATAGATAGCTTTTCATCGCTATTAGGCAATAAATTAGTTTTTCACTCTTATTTGATTGGAATCAATATAAAAAACTTCTTATATTGCTACATATGATAGCATCACATTCTTCTAAAAAATATTGATAAAAATATTGATATTTTAGTCAATAATTTAATAATTCTACTTTAGTTTGTAATAAGTTGAAACCATGGATAAGATTATTTCTTTCTTTTTTATGGATAAGCTTGATTCACTTTGTTTATTTTTTTTATTCACCAAACTGAGCTTTTAACTTTTTATTTGATGGTGATGGATCTTTATGTGAGTCTTCGACAAGCCAATATGCAAACATGATTTTAATTTCTTTTTTTTAATTAGACCGCCTGGAAAGATAGCTTTGTCTCTCTGAATGAGGGTCTAGCACATTATTCATAGCTTTTACTAACAAAAATGTTAGACGCGATATTTCTTCTAGTGAACTTAATTTTCATAACGACTTCATTTTATTTTCACATCAATTATATTATTGAAGTAAAAATTAATTTCTATTGGGCAAGAGTAGATATTGTTTGTTTGAAATAACAGCGGGACAAATAATTTTTCTTTTCTTTCCTATTGTAAGAGTAAAAAAAGAAAAGTTTCCAAAGCCTTTGTCTAATAATCTTATAGTATAATGAAAAATATACAACGCTATGAATTTAAGGTTTACCCTAATCATTTATTTTGATACTAAAATAACTTTCATATGCATTTTGCGATAAACGAGTAAAGTTTTACTATAATCATTCAACCATTAATGTTGTTGAAATATTTTCAAATTATTATTCGTAAAAATAAATTTGAATATACGATACCGACAAACTACTTGAAAAATATAATGCATCAGCTGTTGCGTACAGTATCACGATCCTGTCAACTAATACCTGATATTACAAATTCTATGAGTTGTGATGCTGTTAGGAGAAGTTCCGGTTTAGGAAAATAAATTTTTATTTAAAATACTAAAAATTAAAATTTAATATAAAATATATCTTATGGTTGTAACCTTACATCCACCGAATGATATCTGAATTATCTTCAGTATACTTAACAATATATAAAAATATAATTTGCAATTACATTTATGAGTTTGTCATATTTATTAGTTGAATAAATTATTACAAAATATGTAAAAGAGTGTTTTTATAAATCGATTTTTCGCAATTCAAAGTGAAAACTGATTCCTAAGGTGAACTTTGTATTAATTTTCATATAGTCCTAAAATACGTATCAAAGTCAGTCATTTCAATAAGTTTACCATTAACATGGCTAATTATTTTAATTGACATTATACTATTTATTTATATCAATTAGCATATTAACATCAATTAATTTTATTAATTTAGTTAACCTTTAAGCAATTTTTTATTTAAAATAATTCTTATTTCTTAAAAATATACTTTTACATTTTTAGGGAGTGATGGTGGGTATGGGACAAAAAGATAGCTACGTTGGAGATGAAGCTCAAAGTAAAAGAGGTATTTTAACGCTGAAGTATCCAATTGAACATGGAATCATCACTAATTGGGATGATATGGAAAAAATTTGGCATCATACATTTTATAATGAATTACGTGTAGCCCCTGAGGAGCATCCTGTTTTATTGACTGAAGCTCCCCTCAATCCGAAAGCTAATCGTGAAAAAATGACACAAATTATGTTTGAAACTTTCAATAGTCCAGCTATGTATGTTGCTATTCAAGCGGTACTCTCCTTGTATGCATCTGGACGTACAACTGGTATTGTTTTGGACTCCGGAGATGGCGTTTCTCACACTGTACCAATTTATGAAGGTTACGCTTTACCACATGCAATCCTTCGATTGGATTTAGCAGGACGTGATTTAACAGACTATTTGATGAAAATTTTGACTGAAAGGGGTTACTCGTTTACAACAACAGCTGAACGAGAAATTGTACGAGATATCAAAGAAAAACTTTGCTATGTAGCTTTAGACTTTGAACAAGAAATGGCTACTGCAGCCGCAAGTACTTCACTTGAAAAAAGTTATGAATTACCGGATGGGCAAGTTATTACTATTGGAAATGAAAGATTCCGTTGTCCAGAAGCTTTGTTTCAACCATCATTCTTAGGCATGGAATCTTGTGGTATTCATGAGACAGTTTATAATTCGATTATGAAATGTGATGTCGATATTCGTAAAGATCTATATGCTAACACAGTACTGTCAGGAGGTACGACAATGTATCCAGGTATTGCTGATAGAATGCAGAAAGAAATAACAGCACTAGCTCCATCAACAATAAAAATCAAGATTATCGCTCCGCCTGAAAGAAAGTATTCAGTTTGGATTGGTGGTTCTATTTTAGCTTCGTTATCCACATTTCAACAAATGTGGATTTCAAAACAGGAATATGATGAATCTGGTCCTGGAATTGTACATCGTAAATGCTTTTAAAATATAACGATTTATTTATATTTATTGTTGCCCTATCAAAAATTTCCAACATGATATTTGTTGAACTGTTTGAAAAAAGATTATGGTTTTGTTTTTCTTTCATCTACACAAGTAAATTACATGGATACATTTGCAAAAACACACGCATATATACATTTCACACGTATAACGTTTACAGTAACGAGTACAATCTTTTATGGGGATAATCATTATTGTACGTGCAACGTTTCAAATATTTCATATAAAAAATTATTTATTCATATTTTTGTAAATACTATGTGTTTTTTTATCCCAATAGTAGATTATTATGTAATAAAAAGTTGTGTAACTACTTTAATTTGTACTTTTTTCAACAACCTTTTAAGAATGTTAAGATACTTTTATTCACATTAAAATACATCATCACTTAACTCTTCACCCTTTCCTAATGTTCCTTGAGAAAGGAATCAAAATTCTACTACCATAAAGAAACACCAATAGCTTCACAATTGATATAAATAAGTATGTATATCATATTTGTTTGTACTCAGTCAGTCAATAATCCTTAACATCTTTGATAGCACAGGAGCTGAAGAAGAAAATCTAAAAAATGTTTCTGTTAATGTTACTGCATACTATACAAATCTATGTATTCTATATAAATATATATTCATGGTAGAATAATTTTTCGAGCTGTTGATAAATGCGGTACAATGTGGTTACTCAGACAACAATTGGCGCTGTTGTACTCAATATATATGGTCTATTTAGCAAAAGGTAAGAAACCCACCGGAAAATCCCTCGCTCTTCCTACCATTATGACTTTTTATTGATAGTTTTTCTACATACATTTCAAAACAATTATTCAATCATTATGCGAATAAATAACTGTTTATTTGCAATTTTTTTTTTAGAACAAATTATTCAATAATCAACTTTACATGGAAAAATAGTTACGTTCATTTTCCAATCATAAAAATAAGATTAATATAACTCAATTTCATTATATTAAATCCACATAAATTCAGTATACAAAGTAAATTTTACCTGAATTTCTGCTTTGGTTAATTTTCTTATAGGATATGATAGTGAAATATATTTAGCAGATAAATATTAAATGGCATTTTTATACAAAAAAATTATGTATTACGACACTAGTTACAGATTTTCCGTATGCACGTATAACACTTATCAGAATTATAAAGAACGATTTTGGAGGTCACGGTGACAAAAATAATTGTCTTGTAAAATTAATAATTTTCTTATGTATTTGCGTTGAAATAATATATATATTAGATACATACTCGATATATAGGTATTTCCCGTGAACATAAATCTTCTGTACTAAAAGAGAAAAAACGTTATAATAAGATCATAAAGCTTCCAGTACGTTATCATTCTTGTGAATAGATTATAATAGCAAAATAAACTGTGTTCAACGGTCACCACACCCACACACACGTGCGTGTGCGTATATATTTCAGTAACGAAAAGCAACGTAGTAAATCTTGGTTTTGTGTCGACATTTACTTTACAAAGTAGTTAAAATCGAAATGACACAGAATAAAAAATTTAGTTGATTTATTCAGAGATGAGTTCAACATAAATTAATTGATAATAGTGTGGGATCAAGGTTTCTAAAATATGTCATGAGATATTATCATTCTTGAATAATGTGTGTAATCTTCCACCTCCATCTAATATATGGAAGTAGAATAGGGTTCATTGTATTATTGATATCTTTGTACTGTGAATAACTACTAGAGCTCAAATGAATTTGACGAGATTACTTCGATATTCAGTAGTCAATAATAGTCCAAAAATATCAAGGATATAAGAAACTTAGCTCTACTTCAACATATTAATTGATATTTTTTATTTTTCAATTTAATTGACTATTCAAATGGAAATCCTTTATGTTAACTAGAAGTGTGTCTTTTCAATATCTATTTGCGTAGAATATTTTAGCTATTTGAATGGTGTGTTTTTCGGAGGAGAAGGAGACACGGAAGATTTAATAGTTCTACTTTACAAAGGAGTATGAAATTCAGTTGCAAGGTTGTACTTAACTTTTCAGTCTTTGAAAAAAAAAATATTTCGATGTTGCAATCGTAACGCCGATCTATTTGCTACCCAATCAACTGTTGTAGTAAATAAGAGATTAGAAGACTTAGTAAAGATATTGAGGGTTCAAAAATTGAAATTTTTTTTGTAGTTGGAAGTTTATTGTTCTAATACATTAATTTGGAAAGTAATTGGATTAGGTATAGCTGTATCTACCACAATAATTTCTGAATCTTCTTTTAAACCAAGTTCTAATAGCGATTTTGATAGGTTTTGTCTAGTTTTTTCTTCTATACTTGGGATATTTGGGATGTACAAAGTTTTCGTTTTCCCTGCAAGTACAGTTGTGATGGCTGGATTTTTTAATTGTAATTCTTTTTGGGAACATAACTGATTAATTAAATCTTTCAACCTGCTATTCAGATTTTGAATATTTACTTGCCGTGTTACATGACTACAACAAATGCAATTATCATTCTTTTCTGCTTCATAAGTATAAGAATAAATCCCATCCGTATCTGTAAATACCTAAAAGGTCAAAATTATGATATAAATTAGAGAATAACAAATTAATAATTAAAATAATGTATGTTAAGCAAGTGCATTTGTTGTTCATTTTATAAACATTCTGTTGGACTTTAATCACAAAATAAATTTCTGCAATATTCAAGGATAAGTATCTGAAAGTTTGGGGATTTAAAACAAATTTTGGTAATAAATTATGGTTGAATAGTGTTATGTGTTATATGTACATAAAAGATTAAATTGTTGAATCAGACGCATTAGCTACTACGGCCATATGAATTTGTATGACCTGAGTCACATACTGAAGTATAGAGTAAGCTTTCGCTTACACCAAAAAACAATTGTATTGCCCTCCGGATTTGAGGGTTGTATGACTGATAATGCATAGACATAATGGGAACTATCTGAAACAAAGACAGAGGGCATCATCTATCAGCTGAAGACTAGAAATGCGGCCCTTCTCACACAATGAGCTCGCGTTAGGAATGGTAGGCAACGAAAAAGCAGGTGACAGCTCGCGGATCCCAACCACCCTCACTAATAAAATTAAACGGCAAAAACGTCGCGTTTAAATAAATACGTTAAATATCACGATGTCCACTTCGAAATAGGGTTCAAAGTGCGTATGTACTATAGTAAACTAGTAGTGAAGGTAGGACACTTCTTCAACAAGATTCGGAAGCTCGCAGATCCCACCTGCGGTTTAAATAGCAGGACCTTCTTCATGCTCTACCGCGAGATGTTCGCTCCAACGATCGCCTACGCGACGGGAGTGTGGGAGGACTTAGCAAACAAGAAGGACAGGGGGACACTTAGATTCGCGCACAGATTAGCTTTAATTGCGATTACCAGAGCATATAGCACGACATCGTACGACGCCCTATGCGTGATAGCTGGAGATATCCCGTTTGATCTCTAGCTCAAACAGCGATCGGCCCTGCGAAACGTAAAATTAGGAAGGGACACCGAGATCGGTCGAGTAACAATAGCGACGATGCAGTGGGATAGTCTAGGCGTGATAGTACCGAACGCGGTGACGAAAAAGGAGATCAAAAACGCACTTCTCGATCTCTGGCAGGAGCGCTGGGGTGTGTCTCCCAAAGGATAGAATCACGCACGCTTCTAAAGAATACGTGATTCAACATGTTATTTCATTGTAAAATTTACCTGGAAAGCGCTAGAAGTCAAAAATCGAAATTTTTAGTAGTTTTTATTTTTCTAGGGTCAACGCACCACTTATAAAAATTCAACAACAAAAATTGGCGTATTTTTGTATTAAAAATACATAACATATTTTTTTTCAGAGATGAGTATGTCTCTGTTTTTAAAATATCGAATTTTAAAGTTTTCGAAGGAAGAAAAATTTAGTTCACTGTCTATTTTCACATATTTACCTTTTTTCCTGTGTAGATAAATGTTTGTTTCTATAGTAGTAAAATGTCACAAACTTATGCGCACTCTGCTAGGGAACATTTTACATATGTGATAAAATCATAAAAGATCAATAATAAAAAAAATAATTTGAAAATCCGATAATTATAGACAGTATTATGTATCTGAATCATAATTAAATCGACATATAATTTTTTATTACCATTATGCTCTGAAAATCTTTACAATCTTTTTGATGGGATATCTGATGCTTATAATGATTATCTTATGGATATCTTACCTTTATAGGGAAACCCCAGTCTTTATAAATAAAAATTAATATTAAAAATAATAAAGCGAAAAACTTATGAAGTTTAAAAAATAATAATACTTGAAGAAAAAATCCTTATATTCAAGTCAATACAGGATTAAAGTATTACATTGGGATTATAGACACAGAAAGATTTGAATATTTCTATTATACGTATTCTTAAGGAAAACTATTTTTTTCTTGTAATCAATTACTTATCACAGAATAATTAATAGTTAGATGTCGTTGAAACATTTTTTAAAAACCAAACAAATATCCAACAGGCATTTTTAGTATTTAATGTTGTTCGAAGATTCTTTGTTAATTATGGAACAAATAAATAAAGCTACAAAATATTGATATTTGCAAATTAGATTATTACCATAAGTCTATACTTATTATACAGATCAGGTTACTGTTATAAGATTTTTTCACATTTCCAATGGTGCTCCCTCTTTGATTCTATGAAATATTTCCATTTTTGTGCCAACATTTTTGTATAAAGCTCTCTCTTTTTAGCTTCGTCACAATTTAGTATTGACTGGATCAGTTTGTCATTATTACGTTCATCTTTAAATATTTTTGGAAAAACATCTACATAAAAGATGGCATTACACATTTGTATAACATCAATTTCGAAGCCTTCACCTACAGTTCGTAAAGTATGTTGGCCTTTGCCTTTAAGAGCCATAATTTCTTTTATAATTTTTAATAAATCAGCAAATCCGAAGATAACCGATTTGAAGTACTTTTCCATAAATAACTTCTGTGTTACGGACACTAATCAGGTAGTCACTACTGAAAATATGAGCAGTTAAAATATATTTCTTACCAAAATAATAATATACTAGCTACTTTAAGTAGTTAATATAGATTCGTGAAAAATCTAACGTTTGACTCATATGTCATTCCCTTGAATAGTTCGTTTTCATCATTAGTTCAGTCTTTTCAAAAGTATAAGACTTTTCTTGAAATTATTATAAAAATAATAATATCACATAACTGAGATTTCAGTGCTCTGTTTGTAAATAAAATATTTAAACTTTTGTTTGAGTTACTCGATACCGCTGCATAGTACCTCTCTGATTGATCTGATTGAAATCGTCGAAAATTTTTTTGAAGGTATCAAATTGAGACTAATTAATGAACACATCACCTATAACTAAATGACTGTGAGACTCTGGACTTACAATAGCAGCAGAAATCTTTGCAGCGAGTATGATCATTGAATGTATTAAAAGGTGTATTTTTAATAGCTGCTATTATTTCTATCTTATCGCCCTTACTTTAATTAACATAATAATTGAAGCATTTTGAAATGTATTTAATAAAACATGGATGTTGCCGTTTTGCCAGTAGAATTGATGTCGTCATGTTCTACTATTTCATACATCTTGCATTTATGCCTTAAAATAACTCTCGCTAAAATCTTGCTTCTGCACAATGCAACAATACAAGAAATGTCACATGGACTGATATAGGTCCTTCCGGATCTTCTTGTCGGCCAATCAACCTGTATATTATATCGGTTTTTCATCCTCCACTCATAGATTAGGAAAAATGAAACCATTTTTCAAATGATCGGGCTTAACTAAAATTATAAAAGAAAGTAAATGAATATGAGAGTAAGATTTTTATTTATTTATTTATAAAATATTTCAAAATACAAACAATAAACTAAATTTTATTAAAAAGCATATTAAAACAGTTCATTTGTTTTATTGATGATATCGATTAAAAATAATTTCGAAGCTTATTTTATTATCAGAAAAATACTATACTTAAAATATAAAAATCACCAAAACATAATTTTCATTCATTATTTTGTAAAAAATATAAAAGCATTTAAATACAATTGATTGTAAATATATGTAGACAATGTATTCTCGTATTATAAAAATCGCTTGTGGCATAATCCAAAACTAAATAAATTGTACTATTATTTATTCATTCATTAAATTTCTACTTTCTACTTTCACGTTATATACTTGCAATAATATAAAAATCATTGGCAAATTTTACTCTACCTTAATTTACTGGAATTATACACTAACTGTGTACAACCTCAATTATAGTAATTAAGCTTGACAATTTTATAACGAAGTGTACATCTAACAATTATTAAAATCTTAATTTAATACCAATTGTAATTTAACACACAAGCTTAAATTAACTTACAATAGCACTTTCATCTTTTTGCCGATGGTTAGTTCACGTTCTTCTTGGATTGTCCCTTTACAACATTCATAAGTTATCTCCTCTACAGCATTGCTAATGTCTTTGTCATGTGTCTTGGACGTTTTCGAGTGCATCGCTGAGACGTTCAACAAAGCCAAAACTTTATTGAAGTGTGAATTCTCCATACCTGCATTTAAAATGCCTGCGAAAAGAATAATATAATTACATTTGTATCTATCATGAGTTTTAAATATTTTTTAAAAATATTACAACACCCATGGTGGTTTTTATATTCACTTTAAAAAGGCTTTGTTAAGATACTTCATGTCGTTTGTCAGCATCAACATTTTTTAATAATTTGCAGTTTCGACGTATTATAAAAAATATTGGTGCTAAATCAGATTACTTCTTTTCATTGGTATTAATCAAAACTAATACAGATGAACATTTTTTACACGACAATCCAGAAGCCAAAGAATTGAAATGAATAATTCATTGGCTTTCTATATATTTGAAGCGAAAATAGACTTTGGATTTGTTACAGCACATTGCTCTTATATTGCTAGTTGATACAGCTATCGTGGTTATGTACACTGTTTTTCGTGTTGTAAATTTTTCAGATGTTTTTGCCTACTTCCATGCTGTAAAACACGTCTTGTAATCCTTTTCAGTTACTTGTTTTCCTTTCCAATCATATTTTTAAACTTTATTACTTTGCACATCACTTTGTTGTTTTACTTTCGGCATAATTATAACAGTTTAATATAACAGTTATGAGATTTATCGAGTATGTCCGATACACATTGACTAGAGTTGCATGCATATATTAATGTACATTTTCACCAAAACATTTTTTGTTTTTACTAACATATTGCCGCTATAACATCCTTAATAACGCAGACATATAAAAAACTAAAAATAGTTTATTCCAAAAACTACTTACGTATGTCATTATGTATTTGCACATGATGAATCCAAATCTACTGCCCGTTTAACCTCATCACGTCTAGTTCAAGATCATTTGAAGGTCAAAATGAAAAAAACAAAGTTGTTTGAACGGAGAGAGCTAGTACTTTTAGAATATCCTGAGCTTCTGAATTTGAATTCATAGTTCATTTAACCCTATCAGATTAATATCAAGATCGTATCAAAGTAAAATGTGATTATTTCTAAAAAAAATCTGATTTTAGATTCTGAAAGAACGAAAATTGTAAGTTCTGATATGTATTTTACTATTTATTTATCATTATCGAAAAGGTAATTCCAAAATCATTTTCTGTTGTTATATAGAGATTTTGTGGAGGTCAGTCCGTCAGCAGCAGTAATGACTCGTCACAGCGTCACCCAGCAAAGACGAGACGAACAACTCAGCGACGATAGCGCTGAAGCTTCGCCCTTCTGCCCTTCTCTTCTTCCGGTAACCGCCACTGTGAGCAGCCACGTTTGCTCCTGCTTTCCGCGCCAAAACATAAACCGACATTTTACGCGTTTCGTGAAAATTGTGAGTGAGCGAACAACAATAAAACTTTGTGACATCAAATTCCCCTTGTGTACTCATTATTTCCGCTCCTACTCCTCTAGCAGACGCGAAAATTTCATATCACGATTACAAATAAAATTGCAGGATCTTGGAATTAGACTAATGTTTTAATATAATTTGAGGGTTACTGAGTTCGAATTCGGGGTCTACTTTGTACTAAATCAGTTCAAGTTCAAATTAGGGAAAACAGATGTGGCTGAAAAATATTATTGTTACATATTTTGGGAGTTGCTAAATTTAAATGCTGAGTGAGTGTTACACCGTCTACTCCAGTTTTCTTATATAAAACATCCAGACCTGAAATTTAGTCATCAGCATTTGATGATGTTTTGTCAATCTACATAAACTTACTCCGGGATTTAGCAATTTAGTCATACAGTGTGTACGGTACCCAAGGATATTAATTAAGTTTCGTGATATAATCATATAATATAATAAATTAATATCAAATTCAGATTCATTAACCCAAAATGCCATAAGAATAATAGCTATCTCCGCTCAAACGATTTTTTTCTCGTGCATTCAATCAGAGAATCAAATTCTGAACAAATAGTTGGTTGTGAATTATTCAGTGCTACTTATGGACTGGTCATATCTCTACGAAAATGGACCAATAAGCATACGTGTTTTCAATGAATTTGCAAGTCTTACTCAAAATCTGTTGTTGTTTTCAACATAATCTTCTTTTAGGAGGATACACTTTTCCCAGCGTTTTGGTCAAGTTTTAAACCCCTCTAAAAAATATGATACGTTGACTTTGTATCTTAAAGCTGACTCCCTCATCTGGACTAAATTTTTTCAGCTTGGGGATATTTCCATGTTGGGGAGAAAAAAATTACTAAGAGTCAGATTAGGCGAGTAGAATGAATGCTACAGAAACTTGTAGAGTAATTCATGCAATTTGGCCACGACGATTCCGGATAAGTGAGCTGGTTAGTTATCGTAATGCAATTTTTACGTCTTTCCTGTATCTCTTTTGATTTCTCATTGAATCGATCCGATTTGATATATCCTCATACTCTTCTCCAGAAAGTCCATTAGGACTATTCCCTTAGTATTCCGAATAATCATAGCCATTTTAACATTCTCCACAATCAAATACCTACATGAAACCAAATCATTTATAAGAAACACACGTCACTATCTCCTGCGTCTATTTTATAATATCATCCATTAACAAATCTGGCATCAATTTCCAATCGTGAGAAAGTTTAAATTATCTGCTAAAAAGCAACAGATAAACTATGCATCCACCGATGAATGAGTTGATCTTTTCCGAAATCTCATAATACAGGCCCTCTTGGCGACACTTTATGATTCCGCGCTTATACATTTTCTAGATGCGTAGGGTTATAAAAATGATCGATTTTTATATTCTTACTTCTACTTTGCGTATTTTCGATTGATGATCAGCAAGATTTCTGTTATGGACGTTTTCCGCGATTCGTTCAGTATATCTTCAGTACTGAAAATGGAAACTTTGAAAATTATTTTTGTTTCTTCACACGGTTTATTGTTCAAGAATACAAAACGAATTACGGATCGATATTACACTTTTTTCATTGTATTGTAAAATACCAAACATATTTAGTCTAAACTAACTGATGAATCACTTTGAATTTTCGTACTTTGTTTGAAATATTTCAGAGCATGACCCTAATACCTAATATTTCTAGTAACACCACCTATTTTCAAATACGGATACTTATTCATTCACCATCGTATTCAGGTTTTAGGACGATGATACTTTAGTCTCAATGCAGAGTCTGATTGTACTGCTCTTTGCATGACAGGTTAATTTTTCGCTCATATGAGCGAAGTTTCTACTTCTAACTACTAGATTGACTGACCATAACCGAAATAGAAACTAAAAAATCTTGTTGACCTAGGTTCCGTTTCGTTTTGGAACTATAAATCTGATACAGATATTTGATTTTTTTTTCATTATTATGAATTAACTGTTTATTAATTACACAGGTCGACAAAATTCCAAAATGCAAAAGACCCAGAAACGCAATATATTTCCAAAGGTTTTTGATACGGTGAATCCGATTCTGCCTTTAGAATTGGCACATCACCTAAGGTTCTCTATCCTAATCTAAAAGTGCGAAAAACACGATTTGTCACTATATACGAGGTTATGGCATTGTAAATACATTTTTTTTAAAAAATGGGTAAGACTATCACAAAAGATCACCCTTGCCCTTTGAAATCTATTTTTCAGATCTAAGATGGCTTCTTTTCATAAAAATATCATTGATTGAAGTAAAGTATTTTCACAGTTTCGTAACAACATTAAAAAGCCTATATAGCATATGTGAGGCTATAACCCCAATTCATAGGTGATCGGATTTGATTGAAAAAATGTATACATGGATTTTCGAGATCACTGATCACGAATAAGAAGTCAGATCTTAAAATTAAGGCGGTTTGGTTTTAAGAATCGGAGGTTATAGCCTCGCAGGTTACAGGACTTTTAAATCCCAATTTTCTTAACCTCCAAACCCAATAACCTACGAACCTAAAACCTCAAACTCTTAAACCCCAATTTCATTAATCCCCGAGCCCTGTAACCTGCGAGGCTATAGCTCCAACCCCTAAAATCTCAATTTCTCTAACCCCTGAAACCTAGAACCTGCAATGCTGTTCCTTAAAACCAACCCGCCTAAATGTCAAAATCTGACTTTTTATTCGTGATCAGTAAATTAGTGTTATGGCCTCACATATGCTATATAAACTTTTTTAATGTTGTTACGAAACTGTGAAAATAGTTAACTTCAAACAATGATATCTCTATGAAAATAAAGCCACCTTAAATTTGAAAAATGGATTTCAAAGGGCAAGACTGCACCTTTGTGATTCTTACCCGTTTTTGAAAAAAAAAAATTATTCATGATGTAGCATAACCTCATATATAGCAAAAAATCGTGTTTTTCGTACTTCTATGTTAGAATATTTCGAGAACCTTAGATGATCGATCATTTCTGAAGCCAGAATCGGATTCAGCACATCGAAAACTTTTGGAAATATATTGTCGTGTTTCTGGGCCTTTTTGTTTAGCGGCCTGTGTTTGTATTCCTTGATTTATTACTTAAATACTCGTTTTATTCCTTATATTTTTGCTTTACTTACTACTGCTACTCAAACCACTTTGACGAACTTTATCGACAGGTTTTGAAAATGAGTGTATTGGAATAGAGTTAGTTAAATGAGGATAAATGGCTTAAGTTAATTGTTTGCTATTTTAATCTGGAGTTTTTATGTATTCGTGTGATATGTCACTTGCAAGTTGGTTGAGATGATTTTGTAACCTTATATTGTGTTTTTTTGTAGTGGGAATTTGTTTTTTAATTGTTGGTATTTGTAAGTTTTCTTCAATAATATATGTCAAGTATGAACCATAGAGCATCTACGATATACCTTAATATTTTGGATTAAAATCTTGTTAAGGTTTTTATATTTGAGTTTGAGACGATACTCCAGAAATGTATTTCACATGTCCATACTGGTTTAAACATCTGTTGGGTAATAAGTCGTTTATTGTCAAGATGTTGCTGTGACTTTTTCTGTATTATCTAATGTAGAAAAAGTTTTCTCAATGTTTAAGTATGCAAGGCGATGAACATACTTGTCGATTGAAAGAGCGATGGTCCGTAGCTATGCCGCTTTAATCAAGGTCAAAGTCATGAATTGAGAAGACAAATAAACAAAACGATAAAATGCAATTACGCATCGATACTTTATTATTGAAAGACTGTATTTTACATAATAATTATGCATGCCAGACTGTAAAAAACTTGCTAATTATAAAAAAATAGTGCAAAGAAGTTTTTTTTCTTTCCGAGCTTTTCTATTTTTGACTACTATGTATTATTATTATATAATGAATTCTGACTTGAATAATTAAGGATCAGAATACCTTTCTTTATTAGAGGGTTCATTCTTGACAGTTTTATTTTTCTAGTATTTTTCAAAATATTGGTAGGCGAGAATTCTATATCGTACCTGAAAATGTCTTATTATTTTGGTAGTTTTTGATAATTCTACCAGTAATATTGTCTAATCTTCGAACTTTTTATTTTCCATGTTTCTGAGGATATGAAGAATTTTGGCGAATTTCGCTGGTTCAATTAGCTTCTTTCTGTAATGAGTAGTCTGTGGCTTTTGTACATGTGAATTATGATCGATAATTTTGAATTTTCCGATGTTTGTATTTATAGATATCGTTAATTCGATACAATTTCGTATGAACCTGGTGATTTACTAAATCTCCCTGAGTGTTCTCTTTTCAAGGATTTTGTGAAGTACTCCTTTGTTGACACCGTGAAAATTTTTTTGCTAATTCTAATGAGATATTATATACCAGTCAGATTAAATTGTTGACGTTGTCTATATTATGTTCCATATCATTTATGATTTTTAATAGGATATTACTATAAATTATATCTTATAGGTATTGTTTGTCTTTCACCTAATTCATTGATTTAAGCAACGATTAGATTAAATTTACTATCCTTGCTTGGAAAATTAATATAATCAGTGAATGGTCTAAGATTATTAATAATGCCTTTTATATACTATGATGAAATTGATTATGTTTGGTAGTTTGTGTAAGTCTGTTGACTAGTAGATTGATTCACCAGTCGAAATAGGAGTGAACACATTATTTTACATTGTCTCATATACCTGTTTCTCTTTTATAATAGGGGTATATAACATAAAACACTATCATGGGTGTTTCTCATCGAAGTCGCCTCGAGCAATGAATCGATGACAAAGAGGTTTGAAAAATGAAAATAAATATTCGAAATTAATACTGTGGTTTTGAGGACAGTAAACAGGTTATAAAGTGATAGATCCGGACCAATAAAAATATTCAAAGCATGATTTATTTTACTATCCTATTTATAAGAGATAAAAGTAAGTTTAGCATAATATCCATTCTCGACATAAGTTGTTCGATTGTTTCCTAGATTGTTAATTTTGGTATTAAGACCGCCCGTTATTTGAATGTTCTTCCGTGTTTTCTACAAACTCATGTCTTTGTTGAAAATTCAAAGTGTTATTATTTACTTCTTCAGTGTGAACGATATTAGAATTTATATGCTATTATAGAGTACAATAATGTAACTTGATATTGTGCTGATTTTTTGCATATCAGTTATGATTTCTCTTAATACTGGATACAGTTTTTGTTGTAATTTTTTGTATGCTGGACAACCTTTATAACTTACTGGATGACTTCCCAAGTCGTTAGTACATTTGACACACTCGAATTTTATTACACCAATTTTGATATATCCCAAGTCTTGGTAATTCAAGCATTGCAAGGTTTAATACTTTTGGATATTGATTCGACTATTTCTAAGTTTAAAAATCAATTTATATGAAATTATTTTTATGTGAAATATTTGTTTCCGCGCTATAAACTCGGATCTAATCCCGTAATCTTGTCGAATCTAATCTAGCTCGAGTGTCGTCATGCGATGTCGTAAATGAGTCAGCACTTCCTTCTCTTCGCCGTATCTGTGGTGGTCTTATATCTTGAGACGTGTATACTATGTGTACAATATTGGTTATCGCTGTAACATGTGTGTATGCTAGTACCCCCCTCTTTCCGCTATCTCTATAAGCAATCATTACACAATATGCATAACATTAATATAAACATAATGATAGCCTTTCAATTGGTTAAATTGTTGATCATCAATTTAAAGTCATTTACTACGGTTAATTATCCTCGAGATTCGCATTGAGCAAGAGGTTAAAATATAACTTTGAAACTTCGGTGATATAGTGGACATCAATTGGCCACGGAATCCCCCCCCCCCTGTACAAACCCATTGATTAGTATGTCCATCGATGTGCGCTAAGTTGTTTTACTTGTGTGCGTAGCATTGTCTCAAGTTTTAATTTCATTCGAAACGTCGTTTTGAACATATTATGGTATTTTCACTAATATGTTACAATTTTTTATTGATTTTAAGAACGAGTGATAGCGAAAATAACAATTTTCAAGATGCATGGTAACCATCCAAGAAAATTACATTTTACCATGAACATATTGTAGACCCCAGTAATATGCTTCTATGTATGTACAGGTACTCTGTATGACACAAACAAGAGATTTTTTTATTTCAATAACAATCAATTTCTATGTTTCACATTTTCCAGGATTTCCATGATTTTTGTTTGTTTTGTTATTGAACTCATAGCATGTAAAGTAGATAGTACAAACTTTTTTTTATTTGCTTATATTATTTTTTATTTACATTCAATAACAATGTCTTCAAATCACTTGTAACTTAGTGAATTTAGATATAAAATAAATATACAAAAATATTTTAAAATACAGAAAAAGCTATCTGTTACGTTGTCATATACTGGATGAGTACGAATGCGCGTATGAGGGAGCGCATGTGGCAAGTTCACATGATAACGAAGAAAGTTTGGCATTATTAGCAGTTGAGGCCCCAGCAACTTTGAGTATGTATAATTTTTGCTAAGTCCACGGCCATAGTACATTTGGGATAACATCATACTCTAAATAAATTATACACTGTTTTTCTTTCATTTTATAAAATCGATTACTCTTTTTTTTCTAATACACTAGCGTTAACTGTATGATTTATTGAATATTTTAGTTAGTTCATCGTATCGAGTGCCTTCTTAAGCATACTGCTTTTGTGGCACAGTTATCCTTCGTGAAAATTGAAAATTATATATCTCCTCCTAGAGGCTTTTATCGAGTATTCTGGATTAGAATTAATATATGTTGATATATTGTATGTATACATATGTATGAAATTGATATAAAATTGTGCCTCTTATAATCAATCAAATAACTTTGAACTTAACACGCTTTGTGTGTCAGCATGATAAACATTATGCATCCGATTTTAACTCAGAGTAGAAGTAAAACTTAAAACTTTAATACATGGTATTCATTTGTTATTATATTGAAAATTTGCCTTAAATGTTCAATGTGTTCTCAACCGCCTATAAAAATGGCAGTGATTTTATTTGTTTTCCTGGATTTAAGTTTTTGATACCGAATAAAATATGTTGATTGTTTTTACTAGAGCTATCAGACAAATTTCTATAGTATAATTTTGGCATTACTTCTTGCCCACAGTAGCTATAATGAATAGTTCCATACTGTTATTAATTAAATTCATCAACTAATAAAAGCCTGCAGAAATACTTGAGGCAATTACAATTCTAGTAAACTAATTGTAATATACATACTTGCAATTTCCTAGGTTCACTAACCTGAGAACGATCTAAAAACACGTTTCCTCTACTAAAGCATCAGAGCTGTTCTGAGTTGTGTTAATAATTTTTATATCTACAATGCTGCATTTGGTATCTGACATGTCTACGTCGATGACTTTCTACTTTTTAAGCAGAAATGTTTTTTATATATTATGGCCAATGATGTCTATCTCTTTTCATGCTGCTGATCCTCTTTTTCTTCCAAATATTTTATTTCTTATTCTGTTAATTATAATCCACTGAATTTTTAGTGAAGCTTACTTTCTTTTACCAGTGTTTATTTATTACTTGCATTAGGTTTCTGTTCTAAATATTGTATCTAAATTTATTACTCGTTTAAAGTGCCGATACTTTTCCAGATAAAAATAAGATAAGCCTAATCGTTAGTTGAATAAGATAGTGGCGTGATGCTGATGTATGCAATAAGGTGGAACACCGACGTTGGCGGTGACCAGGTAACATAACTTATTTTCCGGTTTCCTCCCTTTTCCTTAGGGCGCTCTTCATCAATCTTTTCTTCAAATTCGTTCTTCTACACCACAGCTGCTACGGCTCAATGCCAAGACTAAAGAGGATTCAGTGTTAGACATACAATGAAAGGAACTTTTTTCTTTGTTATTTAGTAAATCTTAGTTATGTTATTGATAAATAAAGGGTGAAAAAAGAGAGACGACTGCTTGAACCTGTATGAGTAGTGACATAAATCTTAGTAGGGGTTATCGATATCTACACCATTCGCTGTTTTGAAACACCTTCTATTTAACATTACACATTATACTGAATAGATCCTTTCCCTGAATTTCTTATAATTTAAAGACGACCAACATCCTCTAATTTTTGATATTCTAACTTGATTTAAGAAACGTATAATATCATTTTTCGAACCTGTTGAATATCTTAATCCCCTCGTCATTGTATTCACGTGAGAGCGTCAACGATGTTAATCGGGGATAGTTTGGAAGATTCAAAAAGAGAAAAACTTATTCATTAGCGAGAACTAAAACTTGGTTAGAGTTTTAAGGGGTAAAAGAAGCGATTGAAAAATTGTTTTTTTTAGACATTGTCCAAAGCAACCAACAACTAAACAAGTGCCTAAAATAATAGGAGAACGTTAGATTTAGGTTTTTTGTAAAGGCAATGAAATTTTAATTCGAGTCAGTCTTCAACAATATTAAAATATTGTGAGTATAACGATAAAATTGTAGTATTCTTTTAGCAATCATCGACTCTCAAAACACACTGAAAATAAAACTCAATATATTCGACACAAAATGTATGCATGTATAAAGAGGGTCTGTCAGCTCCATATACCATCTGAACTGTAGGCAAAAAATAAAAAATAACTTATTCTTAGTTGTGAAAAAAACCATGTTCTTGATATAATGTACTATGTCAGTCATTCGTTTGAGATTGTTCTTCCATGTTATTTTGTTGATTGGTATATTAAATTATAGAATTATTGAATACAAAATACTAGATTAAAATATTCAATGCATACATACATATATATATATATAGAAGTAAATGACTTTACCATATAATTATTAAGCGATGCTGTACAACTAGTAGCTAATTTGAAAACTTCTGTACAGCATATAGATGCGATGACTGCATTGGTTGATGCGACAGCAGGTATAATATTTTTTACAACACCTTGCACTAATCTATAAGTTAAACCTTGAATCCCAAAATATACAGCTCGATCATTAGATTTCTCATAAATCCAACTGATGTGCTGGGGATCATCACCGTCAATGGAAGAATCAAATGGATTTTCCTTAGGCCACTGAATTACTTTCACATATTCTATACAGTGTTCTGGCAATCGCGGAGTATTCGCGATAGTGCAAAGAGGATAAGTTACCTGAAAAGTTAAATAATATTATATATCTCTCATAAATTTCATGAATCATTTAACAAATTATGAACGCCAGTTTTCCAAGCGTGACGACGATCTATTGCTAGGGTCTACATTAATACTATTTTATTAATGATAGAAAACAAATTAATTTTAGGGAAATTCGGTGTAAGTTCTTCGATGTTCTTTATATTTCGTACAACGAATTTCTATATGGAGGTAATCACTTGTACCAAGTTTGACGCAAGGGAAACGAAAATATTAATTAATTAAAAAGTTATAAATAATTCTAAAAAATGTTTTTTTTTCAACTGTTATAACTGGAAAACTATTTATCGGATCTGCATAATGAATTTTCAAAATACCCGAAAGATTCTATTTTCTTAATATATATATACTTGTTAATAAAAAAACTATAAACAATTAAAATAGATTTTTGTAATCGATTCGTTGTATAATTTTGTATCAGAATCCGGAATAAAACTATCATGAATTTTAATTGAGGCTAGGTAAAATGACCTTCCAAAGAAGTACTACCTGTGACTCTGAGCCGGATGATAGGACCGATAGAAGCTTCCCATTTCCCTGAAACTTTTCAGGTAGTTCTGTAAGTATCATGGGTTGTATATTATATAACCGGAATGACATCAGTATAAACAATATCTTATTTATTTAAATATAAGCAAATTTTATCACAACTAAATGGAGTGTAATATTTCATATTATTTTAGAAAATATTCCTAATTTCCAAGTACAGTTCAAAATAAACAGTCTCGTTATAGCATGTCAAATTACTTAATAGATATTAGGAAAATTAAATTAAATGCTCGATTATTTAATATATATATAATAAAATTTAATAATATTACAATCACTAAAATTATTTTACTATATCATATAAACATGTTCATAAGTTAATTATGAAAATATAATATAAAAGTTTAATAAATAAAAGTTTTTAGAGTTTTACGATATTACACTAAAATATTTAAGTACATTTATTCTGTAGTTTTTTAAGACTGTAATCTGTAGAATTGGAAGTTCTTTCCGGCACAATTTCCTTGCTATTTTTATTTAAAGTATTGAATGCGTGATAACTTAAGGTAGCATCGATACGCGATGCTGTTTTTAATACAGATGATACATGTTATTCAACTTTTATGTGTTTTGCGGTGGTACAGTAAGTAAATTTCATACTTGGTATAGTTTTTTGTGCCCATTCATATAATCCCTCAGCTGAAGAAATGCTTAGTTCTGATTTTTGCAAACTGGCGATTCCGACTAATCTTTCTACCAAGTCCATTACATGCGCTTTTTCCATGGCAACTTGCAAAAAAGTGCCATTTAATTTCAATTCCGCATGTCTCAATGAAAAACAAGAGTTAAAAATTTGATTTCTTATTATATTTTGAAAATTCAAATGGCGGCTCCAAGATGGCGGCGAAAATTTTAAATTTCTTTAAATATATTTCTGAAAATTGGTATACAGGGTTTTTGGGGTTGCCGATTGTGAATCTCAACTCAGATTTTAAAAATTCAAAATGGCAGCTCCAATATTACGACGAAAATTATAAATTTCCATGAATACGTTTCTGAAAATGGGTATTGATGAAATTTTCTGAACTCTTCACTTTGTTTCTATATCTTTTATGAATGATACTTTAAGAAGCAATTTTTACCTAATTATAAACATAATCGTACATTGCATGTGTTGCATAACCATTTATTTCGTATAGGATTGTTTTTTACACTGCAAAGTGTGCATCGTTTACCACTATCAATGGGCATCGGCATATGAGCAGACTGAGAGTGTCTCTTGTCAACAGGAACATATAGTTTGTGAGGATTGGAAAGGAAAGATGGACGCTTTCTTCCTTTTTTAGTTGGAATTTTATGAGAAACTAATTGATCCACTAAAAGTAGTTTGAACTTTTTTAATGTCTTAGGATTATTAGTGTTTATTTTTGAAAATATAATAAATGAATTCGTAATAGTCAAATTAATAAAATGCCAAAATAGTCTCTGTTACCACTTTTTGGACTTTCGATCTATTTTTGAACCACTCCTTCCAACAAAATGGCGGCCAAATTGAAAAAAGATCATAAAAAACATAACTCATTTTTTTTTTTGGAAACTATTGAGTTTAGAGAAAAAGTTTATGGAACAAAAATGTCTTAAAATTGATCATAGAATCCCCTCAAATTTTTTTAGAATTTTTGGAGATGATTTTGGAAAATTGTATTTTCCAATTTTTCCAGAAACTCAACAATTTTTTCCAAAAATTCTGAAAAAATTTTAGTGTCCTATGATCAATTTTAAGACATTTTTGTTCCTAAACTTTTTCTCTAAACTCAATAGTTTCCAAGAAAAAAA
The DNA here is from genome assembly GCA_030064505.1 of Chouioia cunea. Lineage (NCBI taxonomy): Eukaryota > Metazoa > Arthropoda > Insecta > Hymenoptera > Eulophidae > Chouioia > Chouioia cunea. The sequence continues at coordinate 21,989,923 of JAOPFQ010000002.1, forward strand.
ATGAGTTATGTTTTTTATGATCTTTTTTCAATTTGGCTGCCATTTTGTTGGAAGGAGTGGTTCAAAAATGCCACCAAAATTCTCTGAGATACTTTGATAGTTGTGATCATCCCTAATCATATTTATATCATGATTTCTTCATGGTAACATTGTTAAAAAAATCGCAAAGTTGATTTTTTGCAAAAATTTTTACGCTTTTTTTGTTTAATTGGCTATAACTTTTTTATTACGCAGTTAATCATAATTGTGAAAGGGCATTAAATCTCACATCGAAACACGTGTTTGCAAAATTTTTCTAATGCCTATAACTACGAACAAAATCGCGTCGAAATTAACAAAAAAATCAAGCCTTTCGGTCGTTAATGGGTTAAAGTAACTCTTCATCATACTTGATCTTCAAATTCTTTCTTGTCATTTTACAGCCGTATGCTAATAATTTTGATTTTTGGTGGTGGATAGAAATGCAAACATTGTGAACACCTTTAGATTCATTATGTAAAATACACTAATCAAGTCGTAATGTACAAAAATATGTAAACCCTAGGTGAATCTTGAACCCAATTTTAGCACAATGTTTTTCGAACATGCTGTAGACTTCTTTGAAATTGAACATAAGTAAAAGCTTTCGAAGTTTAACTTTCTTTTCATTCTCTTGTGACGGAGCTCCTGGCCGTTGGCCGGAGCTCGTCAACGACAACAAGCCTACGATTAGGACTTGTTTACTTTCCGAGGTCGTTAACCTCGGAAGGTCAGCTTGCCGTGTATGGCATAGTATGAGTGTGTGTGTGTGTGTGTGAGAGAGAGAGAGAGAGAGAGAGAGAGGTACATGACACTCGCCGAAAATCAGTTGGCCTTCAGCCTCTGAACCGAGCACTCGTATTGCGGAAAGTTTTTTTTTTAGTTTTTCTTAGTTTTCTTGGGTGAGAGTGTGGTTTGTGCGAGTGAGTGCGATACCAGGTCCAGCTGTTCGGTGAGTGTTTTAAATTGTTCTTTCTCTCTCTCTCTCTCTCCGTGCATAGAGTTTTGTTGGTTTTTCTTTTATTTTGTTATCTGCGTGCACAGCTTCGTTCGGCACTCCTGGCTATTGAGCCGGAGCCTTACGAAGGCTGTCGCAAACAAATAAAATTTGTTTCGCCGCCTACCGTAATTTTCTTTTTTTTTTCTGCGTTTTCTTTTAATTAGGATTGTTCATTTTGTTTACGCGCAATAGGTCTAGCTAATTTAATTGATTAAATGTAACTAACCGTTCCATCGAATTTATTGTTTTCTGTGAATAAAGTTTTTTTTTATTGATAAACCAAGTGTACGCGGTTTTATTCATCGCCTGCCTACTCACCTGTCCTTGACCTCTCAAGGTCATCGCGACCTTAATACGCATTAGGCCATCATTGCGCCTCTTACTTCTCCCCTTTAATAATAACAATTTGATTTCGTTCGTCTGTTTTTTTTATTTGTTTAAATTTTCAACGCAACCGGAGGTGACTACCCTTGACTAACAAGATAAGTTTTCCTCCCTTAGCTAAAGGCTACAATTCGCGCTACACTCTTGTCCACTATTTTTGTATTGTTAGCATCTGGACACGGGAAGCTTATATTATCTTGTAAATAAAATGAGATAGCAGCACTTTTTATTTTTTCACTTATTATAGATGTTCTGGTTCTTGAGAGTGGATATGATAAAATTCCTACCTATTGTGTACGTAGCTATTTTTTCTCACAAGTGAACTTTTCAAATTCTTTGATAATGAATACATGTTTTTTTTCTATTAAATCATGTATTGCAATATCTATTAAATTTATTTCTCCGTTTCAAAAAAATCAAATAATGGAATTAAGCGATCCAATACTATTTTTCTATGTTCATTTTTGTCAATCAAAAATTCTTCATCACTTGGGTCGAACTGACTTCATTGTTGTGATTTATAGAATTTCACAACTACCATGTTCTTCACCTGTATGTCGTAAACATTTGTCACTGTAGCCAGAAACTTCATTTGCATCTTTGATATAGCAGTACCGCAAACATGTTGCACATAATCGATCGTTTTCTTTCATTAAAGGAAACCACTTATCTCGAAATCTGTGGGAACATGAAGAAAAGATCATCGACGACGTCCATGTTTATGCACTTTAAGTGGATTGGAACACCGTAGTGATGACATAATTATGTAATTTTCATTAAAACTGATTTTATATAATTTTACAAAATTATCTTACAATAAGAAATTTCACTTTGACGTTCGATGAGGTCGGTTCATTTCGACCATTGAACTTTATATAGCCCGACCTATCATAAAGATTCCTTATTTATATGATTTGCGAAACACAACTAATGTCAGTAAATCTAATTTTGAAATACTACTTAACAAACTATAATATTAGAAGAAATAATGAAAGAAAATAAACATTTTTTAACTCATTAAAAGAATTATTGCTCGCATTAATTTGCTTAAGTGCAGTATATTTTCGTAAAAAATGTTCGTCCTACTTATCACTAGTTAAATGGAAGAGAACAGAAATATTTCAATTATAGTTATAATTCGATTATCAAAGTGAGCCTTTATTCCGAATATTAGCGGAGCTTGTGGTTTGTAAATCTTGAAATCGAAAATAACATCGTCCGTCCCGATAACAATTTTTTCCGCACTACATATCAAGTCAGTAACCCAATCAGCCTCTACCTCTTCCGTCTTCGTTCATTCCCGCGGAGGTCATCGAACGATTCAATCTCTCCGCACGCTCTATTAGAATATTACCTATTCATCCACTAGGTCGACGTAATTTTAGAGCCAATTATGCAATACCGGAAACACAAATCTTGTCCTTGCGAAGCGGCAGTACGTACCTTTGGTAACGCTTCCATTTGCGCTCAAATCTGTTACTGAAATATTTCAGATCAGCAAAGTCCTTTATCGACTTGCTCTTGAAGAACTTCCAATATTTGGGGTGCAGGTTAGTAATAATTCGCTTGACCAGCTGCCTCTTCATAGGTTGTCTCCTGTACTGCCTAAAGATTCACTTATAGGCGGTGATATAATTACTGAGGCGTTCATCCTCTCCGTGCATTCGGACGGATCAGCTCACGATCCAAATTTACATTTGGATTTTAGAAAAACGGCGGCCAAAATGGGAATTCAAGTATGTGATAAAGTCGCCTAATTATCGCTAATACAATTCGTTGTTCTCGCACCAGGTTTCTGTGCCACCAGAAAATTCTTTTGGTAATGCAGCCAGCTTTTGATCGTCAGGAATGTTATAAAACTCTTGATATTTCCTAATTCGAGAAATTGATAGGTTGAGCTTTGGCCTGTTGAAGTCGACCATTATCCTTAGTAAACGGCCTCGGAGCTCCTTCACGGTATCCTCTGAACTGGCACTCAAGTGCGGCGCGACCGCCAGCATTTCGTTAAAATCGTAATCTGGTTACCTCTAAACGCTCTCTCTTACGCGGGCTCAACATCAACGAGTCATACATACCTCCCTACCGCTCCGTTTTACCAGAGGGCATTGCCCAATCGCTGCTCAACACAGCCAACACCTTTGAACCAATGATACTATAGACGAACACTGACCAAAGACTGAACGTTCTGTTACTAATTATATCCATGGAAAGCAATGGATAGGCGCACACGTCACTCAAGAAGCTTTCCGATAGTCGATGCAAAATCTGTACGAGTCGTCTAATTTGTGCGTCATCATTATCGGATTCGACTGTTTGTATTTTGACATGCGAATAATATCCATGCTGTGCATTTTATGGACTTGCTCATATATCTCAAACCCTACTTTGTAAATTCCGACCCCGACCCCGCATCAACGGACTGCTAGTTAGCCGACAAGATAGCCGATGGACTCCCGTCAAAAACCAAAAACTCCGTCACACGTAATGTCATGTCGGATCCAATCTGTAAAGCTTAGCCTGTCGCAGAAATAGGTCGTACACCAATTGTCTAATTCCTCACCGTTCACTCTCCGTGATTTTCTAAATCCCAAGGGATACAAGTAAGGACACCTTATCTATTTGCAACGAAGAAAATATTACCGGTATCACTTCATCACTATCTTCGTTTGTGTTTGTGCGAAATTGTTTGCATTGTGTTCATCTTGTAGTCGTTTTAAAGCCTTTGCGCGTTTTAAAGTCGTTTTGCGCGCTCGTATAACTTTCATTGCAGAGTTCTATTTATTCCAATTTCGTGCTTAATTTGTCACTGAGTAGACTTTGGATCCATTCTGAAAAGCTTTCATTTATATATTCTTGTCCATAACTAATATGTTTTTCAGTTTCAACTAGTCTTAATCTCTTCTCTTGTTACGTTTTAATAATCTCTACCAACGACAAGAATGGCAGATGCTCCTGGGAGTATGAATGTCTAGTTGAATAAAATTATTTATTTTGAAAAACCTACTGTACATATATATTTAAAAGTAAAATAGGTCTATTTTACATACTTAAATTCAATAGAATAAAATGTTATTTTATTGTAAATGGAATTCATTTCATATCTATTTTTATGGAAAAATTGCTCATGCTATTTAAAATAACTAATACGATATAGTCATAGTACAATGTAACATAAACCTTGGGATAAAATTATAATTCACAATATATGATACTATTAAGCCAATAAGCTGGTAAATTACAGTATAGGGAACAAGTTCGTAGATGTAGGTTACAACAAGAACTTGATTATTTTGAAATATTATTATTATTATTATTACATAATTATTATATAATTATTACATAATAATAATAATTAAGACTGCATATATGACAGAGTCATACAAATTTTTTAATGGGACTTCATATAGAAAATTATATAATAAAATCGATAACTTTTCTATCTCTGGTGACGAAAGGTATATATTTACTGGATGCGGATTTGATCGATTGCGCAAAATGATGATTAGAAAGTAGAAACATAGCTAACTTTATTTAGCTTCACACAATACTTTCTCATAGACAGATCTATCCTGGTACCTCTCTTTGTCTTTCCTTCTCCACGAGAGCATTGCTCCGTCACTGTTCATGCCATGTTCGATCCAACAACGTGGCCAAGGCCGAGAGTTTCGTCACAGCTCCATCCAAACCTGATGTCCCTGCAGGGACATGGCTGTTTTTTCGCCATGTGACCACCTACCTGCGACACACTCTTAGAGCTGCATAGCCTGCGCACGGCTCTACAGTTCATCTCACTGAGTGGCTGTCATCCGTCTTTATTGGGCGCAAGCGGTACCCAGAATGCCCTCTTCGTCTAGATAGGGGGGCACTCAGCGGAGGCGCATAGGACGTAATATCCCCGCTGCTCCCGGTCCACGACCTAATAAAGTTCCGAAACCTCATAGGCGTGAGGCCCTTTCCTCGGTCTCCGGGACCGGTCAGAGACGAGTGGGAGGACGTAGGCATCCAAATACCTAGTACCCTCTTCACCATACATTCCTCGAACCACCCTCAGGCCCTACCCCTTTCTTTATCCTCTCAGATATCACGACCGTTATCATCTAGATATCAGCTAAAGCGACCGATTCCTTTCTTCCATTTCCTGCATTGCCTGATCAGAAAAGAGGATCACTGACGCTGGAGCCTGTGCAGGAGTCTTTAAAACTTGCTAATCCGAGGGGAGATCCCGGAGTACCTTGAAACCAATAACAGACATTTTTACATAGGCATGATGTTCGACGATACACTGAAAAAGTATGGAATACAGCACATGCTCACCCCTCCTTACCATCTGCAATCGGATTTTGCTGAACGCGCCATCAAAACGCAATAGTGAGAATCCGACCATCTCTACCGTCAACATCAGCTGCTTGAGACAAGTTTCGCAGGAAAACAACATACGATCATGCATTTTCTCGACAAACACATGTCAGTTGGCACGATTGCCCATATGATTGTCATAATTTGAGACCAAATTAAGCTCATCATAGAAGTCTTTGATGATACATGTTATAAGTGAGGTCTTTCAGCATAACGCTTACCTGTATCGTCCTCATTATGCCATTCAACATATTCATGAGGAGCACGATGCACGGTGTAAGCCTTGTCGCGTACTCTCGAGTAGTATACGTTTTTTTTTTGGAGAAATTATAATTCTTATACCCACAACCATTAGATATGTGCTCTGGTCCAGTAATACCTAATATAGCTTGCCTCCAATGCATAAGATTAATAGACGTCGATTCTCTATCTCTAACTGAAACGTTCACATCTTTCGGCTCCCTCTCAACCTCGATAGCTGGTTCGTCTCCATCACATTAGTTCCGTATGTTCACCTGATTTGATAACTCAGGTAGGCACGTTGTAGCCAGCGGCACATTGTTGTAATTATCAATCATGTCTTTGGTAATGCTCCAGAATTAACATCTTATCTTTAGGACGGGTAGTACATACTCCAGGTATCGTTTCCGCCTACACCTAAACTTATACTTGAAGTCGGAGAAATCCTTTATGGCCTTACTCTCTGGGAGTCTCCAATACTTCGCTTATAGGGTAGCGATAATTTGATAAACCTACTTCTCTTCCGAGGGTGACACCTGTTAGAGCCTAAAGATTCATATTTAAGCGGTGATGTAATTACTGAGACGCTTACCCTCAGCCTGCGTGCAATGGATCATCTTACGGTTCAGATCCAAGTCTGAGAAATGGCGACAGAAGTAGAAGTGAAAATCCGTGTTGAAATTATTCATGACATGCTAATACAGTCTATTATTACTGCACCACCTGAAGACGCCGCCAGCCGAATACGAAACATTTCCTCGTCAGAAATTTCATAGAACCCTTAACTATTCCTGACTTGCTTGAGGAAGCTGTCACCCTTCTTTCTAGCATTCGAAACGCACGACCTTACAGTTGCCAGGGAGAGATCCAGTGCCTCGCAGTTGTTGCTCCTGTATTGTACAGGATTGCAGGTACGGCACATACCTCACCGGTGATGAAATCGTTCGGAGCAATCGTCGGGTTTAGCTTTGAGGTGAGCCATCGTTCCTCAACTCCCTTAAGGGAACCAAGCCAGCAACAACTTTTGCGGCTCAAAGCTCACTGATTATATCGTATTCTGCATATCAATTTGCGCGGGCGCTCAACTTTAATATGTAGCCTTTAACTGTACTAAACCATATAAATTTAGTAACGGTCCACTCCTAATCCTTTGATCAAAGGTAAGTGAATCGGGCAATCTCACATCAAACTCACTGCTGTGCGATTTCCCCCACAAGGGATATCGTGTAACTGGCTAGATGCGCTTGTTGTTTACCAAAACAAAATAAGTGTAATCATGTCACTTTTATCTCATGGAGGACACCTGCTCACCATCCAAATTGAGTAGTACCACTATCTCGCAAAACAAAAGAAAAAATACTTTGTAATACATCTCACAGCAATCAGTAGCTAAAAAATTACTGGTCTATAAAATAATATTCAGATAATATAGATTTATGAAATCTAACTTTTTAATACTGCTTCAGACTCAAAACTAAATATATTGGAACGATCTCAGTCCAAAGTGTTAAGCCTAATAGTCGATGCTCTTTGGTAAATAGCTAATATTATAAAGGATCTACAAATACCAACTGTTAAGGAAAAATTAGTATATTTCTATAATAAACACAAAGATAGGTTACAAAATAATGTAAATATACTGAGCAACGAAATTCTATAAACTAAATCAAGAATTCGAGATTATAGAAATTTTCTTTTTCTTTTTCTTAATAAAAGTTAGTGTGTACAAGAAAAATCATTTGCATCTGTAGGATGTTTGTGGGGTACTCCATGAACACGTAAACTTATTATAAATAGTAAATAAATAATTGATAAAAAATAAAGACATTTTATAATTCGAAAGAGCGTACTAGTAATGCAATTAGCAGCAGTTCATTTAGCTTAGTATTTTAATCTTTATTCTGAAAAATCTTACAAATACGAGAGAGATACTTTTTCTTCATCTTTTTAATCACTGTTATTTTAATAAATAAACAATCATTACGTAGAATGTTCGTATTATCCGCAAATAGAAAGCTTTAAAAAGCAAATAACACGACTGGACATAATAACGTGCTGAATGCAAAAATTTTTTTAGACACGATGCTAAAATATATAAAATTATAAATACATAATTTTAAAGATGAATTGTTTAAACAAAATAAAAAAATTGTTTTTGAAAAAATAAACTTCGTCTTGTACATTTTAAGAAAGGAAGAGACTAACAGGTCAAAAATTTATAAACAGGTGACTTAATTATTAGATTAGTTTTTTATAGAATTGTGAAAATACGTCTTATTGAAAGATTCGAGTTCTCCAAGATCTATGGTATCATTTAAAGTTTTATAAAAATCTATAATATACCAATCAATTGATAAATAATATACGTAAAATGTTAAATACCTGTGGAGGGTATAAATCCAATGTACATTCTAAGCAAGCTGTGAGTCCAGGTAGAATCACTCTTACATTTCCCTTAAATCCTTCAGTTCCACCATCGACAAACGGAATTACGCTACTGTGATCAAGAACCCCATCTTTATAAATCAGCAACGAAATTAACATACCATTGATCCATCTTCTTGCTGTAATCGAATCTAAACCGCAAACCACAATATGAAATTGACGATAAAAGTCTTCTTCTTTTTCTTGAATTTTGCAATGATGAGGAATAACGTTACATCCAGGTATTTGATTGTTGATAAAAGCTGATGCTGTTTCAGCTTTTGAACGGCCAATGTCTTTATGTCGAAATAAAAATTGTCTGCAATGTGGAAGGAATTGATTATCTATCATTTTACCTAAGAATCAATTTATTGAAAATACCAAAAAGATTAATATGACCCAAAGTATCTGACGGTTCTTTTAAAATTACGACGAAATGAGAAAATATAATAATATTTTGCTACGACGGGCTACTTAATATTAACAATATTAATAGTCGTCTATTAAACCGATCAAAGAGACATGTGAGACACACTCGCCGACTCAGTCAGATTTGAGCAGTGAGAGAGTGAGTTTGGCTTGGTTTTTTTCGATTTCATCATCTCTTGTGAGAATCATATAAATGTGAGTTGATGAGCAAAAAGGGGGATAACTTCATGGTGAGTGGTTAAGTTAGCGTACAACGAAACCTAGAAAAAGTTCCTGCTCAGGAGGGGAAACTCTGTGACTTGGAATTTATAGCAAGTTGAAAATATCACAGAAAAATACACCGAGGGAAATATTTTTTTTTAAATATAGATTTCTTCAATAACCACGAATCTCTATATTACAAATTACACTATGATTAGGATTTGCTGTTCAGAAAATCGTCCAGAATACAATATAGTTGCTGTTCACAATTATTTGATTGAGATTTTCTAAGACAAGTAGAATATCAACAATTTCGTTATCACGATAGCCGTCATATTTTTAAATCATTTGTTTTAATATTTATTCAAAATTATTAATGAAATATATGATGGGAAGAACTAACAACAGGATAAGTTACCTACAACATTGACTTTTTATAATTAAAAAGTACATAACAAATGTATCAGATTGTGACGGAGCTCCTGGCCGTTGGTTTACTCGATCACTTTGGCGCCCGATTTTTGGATGGCCATAACTCGGTTCCTACGGCGAAATTCTTGTTTTCATAGTAGAAACTTTACGATGGGCCTTGATCGTGGCTTTCCGCCACATTGTGGGGCGCCATTTCGATCGATTTAATCGGTAATTCAATGTAAATGAATTAAAACCATGGTCCAATTATTAAAACCATGGTCGAAGCCCGTCGGCGCTCTTGTCATCCGATTAACCGCTCGTTATTCCGAGGTCGCTGACCTCGGAAAATTCGTCCTGGATTTTCGGCACGGAGAGGGGAGGGAGAGATGAGGCACACTCGCCGGTTCAGTTAGATTTGAACAGTGAGAGAGTGAGTTTTTCAATAGCTTTGGTTTTTTTTTGGTTGAGTGCAGTGCTTGTGTACTTTTCTTTTCATTTTCTTATTGCTGTCTGCTGAGCCGGTGATTCTTCTCCCTCGCCCTTCGGGCGCCAATTTATTTTATTTTTATTATTGTTTGTTTATTGCTGTTGGGCCTCGCTCGGTCCTCCTGACTGTACAGTCGGAGCTTGGCGACGGCCATTATTACTGTCACCGTTTATGTTGCCTTTTTTTATTAATTTAATTTCGTTGGTTGTCGGGTATATTTATATATTTTTTTGTTAATAAATTTTGACTTCATTATAACACATTTCGATTACACAAGGCGACAAATTTTTTACCTAGAAACGGGACATTATGGACCCGAAGGATTTTTGTGCGCTAAATCCGAATCTGACCCCAGAAATAACCTTATACGTCAGATTATTGAGATATCCTAACCTAAAAGTGCAAAAAACGCTTTTTTTGCTATATTCGTGGTTATGTACCATTGCAAATAGATAAATAAAGAATTGTTTCTAAAAACCGATAGCGCCTTATTTAAGCAGTACTCTTACTCTTCAAAACCACATCCCCAAATTTTAAATATAATTTTTTTTCAGTGAAATATCGATGATTGAAATAAGTTACTTTTCCAATTTCAATACTGCATTTGAATGTATCTCATTTTTGAAATGAACCGATGTACAATATCTATAGTTTTTTTAAGTTATAACATCCAAATTACATGTGAAACTACTCCAGAATCTCACATTTTCCTAACTAAAAAAATGCAAATAAGGACTAAACTGGAGCTTGAGAAGAATTTTTGAAGAGACAAATTCTACATATATGAGAATATGAAGAAATTCTTTAGCCCCTGAACTCTGTAACCGGTTAGTGTATATTCCCGGGTACCACCTGACTAAGTGAGTACCCAGTCACCGTCTACCAGAGGTTACTTGTCGTCTGCTATGCATTAAGCGCTGTACTGTATGTAGTAAAATCGTACACATACTATACAGTACTGAGGCATTAGTGCGCCTATGTATAATCTTTTATAGACAATCAACTTTTTTTCAATTCTTTTTAATTAATTAATATTCTAGTATCAAACTTGGTATAACGTCCAAGTAAACCAAAACCAAAATAAAAAATATGAAAGACCTTGCTCCGTTTATCTCCGAAATTATTATTTTCTGTCTAGTATTTATTATTGTTTTACTTTTAAAAAATAAAATCTGTTTCCAGAATAAATACCCACTATAAATCGTATATTGATAAAGATAAGGATTAAGAATGTAATATTACAACAATAACCTCTACCAGAGTTAAAAAAGATAAAAAAGAAAATTCACAACATAACCAACAACAGCATCAATTCCTATTAGAATACTAAGAGAAAAAGAAACGCTTGACAGAATTTTATAAAGAAAAGATCATCTTATTATATCAAGATTTATCCTCGATATAAGTATAATACCATGCAAACTATCTAAGGTTTTCGCTAGCAATCAAAATAATTAAGGTTTTTATATGTATTTATTTTAAATCTTTGATAATTTTATGGTGTTGAAAAAGAATAAACAAAAAAGAATATTAAAATTCTTTTTATTATATTATATATATTATATATATTCTTCAATAAATATAATTATTTATTCATTTTATTTGTGCAATGAGTAGAGAACACTTATTACAAAATGATGCAAGTGTTTCAAAAGCTGTCGAAGAATGTTTCTGTAAGTTTTAATCGTATATAATTTCCCCTTATATCAATCCCCTCTAAGTTAGCTTACCTTTGTCTTCAATTTTTTACATTTAATGCAGTAGGAATTTCAAGTCAAATATACACATTTAAATCGTTAAAAGGATTAGGAGATAGCGACTTTAATAATTATATTATTCTTGATGACATAGGTGTCCGTGTGATATTTGAAACAAACTGTAATAATATTAATGAAGTAAGACCGATCCTAACATTAATTAACGTATTAGTCAAAGTGATTCGCTTCAACATTTTGAAAATCTAGAAGTAATTTGAAGTAGTTTAAATGATAATATTACAAATAACACGTTATAAGTTATTGCTGAAGTTACCAATGAATATACGTCTGTAAGTTCTTTGAATAAAAATGTTACAGGAGAGTCAAGTGGCAACTGTTTATATGAGAAAGAAGATGATGTAAGTAAATAAAATATTCAAATAAATTTAGTATGGATAGTAATTTAAGTATTACTGTTAATGTTATCAATTGTCATCAATTCTTCTTTGATGACGATAGTCTTTACAAGTTTTATACGCTATGGTAGCGATGGTCGAGGTTAAAGATGCGCACGGATACCTGTAGGAATCCTGGCGTCGGGATTAATTAATAACACAAGTCACGTTTCACTATATCTTTATTTTTTTAAGTCGACAGAGCTCCTGAGAGATGTCTTCACGCTTTGTAGTATTGTATTGGAATGAACCATCGTCCCTTATGAGCTCACATTTTGATAGGTGTTCTGTGTAGGTAAATTTGTCCCTATCATTTCCACCTTTGGAGTCTTATCGGAGCTCAGAAGCACATCCAGTTGTGGGAATGCACGAGGTTAACATTAATATTATTTTGCTATATTTACATGGGCTTAAGTCTACTCGACAATCAGGAAATGCGTACTTTCTTATTCCGTATTTGAGACAGTTATTCTACTAGATGTTTACCTGCCCATGTATACGAATGTATGTTAATACGTCTACATGAGAACAAATATGATAACTTATTCGACACAATGAAGATGTGATTGAAAAAAGCTTGAATAACAATAATACTCAAAAGCCAAATGGCAATAGCTTGAATGATACAGATCAATTAAATGAATTAATTTGTTTACTAGTAAATGTTAAGACTACAGAAAATATAGAAAGTTGTAGTGATATGTAGTGAGTTGATTCTATTTCTCAATCACCAATCCCCATACAGGGCTTACCAAAAGCCTTTTACTTAGACTTTTTAGGGACTAAAAAATCTGAAACATGAGTGCTGTGATAGATCATTGCCGACTATTTACTCGTTATTGTACTCTTAATATAATACAACATCGACAAAATTTAACATTGTATACGATATCCATTAAAATATTATCTTTATATGCATTTGCATTGTAATAATTTCCACTCAAAACGTAAGCAAGTTCCCGTCTTGATCAACATTACATTACCTATTCGTAGATCATCAATGCTCTTAATTGCGACTAGAAGGTAAATTATGGAAAGCGATTCTAAAATTTTGTATTCTCGTAGCACTACGGGAAAAAATCAATCTATTACGTCAATTTTGTTTGTTTATATAAGCGTCTGTAGTTATATTGCCCTCTACGCGCAGAACCTTGATTTTAAGCATAGTTACAAGTAAATCGAAATTATGTGATTCGTTTCCAGTAAGTTTATGTCATGTAAACGCCAAAATTGAACTTTTATCACTCGATCATATCATAAGAACTTTGTGAAAAAAACTTAGTAGTTGAAAAAATCAATTTTCCACAAATATCTCATAAACTATTAGTCCAGTCGAATTAGCCTAAAAATGACCTCAACTTGATTTTGAAAACAATATATCTTGAAAAATTAATTACTAAATTATACAAATAGGTAAGTCAATTGATAGATTTTTTCAGTCCCTACAACTTTACAGTTTAACATTCTTCGATCAGGACAATATGGTTCAGTCGAATTACACTCTTGATTGAATGGGAATAGTCTGAAATATAACAATATTAAGTATTCTCGATACTCCGACAAGAAACCTGGAGTAAAATTAGTTATGAACAATATGTAAATAAAGGTGATGAAATAAATTTGTTCCCAGCAAAGTTTTCTATAAAATACAAGTGGTATGATGTACCAAGTTGCAAAATTGATCTTCTCTAATCTTCAAATTTTTAAAATTTTTATCATAATTTTTATGAAATAAGTTCGAGTTAGTGCTAATAAGTATGTCCAATCTGATTTCTCTACGCTCAATAGTTTTTGCAAAATTAAAAAGTTGATTGCGAAGTTGTTCGAAGTTTAGGCAATGTTATAGAACAATGACGCCATGGAAAATCGTCCTCGACTTTTTTTATGAATTTTGATAATTTTTTATCAATCCATTTTACTTCAAAGCTAGCTTATCTTGAGATCTAACATTAAATAATTCACCATTTATATTAACTTTAAAAGTTAAAATAACAAAAATAGAATCTTACATAAGATCAACAAACTCGTTAAAATTTAAACATATTATAGAAAATAATTTATGGTACAGATATGAATATAAAATTTATGGTAATATTCGACTACAAACAACAAATGGCAGATCAGATTATCGACAATTTTATCGAACTAATAAGACAGGTACACAACTTCTCAATAAAACTAGTAAACAAAAAAATTATCCATAACGTTTCAAAAACAAAGTCAAAGAAAAGAGAATACTGAGAAAGATGTGGCATACTGCTAGTCTCACGCAAAGCAAAGTCAAATTGAATAGATCAATAAAGTAACTGAAAACCCTACTTCATACGTAAAAAATGGCGTAATATAAAAATTTATATCAAACTTCATACCTACGGAAGCTGCGGATTATTCGTTATGGAAACTACAAAAAATTAAGTGTAAATAATGTTGTAATCAGGATGATCAGAGCATTGTCTACAAAAACTAAGACATATTGCCATAATCTTGAATTCTTGGCTTTTCCTACTCATTCCCAATTCAAATACAAATTCAGAACTCGTTTACATAGACCTATAAACCTTCTTCCAATACTTTCAAATTCTTGAAAAAATGTTACTTGCTAGACTGAATCCTGTATTTGAAGAAACAAACTTGTTCCCAAATCATCAGTTCGGATTTAAATGCAAACACAGTATAAACGAACAGGTAAACTGTTGCGAACAGTTTTAGAAGATAAGAAATTCTGCTCTGCGATATTTCTGGACATAAAACAAAACTTTGACAAAGTCTGGCACCAAGGACTAACAAGAAATCAACAAAAAAACATTATTTTCCAAAGGGTTATGAAAAATGTAATTATATGAAGAAATGGTGTATCGCTATACATTTTCAATTATATTGCTAGATTTCAACGAAAAACATATTTTTATTGTAATGGTGAAAATACTTAATTATTTATAATAACAGATATTTAATTATTTTCATTTGTTACATGAATAATGTTTCACGTATTAAGTTTCCCAATACATAGACTGTAATTCGGTTAAATTCTTATATATGTGTACGATGCATATAAATTCAAACGCCATTTTCTCTGCTCGCACCATATGCGCTCATTATATAAAATAGGGTCGATCTATAGCTTTAGCAATTACGAGTCCGACAATAATGGCCCATTATATGTCCATCTATTTATCTATAATAATCAGCAATAAAATTCATAGAGCGGATATTAATAATGGTTCACGGAGTAATTATAAACAGCGTCCTATTGAGCTGCGCGCGTCGACTCTAGAGACGCTGCGCCGCCATAACCTTACGTTTTAAATAAAAGACTATCTCAAAAAGTGTTACTTTTATTTTCGAAATTCTTTTTTTGTTGAATTCCTTCATACACCCTCGCGTTCGCGAATGGGGCCATTACCGATTGTTCAAAGAGGAGGAAGAGTACATTGCGGGCTCCTGCTGTCGATCATTCGTCTCAATGACAGAGTATCTTCGTGACCACGGCGAGGTGTTGTGTGCGACTGCGTCCGCTTCTTTTACGCGCTTCCTATTTTTTTTATCGCGACTTGCGTGCGTTTATGTGTGTGTGTGTGTGTGTGTGTGTGTGTGTGTGTGTGTGTTGCGTGTGCGCTAGTGCAGACGTGCACTACATCCGTTGCTCGCCACGACCAGCGGCGCGTTGGAGCTGAGCTAAGGACAGGAGTGCCTGGTACATTAGCAGAGGAAGCGCAGCTTCCTCTGGAAGGTCTTCTGCCTTTTCTCTTTTGGATCACCGCAGCTAGGGACGTTAGCGAGGGCTGTCCCCGTTTGAACTACGTCCGCGCTACTCTTTTTGGATCACCGCAGCTAGGAACATTAGCCCCCGTTTGAGCTACGTTTGCGCTATCAAAACGGAGACACTTCTCACCGCTTTCTACACACCTACCCATCGGTGGTATCTTGCGTGCGTCCAGCTGGTAAGCGAGCAATTTCATTCATCTATCCGTTCATTCTGTCACACCGAAAACCTGGAGTTGTACAGGTTAAGCGGACCTAATCGACCTCACCGTGTTGCGCTTTAACTGTTTTATCTGGCCTCGTGTGTTACGATTAATGTACTGTCTTTTATAATCATTTGCTCTGTAATACATTGCATTCAGAAGGCTTTCTCCCCATTCAGGTCTGGGGTTTTTATGCCGCATGAATAGCATATGCAATAAATACTTATCTTTTAACTAATTTCTGTTCTTGTTTGTACTGTACCACAACCTACTCACTCGTATCGTATTACCTTTGAACGAACTCTAGCACTTAATTTGAGACTTATTCTCATCACCAAATTCACTTATCCTCATAATCTTAGCAGCTAAGCTAAACAATATATCTCTCCTAAGCATACGCTTTCCCTTAACCCTTGGAGGGTACTCTATTTTTTCAGTTTTTTTGTTTATAGACTGAATATGTGAAGCTCTATGTTGTTCTAATCTTTTCTAATCAGTTATAAAGAATCACCAATGAAAAATGTAGACTTTTTAAATTAAATTCGGTTATAAACTCATTTTGCACACGAATTTACTGTTATTTAGTAAATGGAGGTTTTCAAGGTCGCTGATTGCGAATCAAGTCTCAGATTTTGTAAATTCAAAGTAGCCGATAAAATGTGGCAAGCAAACATGAAAAAATGTACAAAGTTGTTTTGTAATCTTTTTTGGTCGGATACACAATCAAATCTTAATCCCTCCAAAATAAAGAATAAATAAAAGGGAATTAGCAGGTATTCTCCTATAGTTGTATTTGAATATTGTTTTCTGATCGATTAGTTGACTAAGTAACTCGAGTAATTTTGATAAAACAAAAATGCGTGATTCTATAGAAGAATATGAAGGAGATAAAATTCCATCAGACAACGGGGAAGGGCATGTTTGATTGCACCCAGTTTTCTTGCTTATAAAAGGTTAAAACTCCTGAAATTTTGAAAACCTCAGTAAAGAAACATTTGCTTGGTGTTTATCAAGATGGTAAAAATGGTGGGTTTTGTAGTAACTAATCTCATTCAATCAAAATTCTATTAAACAACATACAATAAGACCTTATGCATCAATTCTAATAAAAAACTGCCTTCTTGAATAACATAAATAAGTAGTTACTGCAATTTTCATGGTGACGGTGAAAACCGCTTCACATTTAGCAAAACTAAAATTTGATGAAATTGTCACTTAAATATGCTGTTGGTAGTATCAGTGATCTGTAATTAGAAAGTCCTCTAAATACGTTCTTATACCTGAAATAATTGCTTGTTTTTCGATGCTTCGACCAGCTATATACGATCCGCCATCATGAATTTTAGAAATTCGAGGTCAAACTCGTAATTCGAGACTTAAAAACCTATAAAACCGTTATTATCTTTATCCCACTTCACACAAAAATATGCCCCTGAAAAGGTTAAGCCTTTCCCATAATTAAATACTTGCATTCTCGCCCCAGATGACTATACAATAGACTATACAATATTAGAATACAATTACACTATTATAATATTACAATACAAGATTTGACTATACAATAGACAAAGCGGTCGTATCTTTCCTAAGTTTTGATGAACCATAACTTTCGAGGAGCCCAGGGACACTGGTTTTCCCAGCAGGGGTTTACAAGTAAATACAAGTTACAGACGAAAGATCCAAGAATAGGTTATTCTTCTAGTTATCATATAAACATCATTGACTAAATGCTGTTAAAAAATTAATACGCATAAAAAAATATTCATTTTATTACATTTTTTCGCACCTAATACTTGAACATAAACACGGAAATCATAATATGCAACATTCAAACATATATAGATTCTTGGTTGCAATAGCTACGTGGACTAAAGCATAGCAAAATATTTCATGAAAAACATTTTAACTTTTTAGTAAATAGGAAATACGTTAAAAATAAGTAATTTGATATTTAGCAAAGTTTTATTTTTGTGCACTAACTATAATACAAATATCATTTGTTTATACATTAAATTATTAATAATAATTCTTTAATATATATTAACCAAATGTTGCTAAAAACCGTGAAGAGACATGTTTCATCCTCACATATTTACAAATTCATGTATCCACGCAGTTATTCCTATATATAGTATAAACACCATAACTGTATCATACTATAATCACATATATAATATTGATCTTAGGTTTACTCTCCAATTTTACTAATTTTAAGTGTATGGTTACTCTGGCTTTTAAAACTGATTTACTTCTTAATATATTAGTAGTCCATCTACCACTGAATCTATTTATTTTCCTCTTTAGATGATAAGATATTACTTCCTGTGGTCATCTATTTCTTTTTTCCTTAAAATTTGTCCATTTTGTTTTATTTATGCTCAGTAGAACACTGAGTAGTTCCTGTATAACCAAGCATAACACAAAATCTTACATTTTCTTAAACTGGTTCAACTTTTATCACTTAAAAATAACAATTAATGTTTTCAGATGTATTCCAAAACAATGTGTACAATAGAATTATTATTATTTAAAGTTGACAAAGTACATGGTAGTTATCAAACCTTTTTTTTAGCATTTTGTGTAATAGTCCAATAAACACTTAATCTATAAGGATACAAATTGAACAAAATATTCTGATATAAATTAAAGATATTCATTAACATATACCTTAGTAGCTCAAACTAAATTGATAGTATACAAGATTAATTGAGCTTCTTTTTCGACCATTTGAAATATTAAGATTAGTTACATCATGAGATATATCTATGATTAAATAAAATTAATTGTCTAGCATAAGCTAGTCAATGTGGATGGTTTTTTATATAACCAAAAAATGGTTTAAAAAGTTTAAGTAAATAAAAAGAAGATAAATATAACAATTCTATGATTTTCATAGATTAAATTTTATTTTTACTCTATAAGACTAAAGTCATTATACTATCAGTGAGATGAAATAATACTTATAAGAAATTATCATGTATTATTGAACATTGATTTTATTAATAAAATATGTCAGCCATTTGGTTATTTATGTTTGTTCATCTAATTTAATTAAATATACTATTATAACAAAATATTTTTTAACATACTGATATAAACTTGTTCTATATGTCTAACAAAGTTTTGGTTAAATCAAAACCACTAAATGATTTTGAAAAATGCTTTTAAAAATAAGAAATATTAAAGCAAACAAACTTATATAAGATTAACTAAGATATTGTACGTCACATAAGATATACTGAATGTAAATGAAAGAAATTTATGTAAATATTATACAATTATTAATACTTATATAAACTTAAAAATTATATTATTGTAATAAGCTAGTTCAAAAATGGAATGTGTAATTATTGACAATAATAAAGAGATTTACATTCTAATATTGATAAAGGTATGAATTGGTTTCTGTCGAAATTCATACTATTCCAAGTTGTCTATATTAATAGGTTAATTTCAAATATTCTATAATAAATGTATTGAATATTAAATCATACAGTATGAAATAAAGTTATTAGAAAATAGTATGGTCCTCTTAATTTTTTGGTTTGTAACTAATATTTTTAAGTATTAACAAACATAGTTTGTACTATTGAAAATTCGTTAATTGGTTATTTAGTAATACTATTGAAAAAGGATATATGTTGGAAAAACTTACAATTTATATACATTATTTTTTCTCTCAAATAATAAGTTGAATTTTTTTTATAATTCAATTTGAATTATGGCTAAAATCTTTTGTGGTAATATTACAAAATATTATTTACCTTAATGAGTATAAAAAACCTGAATTCATAAAAGTTGATCTACATACTCAATTGAAAAAAATTATTATTTACAAGAAAAGTGTATTTTTTATAATTTGAATAGTTTACAGTACTCATTGATTTCTATTTGTTAATTGCAGATATTGTGAGCTTACCTATTGAGATTCGATAAATCAATTAAATCCATGTCAATAACATGCATCTGACGAAATCCCATGTACGCTAAATTTTTCAAGCACTCACAACCTAATCCACCAGAACCAATTACCAGTACTTTGCAATGTTGTATTACAAATTTCAAACATTCCGATGACGGCTCAAAATCTTGACGACAAAATGGTCCTGATCGTTCCAATATTTTCCTTAAATAACTCAATTTTCTATGCATATATTCAATTTCCATGCTTAATTATCAATTGAAGTAAATATTTTGAATATAAACGTTTAATAGATTACACGATACTATTTGTTTTTGGTTGGTATATTCGCAATCATCTAACCAGGTATTACCTCCGTGATCTTAGCTAACTTATATCACGAATCATATCAACAATATAGCAAAAAATTCCATGAAATGCGCTCGTTACGAAAGAGTTGCTAAGAACATACCGCCTTTCTCAATTTCCCAGTACATACTTATAAAAAACTTATTTGTGTTGGACGACTTTCAAAAACGTATATCTCTTTGTTCAAGCGATTGGTTGGAAGGTGGGGGGGGGGCGGTTATTTTGCACGACTCCAAACAAACTCATTCCTCTACATTTCAAATTATCCTCTAGGAGTGAAGAAATCCGCATTAAATATATGACGATCCCAGAAAACGTGCACAGATGACGCGAAGTTTGTGCTGCCCGAAGAAATGAGCATCCTAGCAGGACACAGAGGTTTTTAAAGTATCTTCAGTAATAAAATCGAAAGAATTGTCCATGGGAATAAGTTACAATAATAAACTTGATACACAATTAACCAAATTATCGTTTAGTCAATTTAGTCAATTCAATGTTAATTAAAATTCGAATTAACAACTACATAAATTAAAATTATATAATTCATATTTTTCAAATTTTATTGGCAACTAAATATTTCTCTTTTTTCTATCGTCATCCTTACAGTAGTCATCGATAAGTGTAACGTAGTAAACTTGCATATTTCTGTAAGTTAGTATTTTGCATCATGATTAATCAATAAAATTGATTAAAAAGATTGTGCTAATAAATAAATTGATTGTGCTAGTAAATAAATTAAATAAATTGATGAGTAGCTTCTAGCTTCAATTTATAACATTATAGGTAAAGTAAAATATTATAACCCAGTATGCGGGAAGCAATCATGGCAGCGCATGACGCATGCACAGTAAGTCATATACGATTTATTGATAGTGAAAGATAAAAATTGTTATTTTATTGCAAATTAATAACTGTTTTGCGTTAAATAGAACTTTTTCCATAAAATCTAAAATAGCGCGAATGTTTGATACACTCATATTTTAAAAATAAGCAATAGTTGACAAGATACACACATATTTTTGATTGCTCCAACACAAATACGTATTTTACAATTACTTGCTAACTGATGGACCCAATATTTTTTTAACAACAGATAAGCAATGAGCATATCACACAGAATTTATTGGTATATTAACTGATACGATTCGCGATATAAGTGTCATAGAAGAGGATTGGCTTCATGTACACTCAACGGAACTTAATTCGCGACCCCCGAGATTCAAAATGGCGTCTCATCTCCGTCGATTGAACATGACTGTCACGAATCGAGCTTACATACAAGTTTCTTTCTCGCGAGTTGTGTGGTTAATGCTTGAAGCAAGCGCTGTCACAATTGTATTTAGTTGGCAATGCAATTAAATAGAAAATACAAGGATCATGTACCTTCATCACCTCATACTGTCAGATAAGTCAATTTAAATTATTTCTTGTTCAGTTATTCTTTTACTATAAGCATTTACTTTGTGTTTCGTTTATTTTTAGATCAGGGCTCCTGACTAATATACTTATTACGAATAGTTTATTTATACTCAGACGATTTTGTGTGCACAAGTTGCAGTCAAAAGCAAGGTAAAATTTTTTGTGCAGGTAATTCATGATAAGTTTATAATTTAGTATAACAATCTATTTTATTTTATTCTATAAATTTGTACGTAGGAATCGATTAAATGGATGCTATGAAATTTTTATATGGCTGATGAATCTGATGTTGCTAAAAAATGCAAAGCATTAGAAAAGTACATTAAACGTTATCAAGATTTATTTATTGCAATAGAAAAGGTATATATAATAAAATATTACATTTTAGTCTTATAAATTACCAATTTAAGACTAAGATTCATTAGTGGTTATACTTAAGTGTGCTAAACCCGTGATAGCAGCTGTTAATGGAGCTTGCATAGGAGAAGCTATAGATATGATTTGTTCAATGAATGCTTGGTTTTAAATAAAAGAAGTTGATATGGGCACGGCTGCTGATGTGGGATCTTTGCAAAGATTACCAAAAATTATTGGTTCTCATAGTTTAGTTAGAGAACTTGCTTACACTGGTCAACAACTATTAGCACCAGAAGATTTACAAGTTGGTTTTGTTACGAATTTTATGACTTCGAAAAGTAGTTGGGTGTTTGTAAAAGAAAAATTTGAAGACTTTTTATAAAAATGAAAGTTTTTTTATTAAAAATAGTAAGGTTACCTACAGAAAAATGTACCCCTCACAAAAGTGGCAAAAAGTAATTTTATTAATGAATAAATACAATTATTAACATATAAAACAAAAATTTAATCTTGAGAATTTTATCACAGCTTTGAAAATATTGGTGGTTTATCCTGCAATGCTAATGCTGATGCTGATGCTAATGCATTAAATTCAGGCGATAAAGCTGCATGATCCTTATATGCTGATCTGATACATATTGGTTTTAAATGCAATCCATCAACATTTCTTTTTGTTTCCAACGATTATTTAATTGCATTGCCAACCCAAAACCATCACGTCAGATCCAACTTCAAGTATGAACCATACAACTGGCGAGCAAAAATCGTATAAATCATATCTATAGCTCCTCCTATACAAGCTCCATGAACAACTACTATTACGGGTTTAGCACACATAAGTATAGTGATAGATGAATCTTAGTCTTACATTGGTAATTTATACGAGTAAAATGTAATATTTTATGATACATACCTTTTCTATTGCAATAAATAAATCTTGATAACGTTTAATGTACTTTTCAAATGCGTTGCATCTTTGAGCAACATCAGATTCATCAGCCATATAAAAGTTTATTAATGAGGAGCCCTAATCTAAAAATAAATAAAACACAAAGTAAATGACTTGTCATAGTAAAAGAATAATTAAGCAAGAAATAATTGAAATTAACTTATCTGACAATATGAGGTGATGAAAGTGCATGATCCTTGTATTTTCTATTTAATTGCATTGCCAACTAAATACAATCGTGACAGCGCTTGCTTCAAGCATTAACTACACAACTTGCGAGAAAGAAACTTGTATCTAAGCTCGATTCGTGCCAATGATGCTCAATCGACGGAGATGAAACGCCATTTTGAATTTCGGGGGTCGCGAATTAAGTCCCGTTGAGTCTACTACATACAAGGTAAGCTGTATGACCCACCCCCTTTATTTAATGTAAAAAAGATATAAATATAATATAAAATAATTATAATAAAAATGTATTCGATTCAATATCTTTTCATTTTCCCAATCTAGTATATTTTTTAATTAATTTTATAATAATAAATAATTGCAATTTTGATTATCCATGAAATTAAACATCTCTACCTCCTTTATTTAACAATATGATTTGATTCTCGAAGTTCTAAAAAAATCCTTTGAGCTAATTTAATTTGCACCGTGAACAGCTTGGAAAAATTCAATAATTTTTTATATTAAATTATACAAAATTATTATTGAGAATATCAAATAATTTTAGATTCCTCGTGCAATGCGCATGTGCGATAGAATAAAGGTTCAGTTGATGGAATTTATATCGCGACCAGCGAAATTAAAAAATGAATTTCACTTTCGTCGATTAGGCAATACTAGCACGAATCGAGATTACGTACACGATTATTTCTCATAAGTTGTATGGTTCGTGCTTGAAGTTGGATCACTCCTGATTATTTTGAATTGGCAATGCTATCAAATAACTTTTGTAAGCGAAAATAAATACAAATATATTGATTTTACGACATACTAAATCTGGATTATAATATATGGATTTTGAACATAATAATATATATATATATAGATGTATAGATAATATATAGATGGTACATTAACATTACACGAATTATAAAGATCATGCAGCTTCATCAATTGAAACTACCAGATAACTTATTCTAAATTATTTGTTGCTTAATTACTCTTACACTGATATAAGTCATTTAAATTGTATATTATTTCTTTTCAGATCAGCATTCTAGATGTTACGCCTATGATTATAATAGAACAACTAAGTTACTGAAATAATATTACAGTAAGTTGATACAGTTATAATCAATGTTTGCATAATAAACATAATTAGCTATTGTCATATTTTCATCGAATAGATACAAATCTAAAAATATCAAAATTAAATATATAAATTTGATAGATAAGACTTTTCCACTTAGATTATGTTATTGGAAAAAGATTTTCTACTTCATTTTAAATCCTAAACGACAGAAAAAAAATCAATTTTAAGACAAATTGAAGTGATATCTTCGATTTTTTTTTATTTGGCTTATCCAAAGCTTATACAGAGGTAATCGCTTGAGTAAAGTTTAACGCAAAATATGACGTAATTAAAAAATTACCAGAAAAGATTGTATTATGAGCATATATATCAAAGATATATATATATATTTGTTAATAAAAAAATTGTAAAGATGTGACTTTCTCGGCTCAGTTACGGCCGCTGGTGGCGTTGTGGCTAACTAGCCCACTATAGTTTCTACCGGCGAACCGTAGTGTTAAGGCACGCCCAGACCGATATGGTATAAAGATGGTAATCCACTGAGGTCAGATGAAGGTTGGCCTCCACCTGATAGTAGGTAGGTGTTAAGGTGGATTTCCACTGAGACCAACAGTAAGGTTGGTCTCCACCTACAAGAGGGTGGTGTGCAGGTGAGCTGTCACCGAGGCCAACTTAAAGATACACCGAAGCGTAGTAGGTGTAAGGGTAAGCTCTTACTGAGCTAATTTAAAGGTTGGAACACGCTAGCCGAAGACGCCCCTGAGGAGTTGAGGTATCGGCTCTTACGAGTGATGGTTTATACGAATAAACCAAAGCTTAATCCTCCCATCACTCCGAGTGATTTTGCCGCTCGAGAAGTGTCCTTTCCTCGATCTCGAAAAGCGCAAATTATTTTGCGCGAGGAATCGAGGGAGTTAAATTTCCGCGTTAATGCTGGTTGTGCGGTCGATGCGGAGGTCCAGGGACTCCAGCGCGACAGTTATGATGCGCTGGATTTATCTCTGGCGACAGCGAAGTCGCGCGTCTCGGAGGCGCGTGATTTGCGTAGCTGTGGGGATTTGGGGCCGGATGGGGGGCCTCACCAGACTCGTGGAGGGGCGTCATTAGGTAAAGAGACGATGCCTCAGCACCAAACGGTTGTGAACGAGATCCACGACCAATGGGTGGTCAAAAGAGTGACTCCTATCTTGGTACCGCCACCTGCGTATGCGCAGACGCCTGCGCAACCATGGCTTTGGTCCAGGAAAAATCTTGAGACGATGATATTCTTCGGGGAGTGTGCAGACATGTTCCCCCGAGGTAAGGAAGAGTATATGGCCATATCCCCGATCTATGCTTCTAACCCACGGAGGCTTTTAGAAGCACCTCCAAGCACGCCTATGATGGGATGGGGATTCTCATTGATAGAGCAGCAACCCAGGATGCGTTAGCAGATGGTAAGGGGCCCAAACCGTGTTTAGTGAGCGAGGGACCCAGAACTTACGCAAGCGTAGCCGTTACTAGGGTGCCCCAAAAGAGCACCTGTAACAATTGCGAGGCCAGCAAGCGTAATACAACGCCATTGGCACGCAGTACGTCCTAATTAGACTCTGAAGAGTCTTATTCGAGGAGCTCACGAACGTGCTCGAGCGACGAGTCTCCCAGATGAAGGTCTCCGGAAGCCGGGGTAAGCGTTTGAGGCATCAAAGGAGACATAGACGCCAAAATACATACGGTGTTAAGTACGATGGCCTCAGTGCCCTCCGAGCTTTTCGCCTGTAGTTCATAGGGGCTTCAGCCCTAAATGCTTTTTGGAGCGAGTTAGGAAGTGTCAGGAATTTTATGACATTCCTGGCTCGGAGATGCTTGCTGCTCTATCCACAGCATTTAGTGGTGCAGCCGCCGCTTGGTTTGAGAATAACGAAATAGGCTGGCGTTTCATGAGCGATTTTATAGCTGATTTCCGCTCCCACTTTTTTCGGCGTTTCTCTGATACCGATTTGGATCGAGAATTGATCCATCGAATGCAAGGTAAGGGCGAGGCACCTTAGCGATTATATAACGACCTGCATATGTATCTTCAGGCGTTATAGGAAACCGCCCTCAGAGAGAACCCAGGTAAAAAGGATAATCGCTAACCTGCACCCCAAGTATTGGAGGTTTTTGGATGGCAAATCCATAAGAGACTTTGCTGACGTGAAAGAAAGTTTTGGGTATGTACCTCCCCCGCCCAAGGATAAAATGTTGGTGCCTGGTGTAGCTTATTTAGCTCCCAAGGCCCAACCCAAAAGAATTGCAGTATTAGCTGCACGAGTGGCGAGGGAAAGATCCCCTAAGAGCAAAGGTCCTCTGGAAAGAAGAGGACATCTAGAGGAGGAAGAAAGTCAAGATCCTCGTCTTGTAGTAGCAGGGAGGCAACGGCTGTCGCTCCGGGGGGCGGTAAAACGCCCCCAGCGATAAATGCCGTTCAGCAGGGCATAGGGCTAATCAGTCCAATAACGGCCCTAGGGTAACACTGGTCAACCCTCCAAATACTGCTCCGTCGCTTCTTCTACAAGTCCATCGTGGCACGCGGCAGGGTCAATCGGCGGTACCATATTCGGGTAGCTGCTTCACTTTTGGAGCACCTTGCCACAGAGCGTCCACAAAAGGCTTCAAGTGTGGACAGGTTGACCATTACGCGAACAACCGCATGGCTAGGCCTGACACTCGGCTCAGGAGTTGTCCGAAGTGTGGCACTCCGAACTGCTCGTTTTTGACCTGCCCAAATTGTGCTGATTTGGTGGACCAGTGGGTAAAAGAGCGTGCGGAGGCGACGAGCCGCCCTGCGACCTCCGCAGCAGTGAATGCCATAGGATGAAGGAAGTAGGTGCTGCCAGAGAGGTCATACAGTCAACACGTACCACGCAATTAACTCCTCGCCTAAGAGTGGAGGATTTCTGGTGCGAAACCATCGTGAGTTTCGAAACGCTGGGACCCACCGATGCTATAGATGGATTGGGTAAAGACTCGACGGTCACGATTGCGCCGTCAACCTTGGAGGAGGCAGAAGCCATGGAGAACACGGCTAAACCTCCAGATGAAGCTGACAAGAAGTGTGATCGAGACGAAATAGTTGTTGCAGGGAATCCTAGTACTTCGCCATACCCTACTGGCAATAATGTGCCATTAGCAAGTGCGCATGCGCAAGAGTCGGAGACTCAGCATGACGTCGTGAAACTCGGTCATGGAAAGAAATCGGTAACTCAGCAAGACGTCACGGAACACGATCATGGAGACGACATAATTCTTGAGGCTACCGTGGAGTTCGAGACTGTGAACGTTTCTATGATGAAAAATCGGCGCATGTTGGTGGTAAGCATTGGAGGAAAACCATATTCTGCTTTGCTTGACGAAAGCGCGCAGGTGACCGTCGTGGGAAACAAATTGCTGAGGGATACGCTCAAAGATTTTCGTCATGCACTGTGCCCCTCACAAATGCCTCGAATGGCATGATGAGAACGGTTGGCAATCTGAAATTAATTTTTGAAATTTACAGAGTGGTGAGAGTCATTGAGGCGTGTGCAGTACCAGAGGATCTCGCTTATAAGATTTATCTGGGTACGGATTTTTATGACGGGTAAAATTTAGTTATAGATTGTGGCAACCACGTTTGGCGTGTAGGCGACCGTGTCAATTGGAAGGTATTTGCAGAAATACATTGTATCGGAAATCGAATGTTTAGCTCTCTTGTTCACCATCAAGAAATTTCGACCATACATTAAGGGTACGAAATACACGGCAGTAACCGACCACACCGCTTTGACTTGGCTCAGAAATACAAAAGATCCTCCTTGCCGCCTTGCGAGGTGGATTCTCGAATTCCAACAATGGAATTTCAAGATAGTGTATCGCAAAGAAGCGATGCACCACGTGCCTGATGCATTGTCTTGTGAGTTCGAGGAGGTAAAAGACTCTTGGTATTTAAGGCGAGTGACTGACGTCACAACGCGCCCGGAGAAATATCCTGATTGGAAGCTTGAGGAGGGAATATTGTATCGTTACATACGAAACGACCTTTTCGACCCCATCACGGATAAAGAAGAACGATGGCGATTGGTGGTACCAGGTGAATTCCGTGAGTGCATGTTAAGAGATGCACATTGTGAGCCATCAGCTGGACATCTTGGCATGGCAAAAACCTGTGACAGGGTAGTTCGAAAATACTCTTGGCCAGGTATGTGTTATGATGTAAGAGATTTCGTGCAGCGTTGTCAAGAGTGCCAGAGGTTCAAGGTTGAACATAAAGCTCCTTTCAGCCTTATGGGCAGACGTTTGGTGGAGCGACCATGGACAGTGGTTGTGACTGATGTCGTAGAACTGCCACAGAGTAAAGATCGGTTCAAATATTTGATGGTCTTTCAAGACTGTTTTACTAAGTGGGTGGAATTTAAGCCACTGGTGACGGCCGATGGAAGGGCACTCGTCGGAGCTTTGGAGGAGTTCGTGTTGTTCAGATAGGAAATTCCTAGCTACCTAGTAACAGATAACGGGAAGAGTTACACAGGTAAGGTGTTTGGAAATACCCTTAAAGAATATGAAATACAGCACGTGCTCACTCCTCCATACCACCACCAAGCCGATTGTGTAGAGCGCTCCATCAAAACGATTAATACGATGATCCCCATCTTCGTGGACGGCGATCACCGCGAATGGGATAGGTATTTGCATGAATTTTGTCATGCGATCAACACGGCGATCCAATCCAGCACAAGGATCTCGCCGGTGTTCTTGAACTTTGGGAGAAACCCCCAACAACCCAAAAGCCTACGCCGCGAGATCGAAAAACGAGGCCCGGTCATGAGAATAAACCCAGAAGTATAGAAAGACCGTTTACGCAGGTTGGGCGCGCTTCGAGATTTGGTAATTCGCCATCTTGAGGCAGTGCAAGACCGTCAGAAGCGGTATTACGACCGAGGCCGTCGAGATATGTATTTCGCCATTGGGGACTTGGTCCTGCGAAGAGTGCATTCGTTATCAAGTGCAGCCGCAGGCCGAAATGCCAAACTAGATCCCAAGTACGCGGGGCCATATAAGATCATACAAACTCTCTCTCCGGAAGTTTACGTACTCGAAATGGAAGATGGCAGGCAGGTAGCCTGGCACACGTTTCTGAATTGGAACGCTACCTGCCGCCACGAACCCATAATAATAGGGGGCCCTCTAGAGGCGATAGACGGAGGGTTGTTTGTTGTGCCGTTCACGGTAGTTATTTTTTTAAATTTAATTTTATTAATTTATATATTTTGTTTTTTGTTTTTTTTTTCCTCCATATAGATTGGAGATGACCAGCTTCGAATAGATAGTCGAGATGACGGATAGGCTGTTAGTGGAGGAGTCGCCCGTCACTCTGGAGCCGCAAAAGCCCGATGGGCTGGCTGTGGAACCGCCTATCAGGCCTTCGCTGAAGCCTGTGGCCTCCGCGGAGCACCTCGGAGCGGCGGCAAGTCGGCATCAAACAGCTGAAGCCGACTTCTCTCCCGATCCCGCTTTACAGGAGATCGAGGAGAGAAGCCGCTTGCTTAACATCGCAGAGGTTGTTGCACTGGAGGTGGACAGCCAACAGGCCCAGCGAGAGCTGATGGATGTAGTGGCCCCTCCATCGCTCAAGAGAAGAGCGAGCCTCCTGCCTCATCACTTGGACAGGCTGTTGAGGCCACCTGGGACGAGTCATCGGTTCGGGTGGGGTGGACGGGCCAAAATCGGGCAGTGATTAGGGTCAACGACATCCGGAGCATCCGGATGTATGGTTTGGCGAGGGAGGCGTAGATGGTATGGGAGAGGTATGGCACCGAAGACGCCAGATATACCGACGCCTATGCCGTCTCGCTCTTCTCTGGGCAGCCCGATTTATCTGTGGTGAGGTCGCAGACCCCACCATCGCGTAACCCTCCAAAGAAGAGAAGGGCGTATCCCCCGGAGGGTTACTCGCGGGATGAGCGCCGGAGGGCTCAGGAAATTGCCAAATCCAAGAAGAGGCGAGGCGCCAAGACGGTCAGCAAGCTCCCTGATTTCTACAGGAATATGGAGTCCTGCCACCTATAAGTATGTTCAGATGTCAGCCCACTTTTACACCTGTATGGGTGTAGGTTCACCTTTACACCTCAGCCAGCTGGCAGATATTAAAGTTGAGCTAATTAGCTACAACACCGCCAGTAGTTATCATAGATTAACAAGAGAGAGGGAGAGAGAGAGAGAGAGAGAGAGAGGGAGAGAGAGAGAGAGAGAGAGGGAGTGAGAGAGGGAGAGAGAGAGAGAGAGAGAGAGAGAGAGAGAGAGAGAGAGAGAGAGAGAGACAGAGAGAGAGAGACAGAGAGAGAGAGAGAGAGAGAGAGAGAGAGAGAGAGAGAGAGAGGGAGAGAGAGAGGGAGAGAGAGAGAGAGGGAGAGAGAGAGGGAGAGAGAGAGAGAGAGACAGACAGAACGAAAACTTGAATTTGCGCTCTGTTTACAAACGCTAACCGTCACCAAAAATCAAATATGCGCAAACATCTAGATAAAATGAAAATAAAATTACAAACGCGATCATGCCACCTCGACCTAACTACCTCATGCACACGCTCTTCTCCACAAGGGATACCATGCAACGTAAAAACTGACTAAAAGAGAGAGACTTACCTTACACTAAAAGGGAAGGCTCCATTAATGGCGTTGAATAAAAAAATTATAATAAAGGGGAAGGTAGGAGGCGCAAGACGGCCTTACGCGCACCAAGAATCTATGACATTGAAAGGTCACAAGAAGACAAATTTATATGGTTTGAAGGATAATAAACATATGACAATGTAATTGTTTTGGTTTACTCAGTTATTTTTATACTAGTGGGTTAAAAATGAACAATATGAAAACTATGGATTTCGCAGTAATTAACCCATTATTACCAAAGTGAAATTCAGACTTAGATAGAACCAATCTAACTGTTAGATCACTGCTCAAACGACACAAAATTTACCCGTGTATTTTCTTTTTGCGATTCCAATTATTTATATGAAATTATTTACATTAATTATTAAAAAATTTGCAATTTCATAAAACTTATGATGTTAAACGATTCTAGGAGAAAATCCAAGTCGAAAACCTCTATCCATTATGGGTGCTCACTGTTGACAGGTTGTCTGACCGATGCTATCATTTATACCCTTTTCATCATTCCGCTTTAAGGAGAGCTATCTCTTTATTGGTGGCAATAATCGGTGTCAGAACTAACATTTGGTATGACACCTTACGTTGCTACCTAGAGTGAGGTATGCTTTTGGGATCTTAATGGCTAGTAACCTGATTAACTCTGTCTTGTAATTCACCTATTTACAATCGAAACAGTGTTGAACGTTGATGGGTTATTTGAAACATTGCAACGGCTTGTTCCTCCATTGGTTTTACATGAATTTACTCTTTTTTCACGGCTCTTATCATTAATATTGAATGAAAAATCCTTAGGAAATCTCTGGTTCATCACTTGACTATTCACACAATTTAGTTTAATGTGGATAAGTTTGGTGATTTATTAGAAGAGTAAAATTTTACAAAATATTTTTATGTAAATACTATTTGTCAAGACCAGTGATAACTATAACGAATTTGCATGTGCTCAACCCACGTGTTTGCAAATATACTCGCGCGTAGTCTCACTTACCAATCAGTAACTGTCTCTTTCATAAATTCTAGTGCTAGACCACTGAACGTAATTACTTAGATATGAGAGATTAAATTACGTGTTCCTACTTGATATAACATTATTGCTGCAGCCGACAGTCAATCAGAACCGTTGGATTACCCTAACCCATGTCCATACAGATCGTAACATTTCTATAGTCTGTGATCTAAGGGTTAATCATAATAGGCTATCAAAGACAGTTGGAAACTAATAGACTTTCTTTAATTTTTCAATTTTTAGGCTTGTATATATTTTTTATTAATATTATAAAAGATAAAACGAACGATGTAAAACAAGGTAAAATGATGGATTAATTTTGGCATTTCTTTAGATGGATCATAAATGAATCATACACTGTCTTACTTAAAGGACTTATAAGTACTGAGGTTAAGTTTTTGTATAATGAACTTTATAACGAATGAGAACTTCACTCATTAGGTCTCTCTCTCCCCTTACCAATATCTATATTCGTATATATATATATATATATAATTATGTTATTTGTACATACATATATATGTATTCCTGAGTCCGATAGTCTCTTACGAAATTTACACAAGCTAGGGAGAAACAGAGAGAAAGAGAGAGAGAGAGAGAGTGAGATTGAAGGGAGACACCTGTGCCTTTACCTTGATATCTGCTACCTTTTCTTTTACGATGTATTACTTTTCGTATGATCAAGAGTGAGAGTGTATCCCGATATACTTCGAGGTGTCATCTGTTACTTGAACGATTGCATTCAGCAACACTTCAACCTAGGGCTTTTGTCACCAGGCCCTTGACCGTCGTTGCGCTTTGGTGCCGCATTTGTAAGTACGGTATAGATTTTATCTCTCTTGGCTACAACTGCTTTCTCTCTTGCGCGCATTACATTTTATACTAATCCTTTGTTGCTATATTCCTGTGCACGCTTTGTGATTAAACCATCTTCCGCTTCGCATATTCTTAGCTTCTCTTTAATTTTACCTTTAACCTGATTAGCCTCGACAACTACCTCCATCTCTTATTCTTTATACAATATACACTTTATATAACAGCTTACGCTAGTCAATTCCCTGTCGTAACTTTAAATAAGCCATTCTGAATCTATGAGTCAATGCTTTCAAACTTTTAATGACAATTCAAGTAAGTTGGGTGAGTATTCTCTGTACAATAAATTTGTTAACCGATTTAGTTCATGGGTTAACAAAAGATTCTGGGGTTAATGCAATTATATTGTAACATTTGAGTGTCAAAAAATTGAATGATATCAATATTAATGTTATGTGATAATTATAGAATTATAGAGCTTGAATTAAATACTCAATAATTACACATAATATATTCAACGATATTTTAATTACTAATATTTTGTAAATTCTAAATATTATTCAATAAAATTATTATGAATCATATTTCATTAGGTATTTTTTATATAATTCAAATACTGACAAACATATGTAACGTCCGATGGATATTACAGACTTTAAAGTGTATGTCAGTCATAGATTTTTACCTCTAATAACCGAAAAAGTGTTTGGTTGGTCTATTGGAATCCTAATCATAATGAGTATTGGAGAGAAGGAATTAGACAGTAGTTAGAAGCACATAGGCAAAATTTCAAATAAAATTAAATAATTTATATAACGAAAATGTCAGAGAAAGAAAAAGAGAGAAAAGAATTTGAAGCTTTATTGAAATCTATTTTATTACTTATTTACTGGTTGTTTAGCTAAAATGCTAAGAATATTCTACTTTAAGCAAAATAAGTCTCACCTAAAAGTGCCAGAGTTCGATGAGAGGTAACTCATGTAAAAATTGAATGATGTATACCTAAGTCAATAATAATAATAAGTGAGCGTGTGATGCAAGACAAATAAGTAAACAGAAATTGAATGGAATAGGAATAAGGGTTTAATGGAATATATTCATATTGATCCGACATAAAAGAAACACAGACATGAGTGAGGAAAAGCCTGATCGTAATGTATTACACATAAGATTACAAAAAGATAAACCAAACTAACTTTAATATAGTGATGCTATGTAGATTGATTTAAAAATAACACGGTGAAATCTATGAGGTTCGATTAAGCTGTATAATTAGAACTATCCGGTAAAACTGAATGGCCATTCAATAAAGATAATATCGTTCGCTTACCAACTTGGCGTATGCACACTATGCCACCAACATTTAATTTAAAATTAAACATCTTTTGATAAAGAAACTGTCATCCCCCCTCCCCAATGTTAAAACCGTAGTCCGGTAATTTTATGGATGCTCTATCGATTTATGGTATTTAGATAACGGAAAAACAATTGACAACCCTTGATTTTCGTAATTTATAAAAAAAGATAATTATTAAGGATACTTTTGTCATAAAAATGCAATTTTCAATGCAAAATATAACTTTAAATTCAGTCAAATGGATAAAAATAGTGTGGTCGCATATTTAAGTTCTATCAGAGAGCACTGAGTTAGGGCTGGGAGATATATCAAGGTCACATGGTATAAAGCAAAAAATATGAACTTGTTTATAAGTACACACCACTATCACAAATATACAAGTAAAGAATATTCAATAGAATTTTAGAAGTTTGTGAGTTAATGAAATATGTTAATAGAAGATCTCGTCCTAATGAAGAATATTGTAAAATTCTTAATTCTAACCACATTTTACTTTGTGGATGTTGCAGAAGTATTTAGAAATTCAAAAACTTTGGCTCATAAAATTGTCATTACGTAAATTTAAAAGCGAAAAAGTGGTGTGGGTGAGTTTTCCTTCCGTTGTTCAACATTTTCTGGGTAAACATCAAAGTTCAGCATATGAAACAGCTATTGCAGCAATTATGTTGCAGTAACATTTCAGAATACTAAATGAGCATGAAAGTTCATTTAATGGATTTCTATTTGATCAAACCTCTTGAAAAGTTGTGTCATTTTAGCAAAGAACAAGATGAGAAAAGGCACCAAGACAGATGTGATATGTATATGATGGCAGATTTATTGTGGATGTTGTAACAAACAAATACAAATAACATTAATTAGAAAAAAATAAAAAATTTAATACATAGATCGTTCAAAGATAAAAGAATACGTAATAAATGTAGGAAGGGTTGAACCTTCCTCATCACCAGTAAATTTATTTAAATTTTAACATGTATACATAGATACATAGAGAATGGATCAATAAATACCCGTATTTTCAAAGACGATACCAGCTTTTCACACAAACTCTTTATATTTTCCAACATATTATATTCTCTTTTTCTTAAAATTTTGGCTATATTTTGAACGCTTAACAAAATACGATTTGTCAAACTCTACAAAATAAACTTCTGTTTCGACGATAACTCACTAGATTGAAATTCGTCTCCGGTGTATAAAAATGGATTTAGTTTTAAATAACGATTATTACGCGACTCAGAAGCTCCTGTAGATTTCGTATAAAAAAATTTAAACATTGTTTTGAAGTCGACAGCCATATCCGCATTTATTTACCAAAAGCAATCGTAATTCCCGTCGAGCGACGCTATTCTTATTATTAACTTCTCACGTAAAATATTGATAATCGTTCCGTACAATAAGTTTGTACTACTTCACGTATTTTCAATTGGCAAACAGGAAGAATCATCTCATGTACTTTTTAAAAGATTTTCACAGTAACCACATTCATCAAAAATCGATATACGGTTACGTTAAAATTCGTTGAACCAATATATTATACTTATGGTAGATGATGAATGACTCCCATAGACAGCATTCAACTTTATTCATACAAAAATATACAAATTTTAAATAATTATAAAAGTTAATTTTCAAAAATTCTAACCTGTAATAGTAAATAGTATACGCATTGAAAATGTTGATTTATTTGTAACTCGATGTTGCAATATGATGATTATTTATAAATATCCATTAACATAAAAGCAAAACTTTCATTTGAAAAATTTTAATCGTAATTAATTCCAGTTCAGCTTTAATTGGAAACATATTGGTGACTACGTCGTTGATCTTTGAAACTAGTTTCTGAAATTACAATGATTTTAATATCTTGTTGAATAGGACAATTTTTTAATCCCAGTTGTCTTTGACTCAAACCGTTTGCATTCCATATTTTAATTTTTAAAGAATTATTCATTTAGATATCTTGCTTCTTGGGGTGTTGAGTATGTTAAGCATTATGTCCATTATCGACATAAGTTTTTCAATCATGTTGTCTAGTTTATTGATAGTGTGATTTTCCTGCTCATTGTTTTGCAGTTATGGGATTTCTAGTTATTTGTTGTATTTTTGTTTACAGCTTCAGGATAAGAGATATTTGGTTTTACTTTGTTGCTATCAAATTTGTCAATTAGATTTTTACTATATTGACTTTTTGTTGCAATTATTTTCAATTGTTTATAACATTTTAATTAATTATTATTTTTGCGTAAACCTTCATACAAAGTGATAATCTTCACATAGACCTTCTATACACTAAATATAAAGAAATTCAAAACCTTGCTCCGATTTTACCTAAAACTAATTTTTTTCCTATAATTTTCTGTTCAATATTAATATTGAATGTAAATATCCAATGAATTGTTAGCTTATGAAATTGTATTTTTTTATAATTAATTAATTATTAGCACACAAAAAATATTAGAAAGTTAAGGAAAAACAAAAGAACGTTATTTATAAAGTTTTAAACGAAATTTTATGTGAAACGATAACAAAAATCAACTAAACTAAAATTGTTTTTCTATAGATGGTCCTGATAGATCTGTCTAATTATTCTTATTTGAAACTAAATTACTATTGTAAGGTATATATTTTCATGACGTATTTCAACTATCTATGTATTTGCATTCAGATTCAGTATTAAATATCAAATTAAAATAAAAAAAGCTAACTCTTTAAAGGTAGTTATGAATAAATCTTTATATAATTTAATCAATAATAGACAGAAAACAAATTAGATTTAAATGCAACTTGCAAAAATATGCCATCCAGCTTCCTTGTGTATTATAATGAAAAACCAAAATTAAAAAATGTGATTTATTCTTTTATTGGTTAAGAAGCTCCAATAGAAACATTAACAATTTTGTTAACCCTATTCTTGCATATATTTTCTACGTAGTTAATTAATTTTTGATGGAACAATATAACGACATCCATATAATTTTTCGTCGTCGTCATTTTGGAAAGTACGAAATGATGACGAAACTGTCTTCTTTAGTTTTTTCCTTCACTTTTATGCAAATGGATGAATAGTTGTCTGCTTAACGTTCCAATAATTTGCTTGTATCTGATCTTGATATACAGGTATATAATTCTGAGCGAGATTTCCTATGACCATAACTTCAGATTCAGTCAAATTAAGTCGGCAAGTTTTTATATATTCATTTTGACTTTTGGCAATAACGTCATATTCTAATAATTTATATTTAAACTGTAAAATTGTACGTATGATTCACAAAATCACACGCTTGGTTTACAATCTCCCATTGCTTACATTGAATGGAATCTATGCCATTTTTTAAAAATAATTTTCGAGAAATGTAAAATACTTGCCAATCCAGGACATTTCGAGCATTTATGAAAAAAGAAAGCTTCATTGGGTATTTCAAATATCATTTTAATTAAAATATCTTTTGTCGTTCGAGGTAACTCTACAAATTTTTAATTCTTTGTTGTCATTTTACAGCCTTCTAATAATTCTGAATATTATTGATGGATACAAATGCAAACATTGTGAACACGTTTAGATTCATTAACTAAAATACATTGATCAGGTCACAGTGTATAAAAATACGTAAACCCCAGGCAAAACTTGAGTCACAACATAAATTTTATTTCTTCATTTACAGATGTTCTGGTTTTGA
This sequence comes from Chouioia cunea, assembly GCA_030064505.1. Lineage (NCBI taxonomy): Eukaryota > Metazoa > Arthropoda > Insecta > Hymenoptera > Eulophidae > Chouioia > Chouioia cunea. Next base: position 22,027,764 of record JAOPFQ010000002.1, read on the forward strand.
GAGTGGGTATAATAACATTCTTTCTCGTTCATGAAGTTTATAGCTGTTTGTACAAAATAGATCGAACGAACAATTAATTTATCTTCTCATTTCACAGGCACTAATAGATAATGAAATCGCAGTTAATATATGTATCTTTTTTAAATAGGTAATTGCTTCATCATACACTTCTTTCAGGTCTTTATAAAATCTATGTTTTTTTATAAATTTATCTCGATTACTGTGTACATAGTTATATTGTCTCACAAGTAAGTTTTTTTCTATTAAATAAAGTATTTCGACATCTATTGAATTTACTTCTTCAATTTAAAAAAAATTATGCAAAGGGCTTAAATAATCCAATACTATTTTTTACGTTCATTTATTTGGATAAAGGATTCTTCATCGTATTGTACGTAACAGATATTTTTATATTTATTGTTACTAGGGTCGAAACTGGCTTTATTGTTCTGATTAATAGAATCTATATAACTATTAACATATTTAATGTCTTTATTTATATGTCGTAAACATTTGTCACTAGTCTGAAATTACATTTGGATCTTTGATATACTTTGGGATCTTTGAGACACTGGAATTTCCGTAGCAACAGGAAGAAAATAATGTTTATACACTGCAAATAGATTGAGACGCTTTAATAGTGGCATGATTATACAATTTTCATTAAAACTGAATTCAAGAAATTTCACTTTGACATTCGTTGAAGTCCGTTCACTTCAACCATTGAAATTTAATTAACCCGACTAAGTGAAAAAATCCCTTATTTATATAAATTTCGAAGTATAGCTAATGTCAATAAAAATAATTTTAAAATACAATCTAACAGACTGAAATATTGAGAAAAACAATGAAAGAACATTAAAATACGTGTAACACATTAACAAAATTATTTCTCGAATTAGTTTGTTTAATTATATTTGTAAAAAATGTTAGTCATAATTGCCGCTATTTAAATAAACAAATATAGACTCCATATAGACATTCGATGTATCAAATATGAAAAAAATCGGAGGCCTTACTTCTATTTGCCCTAAATCTAATTGGTTTTCTATCAATAATGAATTATTAGATGTACACGTAAAAACGTATATTTATTTCAAAAGTTAATTTTCAAAAATTCTAACCTGTAATAGTAAATAGCATACGCATTGAAAATGTTGATTTATTTGTAACTCGATGTTGCAATATGATGATTATTTATAAATATTCATTAACATAAAAGCAAGTATTAAACTGTAGTACATAAACAAGGAAAGGACTAGATCAAGAAGAATATGAACTCACTTGAGCATATGCTCATTTCATGTTAGGTTTTCCTCAACTTCCATTACTCACCTTGCCTACAAAATCTACTATGCTACCGAATTATGAGTAGAGGCGAATACCTCGTAGACGATCTTTATTAAATCGTTAAATCACATTAACAAGTTTTTAACGTATTAATTATAATATTAAAACATTAGCATTCATCGTTTTTTCATAGACTAATTTTCGCGAAATTCTGAAATATATTGATAATAAAAATCGTATGCATAACATTTTTTAAGCAAGTACTAACATTTTGAAATAGAGATAACATAGGTACTTAAATAATGATAAATATCAATATCACGTATTTACATTTCGCTTTCATAATTATTCACAGAATGGGGGCATTTTTGCTATTTGACATGCACGCTATTGATGTACTATATTATAGTTGACTGTAAGGTCTTTAGGGAAAGGAAAAAGCCTTTTGGTGGAGCTAAGATCCTATTACAATATTATACGACGATATATTTATGCTGCCTCAGATTGTCTCTGTGAAATGGGATCAGCAACCGTGAAATATGTACTAAGTTTTGCCTGTACCCCTAAAGGAGATTTTCAATCCCTTAATGGAATAAGGCAAAAACTGATACATTTTGTGCTATTTGAATAAAATCGTTTTTGTATCTACAAGAAATTATACAACATTACGCTATGTTAAATAATATAAAAAACGGGTGACTCTGCTTCTGTTAAAATACCCGTCAATATTGTGCTTTTATCAAATTTTGAAAATTGCGATTCAAGAAAAAGAAGTATGTCACAATTATAAACGAAGAGTTTTAAATTATCTGAGTATAAAAAATATAAAACATGAGAAAATGTAAATGGCTACTTAATTCAATGAGAGCAAAATATTTTAATATGATTATTGCTCTCTTAGTTTCAAAAAATGCGAATGATCTTGATTATTTTGAATTAATAAAGCTTTAGGAGGACCATCTTACACTCAAGAAAAACATGCTTATTGTGCAGCGTCAAATTTTATCGAAATATCAGATTGATTCTCAATCAAATGAAGAATATGTAATTGTGTTGAGAAATGACGTTAAATATGTTAACCCATTAACGACTAAAAGGCCTGATTTCTTTGTTGATTTTGGACGCGATTTTTTTCGTAGTTATAAGCCTTAGAAAAATGTTGCAAACACGTGATTCGACGTGCAATTAAATGCCCATTCAAAATCTGGTCACAGAATTATGATTGACTGCATAATAAAAAAATTTATAGCCAATTCGACAAAAAAACGTAAAAATGTTTGCAAATTTACGATTTTTTTTAGTAATTTTACCGTGAAAGAATCATGATATAATTATGATCAAGGGTGATCACGGCTATCAAAGTATCTCAGAAAATTTTGGTGGAATTTTTGAACTACTCCTTCTAACAAAATGGCGGCCAAATCGAGAAAAGATCATAAAAAACATAACTCATTTTTTTTTCTTGGAAACTATTAAGTTTAGAGAATAAGTTTATGGAATAAAAATATCTTAAAATTGATCATACAACACCCTCAATTTTCAGAATTTTTGAAGAAAATTTTTGAGTTTTTGGAAAACTTGGAAAATATAAGTTTCCAAAATCATCTCCAACAATTCTGATCAATTCTAAGACATTTCTGTTCTATAAACTTTTTCTCTAAACTCAATAGTTATCGAGAAAAAACATATTCTACTCTTTGTATGACCCAGAGACAACGACGAGGATGTAGTAGAATTTGGTCTCCTTTGGGGTACTTGATTTGAGTGAGTCCCCTTGTCTCTCACTGGAATACGAATTTTTTAGTGTTTTTTTTTAAACATTTATCACAAAACGATAAATCACAATTTTCGCAGACAATTCTCCTTCTTACGGGACAATAAGAACAAAGTTTGAATTTCGTTTGCTTGGACATATTGTATTCCTCTCTTTTTCGTTGCCCTTTCGTTATGTAATTTTTAGCTATTGAAAGTGCAAAATCTTTGGTTCCAGCTTTTTTCCCTCATCACTGACAGCATTGAATATTACAGTAGCATTTATCATCGAAGTTTCGATTAGTCTTAAACAAAATACCCACGTCCATTTTTTTTGAATGAATACTCGGAAGTAAGTTGTTGCAATGTCCGTCGTGGACACCATTGCCACCCATAAAACTATTATAGACGCTAATAGCCATCGGAAAAGGTACCTCGACTTTATTTCGTTCTTGCTTACTATATCTTTTTGAAGAGAATAATGGAGTTACCCCTGCAGCAGTAGAAACAATCGAAAATTGTTTTGAGTCCATCACAGTAATGTAATTCATACCGCTGTTCTTATCATGCTTCACGACATACTCACCTCTTTGAGCTTTTTTATTTAGAACATTTTTATCTTTATCTCTATCTTCTCTAATAGTACCTGTACATTTTAGCCCTAGTTTCTTCAAATGCATAATGAAATCTAAGCTTGTCAAAAAATTATCAAAATATACATGGAATATAGACATTTCCCCGGAGGTATAACACCGAAAAACTGTTGTAGTAAGTTCATGACAACGCGAGAACCTTATACACACTTTCTAAATTTACTTCCCGTTGTAGAATTTTTTCCGCAGTATAAGTGAAGACCTAATATGAAACTATCGGAAGTGCAAAGACCCCAGAATTTGAGACCAAATCGTATGGGTTTTCCTCGAATGAATTGTTTTAGTGCCATCCTTACATAAGACTTAGCCATCATTTCATCGATGGAAAGAGCAATTCTCCATATCCCGAACTTTAAAATATTAGTTTGAAATAGGTTTAGTAGTGAACGGACGCGCCAACCATAGTCAGTCGGGTTTTTATCTTTTGTTTTTGAATATTTTAATTTTGATTTGATCTCTTCAAACGTATTACGTGGCATTGCAGAGGAAACAATATTACAAAATAAAAAAGGATCTATTGACTAGTAGTCTCTCTGAGATTTCCTTTTGTTGAATGAAGTCAAAATGATTATTCTCACAAATGTATTGAAGTCTTGTAAATTTAAATCGAAATGATTTTCTTTACAAGAGTCTATAATATATTGCCTCATTTTCGCAGAGAAAAATGTTTCAAACAGTTCTATTGGCTCACATTCTCGTATTTTCTTTATTATTGAGTCTTTCAATAAAATTTTATTTTCCATATCATCAATATCTTTTTTTTCTCCTTCCACCCAAAAAACATGGTCTCCTTCTAATTTAGTTTCCGCTTCAGTATAGGTTTTACAAGATTCTTTGTAAGTTATATTAGAAATTTCGTCATCCGAATCAATATCGAAGTCTGATGCATCAGAACCAGAATTATCAGGATTGGGAACGGTAATTATATCATCGTAGGTGTTTTTTGATGTATCAATTTCATAAATTTCATGAGAGGGAGTGGAACGTCTTTTACGTTTTTGCGACATTGTAATATAAAATAATAAAAATACATAATGAAAACAATAACTATGGTTATCAATGCCTCTTATCGACTGATCGCATGAAATATCTCGATTGCAGACAGGGAAAACAGTCACTTCGATTCGACCGAAATTGTATGGTCACAAAATAACACGAGACTAGCAAGTAATAAAAATGAGCTTATATAAAATTTTCTAAATTGACTTTTTAATATGTATATATATTATTATTATACGCTGTACAAATTGTAATTGTACATACTGAAAAAAGGCAAAACATTACCATACTATTGTAAGCTGTTCTTTATTTTGTGTGAAATATATTACACACTTCTGTGATATGATATAAAACATTTTTTCTCGAAAATTATTGAGTTTAGAGAAAAAGTTTATAGAACAGAAATGTCTTAGAATTGATCATAGAACCCCCTCAAATGGAGATGATTTTGGAAAATTATATTTTCCAAGTTTTCCAAAAATTCAAAATTTTTTTCCAAAAATTCTGAAAATTGAGGGTGTTCTATGATCAATTATAAGATATTTTTATTTCATAAACGTATTCTCTAAACTTAATAGTTTCCAAGAAAACAATGAGTTATGTTTTTTATGATCTTTTCTCGATTTGGCCGCCATTTTGTTGGAAGGAGTGGTTCAAAAATTCCACCAAAATTTTCTGAGATACTTTGATAGCCGTGATCACCCTTGATCATAATTATATCATGATTCCTTCACGGTAAAATTACTAAAAAAATCGTAAATTTGCAAACATTTTTACGTTTTTTTGTTTAATTGGCTGTAAATTTTTTTATTATGCAGTCAATCATAATTCTGTGACCAGATTCTGAAAGGGTATTTAATTCTAAGGCCTATAACTACGAAAAAATCGCGTCCAAAATCAACAAGAAAATCAGGCTTTTGGTCGTTAATAGGTTAATATACGGAGCACAAATGGCGCTAACAAGCATCTAGGTTGTGTACCATTAGACAAATGCCATATAGCCGAGTTCCTTGAAAGTTCTTTAAGAAATGTATTCAGTTATTTTAGAGTAGGAATTGAGTGTATCACAGCACTTATTATTCATGAAGATTAGCGATTGTTAAAGTTACTATTGATATTGTGAGAAAATCTAGGTATATAACTTCCAAGGTAGACACTGCGTCTAAAATTTTAATGAAAGTAATCATTAATTGTTGAAAAAAGGGATCAATTATAAAACAACCTTATTACGTTAAAAGTATAGAAACAGGTTTTAATATCACTTAGAATCTTATGAAAACACCAATACCACTTAATGATTAGTAATAATTTGATGTATTTTTTGTACTTCTCTGTATTTTCGTGTATTTTAAAAATTTATCTTTTTTTAACATTGCACATTTGGCAACAAAATATTTTAGTATCTTAGTATCGAGGAAAATAAAAAGATTGAGCAGTTCTAATTATATTAGTTACTTTTGATTTTACCTTTGCGAATTCAGAAATTCTATAAAACGTAAATGATCAACTATTGCTAAACGAAAGTTTTTCAGTGACATGATATCATTTAGAAAAAGTTGTTCATATATAATAAAAGAATTTATCATAGATACATCTAGTGTATGCCAAAAGATATTTTGCTACCATTTTCTTATTCTGCTGATTTTGTAAAATGATTTGAGAATGTCAACTTTGTCAACGCATCCCATGTGGTTCTTATAATCTTTGACCATTTATAGGATTTTAACTACTTTCAATCGTCCTTCTGTCTTCTATCACCTTCTGATACAAATGATGGGTATAATATTACAATAAATGTACTGGTTTTTTTATGAATCCATTTCAGTCGTCGAACTTCTGTATATGAAGTGCAAAATCCCCTATCTTCAGGAGATATTTTTATTGGCTTCTTGGCTTTTTGGTAATTTGTTGTTTTTTTGATACCGTTTTACATGTTAAAATTCTGCCAGTTAGCAGAGACTACTAACTTTTATAACGCAGATGCATTAAATCTACAGACGTATAGAAATTGTCAAAGACAATATTATAGTTTTTTTATACTAAATTATGACTCAAATCTTTTATTACTTTTTCTTGTAGAAAAATTTTTGATTTATGTAGTATCTTTCTTGTGTATATTTGAAACTTGCATACGTAGCCATATTCGTCATATCTCACCCAAATTTTGTAACCCTTTTTTATTGGTTTCATTGGCAAGTATTTCTTTATAGAAATACCTTTGAACTTGATCATACTTTCATCGATTGATTGATTTCTAGTTAGATCATAAAAAGTTTTTGAAGGAGTATTGAGATAAGGTGTTACTGCGTATAATTTATTATATTTTAGGTCGTTATACTTAGATTCTTTAGTACTACTATTCAAATGTAAATGTGGTAATAAAAAGACCATCTCTTTACAGAACTAATATTAAGATTATATTTCTTTGCTTGTAATAGGATTAAATTCCGTCACTTTTTCTATTACAGTAGAGATTTGATTGTTCAATAATTTTATGGATAATTTCCTCTGAGAATAGACATAAGAACATTTTTCCAAGTTTCGTGATATTTTTCCATATTTTCTAGCAAATCTTTTGAGCCACAGTGTTCAGTAAATGGTGAATTGACAAGGCTTTTATTTTGTTTCCATATTCCATCCATTCTAGCAAACCGAATATTCAAAAAGAATCGTTATCTTTATCACTTGAATCTGAGTCTGTCGCTACTTCCGTTGCGCCTTTGAAATTTCCAGATGGTTCTTCTAGAGTTATTTTCATTGATAGAACATTCATCTTCTCTATTTTCAATATCATCGTATGACTCATTATCACTTGCGATTTCTAATTTTTTTAGATAGCTTTTCACACATTTTTCAATGAATTTTCTTATAAGCAATCATTAAAATTATTTATTTTGATAGAAAAAAACGCATTTAAATTGTGAGAAAAAAAATTGTAACTCTTCCCACAACTTGAGTAATGTACTGAATTATGATTTCGAAAGGGTATTTTTCTACAAATAATGACAGTCAAAATAAAGGATTCGAAAAATGTAAGCAGTATGAAAAAAAACTTATTTGCGTTATAAAAGTTATTCTATAGAAACCATACAAATTTCTGACGCCAATGAAATAAGTCTTCGAACTGCGAACAACCTATGGTTCCAGAAGAAAGTGATTTTATCCATAAATTCATTTATAAAGAGAACAATTAATCAAAAAAACATACGAAACAATGATTGTTTTATTTTGTTCAATAGAACATTTAAAATATTACTTGAGAGGTTATCAGTTTTTATATCGCTTATCTATTAATTTGTTTAAAGTAGTCCGTCATATTGGATTCGCCATTTTAACTTTTGAAAGTTTGACTCCAGATTCATAATCAATAACCCCGAAAACTCTTAGAGTCATTTTCATATCTGGATGTTGCAGAAAAATGCAAAGAATTTGCTGTTTACAAACTGATTAATTGATAATGATCAAAAAATTTTTTATATAAAAATATCTGTAGAGCATACTGATAAAAAATTCCAGATTCTCAGCTGTCTGCATTACGATAATCCATTTTTTCATGTTAATTGTTGATACCAAGCACATAAATAATTGCAATTTTTCGCAAAATATCTATAGTTAAGACATCCAATAATCTAAAAAATATACAGGAAATATAAAAAAACTAAGACAAGAAAGGTGGTACATATTTATATCACCGCCTCTCAGGGGGTTGAAACTTATCCAAGATGTAAAAACTTGATTTATCAACAAAATAAATATAATTGAAAGATATCTAGTTTTAGTGAAATACATGCACAGGGTTATGAGTGAAGTTAAAAATACTAATAATGTTTAAAGTTTAGTAGAAATTAGGATTTTTTCAGATGTACACAAAATTATAAATTTTTGAGAATTCGTTACTAATCTTAGCAATAAAAATCATACTACATGCAATTTATTGATTCCAATAGCTAATTGTATGAATGTCTCAATTTATCAGATTGATCCTATGGAAGATGCTGGGATACGCTTTTAGAAAGTAGTACAATCAGGAATTAAGACAAGGTTATCAAATCTGGAACACAACTAAGTTTTTGTATCTTAGGTTAACAAAAAATTTCTTTAAACAACCAGGTTCTCTTATCTACTTATTGAATACATTGAATCATGAAGTAAAAGAGATGTCATGAGTGAAAAGTGTAGAAACAAACCAAGAGGTATGCACATCCCAAGCCCAAGGAATACATAAAAAGAAAACTTTTAGCCTATGGAACCGTCGCGATTTTCTAGTGAAGAAACAATAGGAACAGCAACACTCACACTTTTCTAAAGGCAAACAAAAATAAAGATATTACTGGGAATCAGTTCATTATTTATACTCACTACCAGCAGAAAGAAACAAAAATGTTTTTTTTATGTCAGAATAATCACAGACTTGTATATACAACCTTTAGCAAAATAGCGAAAAAAAATTATTTATTTTAAAAATATCTGTATCTTCCGAAAGATTATTTTTACTTGCCAGCAATACAAAAACATATAAACAAAGCCGTGTGACGGGTAGGTAGTTAAACATGCTAATATTTTAAGTACATTAAGGGTAAAAACATGGATTTAATATCTCATAAGCTTTAATAGTTTTAATTAATGGTTTTTTTTTGTTCGCTTAACTCTATTCGTTGCTTATTGATTATAGAAATTGCTAACATTTATTTTGTCTCAATGTAAATTTTGTGTTGTTTGCTACATATTAAGCAATTTTACTCAAATTATGACTAATTAATAAATGGTATTGGTGTCGCATGGATTTTTACGTAATATTAAAACCTATATTAATTTTTACAATATAATAAGATTGTATTATCATTCGTCCCTTTTTTTTCTATATTAATTATCATTTTCATTAAATATTAATTTTTCTTTTTTACTGGGAATGGTGAAGTGTATTGGTAATCCTAAATATTTTTATATAACTGACTTTTGCATATGCAACTATGTAATAAAAAAAAGTATCCACAGATAAAGCACAAATAATTTGTTATTTAATTGACTAAAAATTATAGTAATATAATTTGAATAGAAAATTTTCTGTAAAAAATTTCTGTAACAGCTATAATTACGAAAATATGGTAAGATATTCACAAGAATAAATAATTTTCATTATAGAAAAAGCATCATTTCATTTTAAAGTATGAAAATTTTTGACATGTTCTTAAGCACTCGGTTTTTAATTTGATATTGTTAGTCGTTTCGAAGCAAAATCAATATATTAAAGTCAACGCTATCAATAGATCTATAAATTATTCTGATATTTTTAGTACTAATCATTCGTAAAGGGGTAATGAATTCAAATTTACTGTATAGTCATTGCTGCATTTCAACAATACATAATCTTGTATTTTTAAATTTTAAATCCGTACTGGATTAATGTCGTTAATTTAAAAAAAAAACGAAATCACACAGAAAGTCTCACGGATAAGCCGTACCCACCGATAAGTGAGTTAGCCTTTCTCGAAAACTCAAAATGAATCATTTTAATTATGCGCTATGACCCCGCGTTAAGGACATTTCCCAGATGCGTAAGGTCGTAAAAATTATCTTTTCCGGTCGCAACCAAAATCACGCAATGCATATTAATGCAAGACATCCGCTACACATCTGTATAAAATAATTTAAATAACAATATTGATTGTTAAAGCCACTGTTGTTTATTGTTAGTCGACACTATTTGTAAACTAGTTCATAATTTGTAATAGTCATAATTTGTTTCTAAACGCCTAAACTATATTAAAACCCCTTGCGACATCAATGTTGTTAAAATCTGTAATTTTAAGTCATCAAATATAAACAATTAAACATCTCTCACTTTATGTCTAACTCGTTTACTATAATTATTTGAAAAATTAATTAATTACTTAACTTTGACCAACAATTTCAGAAAACGGTACAATGTGTGACATCTCTTAAAGGAAACATGCACCATTTTTCCATTCGCTTACGCTCGGTTTCCTCCAATTAGGCTAACGAAGGAAATCTTTTCTTCCCCCATTGGCCTAATTGGAAAAGGGACCGCCTCAAAGCGGACCCTGAAAAACTAAAGAGTAGGGAGCTGCAACCGAGTTACGAGTTGACATACATTAAATAGTAAGTTCAGTTTGTATCCAGCTCTTAAAATGAACCTTAAAAACTATCTAACCAAGAGAGAGAGAGAGAGAGAGAGAGAGAGAGAGATCATCTAAAAACTAGTAAGTACAATAAAAATAGTCTAACTTGGAACTGTACTCTTTCATTCTACCTTCTCCTATCGCTTATACAGAATATTTAGTAAATCCATCGAGCGTTGACTAGGTCCAAGTTAAACCGAAAACTGTCTACTTTCAAATATTCCTTCTAAAACCAATCCTAGATAAGGTCTCTCTGGCATGTGCCTTTTCATAGAGCTGTACGAGAAAATCGCCTTAACACTCCCTCTCTCTGCGATCCATCCTGTGTAGGGTTATTTAAAAACAAATTTATTGATTTTCCCGGTTATTAAAGGTAAAACTCTACGACCAAAAACACACTTTTTAATAAATTATATATAATATCTGTTGGATATTACTCACCTCATTTGCAATTTCTATGATTTTGCAACTATCAATAAACAATATTTTGTTCTTAGCCTTTTGTTCTTAATTGAAAACGTACTTTTAGTTTTTTTTCTATTTAGGGCTTAGTTTTGAGTTGTTGTATGCAGTTTCCGTAAAAATTATATGTACATTGCGCAGTCGATAACAGGGAAAACGAGAAATTCAAATCGTAAATTCAAATCGCAACAGACAAATATAAATTAGATTCAACGACTATATATAACATGGATAAAACTGCTGTTCACAGTTCCGGCATAAAACCTCAAAAAATATTATCGGTGACTGATTGTTGATTAAACGAGAATCTTAATCCAGTAACAAAAGTAATAATTTTAATTTGCAACAAAATAATAACAATGACAATGAAGTTGTAATGCCAAGTACTTCTACATGTAAATACCGAAGCAAATAATTTAACTTTTAAAACCAGTCTCTAAAATGGCAGCACCTAAGATGCAAAGAAACAATGAAAGACAATGAGCAAAGATGCTGACATCAAATTCAATAATAGAAAAACAATCTGTGCAGTATAAGAAATGATGAAAAATTGTTGAGCAAGTGAATAAGTCCGTCAAACCTACAAAACAATGTTGACAAAATGTTCCAAAAAAGAATCAAATTTTGATCCATTCCCAATAAGCGTATGAAAACAAAAATAAAATTCTTGTGAAGATTACTATTGTTCAATTTGTTCTGAGAAATATGAAAAGACTCCCTCTGAAAATTAAATTAATATGGAAAGTGTATTCATAAAATGTTACGTCATACAAAGGATAGTAGTTATTTTTTCCAAGAATGCGATGATTAATGTTTATCTTTGAAATTAATGTTTTTTCTACTAAATTTCGAACATTTTTTATAAAAAAGTGTTTGTTATTCTTTATTCTTAATTTTTTTCAACATTAATATGTGTTCAGGTTTAAAAAATAAATATGATCAAAAAAGCTGTCTATTTAGACAATTTTTAATGATTTTTTTCTTAGGGTATTCGTTTTACCGCAAATTTTTCAAGACCTCAGCATTTGTTCAAAAATTTTTTATTATATATTTAAACAGTAATTTATCGCTATAGTTGTATGTACTTATATGTTTCGATGTCTACTTTAGAAAAACATTTTAGTTAATTGTATATTTTGTTTGAATTCAACATCGGTATACACTTTCACAAACATATAGGCACCATCAGTTGCAAAGTCGAACAAAATATAGCTAGATTTAGTTCGGCATAGTCTGGCTAACTAAAAGCCTCGAACAGAGCCGCAAGGCTGATTTCAGTTTAAACGTATTAAGTGCATTGAAGCATCATAAAGTGTATGTTTGCATTTATATTCTTATCAAGACTTAAATTATTATTTCTTTATTTCTACTTATTCAATTAAAGTTATTATACATTCTACTAGAACACGCGTAATACTCATGTAATCAGTGTAAAATCCAATATTGTTCGTTGGTGAATCCATTTTTTATTCTTTTTTCCATAAGGTGTCCATTTTTTCTGGACTTCCCCTAATTGTTGATAACCAACAGCCCATATAAATGCAATAGATACATTTTTATGAAATCTCTATGAATCAGGAGTCTCCTAATGAAATCTTAGCATGAACAAGCAATTAGTTATGCAGCTACTGTTTTATTTCTTGAGGTACGTTTCCATTTCTTATTTGACCGTGAGGTCATTTAGAATAATTTAATTTGTTATGAATTATGGAGTTTGCACGATACTGCGTAATACTTTCTATTGGAATATTTTTAATATATCTATGTTTAAATTTCAAGAGCCATCCCAGAATTAAGTACCATAAGACCATATTGGTTTATGTACAATACCGAGTGTTTTAGTTTATTTTAGAGACTCTAAGTGTGCATTCATATAAAATTGTAAGTGCCTTATATCCGACTCCAGTTCTATCCTCATTTTATTCCTTTCAATAGAAATCGATAATCTACTCAAATTTTGGTTTTTTTCAATTCACGCGGCTTAAATATAATATAAAAACATGTGTTGTTCGATCAGACCTGTATATACCGAGTGTATGTTCTTACGATAAACTATTAATTCGATTTTTGTTAAAACTTATTAAACTTTCCTTTTTTTTATTTGAAGGGAAAAATTTCGGCGGAATGTTGCATCAGTCAGTTTAGTTAGCAGAGAGTCGTCGACGAGTGCATACGCTTTCGATTGTATACATCTTTTTTTGCCAATAAAATTCTTGTATGCTATTCTACTCAATTAAATAATTCACTTCGTTTAAATTAAGTTTATTCGAAGAGCACTAAAATGTGCTAATGAACGGTTTAAGCTTTATCAAATATATGTTTGTGAATACACGTTCTCTGCATGTTAGTCTCCTATCTAGGTACGTACCCAAATACTTTACATGGTTATTTTGTGAAATATTTTAGTTGTTTAACACATTCGTTGAGAAGGTGTCTTTTTGTAATGTATAGATTATATAAATTGATTTACTTTTATATTCTATGATTATCTATACGTTGAATCATTTTTTAACTTTATTTAAATGATTATGTGGAGTAATGCAGTAACTAGATCCGATTATGATGTTAAGATAACTGTGTCATCTGCTAATGTTGCAGACATGATACCTGGAGATGTTCGTATATATGAAATATATAACAGGTATAATCTTGGTCCTAATATACTGCCTTGGAACACGCCTGCTTCTATGAGATAGTATTTTGATATTTCTTTATTTAAGGGAAATTATCCAGTTAATGACCACTTCATAGAAAAGATTGAACTATAAATTAACCAATGGTATAACCATTAAAAAGAAAAATTTTATAATTAACAATGAACTGACTTGTAGATAAAATAAACATTAAGTAGGTATGAAATTCTGACGTTTATTCTGTCAAAAATGTGTACAAAGCTGAAAAAGAAAAATGTTGAAAACTATATGTAATTCTATTATTTATTTATCTTTTTGTACAATTTATAAATTTATATATTATAATATTTATATAGCTATAGAATAACAAAAATCATTGAATTATCTTGGATTTACTTTATCCCAATCCAACGCACATTCTACAGCCTTTTGATGTAGGTATTTTTTAATCACTCACGCTAGATTGGCAACACGTAGTCGTAGAAAATTCTCAGAACTCTACTGTTCCAATAACAAAAACTAACTTTGCACCTTTATTTAATGAAACTTTTGTTAAATCAAGTGATAGAGAATGCATTCGAATGTAATGGCTTATATCCGTTTAATCCAGATGCTCTAAATTGTACCAAGTGTATTGGTACTAGAAGAAATGGGATAAGAAACCATGATTTTTGATTAAAGATTTGAATGACAGGTAAATACTTGACAATTCTGCTTCATCGATAGATGACACTGAGTTATTTAGTAGTACTTGTACATTTTTTTAAAATATCAATCAGTTGTCTAGTAGTAGTTTTAGTACTTCAACATTGGATAGTAATGTTACTACCTATTAAAAACGAAAATTTATTACCACCAGATAAAGATGTCTTTTTAGATACAAATTTGTAAACGTTTCGAGTGCACACAAAGCGACTCTTTGTAATCGAGTTAGTGTTTGTAACAATAAATTATAATTGTTATTAGTTAATTACCTCTCATTCTCACCTCTTTAACACTACCAACAATATTAATTTATTACAACTGATAGAAAAAAAATGTACCAGAGGATGTTTTAAAATAGTAATTGTAGATTATAACACATGTGAAATACCACCAAAAAAAGTTATTTTATTTGATGTATAGAGAAATAGGAAGTATAGAGAAAAACTCTTCTGAGAATAATGGTAATTTTACAGTTGGCAGAAATATCTCATAATTTATTTAATAATAATGATGAATCTATAAAAAGTTTAATTGAAAGTAAATACTATTTTCCATTCTTAATATTCAAATAAATACTTAGTAATTCCTTATTCAACGCTGTTTAATGTTTATTTGTAGAAAATGTAAAAGATACAAATAAATTGAATCAGGATGTATTCATGTACAAACTCTTCGGTATAATTTGTATGAATATGAAATCATGTTCATAGAAGAACTCACTCAGAATTATACAGTAGTATACTATGGTCTCAGCAATAATAATCAAATAGATGGCATGCTATATCTCATCACTAATAATTTTCTATAAATATATTTTTATAGGAATTTTTTATTGTAATTAGACTAGAAAATGGATTTCTTGTACAGTACGAATATTTTCTAATATTACATGAAATATAACACTCCACCTAATTTCGGATAAATTGTTAATATTCTGGTAATTAAGATTGCCATTTCAGTTTCCAAATAGCAAAGAATGTTAGAAGATATTAGCAATGTTGAATTATAATAATTTTATATATAATCTTTCCAAAATTATTATTAACTACTCTCGACAATAATTACTCCTGATAACTAATGATAATAAAAATGTAATGTACTGTAATTTGTAGTAATGAGTACGTATCATTAACGTCTAAACTTTTTAAAGTAAATATTTGATGTAATTATTAAAATTGTAATAAAGATGCACAACATGCCTGTAATCTAAAATGATAAAACGATAATTAGACAAGAAACAATTGATTATTTATTCATTCGTACCAACGTAATATTAGGTCAAAATCCATGTAACACCTTCATCAAAAAACACATCCACTAAATTCATATGAAAATATCAGTATAAAATGTCTTCTTACAACTAATTATCGATTGGCTTCGTTTTCTTTATATGAATTTAACTTTTGTATAAATTAGTGCCGATAAATTCAACTAAAACTGCTAGCTTATATCAGATGACTGATATTTTACAAATCAATGTACATAAAATTATTTTCATTACAAGTATATAATTTTTCCTTTATGAAGTATAATAGCAAACTCAACATTTTGGTACGATTTACCCCTATGTTGATTTGAGATTTTTGGTTAACTGTACGATTTACCCCTATGTTGATTTGAGAAGTTCTATTTTGTAAATATGATTTTAGCAGTTTGTGTAACTTGCAGCATGATTTCTTATTTTTATCTATTGTTTTGTGCGTATTTGATATATACTGAATCTTTGAAATAGCCGTTTTTCGAATACCCGTATTATCAACATTGTTATCAATATGTGTACATTGAGGATTTATCTCCATTAACGATCGGTGGTTCAAATTTAATTAACGTATCCAGTAGACGATTTACTTTGTAAATATCTTGACTGTTATTTTTGTGTTTTGTCTCAATAGCAAATAATAACAAAGATAATTTTGTAACACGATGACGAATATTGTGTATGCTTATCATTTGGTGCCCGTGTTCTGCTATAGCACGTTTTAGTTCATCAGTATGATCTGGTGGATGTATGCGTCTCAGTATTACTTTTAAACTGTTTTCTTCTTTTCACTGCTGCATATAGAATTATATTTTCTTCTTCGATACATTGACAATCAGTAAGCATTTGCTACGGTCAAATATTATCGACATTGTTAACAAAAATCGATGGAAATTTGACTTTTAAGGTATCCCTTTTGTCTATAACGTTGCAATATTTGTCTGTTGCAACTTTTAGGCATTCGAATTAGTTGTTTGTAGGTGTAGCTGCACTTAACTAATGATCTATGGTTAATGTTTGCCGTGTGTTGTGTATTTTAATGTTTCCAGGATTCTGTCGTACGTAGCCAATATACTCATTTTTATTTAATTACTGTTTGTTTCTTTGGCTGAATACATTTCATTGTACAATTTCACTTTTAAACAGAAACATGAAGAAATATTTAATAAGTTTCCGTTGTCTCACTTACCTATGTTATTATACTAAACTATGTGACTATTAAATTTGTTCGCTCGAGCTTCTGATTTGTATTGGGAACAATCATAGAAATGAACATTTGCAACGAGTGAGGGGATATTTCATTTTTTTCAAAAGGCTTTTTGTTAATATACTTTTGTCAATGAAGTGAGTAGGCTTAGTGAAAGCTGAAAATAGAAATGTAGTGAGTGTATGCTTTTTATATATCGAAAAACATATTAAAAGTATAACACTTTAGATATTAACGATACTAGAAGAGCGTCTAGCATGCTTTAGTTTTATCGTATAAATAGGCAGAACATATTATTTAAAAACAAAATATATACAATATCGTTGTAATTGTTTGTTGGCATTTTATCTCCTTTCAATAGAAGTTAGTGATAATTTCTATAAATGTAACACTTTGTAAGCGTAATTTTATTTGAACATTTTTCTTTTTAATTATTTTACTTGAAATTTTACGTGGACAAATTTCGTTGATGATGGCCAAGGTAAATTTTTAGTGTATTCCTTGATCGGATTCCAAACAGCTACGTCTTTTGAAAGTAAAAAAATTACAATTTGTACGAGTGAACGTTATACGATTAAAAAAAAAATAAAGCTAAAACTTGACATTTTATAAATGATTGGCAAAATCTGAAATTCGTAAATGTGTAACGCTGCATACATTTTCACGAACACTTATATTTTCAGTGAACGTATTAATATAATTATTTCTTAATTGCAACTTATATGGTGGCTAACTGGGAGAATTCAAGGAATTCAATTATTCCGGCAAAAGGATTTCATCTAAATCACCGTTATTACAATTGTATATGCTATCAATGCCAGCGTAAATATGTTTAGTTCTTATATCTAGTCGATTAATAATTTGTTTGTTTGATTCATCAACATCAGTCATTCTTGCTGACAAACAGTATATTTACTTCGTGCTTCCACATTGTTCTTCTTGTTCGATTTATCAAATGCCTTATAAATGATATTATCATCCACATTAAAAATACGATGATTAGACGGATTTAAATTTCTGTAATGATCGTTAACCGTTCCATTATCGACTATTAATAACAATTTTGCAAAATTGACTTCATTTTCTAAAACTCTCATGTTAGTGGTAAGATTGTATTCGACGAAATTTGTTCATGATTCACAGAAGAAATTCGATGTCTCAGTGCGAGTCCCTTGGCGTTTAATGAGAAGAAGTTGTCTAAAATCGCCATCTCAAATAATAATATTACTACCGAACGGCAAGTCTTAATTTTACTTTGGCTAATGCCAGGCCTGTGGCGAGAAACAGTGGACTAAAATTGCCCCGTTTTGGTTTCATGTGTATGGGAAGGTTCTCGTGCATGCGCGAGTTGTTCTCCCACAGCTAATGGACCATTTTAAATGAATATTCAACGAAGATCATTACCAATATTGAACTCTAATGTGCTATGTACAATGGTTCATTTCAAATAGTATAATTATATCTTATTGTCATCATCGTCAACTTTTTCCTTTTGAATATTTTTAATTTTGAAAATGTCTCGATTAAAACCAATCAGATAACGATTAGACTTCATTTTTTAGGTCATCCCTTTGTTGAAGAAGGATACGTCTTTTCAAACTCTTTTCCTTGAAATGGAACATTTGAAAAAACTACGTTAATAATGTTAAAACTTATGTCATTCCTCGATTAATTTGTAATCGAAAATTTGTGCACACTTAGAAGAGAAAAATAGGTACTACGCTATTTATAAAAATTAGCCAATGGAAAAATATCGAAAATATCCTGCTCTATCCACTTTTCCCTCAATTGCAAAGGGTATATAAATGCCATTGTTTCAAACATTGAAAGGATGAGTCTGGAAAAGTAGAACAAACACTAAGCGATACTTCGTCACATTATATTAATAACAATTCTGAGTAACAAGTACGAATAATAAGTAGGGTAAGCAAAGTAAGGGACAATGCAGTGTCCATTACAACACTATTTGCAATGCTTTACAGACTGAAAACGTATATAGTATTCAAAAACCATTTGAATAAGTACGTTTACATTCATAGATCAATGTTGTAGTTCGCATTATTGAAGTTTGATTGATGTTATTGTAAGAGTACTATGTATTGACTTGAAAGGGACTGTTTGAAACATAAAAAGTCAAGAATGATATGAAACGTAAGGCAATACACTTTTAAATGTCAGTTATGGCATATTATGTGACATAAATTAAGTTTGACATTCGCGCAGAGAGTCAAGGTGTTTTTTCACGTATTATAAAAGAATTGATAATAGAAATAAATAAACTAACAAAATAAAATAAAAAGAAAAAAAAAAGCGGTTAGTATTTGGTACGGCATCAAGTGATTATTGCTACATCATCGAGATTCGTTATCGTCCTCGATACTCGACAAAGTGGGGATAAGCGTGGCGTGGGTGAACCGAAGTATATCGTGCAACGTTCCCCACTTTTAAAGCGTCAGCCGACGGCGGCTAGGTGTGCTGCTGCTGCCGTTGGCTAGCCAGCCAAGCTCAAGCAGGTGGCCAGGCGGCCGACCGGCTGGGCTGCAGTCGTCGAGAGCTCCCCTCTCGAACAATGTTTACACATACGTAGACGCGGCATTGGCCGCTTTCCGCGTGTTTCACTCGAATTCTCGCCGAGCTCGCTACTCGCTCTTCCAGAAAGACTGGCCACGCCTGACCTCACCGCCGCCGCTCGTGCTGTACATCCAGTAGAAGGGATATGGATACTGCAGCAACAAGTTAAGTACTTTCGTTTAACGCCTTTTAATACTCATCCGTTTTTGCTCTACTGTGTGATTCGCCATTCATGTGACATGCGAATCAGGTGTATATTTCATCGTTTTTTGACTAGTGATTTCCCGTTTATATCGCTCACTACTTACTGCTCACTGCTTATTGTTCGGTAGTGATTTTTCACTCTTCCCTTGCAGTTACGCAAACGGTCATGTGTAAGTCCATAATATTTATACTACTACCCGAAGTTATTATTTTCGCTAAAATCGAGCTGCTATATTTGCCTCCAATAATTTTAATGATACATTTCACTATTTTAATTACATTGAATAGTCAGTAACTAAACATTTTTCATCTAAAATATATTTGGATTTCAAGATATTTAAACACGAATTCATTTCTCTTTTTCAAACGAATCATTACTTATTAAGAGGTTCGTGATTTCGTATTATGCGCTATAATAGATTTTATAATGATGCATAGATTCTATCGATATTTATTCTTTAGAATTTCTTTCGAAAATTCAAATGTGAAAAATATCGAGACCGTTCGGATCAGGGATACGTCTAGCAATTCGTGGATTAAAGTATCAGACAGGATCTATTAACTATTTAAAATAAAATATGCAATTTTAAATCATTTACGAATTTTCCATTCTAATACAAGTTAAAATCTAGAATTGTAATAATAGTTACAACTACTTCTAGTATTATTACTTATTGATAATTAAAAATACTGTATTTCTATACTAAATACCTTAAGCCGGTGAAAGTTGTTTATTTCTTGTTTTTAATTAAGTTATTGTACAACAATTTGAAATCGTATAGAATAAACAACAGTAAATTTTATCAATGTAAAACGTAAAAATGTGCAATGTGTAGTTTGTCGTTTCATTTGTACTGGTCATTGTACACTTACAACGATGATATCTGTGTACTGGTAGACGCGCCACGTATGATGTGACTGAATGCAAATCTTTCTTCAGATTGAATTATTTCACAAATATCATTTTTTCCACGTTACTGAACGGTAACGGTGAATTTTAAGTAACAATTGAATGTCTAACCAAAAGAATACTGACATCGTCTTTCGCTAATTGTTCAAACAATCTTCCGCAAATATAAACATGTGTTTCAATTTTTCGATCTATCACTATGAAAATATATACACTGATGTTTGGCTTATATTTCTATGCAACTATAAAGTCCAAATTACGGTTAAATAAATGAGAACTATAAATCATCACTCTCTTAGACAGGTGCGAGAAGCGTACGACGATCAATCGATCGATCAAATATATCTATATACATACATACAAAAATATATATATACGTACATGTATAAGAAACGCGTTAACAAAGAGGAAGTTGGACGTCCCAAAACTTGTGCATTAGAGCGAGACTTTCTCATCCAAGCGAATCGCTAACAATCCAACATATTTAAAATACTTCCGTTATTCAACGTTTCCCCCCGAACACAGGATAGACGTAGTAAGCCACAAAATGCGCAATTGTGTATCGCACCCAATTTGAACGATAAAAATATCTTCTAAATAGATTGATGTAAAAAAGAAAGAAAGCGCAAGTTTGCCAAAAATCAAAAGTGCGCCATGTTTAGTTGTTGCATTATTGAGACATTGAGAAAAAAATATTTGAAATTATTCATTTTTTTACGCTACAGTTACTGATGTACTCATGTATGTGAATGAATCATAATACCTAAAACATAGATCAACGTTGACTTCTTAGGGCACGTGCCGACACGTGGCGTGGGCACTTTTCAAGCGGACGGGAAGAGGAAGAGAACGAAAGAGCACTTTTCAGATCCTTCCATGAAGCCGGACAGCGAAGCACGTACTTGTGAGCGTACCGCGACCGTAGAACTGTGCACTCAAGTGCGTCCCTGCGTTCGTTCGCCTAACCCTTCTGCATGATTCTCTGATTACAAGAGGCCTACTAATGGTTGAGCGGGTCTTGAGGCGGTGCCCTTGGACAGTTCCTACGGCAAGTCGTCGACGCGCGGCAAGACTTCCGCTCAACGCTCGCGCATTGTCGAGGGTGCTGACTGCCAGCGAACCGTCTGTCCATTACGCATATCCGGCTTCACGAATTAGATTTATTTCCAGCTATACGCTTTATTTCAGCACGCTATGCCACAGTAGCAGCCACGAAATGTATTCACCCCCTCCCCTCCCTCCGGCTATTTTTTACACGACTATGAAACGGACAAACCGAGACTTAATGTTGTCGTTCACTTATTCTTAATAGAATGTCGCAAGGTAAATTGAGTAAAAGCGAAATAAATTTCTTTGAATGAAAATGCAATAATACGCGAAAGAAAGCTCAGATCTAAGAATTATGCGGAAATCCCATTTATGTTAGTATTGTAGATCAAGTGCTTTTCTCCTATTTTAATCAGCTTTTTTAATTATATTGTAAACTAATTATTACCCCTGTACTTATTATTATTACTATCATTATTGTTATTTTTATTATTGATGACATTATTATTAATAAGTTCCATAGTTGATAACAATGTTGTCATTTTCTATCAATAAAAGTTTCGAAGATTTTCCCTCCCTCTCCTCTTCACCCAATACACCTATCGAAAAAGGTAACATCCGTCAAGCGAGTAGATATTGAAAAAAATCTATGGTTAGTGAAAGTAATGGAATCCCCTTCACCGACAATTTAAATCAGCAAACTGCCTTAAATTTACATAGAATTGGAAAATAAAAAAAGACCTCAAATGAACCTGACCAAATTACTTTGACAGAGGAGTCACTCAAAATATTTATTGATCTCTTTTAATTTATGATTTTTTGTGTATTCTAATATTTAAATCAATTTATTTGACTATTGAAGGAGGATTGTATTAAGTTCACTAGACATGCATTTTGTTAATGCCTAATGACCCGTAAGATTTTACCTTTTTCGAAAAGCAATGGGGGGGGGGGGCAGAAGTTATCACACAATTTATAAGGATCATAATATGGCATTATAGTGCATTTTATCTTGGTAATTGAGTTGTTACATGTACGCGTTGAGAATAAGCGCTAATTTGAATATTTTTTTTAAGTTGAAAGACAAGCACAATTTTCTTTGAACCTATATAAATAACAGAAGAACGCCAGCACCTCGGTTAGTGATAGACCTATAAGCATACAACATTTTGTGGAAAAAATATCCGTACATGCTTATTTTGATTGACATGCAAAGATTACTACATACTGCATTACCACTGCAGTATACAAGTGTAAGAAGAATTTTAGTAATATTACGGAAAACTAAAAGTATAAATACAAAAATTAAATGACTCAAAAAATTAACTTTCGGAAAGTAAGTGTCACGGATACTTCCTACTTATTAGCCTACAACTCTCGGCCGTGATCCTTGATAACCCACTATAATGTAATTGCTATGCAAACATTTAGAGTAAAATATAAATATTTTAGAGTGGTTTTAACTTTTTGATTATTGTTTAGTTAAGGGAGGAGATTATAGATGCCGAAGTGCATTACAGGATTTCACGAAAATGTCAATATCTATTATTTTGTCCATATAGATTCCTTCAATTTCCTTCAAATAACTAGTAAATAAGGGCATAT
This sequence comes from Chouioia cunea, assembly GCA_030064505.1. Lineage (NCBI taxonomy): Eukaryota > Metazoa > Arthropoda > Insecta > Hymenoptera > Eulophidae > Chouioia > Chouioia cunea. The sequence continues at coordinate 22,051,200 of JAOPFQ010000002.1, forward strand.
GAACTTGCGTGTAAATAATTTTATCAGTATGCCAGCTAGATTCTAATTTACAATTGGACAACATAAATCTTCGTAGTTATCATCAAATCATTTCTTCGTACTTGATAATTCAAGTAAAATTTGATAAAATAATTCTTACATGCGTAATGAAATATATAAAAAATCTAAATGTAGGCCTAGATGAAAGAAAAATATTGGAATATATAGAACATATTACTGATGACGTGTATTCGATCAACTGGGTGATTATTTCAATTAAAATATTTAACAAACAGCGAGTAAAACAATGATAATAATTATTAATTTATCTTGATATAGAGTCGAAGCAAAAGCACACGCTTAAGTACTCCTGAGTACCTAATGCAACCTTGATCGATCTTTTAACTAAAAACAAACAGTTTAAAACAACGTATAAAACTTATGAAAAGGAATCATTGACAATGACACTTGGAGGAGTTATGCTTGGTCGTTTTGATTTTGTATCGAGCATATTATACTAGAACTAGATTATAAAGTTGATGAGTAGAGGGCAGTGCTAGCAACTAGTGGAAAGTCATTCAAAGCCCCGAAAACATGCCAGCTAAGAGATAATCTCGACGCTCTTACTTCCGTGGTATAAGATCTATCGGGTCTGCCTGCAATTTATTTTTGTATCCAGTGAATCTGTCCAAGTAGTTTGTCGCGAACAAAAGTAAGGGACCTTTCGCCAAGATTAACGATACTTTACTGCTGTTTCAAAGAGCTTCTAGCTCCAGACTCTCAGTTCTCTCGCGACTTCCCCAACAACTTTATCTTCCTCCCTTGTTGCGCTACTTCACTTGTTATGCGTCTTGTGCTCGTTGTTTAAATGGTACTTGACTGTGACAAGGGATACTAGAAACGTGGCCGTAGCCAACCATTTTATGATTGCGAGTGGCCAAAGCAGAGGGATTAAGCTAAATTGATTGCTTTCATTAGAGAAAAAAACTCCCTTCCTTTCTTCACTTGGCTGCTTCCTTCCGGCGATGCACGCGCGGTTCGTTATTTTTAACTTACGTTTCTCGCGTGCCGAGTATAACTAAGTGCGCTATTTACATCGAATCCCGTAACTTATCTGGTCCGTGCATTACGTCCGAGCCACTGTATAATGTCTTTCCTGTTGCCTCCTTCTAACTCTCTCTCTCTCTCTCTCTCTCTCTCTCTCCCCTCTCTCTTTTTCTCTCTCTCCTCCTTCGTTCTCTTTATTTTGTTCGCTCACTTGCTCACTCATTGCAATGTACCTTTCTCCTCATATACGAATAAGACTTGCGTTATTGTCGGTCAAATGTCGACTGTGCCATTTTCGTTTGATAATTTGTTAAACTGTTTTTAAATACTTTTGATACTACAAATCGCTAACACTTTTACAATCTCTTAAATATCACTTGTAAAACTCACCTCCTTTTAAGCGCATAAAACATTCGATGTTGAATATATTCAGACATTCTCAAAATTTAGCTGTAATTTTTTGGGGATGTAAATTCACAGAGATACAATGTAAAATTTGAAAATCTAAATTTCTTATAAAAAAATTCGAGTTTAATGACTGTAGAAATAATACTAAAAAAGTTATTTTTTACGTACAGAAAAGAATATTTAAAACCTATTTTTAAAACTACAATAATTATCGACATATTTTTCGACAGATTTGCTCATTCAAAATTGATAAAATTTTGATTTTGCTTAAAATATTTTAAAGTTTATATTCTCTTTGTGATAATTAGTAGAATAAAATATACTTTGGATAAAAATCTCTTTTATTTTAATATCAATGCTATTTTATACAGTTTATTCGTCGTATACACATCGAGGGTCCTTAAGTAAACAATTTTATAAAAATCGATTTAATGTCGGATTTCCCATATTTAAGTATCCTTTTTCAAAGATATCATGTGTAGACGCATCTAATATTAGTCAATATAAACTCTGTAAAATCATGATACAGAAATCTAGCAAAAAATCTAATAAAAAATATAATAAAATTCAAACGTTCGCATTCTTTCCATGCGTTAACCAATCATTTATGCATGTCAATCATTAATATCATCATTCTTTTTTAAGTTATACTTTTCCGGGTAGAATAAATTGTTAAAAAGGTCGGTTCATATATATTGTACCAATCTCACTAATCATAAAAGTGATCCACTGACTTTTTAAAAGTTTAAATTAATTATACTATTTTCTTATCTCTTTTTTTTAATAATTAAACTCTTTAAATTTTAGCTCCCGTTCACAGTAAAACACCATGATAAATAAGTCTCTACAAATCTATGTATGATAATAATAAAGCTATTATTGCATAATATTATTATATCGCTCGTTAATTATAATATTAAAAAGTTGAATTTATGGATATAGAGTTCAATGGAATCTCATGATTAAATTTAGAAACACAATATACGTTTTATTTTTCATATTTCAAATCAACATTCAAGCAAAATCTATCTCATATTTTTAGACTGTGATGGTATTTTATCGTATAAAAGTTATGTGAGAAGTGAAAATCACGTGTAATGAACAGTATCTTAAATAGTTACTTAATGTTATTCAAACGTTAATGATATAATTTTAAATAAAATATAAATATTTTACGTAATAATAATAACTGCTGTTAACGTGACATCCAAACATAAATTCATCCATCTTTAAAAGCGGGGCCTCGATAATATCTCAATATATGGCCACGCCCCATTGTTATGCCAAGAAAAAAGCGGCCGTTAATTTCATTCACAATAGTCCTTTCTAAAAACTGTCTGACTTGATTTAGTCGCCATCATCCAGTATTATGATTGACCAAGCATCGAAGAATGTGGGAAATTGAAATTACTCAAATTATAAACGATATACGACACTGCTGTTATCCTGATCAATTATTTAAGCAGTCTTAGTTGTAATTTAACGAATATAATAGTAATCATTTTGTAACAAGATAACTTAAACTTTGACATTGAAATAAATATTTAATTAATTTATTTTATTCTCTTATCCTTTTATAAAAGTTTGATGGATGAAAAAGTAAAGTATTTTATTTTGACTATGAATTTTAGCTCTTAATAAATATAGTGTCATTTTTAATGTATTAGTAAAATACATTACGCAACAAACTTTCGACAAAATACTTTTTTCTGATAATTTTATTGGGTGGTTTATATATAAATTGTACCAGAGTCTTTTTCAAGTTCATCCTTAGAATGTAGTAAACACACGTATTGGTGAAAATTTTAATAAAGAGGCAGTAAAGTTATTGCTGTTATAAAAACTTCAAAATAACTTAAAGTAACGACAAACATTATGTTCAACGCTTGAACTATATGTACGTAATTGTATACTTCAATTATTTCAACATTTTATTGAATGTCTGATAAAATTTTTTTTCTAATTATAATAATTGAGACGATGGCGATAAAAATTACGTACTTATCAAAATATATACTATTAAGTTATAAATTTTTACTGCAAAATTTCCAAATCATGCTTACGATAAAAATTATACAAAGAAATGCATATTTTGTCATGATTTTTGAAAATATAATAGCTAATAAATGTGAAAATAATTAAATACTTATACGTTTTTAATATATTAGCAGATAATTAATTCTAAAGCAGTTTACAATTACGACATTTAAAAAAATTATTTTAATTATATTGTATTTCTACAGCTATACAAAATATTTTCGAACCTGGCGAATACTATGAATTCAGTTATATAAGCTAAAATCACTATGATTTTATTGATAGACAAGATAATCGTATTAGTATAGTAGTGAATAATCGATAGCATTCTACAGCTAAGTTCAGATTTATGAACAAATGATAGATAATAGACTAAACATATAAAACACGCAACCATCAAATAACATTCGCAACAGTATATACGTACACGCATACAGAAATTGTAAATACAGAAATTGTACGGTAAAAGTAAAGAAGTCGTTTAAAACCTCAACAAAAATATCTGGAAAGTAAAAACGATGATAATACTACGAGTACCTCTCAGATAATGTTGTAGGATACTTTTCAAAGTGCTGTCAAAGTAGCAATGACGCGCGCTTTTAAACAGTTGAAATTTCATTCCATTTTAATTATAGATCTGTAATCTAAAAATTTCAAATTTCTTTGTAAATAATATCATCATAATAATCATGTTCACTTTCGTCACTACCTCATCTACTCATATCCATAAATTCTGATTTAACAGAACTAGTTATCCATATACGTATTGAATACTGACCAACTGTTGCGCAGTCACACTTATACACGTGAAATTAACTCATGACACGATGATCATTCTTCTAAAGTCTGCTTTGATTTCTTTATTTTTCTATGAATTTTTTCTGAGCGGGGTCTCTATATTCTCCCTCTTTTCTTCATCATGTACCACCCTTCTCATATATAAATTGAGAATACAATGGGTTTAATTTACACGAGATATAAAATAGTGTAAAATTCATGACCTAAGTATCACTAGTATCGTAATATACTATCTTCTGTATTTTTAACTATTTGAATTTAATTTTCAAATAATGACTTTAATTTTCAAATAAGAATCTAACATAGTAATTACAAAAAAAATACATAAGTAAATCCCAACACTCTCAACGTGCGCGATACTAATAATTCGAGTTTTACAAATTTGTGTTATGTTACGAAATGTACTATTTTTTGCATCAATTTATTTTAATAAGAATAACTTTAACTTTACATGACGTATATAAATGTTTTCGTGCTCTTCGAAAAAGCATACTGCTAATGCAAACAATAGTAGTTCGTTCAACATCCCTGCTAAACAGTTTCATTTAGAATTATAAAAAAAGTTAATGGATATTAATCTTTGATTTAATTATCGAAATTACCATTGAATCATATTTAAATTCTGACTAGGATGTCATGCTATTAAAATCTATTAGTTACTAAAAAATAGATTATAATTGAATTCCTTTCATTTTTAATCGTTATAAACCATTTCCAATACGGAATTTTTCAGTAAGGTTGATATTTATATTAGGTTATAATAAAAACGAAATTTTTGCAAATATAAAGCATTTACCTGGACAGAAATTTAGTTCTCTAGAATGTATAAAATGTGCATATTTTACGTACTTAGTGTGCTGTATTTGTGTATTACTAGTCATCAATTAGTGCACGGAGCAAGTATTTATTTCGTTTCTTTTTCTATTTTTTTAGAAAATGTAAGCTAGTATTTCGTATAAGTCTAATAACTCAATTTCCTCTCCTTTTTTTGGTTTTCCGTGAAATAATAATATTATTATGAGGTTAAGCTTGTTAATAATCAAATACATGTATATCTATCACATCAGTATTGACTTTATTTTGATAATAGACATTTTACATCGATTCATAATCGTGGATGAAACGTGGGTCATTACAATAATACTCGATAATGGGTCATTCTTAACCTATTCTCTCGTTATATTAATCAACTTATCAGAAGTTGATAAATCTTGTGTAACAAGATATTGATAATCAAATACATGTATATCTATCACATCAGTATCTCACGTGACTCTCTGTCCTTCAATTAATCAGATCACGATTGTTTTTTTTTTATCAAACGTTTTTTTTTAATTTTTCACTTCTTAGTTTAATTTATTATTATTTTGACTCGATCGGGTAAACTGATACTTTTCTCAAGGTTCTCTTCTCTTTAATTTTTTGAGATTCACATTGGACATGTATTGTTCATTTTTATAATTAATACCCGAAGGGAAGCTATTATAACTACCTTTAGTTAGTATTAATTTAAAATGTTCAATACTATTTTCAATGTCTATAATTGATTGAGTAGGTGGTACATATTAGACATTCTCTTATGAATATCTTATATTTTATCCAATTAAAACTTTTATAATAATTTTCTATTTTATTTACTTGAAATCGTAGCGTAATTAAAACTGACGAATGGTTTCCGATTAAATCTACAGATGATGATGATGCTTCAAAATACTTCTTATTTATACCTTTTACGAATGCAAAATCGATCAAGTCTCGTAGCTTGTTTTCCATCTGACAATCAATATGTTAATCTCCAGGTGGATATTGGATTGCAATTATTTGTCTGAATAATTTCAAAAAATGAAATAAAATGTAAATGAAAAAGGATAAGGATATCTGTCGAGTGAGCATAACAAGACGATTTGTTTTTAAATAAAAAATTTAAAAAAAATGAATATTTTTAAATTTCATTATATATTTTTTAGAAATTTATACACAATATTGAATGTATAAAAAAGATAGGAATGTTACTTGATCTTGCATTTTAACGAAGTTTCTCTTAGTATTATACAAATCGTTTTTCTGACATTTATTCAGTAAACCCCAATGTGTTTCAGTACAATAAAACAAACTTTTACACGACAAACAGACATTTAAAAGAAAATTACACGTGACTCTTTGTTAAATGCTGGGCCAAAACAAAGCTTCCACGACAAGTTCGTACATCAAAGACCAGCCTACACAGTACGATCACCTAATCGTAATTTACAGATCAAGCCAAAATTTATCTTCGTGTATGTGTTGGTTGAACAAAGTAGTCTCAGAAGTACCTGATTTAACAATGAAAACAAAATTTTGAGAAAAAATATTTTTATTTCACTACATAGTCTTCTTGTAGCTCATCCCACTTTTCTTAGCAATGTTCAATAGCTTTGATATCATGTTTACAGTGAAATTTGTCGAGCTTCTCAAAATAGCCATTAATAGCAGACTCTGCCTCTTCATCGTTGGCAGTCTTTTAGCAACGAGCCCTTCTTTCAAATTTAGAAATAGAAAATAATCTGAAGGGACCAAATCTGGTGAACAGGATGTGTGAGGAAGCGATTCGAAGTTTAACTCCACGATTTAGACTATCGCAATAACGGACGTGTGAACCGATCCATTGTTTTGATGAAACAATACTTTCTTTTTCGCTAAGTTCTTTTAGAAGATATAAATGAAAATTATCCCACGCGCATCCCAAAAATATGACGTCATGAATTTGCCAGCAGATCAAACTGTTCTGTTGTTCACGCAGATGATGGAACGCCTTCTTTGAAACCAATTCCCCTTTCAGTCCACTGTTTTGACTGTTCACCTCAGGTGTAAAGTGATGACCCACGTTTCATTCACGATTTTGAATCGATGTAAAATTTCGGCTTTATTACTGTGAAACTTCGTCAAACACTCGATTGAAACTTCACGACGCTGTTTTTATTTCATTGTTAATAATTGCAGCACCCATTTTGAGCACGGCTTTTTCATGTCCATATTTTCAGTTAGTATACGATGCATATCTTTCAACCCACTACATTTTAGTTAGCGGGATACAATACTATTTTGCGGATTTTTTTCACCATTTCAGGCGTTGTCATCTTATTTAGTCGACCACTCTGATGTTCGTCTTGGCAACTTAAATGACCTCTATTAAACTCTGTCACTCGATATTTTACTGTTGTAAACGGAAGAGCAGACTTACGCAAAGTGAAATTAAGATCCGCTATGATATCGGTTGGACTGAGACCTTTCAAATTAGAGTATTGCATCATATAACTATGATCAATATTTTCTATTTTTACGAATTCACTAAAAGCATTTACCACTGATGACTACCAAACAAATACTGAACAATATAGCATCGTGAAACTTGTAACTTGGGCTTCATAAAGTTGGTATTTTCTATCATAGTCATACTTTCGAAAACAACAATTACCATATATACATCTAGTCGAGTACTTCTGGAATTATTATATAACACCGTGTAGATATTATTTTGCTTTTATAATTTGTATCCTTAGCGATCCCAAATTTATGAACGTGACTATATAATATTAAGACAAAGCGTTAATGTGGAATGGAATGAGTATTCATAAAAATATAGATATTATTTATGACTGTGACCAAAAAAACGATTGTATTGCGCGATTAGACACACTATAATATGGTTATGAGATCATGTTTATTTCCATAGATTAGTGAGATTCCTTACGTGGCATTTGAAGTTAATAAGGTGCAAAATACATTGAGAAAAGTAATCTAGATAAATTTACTATAAATATAGCAATTTCTATGATATAGTATAATATATTTTCGAAGTAATTGCTATATTAATTATTAAAAATATAATAATATATAATACAGTTACATGAAAACTAGCTATAAAATAAATATATTCATCCAATTACTATGTTTTATAGTAAATTTTATTACAGCTATACAAATATCACAAGGCCACTTTCTTACTGTATATACTGAACTTATTAGAATAACATTGTTCTTATAAAGAAATGTAGAACGTTTTCAAACCGAATTCTAAAGGGGTTTCTTTGTCAGATTCCTGAATGAGGGGACTAAATTCGAATATGGTACCAATTTTTAAAAAATGTCTACATGGATACTCAAATACATGCACATCCAAGCAATTTTTTTTTATCTTTTATGTCTCGAATATGTTATTATACAATTAGTTGTTGAAAGAGTTTATTTGACAAAAACCTGTAAACTGATCCTGCGTTAACGATTAAATATCAGATCAATTTGTTGTACATAGTAGAAAGGTAAGATATAAAGATAAACTCAACAATTATTCAATTTTCAAAATTCGGAATATTGATTGATATCCGTTAAAAAAGTAACAGTTCAATTGCGCGAACAGTCTTTAGGGAAGGAAGCTGAAGCGGATATTTGAATAATCAGCAGTCTTGTCCACTCGTAATTTAGCAAACGTCGCTGGGATGGTAAATGCTCTTCGATCTTGCCACCGCTATGACAAATGAGATTAATGCAGTCGCTCGCTAGTGGATGAGAGAGGATAGCAACTCGACTGATTAGCTGCAGCGAGCCGTAACCGATGCGATGAGCGCCAAGCAGGTCGCTCATCTACATGCAGACTCAGCTGCTTGTTCATAGACTTTCTATCAACGCTGCACTCAAGTCACTTATGAGATATTCCTATTTGTACTCATTGATCTGCTCCATCGTAAACAACACTAACTATAACTTTTACTGGCTTAAAAAAATCTTAGATGTTAAACTATGTTTCTCTGTTTCTCTCTCTCTCTCTCTCTCTCTCTCTCTCTCTCTCACTCTCTTGTTTTATAGCCTGTGTACGCTTATCTCATAACAAAAAACAGCAACGTTGTTTATATAGAGTTCTAAAATAAAACAAATTGTTTTAGAAATTTTTCCATTTTCAAACAAGCGTATTGTTGTCTAAAAAGTGGCAGAAATTGATTTTTTCGAGAAATTGCTCAAATCGTCATTGTGGTCTGAAAACCTCATTATCTCCCATGCCGAACACTATTCTATTGACATCGATCGTGCGAATCGTTTTTTGTATGTTGAGAAAGTGGATTTTAAATTTCACTGTTCATGTCGTCCTACTGTATCTTAAATTACACTACGTATACATTATCTCCAAAAACGATTTACTTTGTTTAATTCATTAATAATCCAGAGAAAATAAGTTATCTAAAATCCAACTAAACTTATAGTTTCATATTTGAGATTTATTAATATAAGGGACGAGTGTATACTACTTGCTTATATGGTAATATAAAAATACTTTTATCATTTAATCAAGTAAAAATGTATTTCCCCATCGCCACCCTTTTTGAAAAGGTAAAATCTTTCGGGCGAGTAGGCATTGAACAAAATCTATGCCTAGCCCAATATAAGCCAATTTTAAATGATTCCAAATCAATTTACTTGAAAGGGGATTTCATTACGTTCAATGGACATCAGATTATTCAATGCCTATTGTCCTGAATGATTTTACCTCTTTCGAAAGGTGTGTTGAGGGGGAGGGGGCGCCGAAGATATTTTATAGTGTACAAGAATCGTAGTATCTCATTACAAGAAATTTTATCCCATTCGGCCGTGACGTAGATAGTATTCTGCAATCTAGTAGAAGTTGTTGTTTCAGTTCATGATTTGAACAGACGCACCTATAACTGTGCGAAACGATGTGTGACGTAGACAGTATATGTCACACAACCATGAATTGACTTTTATTGCGCTTGATCGCTGAGGATTATATATATGAGGATATTACTTTATCTAGTTGTATTATACATGATAATACTATAATATCTAAACATATTATACGTATGCATATAGTTATAATATCTATATAAGAGAGACATTAGAATTAGAGGTATCCTGTTTCAAAAAAATGAACACATTGATTTCTCGGTCGCTTTCGAGCATTGTGAATAATGAATGGCTAAAAAATGCGGAGGTAATTTTAATATTCTATTGTCTTGAATTTCGTTAAATTTTGTTAACTTATAAAATGTTTACATTATACCTAATATAATACACAAAACATATAATTATGATATAATTCTGAGAATATAATGCCAATAGTTACAAAATAATATTTATATTTATTTAAAAATATAAGTGGTATAAGTGACGTTAATAAAGTAGCTATACTATCTATGAAATCATTTAACGATCAAAAAATGAATGTTTGCTTTGGCTATTCCGATTCGTTCGTCAATTTGTGAAGACTTTGAAAGCAAGGTTTTATTGTATATTCACGTAATTCCAAGCTTTTAAAGAAAATATCAAAGACCAGCGATATATCGAATGGAAGTTCGTTAGCATTCATCTCAATTCACTTACTGATAAATATTTTGTGGAAAATCTACTAAGAACACAGCAAGCTTATCTATGAACTGAAAATATTTACGAGTTTGTTGACATACATGCATGGGTGACCAAATTTGGATCTAATAAACAGACAACCGCTTGATAACAAGCTAATAGCAACAGAAAGACAATTCGATTACTTCTTCACGTGTCAATTAGCACATAAGTTTGCGTAATAAGTTGTAAATATTTCGAAAGCAACGGGATTAAGCGAGATAGAGGGAGAGTAAAAAATATATATATATGCAGAGAGAGAGAGAGAGAGAGAGAGAGAGAGAGAGAGAGAGAGAGGATAGCATGGAGAAGGATAGAGAAGATATCTTTGCACGCTTGTTGAGATTTGAGGTATCCAATGTCGATATCGTAGTGGGGACCTTCGGAGATCGAAGCTGTTGAGAGCGAAAGAGCGAGAGAGAGAGAGAGAGAGACCGATACGGACAACGGTGTCGCGGGAAAAGTGCAACAGTAGTACAAGTATTTGAGGAGCAAGGCGGTGTGAGTAGCTACTCGTCTGTCTCGTGCGAATGTAAACCGGCCCTTGTGAGATTGACGAGGCCGGGACGGTCCCACCGAAGCTAACCGCACCTTCCGGGCGATCCATGCAGCTGATCCATCCAGCGGCAAGATCTCAGCGTTGCAGACACGTGTCGTAATTAGTTGAGTCAAGGCAGTTGAGAAGCGAGTGCGTCGAAAAATAAATGTTGACTCCAACTCCGTATCCGAGCGAAAGGGTCGAAACAGCCAGTCGAAATAGCCGCGTGTTTGGCCTTTGGATATTGGCATCGGCCAAAACCCTGTTCATTGCAGGACCAAAAGTGCGCTCGGCCAGAGAGGCGGCGTCGCCGTAGCAACCCCCGCAGCTCGCCGCGCCTCTCGGCCAATGGGGCTGCCGAGGGATGCTGACGGGTCGACTGGGCGTGGCGACGCGCGGATCCGCGCCCGAATCTCGACAGCGCCGGCCACAGCCGTAGCACCCGCAAATCGAGTCAAATCGAGCCGAAAGTCACGTGCAAACTACAAACCTGAGCAAGCTTGTAAACGTTGAGAGACACGGCGCAGTCTCTAGTTACTCAATCAGTTAGTGCGTGAGTGAACGACACGTGCATCTTCAGTGCGCCGAGTCCAAACGGGCATGTGGCCCGGGGACAGCCGCTGCCGGCCGCCGAGCCGTTGAGGTGGCCAGTTTATCTATCCCGTAACGACTCCGACGACACCGCGCGACGGACCCGTGCAGTTATGGACCTCACTACAGCTTACCGCTACAACCAAAATATGATGGAATACTACACATGTAAGCCTCAAGCTCTCGAGCTTTCACTATCTCACACTCTCTCTCTCTCTCTCTCTCTCTCTCTCTCTCTTCCTCTCTGTCTGACCTTCTTTAGTAAGCGACATCGTTTTGATTGTGTGATCATACTAATGAGCCGATATAATGCGTCCAATGATAACATTGTCATAGCTTTCACTCCGTATGCTTCCAATGTTCCATTTTTGTGTTTTGTTTATTTTAAGAGATCTTTCTTGTACTTCCATATTGACTCAATCTCCTGTGGATGCTACTCTCGTACTATTTCTCTTCGTTAGCTGCACATCATGTATTTCCTAAATATGATTTCTTACCTTGTAATAGGTGAAAGCTATAACGCCATTTCTACGTCACTAGAATCGAAAATGAGATCGAACGCAGGGCATGCAAATTTTTATTCGTAATTTTAACGCTAAAATTTATAATAACGAGCACTCTAATTTGTTTCAAATATCGGCTGACTAATAAATGTATAAAAACTATTTTATGAATGAAACTTGATACGACTCTGCATAAAATAGTATTTTCATATTTTAATAGACATATTTTGATATTGGTGCAAAAAAGTGATTTTATCTTCGTGTGGGTGTTAGCGCCCGAGTATTCTGAGTGATACAGTTCTTTTTGCATACGATAAAATGAAACGCGACTAATTGATTCATCCATTGGAAATCAAAAAGCTAGCGAACAGCTGCAATAAACATGCAATATGTCTTATGCTCCAAACAGTTGGAACGTTGCCTGGAATATAAAAATATCGTACACCATTGTAAATAAAGGTGAAATAAACTTTGAATTGTTATACTTACCCACTGTCTTAATATCGATGTAACAACACATTTTATCAGATTGATATCAACATTTTTCAATAGACTGTTTTGTCTTACCTCGATAACCCGATATATCACAGTATCGTTAATTTGTCAAGCAATGCATAATATTATTAAAACAAATTCTTTGATCGTAAGATAATGATTCGTTGAAATATTCACAATGACAATTCTTTCTGAAATTCTGTTTGTACAGTCGCGTTCATGAATTCTGGATCACTAGGCGAAAAAATTGTAAGGGGAAAATCATGATATCTCGGTAAGTATAGTTGGTACGAAGATTCTGGGAAGAGCATTTGGAAGTAGAGACTAAAGGTTGAGATAATTTTTGTTCCTCGTGATCCGGAATTCATGAATGCGTTTGTAAATATGCAGAATGAATTGAATTCATCGAGAGATGAATAGTGATGAAGTGTGGTTCCTAGCAAACAAAATCTTGGCGTATCCTTGCAGCGATACGGTAATAAAATATCATGAACTTACCTTCCTCTTTATAGCCACGCGTCTCATCTCTTTATTTTCATTTCGTCATGTTTTGTACAGGAGAAGAACGCCATGCAGTAGTATATGAATCTTAAGTAACGCAATATGCGTGTGTACATATATCTGTATAGGAGCACGTACTGAACAAAGAACTGGAGAAATATCGGATAGCCAGAGTCAGGCTCTTGTATCACTCTGAAAATTTCTCTGTTTATACTTATAAAAACTCAGGACGCATCTTTATTGTCTCCGCTATTTTTACTCTCATGTGTGGAGAGAGAGAGAGAAAGAGAGAGAGAGAGAGAGAGAGAAAGAGAGAGAGATGGTCACAGACATGGTACCAGCAACATTTTTTGTTTGGTACATTTTCGCGATATGCGACTAATGGCCTATTTCAAAATATCTTCCATCATTAGGGTTAAAACACATACAGTTTTTCAACTTTTGTTAAGTTCAAGCAATGTCTATAGAGTCATGTAAAGCATTAGGCTACGAATATAAAAACGATTTATCGTTCATAATTTGAATATGTTTTGACTATGGACACAATACCACCCGTTTAACTAGCAAACAACTAATTTGACATGATTCTTCATATATTCATAAAGACATCGTCTCACAGATTTAGGGAGTAGTTGGATTATTGTTCTTTATTTAATAGTATTGTATACACATTAAAAATACATTACGCAATACGCAAGGGAAAGGTTCATTACCCTCTAATTTGTCGCGTTTCACAAGTAATCCTGTAGATTTTCTTCTCGTTCAAGAAATTCATCTTCGATTCTTTACCAATTTATTGATGCTTCGTCCTCAATTCTATGCTTCGTAGAATTCGCATATCATATAATATATATTCAGTCAACTTTATACCACATGTTATACCACAAGGGCAATGAAGGATTTAACAAAGTTTTACTCTTTAAGTAAATCGTATGTCTCATCATTAGGCTTGTTAAAGTCCATTTCAACCAACTTTTATCAAATATATATTCTAAATTTTTTACAATGCAAGCAAGCGATTTGGTGATACATTTTATGTTACGTGATTCGACATACATATAGCATTAGTTCGTTTCTCAGGAAAAAAATGGAGACGTTTAAACAATTACATTCTCAGAAATAACGTGATTTATTCGTAAAATAGTAGAGCATGTGACAACTTAGTTAAATATAATTATGTATATCATAAGGTTGACAGTCTACTGTAATACAGGCCTATGATCTTTAATCGATTTCTTGGAGAAATAGAAGCTCCGTTAATCTTCAGGAGTACGTAGTTAGAGGATATCAATATCACTTAAACACTCAATTCTTGACAAAATTCAATATCAAATCTGATTGTTTGTTGACATAAACATTTTATACACTTGTAATGCTGTATGAAAACAGACAATCAAATAGTTTCATACTAGTAAATTTGAGAAAATTTGTGCTACAGCCCAACTCATTTATCCTATCTGGCTGATAGTTGGAGTATTCCCAATGATGAATACGGTGATCATTCCAATCAAAATCCAATTGTTAGATAAGAAACATTTATTATATGAAGGAATATAACACGGATTAATATATACATAACTTCCGTCATGTCTCGTGTAATTTTGCCAGGTATCATCAACACTAATTAAAATTCATAGAAAACCAACAAAATGAAACTTTCTTTTATTCTTTTTCTTATGAGAATCTCCGTTCTTTAATAAAGTACATCAGTTGTTAGGAAATTTTATTGAATTTCGTCATGGGATTTTAATCATGAAAATTGGATAGCAAATGCTGATTGACTTAAGTTTATGTGTGATAATTTTTGGTAAAAAAGGCGATGTAATTCTATTGAAGATGTATTACATCTATAGAATATATCACTTCGGTAAAATGTCCTGTTTTCTTTTTAAAACTTCATTATAAGTAATCAAGAGTAACAGGCTTTAGTCAAATGTCATAACATTTACATCTTTTTTAGTTACTTTTCATCATAGTGTCATAATAATTTTATCAAAATTTTTGCACCGGGAATATTGAGAGATTTAAAGAAAACATTTACCAAATTTAAGATTACAATCCAATAATTTCTATTTAATGATTTTTTTTCTCATCGTTACAATATTTTAGTTATCATGATAATTTTTGTACAGTCAAAGTAGTAGTCTTAAAACTTTGAATTAAATTTGCTGATAAATTAGCATATTAGTATAGTTTTGAATCATTGTTCGAATTTGTTTCATATTTTAGATTTTAACAATGTTACTGTCTTTTTAAATGTTTATCTTTTTTCGCGTATTTATACTAGTAGGAATTTTCGATTGAATTGAACAATCGAATTTATAATAAAAGTTTAGTCATACTACATTATATTTAACTGTATTTTAAAGATTATCATTTTAAAAATACGCTTCTATAAATTAAGCTATTTTCCATGTTACAAAATTATGCTAAATCTGTGTTGAAGTCTCAATTTTAATAATTTTAAATGAATATTCGTTTACTTCTTGTGTACATTTAAAAAAATGACTAACTCTAATGGAGAAACCGAATTGTAAATACCAGAATAAGTGTATTGCGTGAAAATTTAACGTGTAATATATGGATTTTTGTTTGAATCTTATTGAAAATAAGAATGAACTTGTTAATTAACTTGAGGGTAGATAATTCTTTGCAGTAGCAGCAGCCGTGTACATATTCGTTCCGATTCGCGTTTATGGAAAATTTCGCCGCGTACTCATCTTTCTTGTGCGTTATTCTAAAATATTTAACTCAAGACCATCGGATAAAACTTTCAGTTTTATATCGCAGATCACCATGAACGCCAATCAACGAACGCAAAGGTTTTGCAAAGATCAGAAAACCATAAAGTATCCCCACTTTCTTACTCAACGTTTTATTTATAAATTAATACTCAATTTATTAGTTATTAGACTATACGTTATTAATATAGCTTGTTTTAATTATACGATTTTTATGAAAAAAACGCTGACTTATTCAATAGTGCCGTTGTTACTTATCTAAAACAATTTTTGGGAAATGAAATCCTGTCTGTCAGATGTATGTAAAAACAACATACCGTTAGACTTGACAAATATATCGAAAAATTAGGGAAAGCATACTATTAATGCAACTAACAGCGGTTTTTCACCTTGGTAATTATATTACATTATATCAAAAACTAAGTTTCCATAAAAATAAAAAATTTACTTACACAGAAATTTACATATCTAAAATTGGTAAAATTGACATATTTTACGTGATTAGTACGCCGTATTTATATATTACTAGTCAACAGCAAGTGCGTTGCGCACGCATCTATTTCGTTTCGTTCTTTATTTTTTGAGTAAAACAAAGTTGTAAATGTATCTAATAATTAAGTTTTCTCAACTTTATTTTCGGTTTTCATGAAAAATTAATATCATTACATTCAAAATATTTGAGGTTTGGCTTGTTAATTGTACAGTACTGTTGCATGTCTATCACATCAGTATGTTACGTAACTCTCCTTCAATCAATCACATTATGAAAAAATTGAGTTCATTTTCTAAGATATCAATTTTGATATGAAGAAGGGTGTAACAAATTATTCGCCTTAATGAAATTTTACTCTGATTATTTGAAAATTATAAATGGCATCATTTTTCTGATAACAAAGCGCAATCCATAAAAATGACTGTCATCCAATTTTTCGAAATAATATAAATTTAGCAGAGTTTTCGTTTGGTTTGATGTATAAAATGTAATACTTTTATGACCCAACCTACCTGATTGGCCGTTATATTCTTTATCTCAATAAGCACTTCATCCTTATTGAGATTAATTTAGATAAATAACGCCGACGTTGCCAAGTATGCATCAAAATCTGATTGTTAAATAAAAATAAAAATTAGAAACACAAATAATGTGCTTATGCCATGAGAAAAATTCGGTCTAGAGGAAGCATAGTGCACAGTTCGATAGGTAGCTAGGTCATCTTATTCGTTTTCCTTTTTTTGCTGTAGCTCCGTCTGAAACAAGATCATCCGGTAAAAAGGGAATCTCCGGTTTTTTATCAAGTGTCTGCCACCTCCATCTATTCGTAGCTGTCTTGATGACTAGGAAAAAATGAAAACTTCGTGGTTTGCCGCAAGACGAAGCTTTCCCACACTTTTTTCTATCTGTAATTCGCTCTCCGATTCCTTTCCAAGACCACGACAAACGATTGAGCTCACAAATTAAATTATTTTATTGTACAGAATAGAGAAGAGAAATAAGGATACGAATAGCGCAGAGAGAGGAGAGAAAAGAAAGAGTAAGAGAGAGAAGCTACATTTTCGATGGCATACAGTTTGAAGAGCTAGTCCGTTACGTTTTCAAAAATGTTGTTACAATTATAACAATCAAAAACACTAGCTATTTTTTACACGATAATGGCTGAATCAATTCGACGTCAAAAACTTAAACCAGAGTTGTCACTTAATAATTCCAATAATTGTCAAAACTACTAATTTGAAAACTCCTCATAGTGCTCAAATCTAGACGAATTTTAAACTATTTAAGTAAATCATTTATTACTCAATCGCTAATACGAATATGTAACGAAGGAGGCCAACTAATAACTAGTAAAAAGTATAAAGGAGAAATTATAAATTGAAATAAAATAAAATAACAGATTTAATTTATTGTTAAAAGGACATAGTATCTCATTTTTTATTTTAGAATATTCTCGAAAATATGTATTTTGCGCTCTTTAAAGGTGTAAGTACATACTTGTTATGTGGAATGACGCACATAATAATATTCTGATATATTTGTAAGAGATGTAAAACAAGTTGTTGAAAATCAAAATAAAGTGGAGTATCCTTCATCTACTAATCACTTAAAGAACTCAAAATTATGTAGAAGGATGGCATTATGTCTCGTGTAATTTCTAAGACTATTTTATAAATAGGTTTAGAATTTATTTATAAACGCACATGAATACAATCAAATGCATATAGAGAACACTTAGTTCTTGAGATTTTTCACGTGTTTTTTTCATACTTAAATTTCTATCTATTACATTCATATCAAAATATGAATGTGTAATGAACGTCGTAGAATTCTTTTTGAAGGGTTAAGTAAACTAATAAAAATCTTTAGATTCTCATCAGATTGGAAAATAAAAAATATTAAAAAATATATTCAGTGACTACTACGTTACAGTGCTTCAGACGAACTTCACGAGACTAGTTTGTGAGCCAATAATCTCTCGATATATTTATTGATTAACATTTGTTATACTCAACTAATTTTACGTCAATTCATATTAGTTGACTATTCAAAAAGGATTCCATTATGATCACTAGGCATGGATGTTGTCGTTGTCTACACATCCGATAGATTATATTTACCTTCTTCAAAAGATGTTTTAAGATTCCTAAGCGGGAGAGGGGGGCATCGTGTACTTTGCCAGGATTATAATATATCACTATAGTAACTTTTATCCTTTCCGGCCATCAATTGACTTATTTTGCGATTGTTGCGTTAGTTTTTGACGAAGCTCATACAAGTAACTGGAGGATGGCATCTTTCGCGCTTACTCGTCTGTGGTCCCCAACCGCGATCCTTGATCAGATACGATATACATCAAAATGCAAAATGCAGTCTTCGTAATTAGTTAATTGTAACATCAAATGAAAATTGTTTGTCATCTATTATCTCGTGTTATTCGGTATGCAAATCACTATATACGAGCCAATAATATAGCGAATTTAATAACCAGTCAATAACATGCGCGCACACCGATTTCGTTTCCTTATCTTTTTTTTCAGTAAATCGAAATCATAGATGTGTTTGATAACTACTTTTTCCCGTTTTTATGAAATCATATAAAAAATTCGAAATATTATTTTGAGGTTAGGTTTATTGATGTACAATACACATACATATTTGGTGTACCAGCATTCTACGTGACCTATATCCTTCAACCAGTCAATTCACAAATAAAATGCCTTCACTCGCCAGTCCATCTCTTTTTTATATAAGGATATAACGATACTTAATGGGATAGCACGATACGATTGAAGTAATAATAATTTCATTATTTGTAGCAGTTAATTAATTGTTAGTTGTATCTTAAAGCAATGCACTACTTGAAACCTCTATTACTCGAAGAATAACTTTTATTGTTACTCTGTATAATTGTTATTCTTCTAAGAACAATGTACCAAAATAAAAATGAAACGCAGCCTCAAAAACTGTCATACAAAATGAATGTAAAAACTTGTCAGGGTGAAGGCATGCATGTCGTGATAGGCAATTAAGACATTTCTTTTATTCACTCTTGTTTGAACTACTTCATTTGTGCATAATCGAAAATAATCAATAGATTGCTGCAGGTTCCTAGAGGCTATTAATCATTAGTGCAATAGAGCTACACCAAACTTGATTACTTTGTTTTTCTACATTTCATTATTATTGTTTTTATTCCTACATTTCATTTGCTTTCAGACCAAGGAATATTGACAACTTGCAGGCCAGTAGCACATGCAAACACAATAAATAATCTAATTAATTGGGCACAGGTTGAATGGTATATATGTTGTTGCAGGCCACGGGGGAGTAAACCAGCTTGGGGGCGTCTTTGTGAACGGGCGACCGTTGCCCGACGTCGTCAGGCAGAGGATAGTCGAGCTCGCGCACAGCGGCGTACGTCCCTGCGACATCTCCCGACAACTGAGGGTATCCCACGGCTGTGTATCCAAAATATTATCAAGGTAAGATTGGGTTTTCAACATTTGCATATTAAATGCTCAACAAATTTGCGTATTTTCGTGCGACTTTTATTAAAGAATAACAAGTCTTTATCCGTCACTAAACAAATTTTACTCATTCTCATTCTTGTACAGTTTATCTTCCACCACAGTATCGCCCGTCTTATACTCACCTATTAACTATATTATACGTACATAGAATTTTATGAATAATTACTTTTATCCCGTTGTAATCAACTTTCACCTTTGTATTTGTTAGTAGATAAATACTTGAAAAATATAAAAGGTCGATTTCGTTCAAATTCATGCAGACCGTTACATTTCAAAATTTATTTATTCTTACCGTTGTCTTAAGCATATATAATTCGTGTAATCTACAAAGAATTAAATCTCCTGTGACTCGTTTCATACTTTAATCGTTGTCAAACTGTCTATTTCATACAGAGACCTAAAAATTCTTTTATAATTTAAAAATGATCGAATACCGTATATTCAATGTACGATTTGTTCGAGAATGGTTTTAACAGTCATTTCGATTTTGGCCATGGTGCTTACCAAATTTTTCATTACTAGCAAGGACGTATTCCAGTTTATGTACAGGTGGCACCCAACGTATAAATAGGTATAAATAGGTAGCTTACGACGCAACTATATACAGATTTCACAATCAAAACCTAATAATTTTTTTTAACTAACGCTATATTAAAATCGGTTGGTATCCCTGTAAATTAAAGTTAATCTATAGCGCAACTTAGCAACACTACAAAGAATATGCATCTGAATGACCAGCACAAAGCTGCACTTTTGACAGTTGTACTTTTACAGCTCATTATTTAGTTCACTATTGTTTACTCTATGTGCTTAGCCAAATTATAGCCTACGAGGGCCCAGAAACATCCCCCCCCCCTCTCCATCTGGGCTATATTGAACTCGATATGGCCCAGCAGCCAAGCAGACGCATGGCAATCTGGTAGAGATATTAATGATTAAAAACTACTGACCGTGTACTAATACACAGACTATCCAGTGTAGTCAAATTATTTAGATACATGAAAAAATGAAAGCCAGACAAATACACTTGGTGACGAACTCAGTTGGCTCCTACCGATGATAACAATGCTTCTCAATTATAGGTTAACTTCCACTGTTTCGTTGGACCAGACTGAGAAGTACCAGAGTATTGTTGCGAGTAGCACCACTTGCTGTTCTTGAGTACTTGCTGTTCAAATAATTGGAATTTCGTAAAATATTTTATACAAATTGATTGGTTTGCACAGTTTTTAAACTACAAAAAAACTTAGAATTACGGACAAATGTAGCTTATGTAGTATAAAAAAGGGAAAAATATGTTAAATGCATGTGCATCGATAAATTAGTGAACATAACGGTAAATCTTTCAAATCTATATATTATCAATGATTTTTTTGTCGGTCCCTCTACTTGCATTCCAACTTGACACCGTTCACGCACTACTGGCGGCTTTATGTCATACGAGCTATAAAACAGTTAACGTATAACACGATATTATTCATAAATGTAAAAACTCAACGAGACAATCGTAGAAACGTTTAAACGA
The DNA here is from genome assembly GCA_030064505.1 of Chouioia cunea. Lineage (NCBI taxonomy): Eukaryota > Metazoa > Arthropoda > Insecta > Hymenoptera > Eulophidae > Chouioia > Chouioia cunea. The sequence continues at coordinate 22,072,779 of JAOPFQ010000002.1, forward strand.
TTCGCGAATCAAATTGTTATTCAAATGACGTATTTCAGTGACTAACTACAAAAATAAATCATAGAAAATAATAATCCAACAATCAGTAAAATAAAGTAACTAAGAGAAAAAAAAGGACGAGAACGCATATATTTTAAAAAAATGGATAATGAATGAGCTAAAAAGTGGTGCCAGTTTATTCGTGATTTCATTGAATGAAAGAGAGTCACATGAGATATTGGTATCGGACAGCAGCGCGCTTGTGTTAACTATTATCATCTCCAATAGACAATTATGATAAGAAAAATTAACGTAAGATTAAGCCAAATGTCAAAGGATAGGCAGCATCTGTTGAATGACGTATAATTTTAGTGGTTTTTTAAGAATATACTCTGCACATTATGGTAACCACTTCTTTTTGAAATAAATGATTGATAAATCTGTTCAAAGTGAAACTCTGAAATCCATTAATTCTGTGTAACATAAACAGAATCAGTTTCGATGAATAGTGTTGGATCGACTGTGGTAAGTCATTGGTTTCATTCGAAAATGTTAATGTAAACGCTGTTATCTTTTCTGTCGGAAAAATAGAATAGAATTAATATGGTCAACGTTTAGTAATGCCAAGTCCCCTATCGATGACTAAGCATTGATCTTTCACCGTGTCGATTAATTATCTAAATTTATTGCGCTCGCAAACATGTGTTATTAGATTTTATTCATTAGTTAAATTAAAATCTTCAAAAGAAGACAAATGGAAATAATATAATCAATTTTAATGTTTAAAGATCAGTCGATTATTCCCATGATTATTGAGAGAGTGATAACATCGTTTATAGGTCGACCTATTCGATAATATACCCGGATAGCACAAAACGTTTGGGACAGGTTCTAAGAGCATTTGTTGAAGATTCGGCCAGTAAAAATGTGACCTGCTCATTTTTCAAAACGTCGGCAAAAAGGTTTTAAATACGTTTGGAAAACGTTAAGTTATCCTCGGAATCTAAAAATCAGCTGGCATATTCGACATTTTAAAAACGTTTCCAGAACATATTTTCTAGACATTTGTAAGTTTGCCAGAAAACTTTTCTAAAACATTTGGAAATTGTTTATGCGTTATCGCGGTAGAATCCTAATCTAACAAAGAATGGTATATTTGATTTTGTCACGGTCTGGCATACGTGATGACTAATTGACGTATGACAAGAACGCGCACGTTTCAATTTTTTAATATTTTGGTGAATAAATATATTAGAATTTTTGTAGTTGATACAGTTTGTAAAAACTCGCGTGAACAATTTACAATAATAAGTAAGACTATCAATTATTTATATAATTATTACGTAAAAAATTAAAAACAAAATGGGTGTATAAATGGCACTATTTTATTTTTTATTATTTTAACAATAGATATTTACTATAGGTATTTAATAAAGGTTCGTTCGGGAAATTGAATAGCGACATTTTAGAATTGCATTTTATTATTTATAATTTTCACTGAATAATTTCACTGAATAATTTTTATTGTAAAGATAATGAATATTAATGAATATCTGTATAAACATAATAGAAATGAGCCCGCGGAACACTAAATTCTCTTCGTTAAGTTGAAACTTCGAATAATCGAACGCATATCATCAAATATCGTGAGCACGAATCACTAAAGGAATCGGCGATAAAGTGGAATATATATATATATATATAGGGTTGCGTGACAGGGCGTATAATGAAGAAAAGAAAATTCGGGTGATATACGGCGAAGTGAACACGTTCAAAGTAAAGCCACAGCGCATTAAGTGTGCGGGCGGATGCGGACGTTAAGTCACAGATGCGTAACCTAGGAGGAGTATAACCAAGTGGCCGATTCGCGTGCGTTGTTGCACTTTTCAAAATGCCTGTTTGGCTGCCTTCCTGCCTTCCTACCTCACCATTTCACACACCTTGGCAAGGCTGCTCGCGTGCCGTTAACATGAATGTGTTTTACGCAGTCACGCGCCGTTTATGTAAGCCAGCAGTCAAGACAAGCGACTAGATTTATTCCAAGAAGAAGCAGTCATCTCCCTGCACTCGGTGTAAGAGAGACTACCACTAAAATATATGCTAAATGGGTACGGCATACGTCGAAATAAGTTGCGAGCCGTGCTTCACGAACCACACGAGTCCTCTCTCTCTCTCTCTCTCTCTCTCTCTCTCTCTCTCTCTCTCTCTCTCTCTCTATTCTGCCTTCGCATTTTGCGCCGAGACTGAATTAATATGCGTAGTTGCGTATAACATTTAACTATAATCGACTTGTAAAAGCTATGAGAAAAACCGATATTCTATTATCATTATTGCTATTATTATTAGTATCATGTACATGTCTATACTTTGATCACCAAGCATACACTTAGTCGTAATTCAAATATATTCAAATTATCGCTCTCACGAGAATCGGCGAGCTTCGATAAATAATCTGTAAGTTGGTGGTCAAACACGTGGTCATCCTGTTGCAGGTACGAAGTTTTAACGAAGATTGTACGAGGTTGCAATGATACTTGGAGTATTAGTTTGAATATTGTATAGTGAAGGACAAATAAATAACTATTATTATTTGAATATTGACACGGTAATTAAAATTGTGAGCAATATAAACGCAACTATGAGTTTGGCGAGACAGCTTGAGATTTGAAAAATTACGCGTTCTAATGGTCATTTCACGGTAAAAAGAGTGCCTTTTACAAAGCTGGAGGGGGGGGGGGGCAAAGATTCAAGGTTGCAGCCCAACGAAGCGACATGTGCGTCGTGAAAATAGGGTTTCGCACAAGATATCATTGCGCGTAATTTCGAGGGGACTTTTTGCTTGCTCACGGCTTTTTTCGAGCAGCTTACTTGCCATCCTTGAGGGTTTATTGCTTGATAAATCAATGCAATCTTTCAGACCTAATCGTTTTCTATATTAGATTGGCAGTTTGGGCGTGATCTACCCAATAGAGCGATATGCTTGAGATTCATTTCTTACATTCTACAGATATATAATGTAGTCTATATTTTATACAATCATAATAAATATATATATATATATATATATATATATATATTTGCGGTAGCATTCGAACAATGTATAAAATATATATAATATAATGGAATTGAACTTAAAAAGTCAAGCTGCTTAGGGCTGTATTATGGTGTATTTATATGTATTTTGAAGGAACGAACTCACGTTAATCAGAGACAAAGTGAGAGGGGAACAATCCGGTACTGGCACGTGCGACAGAATCGCGCCTATTCTCTTCTTGATCTAATATTCGAGCTTGAGCGAAAATATTATTTAGTTAATTGAGCACAAAGGTCTTCTTGAACACATCGAACGAGATAACGGATCGCTACCGCTGCGGGTTCCGCTCTTGGGGGGTCGCTGCGACTCCTCTAAATAACTCCGCAAACTCTGCGACCTCGGTCTCGCCCCGCTGTACTCATGCACGTACACTCATGCACTTGTTTTGATCATTTTTTACAGGTATTACGAGACTGGTAGTTTTAAAGCTGGAGTCATAGGTGGCTCGAAGCCGAAAGTAGCGACGCCTCCTGTGGTCGATGCAATCGCCAACTACAAAAGAGATAATCCCACAATGTTCGCCTGGGAGATCCGTGACAGATTGCTAGCCGAAGGCATTTGTTCGCAAGACAACGTGCCCTCCGTCTCCTCCATTAATCGGTAAGTCAACATTCAGTTGCAGGTGATCTTTCATTGAAATCGGTATTTCATCATTGTTATTCACGAGCAACTTAATTATTATATATATCGTTTGCCAACTGAAAACCAGCCAATATTCAGCACTACAAATTGACACATATTCTTGACGCATATTGTAAACTTTTTTCTAATACACATATTATTATATCATATCTTAAAGTACCAAGGATTATCGTCAGTTTGTAGTATTTTTAATTTCCCCACAAATTAACTGATTTTGTAATAATTTCTTGTTAGTTATTGATTTTGTAATCGTTGCCGAGCATAATTCTGGGTGTAATAGTGAACGAAAACGAAACCATAAATATTATTTTCAGGTAATTTTCAATTCTTTTTTATCTGTACGCAAACTCTCATGAAGCATTTTTTCAAAATTCGTTCTTCATGAATTTTTCAAATCATTTTTCGAATGTTTTCGATAAAATAGTTATTAGAAGAATAGAAAAACAAGTCTTGACGTGGAAAAATGGAATGAAAAATCGATCAAGTATCAACAATATTTCATTTATTCTGTCGTTTAGAATTTTTTTTCTTATTTGTTGCTGCTTCTCGTACATTTTTTATTCATAAATATAAAGTCGTTCGTTGAACTTAAGCTACCGTAGTACTGACCAAGTACTACGGTAGCCATACGCTGGTCTCGCGTCTAATTTCGCTCTCGAAATTATTCAGAATTAGTGATTACAAGCGTGACGCAAGTTGGAATGATTATAATAAGCGTATAATTACGAATACGAAGTCCAGGCTCAAAGCTTCATTCAAGGTTGCCATACTCGGTATACTCGATGCTGAAACGTGAACTGAGAAAAACTACGTTTCGAAAAACATCTTGATGAACTCTTAATTATATGCTAAATGTCTATTTAAGTGAAATATTACGATACTATGAACCTCTTATTCCAATTTTGTAAATAACGAATGCAAGTCGAATCTAAACGTCAAAGCATTGCCCATCACTCAAACCAAATAAAAGATGCTCGTCTATACGCATATACATTGAAAGATGGAAAGAAGGAAGGAGGAAGAAAGACTCTTTTATGTTTTCTATTTTTTTCGCAGTGAATCGTCCTAATTGTGCCTGCCGCAAACTTATTTGCGTGAATTGTAATTAGTACCGAGTGCCTGGTCGCCACGAGCTGATCGAGTTAGTGGGTTTGGCACAAGCAGGAAATTCGACGCCCATTAAGAGCAATCCCGTTATCTGCTAGCGCGTCGCGCATCGCGCTTTACGATCGTCACATAGAGATAAACAGTCCAGATGATGCCTTAAGTAGTGGCTGATTAAATCTGGCGACATATGTGTGGCACCCTTATTGTATGTATAGGCTACGCCTCCGGGGAAACGTCTCTTTCTGTCTGTCTGTCTTGCTCTTTCTCTCTCTCTCTCTCTCTCTCTCTCACTCTCTCTATCGTAAAAACACTTAAATTAATCGAGTATATTCCCCGAGGACCTTGCTCACGATCAATGGGACCCTCGTACCCGTACCACCATGTACAACAGTGCTACACGTCAAGTGCCACACCACCTCAAATTTCTCAATTATTTCCCTAAATCTCTTGGATGATTTTGATTTCAATCGCTCGCCAGAGACGCTAGAGGCGCTAAATATACACAGAGCGAGACCACGTTACGTGCAATATGCCTTGTAAGCCGAGCCCTCGTGGGGCCAGTCGATCACAATATTTTATGTTACAGCTTCGTGCAGACGCTGCTGTCGTATGCGTATAACCCATGCCCCACGATTAATCAAACAATTGTCATTCTGATGACCTTTCTAATATCGATAACAGACATCGAGCACAGAATATGCAACAAGTTTATACATTAGGGCGAAAAACACAAGTCAACACAATAGATACGTCTGTGTTCAAGCTTCTTCTACTTACGTTTATAAATCCAATTATTGTAAACCAAAAATAATCACAAACAACATTTTTCGCGTCTTCGACGTGATTAATGTGAACTGCATACACGTATAACTTTTAAATAGCATCAAGAAACAGAATAAGCCATGAATATGAATAGAATTGTGCAAAATTATAAATAAGTTAAACGAAACTAATTCGTTAAGGATTTCATCCAGCCTCGTCGATATTTAGAGTAAAAGAACTCTATTAAACAATAGCGACCTGTAAAATTCTGTCTACCGACAATTTATTCCGAAAAAAACTATTCGAACTCATCAATTCAGTGGCATCTGTGTTCCTGTATACCGTATAATTTTTTGGTGAATTTTGAAAAGCTAGACGAAATACTATACTTAATCTTAAGATTGTATATTCATTTCACTTTATCTATGGTATGAGTGTTTTTTACTGAATTGTTTATATAAGTTTGGAGCTTTGTTACTAGAGAGTTCGAATTTCAAAACGCCTCAGAAGGAAACAACTGCTATGTAGGTAAATGTTGAAGTCGCGAAAGTGATACGCATTTCTTAACTCGCGTTTGACATTAGCCAGCTCAATCTCAAGGCGTTGAAAAGTCAAAACTCGACTTCCAATCATTTTAGTATATCCTACAATAAAATTTGCGACCCAAATATGTATCATTGAAGTATATACGATAGTCATGGAACCTGTAATTATTTTGTTTGCTTGGAAAAATGAAGTTTGAAGGATTGAATAAATCTGGTTCGTCTATTAAAAATTTATTGTATCGAACAAATGTCCATACTAACCCAACAGATGATAAAAATGGATATAAACCTTTAGTAAACAATAACTGTAGACCAGTAAGCATTCAGAAAAGGAATCAAAGCAAAAACTAAAAGACAAAACAATCAAGAGCAGGAAGGAAGGAAGGAAGGAAGGAAGGAAGGAAGGAAGGAAGGAAGGAAGGATAAAACTCTGAAGGGAAAAAAGGGAAAATAAATAATACGAAGATGAACTTAATCAATCACGATGTCTCTGCAGCAGCTTTGGCATCCGACGATAACTCGACGCGGGAGTGAGATTAAAATTGCGCTCAAACTGATGCGGCAATAGCCGAACTCTCAAATTAGAAGATCAAATTGGTCGAGTGAGTAGAAAAAGATGGCGGCGAACAAGCATGAAATAGAAGACATGGAGGGATCGAGCGATTGAGTTCAACAGCGAGATTTCGGTAGGAAATATTGATAGGCTCGGCTTTGGCTGTGGAGTCACGCTTGAGTAGGCGGCGCTCTCTATCTCGGTCCACTCTCTCTCTCTCTCTCTCTTTCTCTCTCTCTCGTTTACTCCTCCTACGCCTCCCACAGGCTCAGACGAATATACATGGGTATGTGCGCGTGTGTATATGTGCTCTGGTGCTTTTACACGGCACAACGCACGCGGTACCGGGTCCAGATCGATAAAGCTTCTGCTAAAGCTTCTGCGATACTTTTCGCCCGTTGCAAGCTTTTATCAGTCCTGCTTGCTCAACGAGTATAGAAAGCCCTCGAGTTACCGTAATACTTGCAGTAAACCTCCGGAATAATAACTACTGTTGCCGGCTTTACAAGGAAAACGTAATATAACTAGATTCATAGCAATTTTTTGGTGAAAAGTATAGTTGTTGCAAAATTAATTTATGTTGTAATGTGTATAATTGGAGAAATTTGAGGATTTCTCATTACAGAACTGAAAGATAAATGATTCTTCTAGTACTGGACCACGTTGAAAAGTTTGATATATCCTTTGATAAAAGATTGACCGCCTATGAAATGAAGTAATTTTATTTTTTGTGAACTGAGTCATGTGATGGATATGCATGTATATTATATACGAACGAGCATAACCTCAAAATAATATTTTGAATTCAATAACATTATGATTTTATAAAAACGAAAGAAGTAATGTAACTTTCGTTATCAGATATATCTCTGGGTTCGATTTACTCAAAAAATAGAAAAGGAAGCGAAATAGGTGTGAACGCATCGCGCTTGTTGTTGAATAGCACGTAAAAATGAGAGAAAAGCATGGTTAAAATAAACGTGTATAATATTCATTTTTGGATCAACACAATATAATTACAATGTGAAGATATAAAATTGAGCAAAAATATTTATTTATAGGACCAGAAAATCAGTTAAATATTATAAAAGTAAAATCTACATTAGAATGGGATCAATACACGTGGTACAATAACATGCAATATAGCTGTACGCTACATTTAGCGCTCGTCCGTATGGTACATTATTAAAACGTTTTAGTTAACACAATTCTGAATTAGGTACTTTTGTATTATCTTACAATAAGTTACATAGCGATGATGTGTGGAAATTTAAAGCACCTACTTATTACACTGTATTGTCACTCATTTAACTATGTACTAACATTTTACATCCTAATATATATTTTGACTTTTGACAACCAGATATAAAATTTTACAAAAGTTATACAAACAGACAAAAATAAATAGTTAAATAAAAAGACAAGTTATACATTTTTAAAAATAAATTTCGCAAATCGAATGCTGTACGTATGAGAACAATTTGATTTGTCAATGACTAAGTCTTATGTTGAAATAAGCCTTTTACTTTTCAACATAAACTCCTTTTAACTCAATACATTTAGTCGATCATTTTCCAATATTTTATTCCTTCCAGATAATAGATTTTCTCAAAACCCTCAATATAGGCGTTTGTTTCAGGGATAACTTCTTCATACGACCGAAGTTTTTTATGACCCAGCCATGTCTTAAGTTTTAAGGTAACCAGGAAATAGTCGTATGAAACTAAATCTGGAGAATATATTGAATAGATAGCAGTTCGCAGTCCAATTTATAGATTTTGCTATAGCTTATTCTTCAAATCAATATTGAATCTATCAAAAAACTCGGTATAATATTCGACTGTGATCATTTTACCCTTTTTAAGGTAATCGACGTGTATGATACCGCGTGCGTCCCAAAGAAAATTGAGTTTATGACTTTGTTAGTCGACAGACCCACCTTGGTCTTCTTTGGTACATGTTCACTCGAAAAAAACCATTGTCTTGATTATTTCTTGGTCTCTGATGTATTATGATGGATCCATATACCGTCCATGATTACAAAACGACGCAAAAACTCGTTCGAATTGCGTTTGAACATCTTCATACTCTTTTTTGAAGTGGTCAAGAGGATGCGCTTATGGTTGAGTGTGAGAAATCGTAGTACCCATCGGGTGGATAGCTTTTACATGTCCGAAATATTCGTGTAAAATATGATGTATTACCACAATTGAGATATCTATAGAATCAACCACTTCATTCACTTTCATTTTCTGATCGTCCAATATCATTCCATTGGTTTTATCGCCAATTTCGGACATGATAACTTCTTTTGGGCGACTTGAACATTCGGCGTTGCTTGTGATAATACGACCACAACGAAACTTATTAAACTATTTCTTAACAATCGAAATGGATAGTGCACAGCCTTCGTAGTATTTATCAAGCCTTTACTTGGTTTAGATGATGGTTTTTTAAACCAAAAATAATGCTTAATCAGCACACAAAATTAAGTTTTTCCATTTTCGTTAAAATCCACGAAGTTTTCTGCTTTCAATGACTACCAAATACAAACTATATGACGCAACTTGCTCAAAATTTGATAATAGTCTATTAACAAATGACAGTTGACGGAATAGTGTTGCTTTTAAAGTTACAGAAATTCAGGAAGTTATTGACTTATGAATCTGCTCTCGTAACCTGCGATTGATGTTGATGACGCGTAGAATAGATGAGAATTTGATTTGTTTTTCATAACCACGAAGGAATGATGATGTACATATAGAGTATAGGTGCGCGCGTGTGTGTATATGCATATACATACGGCACAACTGAAGGTCCACTCTGATTCATCATAGAGAGCAAGCTTCTTAGGCGACGACAGCTGGCAGAAAATCTGTCGCGAGCAATCTGTAGCTCACGGGAATAGCGTCAATCTGTCATCGTAGCATAGAGTATTTTTCACGTGTACACGCCGCATCTACCCTCGTTCCTGCAAAATATCGCACGGGTCAATCTTTTTCTTTCTTTTTTGGGTCGCCTCTTCTTGGGTATATTGTCATGCGCTCAGCTCCGTCCATTACTTCTACATCATTTCGCACCCCAAGAAGAGAAACTCGTTGAGCGCCTGTTACCATATGGCTTTGCGCCATTGCTAGTTTCATGCCTTTTCAGCTGTTCTATCTCTCTCTAGCTCTCTATCGGTCGGTTCATCTTTCGCTTATTAAATTATATGACCATAAATAACATTTGCTGGGTGCCTGCAGCTTATAGGACAAACGCTTATTCACACATATTGCGATGGGCATAACACCAGACGGTACAGCATGCGTGATTACATTATTTTTTGCAAAGGCGCGTCCACGACAAAGGAGAAAGGTGCTTAGTTCAGTTTCATAAGTATACATTCTTCACTATAAAACTATGCAACACTGCAACTTATTTACAGTCGAATATGTCTCATCAATGCGTCAACTGTATTTGTATTGCTAAAATAGATTCGAAAATCTTTCGGGTAATTTATTTCCTTAAATATTGCAATGTTAACGTGTTGCAAATGTCCACTGGACATTTACAGTATTAGGATACTATCAGCTGATGGATAACTTTGCTGGCGAGCCGCAGAGGAGAGTGAGAGAGAGAGAGAGAGACGACAGAGGGAAACTTGTTCTCAGGGGGTGCATATCCCCTCACCGCGTATCCATAACCATCCTTTGTCTGGCTAATGCAATTATTACCGCGTTTCATCATAGTCTCGGCTGGAAATTAGCTTCAAATGAAGTTACAATAACGGGGCTACCGTCTGTCTGCCCGCCTGCCTGTTCACCCTCTTGCTCATGTTTCATCCCTCTTGCTGGCTTTCCTTCCTCCCGCCACAGTCAGCGTCTGCGCTGCTCCCCGGGGAAAGAGCGAGAGGCGGCCGAGTCGAGGCACAAAATCCGGGTTGCCGTGGAAACAACAGAGGACAGACGGAACCGCGATGAAAGCGGATGGTCGCGCCAGCACATAATGCCAAATGCGCCACTGCTGCTACCAGCGGTAGCTCCTTTGTTTCAAAGCGCTGTTACTCACACTTAAAGTCCCTATCCAATGCGCTGTGAATTTTCGCGGTTGCAGTGCGCTGCATCAAGGAAGACCCAACTTTCCGCTGTCGCGCCCCGGCTGCCCGCTTTTATCGGTCTTTGTTCAGCCAAATGCCTATACCCAATCATCAACAATCTATATTGAACTTCTGCTTTTGTCGCCGTTATCGCCCTTTATAATAATGTATGCTCCTTCCATGCTAGTACACTTATAGTCTACTTAGCAAAAAACTATTTAACAACGCGATAGACCGCCAATAATTTAACGTTACAAACTTAATAGGGATAAGCTTCCACAGTCACTGGGTAATCTTTCGCGTTATTTGAAGATTACAATATATATAGGAGCCAATGATGGATCACTCCCTTCATTGAAATTACTATAATGTATATATTGGTTTTGTACTCGTTATACATCAATAATCTGATATCATTGTTTACACGTCCATATTCTTAACTATTTACTCGTTATAGTTGATCAGACTCGCGTTTAAATCACATTATTTTTCGGTAAGCAGGCAAAAATATATTTATTAATAAATGTACATTTTTTTATCGGATATATCTCAATCTCTCTCTAATTCCGAAACTATACCTATGGGCTTTGGACATTTTGAAAAATCTATCGTATTATTATACGTTAAAATAAAAATTTCTTTTTTTTTCAGCTTCTCATAAAATCTTCAAATTTTAGACTAAACAGAATCTTTTATATTGAGTAAAAAAAATGTGAAATTAAAACTTATTTTTCACCTATAATCTAATTCAAAATGTTATTCATGAAAGACACAATCAAAAGGAAAAATCCTCATGAACAATATAAATTTACTACAAATATTTAAATGTTTTTTATAGTTATTTAAAAATGTTAGCACAAGTGAAATGTGTACGAATTTATCTATACACGTGCAGTAATCATTTGATCAATATTTCTAACGTTTATTCCACTTTCTTCTTCAATTTTCAAGAGGCCGAAGTATAACATTTTAATACAATCTATATGGTAAGTTTGCCTCCAAATATAAATATAAAACATATCTAAATATAAAATTAGACACAAATATAAGCGGTTTAAGTGAAACGAACAAATACTCATTAGACAGGATTTCATTTATCTTGAAATCTTTCACTAAGTTGTGATATTCAATATCGAAATATCTTGTTTAAACAAGAGTACGTCCACTTATCACATTATACACTTTTATGTCGCCTTTTTCTCAAGAACCCATTGGTTCGTCTAAAAATAAAAAAGATATAATTAATTGTCTATTCATTTGGCAATCAGTACAATAATATAATATTAGTACAAATTGGAAATTTAAAATGGATGAATAAATTTAAGTATATAGCATTAGTATACAGTTTGCGCAAATAACTTTTCTCAATTATATCAAGCGAACATTGATTATATGTATACGTATTTATCTACACATTCCCGTATCAATGTATCAATTCCCACCTATACTGTTATTATTTTAGGAAACCCATTGTATGGGCTACCCCAATTAGTTGTAAGATTAATAGAACTGCAGTGTATTGATGTTGACAAAAATTGAATTTAGACAACGGTTCTAAAAGATCATAACTAAATTTGATTTTGAAAAAGTTTCAAAACAATTGTTCTCAATTTATTTGCTACTTTTTCAGTCCATGAAACTTGAAGTGAAATTTATTGGTTTATAAATAAATAATTTTAACGATATCATGTGTTTGTAAGATTATTCACTTTGGTTTAAAATTTATAACAATTATTTACATGCATAAACAACAGTATCAATTGTTTGCCAAGTAATCAAAAGTATAAAAATTGAAATTACAAGTGAGAATTAAATAAAAAAGGTAGTGTACATTTTGTCATCGAATATATGGTGCTTTTTTAGAGTTCGAGCCTCGAGCGCAAGTCAGTGGCAACAAATCTCCCCTGTATGGAGCACAATCGCAAGCCATGCGACGGCAGGCGACTACGAGTGGCGATGGCGGGCGGATGATAGCGAGCGTCCGACGGCACAGCCAAACCCATGCTCATTTTATGTCGTTCTGATCTTGATTAACCGCGTTTCATAATTTTTTTGCCTTGCCCAGCTCGACAGTTATTATATTGTTACTATCGGATGTCCAGGTATGCTGGTAATCCAACAAAATAGACAGCTCAATGATTTTTTCCGGATACACCTAGATTTGCAGGTCATGTTCTACCGAAATCTATTGCAACATGCACACAATTGTTTCTACAGAATTATAAAATATGTGTAACAAATTCTCGAACGGCCTTAAAGTTTAAACTAGATTCATGGTAATTATTCAGACATTTACCTACATAAAAGGAATACCCTGAATTCATACAATATACTTTATAAATATCGAGGCTGAAGCTTCAATCAAGATCACGAATATAAATTACTTGTTGGCCACTCCCTATTGTAAAGTGCACCTACAAATATACTAATAGGTACGTGCAGCAAGAAAGAAAAAGGACAGAATGACAGAAAAAGGAGCGTTTGATGTCGGACTTGGATGCTCAGTGATAGGTCACCGCAATAGCGGCACGACTAAGCAAGCGGGAGGAGGAAAAAAACGACGACGCCCGCGTATACACGGCCCCTCTACGTCGCACACTCTCAATTGTGCTCAAGTTGCCTGTACTGCGTCCAATTGAATCCCTAGTCCCTCTCTCCCTCTCTCTCTCTCTCTCTCTCTCTCTCTCTAACTGTATATATATATATACATCGTCTTGACAGAATACTGGAATACTGAGTAACACTTTTGCTTTCTCTAGAATGAAGCTTCGTAATGGTAAACATTCTTGAACCTAACATTTTGAAACTTTTCAGTATTTTTTAAATCTTTCAGAAAAGTCTTGATTGTTAATCTTCGGATATACTGACTGTTCTTTTGAGTATGAACTAGATTATACCTCAGATATATTGTCGAAGATACTTGAGTTTTGGTACATACTAACTCATACTCAAGTTAATTTCAAAAACAAGCACGTGCATGCTTCAGCAGCCAAACCGCACAATTGTATTCAACATAATATCGGTCCAACTTACGTGTCCAACAACATATGGATGATGAGATTAATATATTTTTATCATTTTTAAACGCTTTAAGGCGTGGTTCTAAAATTTTACTGTCAAACTTACCCTGTGTAATTTTTACATAACATGACATTTTTCATCGCTCTAATGTCTCTCTACAAGCATATATGTTGTAGATACTCACAATATTATTATGTTGACCCAAGATCAATCTTTTGATATATTTCCACTTCTTAGTAAACAAGAACATTCTTCAACGTTTTAAAGTATACGATAAAACGAAATTCTATAATATTTAATAATTTTTGATAATTTATGTGTTTTTTGTTGAGTGATCGCGGTGTGCCGAGAGAGAGAGAGAGAGAGAGAGAGAGAGAGAGAGAGAGAGAAGTTTACAGTACAGTATTCCGCAGACAATTAAGAAGCAAGTCTTGTTTTATTCGCATAATCTAGGATTTGAAATGATGGCAAGTTATCGGCAGCGGCAACATTATACGTAATAGTGGTACGTACAGCGGAGTGGCAGTAGCGACTATTATCCGGAAGTTGAGCGCAGCGTGGCACAGCCTACGTACATATATACACGGTATATAGATATATCGTAGATGGGGATTCGCTGCAGACAGACGGACGGTCAGCTTTTGCAGCGAGTGCATTGTGTTGCACCGAGTCAACCTCGGTACAATGGGCCTGATGCGGTAGCGGCATTGTATACCGAGGGCCTCGCCGCCGCATAAAGCGGAACCGCCCGAGACAACAGAGCGTTGCTTGTTTAGTTGGCCCTTCACTCCTATCCTCTATCTCTCTTCCGCTCTCTCGACTCGCCACTCGGCTTACTCGGCTTCCTAGCTCGTTCTCTCACACCCGTACGTTTCAATATACCTACGCGCCTATGCTCGGAAAGCATCGAAAAAGCAACACGTTTTACAAAAATAAATCAAAAGAAAGAAACATGTTATAATCTAAATGTCTTAATCAGCCTCAGCAGGATTGCGAATCGTGCGTTAACGAGATTTTTTTGTTCTAAATTATAGTTAGCTAAACCATAGCGACTAGCTACGGAAAATACATTTTCGAAAATAATACTAGTAGATAAACCAAGAGAAACGAATCCGAGATTAGTTATCGAACCGAATCGACAATACGTATTGCCTGCAGGTAAATACCATATTGGTGAATATTACGAGTTTTTAGTGAGCTCTTCAGGTGAGCTTGGACCCAGTGTTTTTCGTTATTATAGATGTTTCTCTTAGAGAAAGAAATGTTGAACCACCCTATCCAACGTTTCTTCAGCATCAGGATCTATTCATCAAGTTCACTCAGTTTTCGTTTCTTTTACAAATTTAAAATATTTAAATGCTAAATATAATTTCATCCGTAACCCTAAAGTGCGCGTTGAATGATATAGACTTCAGAATTTCTGTTCAAATAACCGAGAGCTGTTTCGTTCACAATTTTTTTCAACAAATCGCCATGCACATGAAAACAAACATACGAGCGCGCTGTTTTTAAACGAAGTTCTGAATAGACGTTATAAAATATTGGAAAAAAATGTACTGGATATAGAAAATTTTCTATAAAAAACTTATCGCGGTCCGTTGGAATAAACAAAATGTGTGATACGAATGGAATATTCAATAGTGTCCAATAAACTGCTAAACATTTTTGTCTGTCTATTTTTGAAAAATTGTAGAAAATCTGGCTTTTGTACTTGAATACATTGAAGAATAATGACTATAATTGATGAACAATGTATGTATTTGGTAAGCGAGGGATAATGATTTTTGTAGAGAGATATTTGTTTTTTTAAATTGGTCAAATATGTTTGCGTTTATTTGAAAAACATCAGAAGTAAACACTAGACATGACAGAAAAAGTGTACAAACGTGGTGGCAGTCTTCGTAGAAAAGAAGATGATCGATTTAACTGCACTCCCTCCTATGTTATTTAGAGGTGAAAATGTTTCGAGGCTTGTCTCTCTCTTTCTCTTTTTCTCATATTCTTTTTAGTATCTCTTATTTTATGAGATGACTATTTTCCGAGTGTTATATACTATATATCGCAATACTCCATATAGGTATTCCGTAGCTCCAGTCGCTGTGGAGCTTCAGACGCGCGTGCACATCCGTTGGGGATATGGAATGGGTGAGGATGGCATATGCCAGGCCAAATCTACTAAATCCTTTGAAATCCCTATCGGTACACTCCCAGAAAATAGTAGCCAAAGTCATCACGTCGCTCATCTCGCAGCTTACACACAAGTGCCTTATTAGCGACACCCTTCAACCATAAACGGCTTCCC
This sequence comes from Chouioia cunea, assembly GCA_030064505.1. Classification (NCBI taxonomy): domain Eukaryota; kingdom Metazoa; phylum Arthropoda; class Insecta; order Hymenoptera; family Eulophidae; genus Chouioia; species Chouioia cunea. Next base: position 22,088,862 of record JAOPFQ010000002.1, read on the forward strand.
TTTACTTTCCTCGATAATCCAAAAATAAATATTTATGCTGTCTTACTCTATACACGACATTTACTGTATCCTCGCCTTGTCTCTTTATCGCGTCAAACAGCTCAATCAATTGGCATTCTGCACTTTGCGCCATTTACTTTACTAAGCGGTGTGAGTTCATTATGGACGTCGGATGGCTAGCTCGCTTTGCATCGATTCTGTGTAAAATTAATGGCTGATGGCGTAAACATTGCGTTGTTATCTCATAATCGAGCGAGTGTTTAGTTTTCTCTAATTTGTTATGTTATGCTTCCGACAATTGGCTCCCTTCTGACTACTCTTCAGTCACGTATGCGTGTGGCACGCTAGCCACGCATAATGTTGACCGAGCCGAGCAGTGCTTTTATCGCATGTCTATGCAAATCTGCGCCCCGAGAAGCACTTCAGGCTTTGGAGTTCGGAACCCCAAACCGTAAGTCCGTGAACGATACGCACGAGGTGCTATCATGGCGCGTCCGTTAGCATCCAATCAATCAATTTAAATGTTTAATTGCGCACGAACACGTTGGCACGTGAATTAATAGCGCCAGCCAGGCCTTGTCCGAGTAAACGATTATTGAAGAAAATCAAACAGCGCGATCGCTTTTGGTGCGAGCATTTCAGGAGGACAGGGATGTGTTCTGTCGCGAATACTTATGATGCTGGTAGCGCGTGTGCCTAGTTCGGGAGTGCTCGTTGGGGAACAATCCTGAAAGCGTCGAGGGAGGCATAGTTTCTTCCCGCGCGTGGCGCCTTGCCTCACCGCTCCTCGTCTCGTCTCGTCTCGTCTCGTCTCGCCTCGCCTCGCCTCGCCACACCTCGATGCTTTTATAATTTTTCCCCAGTCCCGAGCTTCTTCTCCTCGCATCGGCTTCCTGCAGCTGAACTACGATGGCACGCGGCCATACGATATAAGTATATACTAATGAAAATGCCCAGAACAGCCTTGGAAGCACGCACGCACACACGCACTCTGCAGTGGTTAATTGCGATTCATCTGCAATCTTAATCCGGCCTCTGTAGATGTACAAATAGAAATGGAGTATCCTCAAAGCCAACTTTCGAGTAAACCGAAACGTCGCGCGAAATCAATGTACGTTTGTGTGGGGCAACCGCGCTGTGGCCTCTTGCGCCACTCGGCCTGTTGCAGCGCCAATGGCTCGTACAAGTCGCGTTTCTAATCGTATTTCAAAAGTCAACGACTACATTTACCAACGCTGGTAGACAGCCGTGTCTAGTATCCACTAGTGCTACGTACGTGGTATTCTTGATTGTCGCAACAGCGCTTCCCGCACAGCTGCTTGGTGATAAAATGCTATGGCGAGAACGTTTCGTCAAGAATCTTAGAATAAACAGGTGTCTAAGCAGCGCAACTTCACGTATCGAATGATTTGGAGCTCTGATGCTCGTTTGACGCAGGGAGCGTAAGAGCAGCTCGATTGCTCTCTTATATAAATGCTATATCCGCTCCTCGCCGCAAAAACCACACCTATTCCATCGCGATTCAAGGAGGAGTGCCAAGCCGTAATTAAGCCACCTAAATGGACCGCTAATATTGAGCTATAATACATATCGAGGGTACCCGTCCAATCCAGTCTTCACTGGGAAATGATCGGTCGATCAATTTTTTGTTTGGCCGCGAAACGGTCCTTGCTATGCGCGTGGACGAAGCCGTTGCTCGCCGAACGGGTTTACAGCTGTGTACGATACCGCAATTATATATTGCCTTCGATTATCGTTGCGTTACGTTGTTTTCCACGACGCGTTTGCCGTGCAAACTTTATAGGATGAAATTGCGGTAAATTTTTAATTTGTAATTTAATTTTGCCTTAATGAGCTTCGGGAATTGCCAGGCTCTAATTCAATTGAAAAGCGAGTTGACTAAATATACGTGACACTATAGACTCACTTGATCGCCATCGATTACCGAACGAGCAACGTTTTCGTGCTCTTTTAAAGACATTTTCTCGCTACCGCGGGGGATGCTGCGGCATATCAGGCACACACCGCGTGCACGGACACGTGCACAGCATGCCCGCTGCCGACAATGCTCTATTTAGATGCGAATCGATTTTAACAGAACAATATCAATTGTCCAGTCGTGACTGGGCTCCCTTCAAAAAATGTCATTGTCTGACACATAAGTATTCTCGAGGAACTTTTCTCGACTCTCAAGTCACGTTTTATAAATATACAAGTTGCAATATCCGAATTGACGCACTCCCCACTGACTCAATCAGTGCCATCAGTCGATTTTTTTTTCGAGTCCAACGAGACACGTTGTAGTATTCTTACTCTTGATTCTCGAACAACAACAACCTCAACTCGAGGATAATAATGCGGCTGCAAGGGACATCGTCGAAGTGGCAACGGTATGCCGCGCAGTTAAAGCACCGAAGAAAGAGGGAGAAGGAAAAAAGTATATGGCAAAGGAAGTGCAGGGGGACCGAGCTAGTAACGTCGCTTGGCCAGCCATCGGGTAAACGTTGGACGAGCTCTAACGCAAAGCCGAGCCTTTCCGCTTTTTTTCTTCTTCCTTTTTTTCTCTTCTTGCCGGCCTCTTACACCATAACGCTTCGAGTCTACATTGTATTGGCGTTAAGCTGCATTCACAAAAGAGCTTGTTGCTCACGTTTAACGGTATACATCTATAGCTCTTGCTCGCGCTGTTTTTGCATAGATAGATCGGCTGCCCCTCCCAATACACTAGCATATCTATCTTGTCCTTTTTTATGCAGAGTGAAAGAGAGAGAGAGAGAGAGAGAGAGAGCTGGAATTTGTGCAAGACTGGTTACAGCAATCCGTGGCGGCGATGACTACGCGAATCGAGGGCAGCGAGGTAACGTCTTAAGGTCATTGGCACAAGCAAAACTGCGAGAAATGTGGACTCAGTACAAAAGAATAGAAAATAATGCGCGTTCGAGCCAGTGTGCGTCTGATAAGGATCGCCGCTAATTGCCGGCAACGGGCGAAAGTGGCGAAGTAGTCGCAGCCAAAGAGGAGCTTCGGCAACAGGTGTCATCTGATTGATCGCCACCGCTTGCGAGCCGGCCGGAAATAAGCTTGATGTTTGCCCATTAACCGCGCGCTACCGCAACAGCCCTCGACGCGTACGCGGATGCCCGTGCCCCCGCCTCGATTACGTATCGAGCTCGCCTTTTCCACAGCGACTGCCCAAGCGAACGGTCGTCGCGCCGCCACTCGCGAGTGCAACAGATTCCTCGGCGGGCTCCCCTTCCCTCAATACCTATTATACCAGCCTGTTACTCGATTCACCTGCGCCTACAGCCAACAAGTGCTTTCGTGCCAAGGCGCCTGTTGTGCTCTGCCCTTCAACAGGCTGCGCGCTGTCACGACCGCCCAAACGGCTACGGTAAAACGGCTGCGAGAACTTGCCTTGTAACGAACTCGACTCTACTCAGGAAATAAACTTCTTTCGACGCTACCGGCGCGCACTAATAATTAAACTACAACTTCTACTCCTTGTTGTAGCCGCAACTTTAATTTTTCCTCAACTTCTACGCCTCTAACTTTTTATCATTTGACACCGAAGCCCTTATTTAGCGAATTTAATCTAGATTTTCTTTTTTCTTTTATTAGATGTTCTACGCTCAACGCCCTTCAATATTAAAATAATTCAATATTCCATTCGTCAATTGTATACAACAGAATAAAACATTACTCAGCTCCATGGCTTGCCCCTTTATGTTTCTACTCTCAGCTTGAACTAACGCTGAAAATTATTTAATACCATGTACACACAAACTACTAAAAGGATTATACTTTGCAATCACGTAAATGCAATAGAAAAACTATACACAACTGATCACAATAGTATTAATTATAATTTTTTTTCATTTCTTATTTCCTTTTTTATCATCTTTTTTTTTCTCTTTCCTTTTTTTCGTCTTCAAAAACGGGAATTAAATTCGTTCTCACTTGCTTGAACAACGGGCGTGTACGCTTAACGTTCTTTCTCGATTATGGTATTGTTTTAATTCTCTTTAAACCGGTACTGTCACAAAAAGTCACTGAAAATTCCATTGTATTTTCACGCGACTATCGTTTGAATAAAGTTAAACGCCCATTTCATAGACTCGTCGTTTGATTGAGTTTTAAAATTGGACAGCATTTCATTTTGGCCTTTTTCAGAGCATCATTTAGCAACGTCATTGTCACACATACACTATATTATCTTAATTAATTACAACTATATAAACAAATAGACAAATCGAATGACGTTTCATACGTAAAATGTATTTAAAACTTTAGTCATTACAAATAGCTAAAAGCAAACTGATTTCCAAACGTTGAAACGAACATATACGCTAAAATATTTTCATTTCATATGGGTATTTCCAAGTCGACGCAATAGATGAATTTATTAAAAAGGCTTTTATTTATGGTGTGCGTAAGAAAGTTTGCAAATGAAAATCCCAATGCGTGATTTTATGCAAAATAGAAAATTTAATTTGTTGAATGGAGTAATTAACCTTGAGCACAGTTGGCTGCATGGAAATCAGTTTCACCTGTTCCAACGTTCGTTAAAAGTAGGAAGATTATAATATTTCGATATAGATGTTTCGTTCTATTGTATTTGGCTTATTTTGAATAGCCATAATAATGTCTCAACCCAACGCTTACACAATTAATGACGTCATTAGCTCGTGGAATAATATTTTTCCCTTTCTTTATTTGTTTTTCTTCGTGTGAATCAGCTCGTCGTAAGCGTTCAAATAATGCCTCGATTTGCGTGAGGAAGTGAACCGTTACATTTTTTCTACAGTTTTGCCAAGTCGATCGGTTTTGCCGTAATGCCCATTCTTCTAAATTGTTCAGAGATGACGTCGTCAACCGATAGGGTAAAAACTTAAAAACGCGAAGAAAAAAAGAACGAAGAAACAGAGAAAAGATTCAACAAACTTTATTAAGATATAAAGTTGAGTAATGCTTCAATCTCTTACAGGATCGTTCGGAATAAGGCTGCTGAGAAAGCTAAGCATGCACATCAACAGCAGCAACAGGCGCAACAAGGTCAACAACAACAGCAACAGCAACAGCAACAACAGCAACAGCAACAACAACAGCAGCAACAACAACAGGGGACGGGAGGCTCGGTGTCGGTAATAACCCATGCACCAGCGACCGCTCCGAATGCCTACAGTATCAGCGGGATTCTTGGCATCTCAGCTCACCATCAGGACCCCAACGGCAATAGTATCAAAAGAAAACATTCCGACGAAGGTCAGTAAAAATACATACAATGACACATTATTCGGAAAAGTTCAAAGTATGCGCATGCTTTATCAGATCAACTCGTGTCTGATCTATATCGCCCCCCCCCCCATCAGCCCCTCGCGCCCTACTTCTGTCTCTGTCTCTCAATCTTTCTTTCTCTCTCTCTCTCTCCGTCTTTCTTGCTCTTCTGCATCGCACCTTTCCTTTTCTATTGTGTATTATAGATGTATTATAGATAAACATATTATTAAAGCATTCGATTTGACCATCATCGCTTTATTTATCTTTAGTTGCGGACTTTATCCAATCTTTGCCCTGCATATTTATTTACATTCTTTCTTACACGTGTCTTGCTTTTTTCATGTATTTATTTACAATAGTTATTTCGATTATTTTCGATTGTTCTTTATAAAGGAGACAATAAATCAGAAGTAGTACAAAGAAATGCAAAACTATATAGCCTCATGTACTGTTAAAACGATACATCCGAACCGATAAAAAGTATGCCAAAATGTGTCTTTTATACAAAATATAAACTCACAAGTCTGCATTAACATGATGAAATTATAAGTTTAATATGCTTAGTCATGATACTTTTATTTATCATTGTTCTACAGAATAACGTTACAGGAGATAACGAGTTGAATATTAATAAGCATTTTCCTTACAGTTCAATCAAGTAATATGGACCTATTACAAGATACTTATTATTAATATAAAAATTCTAGTTTGATATGTCCAGTATAAATACTATTATGTTTGATTCTCTCTAATCTATCGTGAAATATAGATTTTGGATTCATGAGCTCGACTTCTATTGACAAATGCGTTCTAACGAGAGTAAACCAATACAAAATTGATGTAATTAATAATTATTTTTATATAGTTTTTCACTTTTTTGAGGCGAAACAGTCACTTTATACTGTCGGTTTCCGTGAAAACCTCAAATTTGTAGATTATTTGAATATATGATGTTCCGTAAGATATTTAAATGAACATTTTAATAAAAAGCATTTTGAAATATACTCATTGATTTTTTATGCCTTGTCTACGTATACATTTGATAGGATATTAAAGCGAGTATTAAGTGTAGCCGAAAACAACGTTTAAAGTTTGATATGAACATAGGTGTTGAATATGAAAGAAATGCGACCGATGTACACCCCCCTTTTTCAACTTACTGGTGGTTTTTGAAAATTGTTTTAAATAATTTGAGATCAAAGGAAAGAAAAAATGATACTCACTCATTCGCCATATTTGCCAACCTTAGAATCTACGTTATTGTAAAATAATATTTAGTGGAGTATGGCTGGCACTGACTTGAACATACTAGAATATTAAACCTCGTTTTAACATAGTCACACGTAAAGCGTATGCGTAAAGTCAAAGCATTTGAGAGCGCATTTTCATGGAGAAGGCTAAGGGCTTATTTGGAAGGTGAAAGTTGCAATTTAAGAATCTGATGTATCGTTTCGAACAATATAACTATTGCAGATTACAATTCTAAACTGCCACAATTTCCATCACTTTTACAAAATGATACAGTAATAATAATATCAAATCAGATTTTTTTCTACAATATTTACAAACATTGTAGTTTCTACCGCTAGATTACATGGATTTTCTCTCTAATTTTTAGTACATGGAATTTTGTGTTTATGGAAAATTCCAATCTCTGCAGATATATTTTGTGTATCGGTGTAATATTGGACAGCGTGATATAGTTTGTATAATGGGAGAGCAATATACATAATTTTTAGCTAATCACCTCTGTTACAGCAATGGGCTTATTCAAGTGTTTTCCACATTGCGAGAATGCAACTAAATTCATTAATTGATTATCAATATGTCAAGGGAGACCGGGGCAAATGGACCCACTATCATCATAGCATTGTTTTTTTTTTTTGAAAAACTATGAATTAGGAAAAACAAAAATGATTTAGTACATCTCAAAGTGTACCATCCATAGAGTACTCATGATTTGTCTTTTAAAAGTTTCCAGATAATTTACGAGAATATGGCAAACGATTATTTAACAAGCATATGTTCAGCATACTTGTTCCTTATATCGAGACGGCTACATTATAATAATTTTTTTATTTAAATACGGAATCTCGTTAGGAATATCATATTGAGTACAGAGCTTGGGAAAAAACCACCCAGTGAAACTAGCATCAAATGTAACTAGGAAATAACTAACATTATACATATTTTCAATTGCAGTGAACATAATATTATATTTTTGTTTACACTAATTCACCCAATTCTACCTCGATACATATTTTAGCCTAAAAGAAACTGACCTTCGTGCCCCGGGAATACGAATAATACCAATAATAATAGCAACAACAACAATAACAACAACAACAACAACAACAACAACAACAACAACAACAATAATAATAGTTGAAATGTGAGTCGGTAAATGTTCAACGTACAAAGAAAAATTCTCTATTATTTAATCCGAGTCTTTGAGATACATTATCAATTTGTAAAATTTGTTCACTTCAAAAGTAATATCTAGTGTAAAATTCCAATGAAGCAATGTTGCTAAAATTAATGTAATACGCAAAAAATTTCGTTTCGGTCGTCATAAACTACGTTACCTTCATTCCTTTCAATTTGAACAACAATACAGGATTTCTCATAAGCTATAAAAGACTAAATACTCATTACGCGCTGAACAAACTTTATCAAGTAATGTAAAATCTTCATTTGTTTCTAAAAATAACAGCATGTATTTTATACGTTATTGATCAATGCAATGTGGTTATTGTGTTCTTAAAGAGATATTAACTAGACAGATATGTTGGTAGCGTTCTTTATAGCAAACTCCGGAGAGCCATTTCTTTCATCTTCCCCTACATAATAAAATCATTTTAGTGATCAATAACAGAGGTTTTTTATTTACCTTATTTTATTGTTTTTATTAATATTAACTAGTATTCAGATGATCAGTAAGTAATTACTAACATCATGCCGTCATGTACAAAACTTTACCTTTTAAAAATGCTATTCTCGAAATTTTTTCGTTTTTCAATTCGGTCAATATTTTATAAAAAAATTCGTTATTCCTTTTTAGCTATTGTATTCCATAAATATCGAATACGTCATGGTTAAAGCACATTAAGTGACACATGTATCCATTTTGCACGCTACGTATTATGCCTAATAACAAATGCATTTGGCTCACTATAAATTGTAATGATGCAATTGCTTTGAAGACGAAAGTCAAAATTACCATCTGTAATTTAAAAAACGTTCTAGTTGAATTGCTGTGATTTAATAAAAGTTATTCGAGATACAAGTTTTTTTCTCAACACAAAATATTGTTGTCATCGTCTTAAGCTTTCTTATTACCCGTATATTTCGAATCTTTTATTTGTATTCGTTTTCACAAGTAGAAATATCAGTATGTGACGAGAAGATGAAAAAAAAAGTCTTTCGAAGGGGTCTAGAATTGCAATTCTATTGTACAATAGTGCCGCGTATAGCCAGATCTTCGTATCTACTTGGCTACGACTCGTGACCGCAACTCATAATGATAGTGAGTCGGTACCTTGGTATTTTTTTAAATATGAGCTAAGCACTTGTCCAATGAGCATGGGACCAATTAGGGAGGATATCCTTGCGATTAAGACAAGACACAATAATCAAATTGGTTCATCCTGTCCATACACGCGAGCGAACATACGTAAAAATATCCTGGTTGAATATAAAATCTGGCCCTTTCTTACGGTCGATAAAAATGATGGATATTTGTTTAAACCTCGTTGACGAGTGAACATAGTTCAAACTATCGTAAATACAACATTTTCCTGCGCGTCAATGCAATGAAAATATTGGTATTAACATACGTTTGAGTTTTCTTCAAATCTTTACAATGGTCTTGAAATTAACATTGTTTTATAAAAATTCCCACCTACCTAATAGGAATCCGAAAGTTTGCTTCATCGCCTAGTGAGCGGATTGTATGCTACTATACAAGGCCAGCTTTTCGAAATATGTGGCCAACATTGCAGTATTATTGCATATAATACTGCATTGTGAATCCATTGTGTATTGTGTCCGGTGTGACTCTTCTGGCGATAATAAACATAATTGAACAGAAATTGCCTAATATTTCAAAAGTCGGCTGTTTTACTCACAAACCGCCCACCAATTGACGCTGATATATTTTCCATTTTTTTATTTTTTGGATTAATGGATTATGATCTTCAACTTTTTTGTGTATTGTACAAGACGTAATCAACTGATACGTATATCACTTGAATGTTTGTTCAACAGGATGTTTCACGGTGCTCAAAATAATAAAGTATGATTTTTCAAACGTATTACCAAAAGGAACTTCAATATTGAATCCTAAACTGACCTAGATCACTTTGAATCGTCCAAGTTTGAAGAGAAAACGTTTTTTCGATGCGTGAACTCTACTTTCGAAACTGAAAGATTTTAAACGAGTGGAGTAACTTACACGAGTATTTAGACGAAAATGGAAAACCATTATCAAGATTAGGTTAACATGTCTAATGCGATTGATCAAATGAAACCGTTTGTCTGTCGTACATGAACACGCCGAATGCTTTTCTCTTGGTTGGCTATTAGTAATAGCTTAAAAACTTAAATGTCACTCCGTATCAACTTGTTGAAATGAAAAGTTAATATCTAGCAGTACCGTAGCCGCAGGTTCAGCCAACAATCGAATTTTGCTGGTTTAATGCAGGTCTTGGGTTATCATGTTCGAATCAGATTGCTGCACGTGTGTAATGCTGAATAACGCGACGTTGGAAAGACTAGGGTCACCAAGAGCAACCAATTGCCGAACTAATGAATCTCTCGCGTGGCCTTTGGCAGCTATAAGTCAATCCTGTACACTCGTAGAATCATCGTACCTTCCGCAACACTGATACACTGATTAATGCATGGTATATTTTATAGTATATTTTGCATATTATAGTAAACTATAATATGCAAACCTCGTGTACTTTCATTATTCATAGATTAGCGCTTGAAATAACAGCTTGGCACTCGAAAATGTTAATACCGAAATCACAGAATACGGTACGAACGTTATGAAGAGGTTTTACAATGAAAAGGGGTGATTCCTTCGCCGATTGAGGGTGGCTAATATGTATTGGTAGTGACAAGATTGATATTGCAAATCTTGCGCGTTGTATGTGGTGAGAGAGGGAGAGACTGAGAGTGCGGTTTTTCAAAAATTCGTCATGGCAGGCGGGCGCGCCGTATCGAATGTGCGGCACCGACGCGCGACGCCACGGTGACGGCGGGGCAGCGTGTCAAGCTCCCGGGAAAAAGAAGGCGGCGAGTGAACGGCACGTGGCGCTATTCATTGGCTGCATCGCTCAAAATATTGCCGACGCGTGGCACACGCGTAGTAAGTCGCGTAAGGCGATCGTTTTTATGCGTTCGCGACCCCTCAACACTCGATGCTCGGAAGCCGCGTGCTAACTCTGGCTCTAAAAGAAAGCTCTGAGCCCCATCGCGCTACAAGCCATGTCTGTAAAAGCCATATCGACAATGAAACAAGTGTTCGCTCGGGGCTGCAGTGAACGCAAGCTGATGCGTTAACATCGACAGATCGGCTCGACGAATAAACAAGTGAGCGCATGAGCGAGGATGACTTGTACATAGAGAAAAAGAACGTTATCCGGCGGGCAGTTGCTACCGCAATTGACGGTTTTCTGCGGCTAGAGTAAGCATACGCAAAGGCAGTCGGGCAACTAATGCAGTATCATTCGATTACCGACAGCGACGGCCGACGGCAGATCCACGCATGTATGCATTTACTCGTGCGGTCGCGAAAGTGGCGGTTAGACTGCCGCGGTAAGAGCGCTCAAACTTTGCGGCATTCGCTCATGCATACGTTAGATTATCGCGTCGAGAGAGGGAGATAGAGAGAAAGCGCGCTACTTTGGAACGTTGCGCTTCTTATTGCCACGTACGCCACTACTTGAGCACACAACTCGGCGACAACACGCCTTAGCCTCTCAATTATTTCCTCCCTTCCTCTATACGTGCTTCCACTGTTTGCCTTTAACGCTCTCTTGATTTTCAATCTTTTACTCTTGATATTGCTATGCAGTTATACAGGCTGCAAGACGTATGCTTGTTATAGCAGCGCCACATTATCGCCACACGATGTCGATGTAGGACATCAAAATACTAAAATAAAGTAGCAAATCAACAAAGCCATTTTCTCGAATACCTGGCTGTGCATACGTATGGAAGCGCGTTTGATCGGTTATTGCAACCCACGCCTTTTGAAATATCACTACTTAGAAAATCTATACTTAAAATATGTGTTTATATTGTTTTCGCACGGGCTAAAAAATATTACAATTATAGGTCGCAATAGTTCGATGTATTTATAAATTATTCCAAAAGATATGCGACGGGAAAACGAAGTTACGCGTTCATTTACCAAATAGAAAGCTCCATTAATAACAAATCATTTTTCACGAGCTTCTTTTTGCACTTTGAAAAAGTAACTTTTACGCTCACCTGTAAATGAAGGTTAGAAAGTTAGACGGATCAAGGTCAGGTAGATCGAGTGGGCAAATAATATCGATGGTATTCAGTACTGTGACAGACGGAGAGATTGAAAATGTATGCCAATTAATTAACGTATTTACCGTAGAACGGACAATGAAAAATATAGCGATTACATGAAATATCATATGGCGGTCCGCGCTGTAAAATAAACAAACACGTGAAAACCAGATTCAGATTTTAGATGTGACGTAAGAGTCAATTGAAATATAATCGTAGATTATCCCCCTAACTGGTAAGTGAACAATAGCTGTGTCGATAGATAAAAGCCTGGAGCAGATCATGGAATGCCAGTGAAGTAGGTATATATATATAGGAGATGAATGGACGTTGGAAGGGCGCCGATCAAGAGAAGTCTCAAGTTGAAAATTGAAGTGAACAAAGAGAAGAGTCAACGAAAAACACACGATTGCATGGGAAGAGTTGTATCGGCAGCGGGAGCTTATACATCTGCGCCGCTCGGCATGTCCCCTTGGCCCTTCTCGACCACTGTAAGCGTGTGTATATACGTCTGTATACACGTATACGGGCGTACATATATACATTATACGACTTGCCTGGCAAGAGTACGAGAGAAAACAGACACGCGGCTCGAGTCACCCCAATCGAGTATCTCCATTATTACCCGTGTATTGTATTGCTTAACTTTGACTCAATTGCTTTCGAATAACGGTCGACACCTCAGCCCCGCTGAACTTCAAAACGAAGGGGACACGGCCTGCAGACTCGTGTCCGTGTGGCAAGTACGACGACGACGACGACGACGACGACGACGACGAAGACGACCACAATGACGACACTATATACACACATATACACACACATATGTGCAACCAATTGTTTGGCTCGAATATCAATGCAGTATTAAGCGTAGCCGAGTTGTCGCCTGCTCTTTTCGATGCTCAGTGCTCCCAGGACCGCGTTCGTCTATTAGATACAGCTGATGCTACAGCACTCCCGAATTGAGATTGGCGCGCTCATATTTTTTCGATAGTATACCCCACTTCGATCGAACTATTCTCTCCCAGTCAGCGCGCTAGGCCGATCGTTCTCTTTGTTCTCGCGAGTCAAATCAATCGTGGAAAATGGTTTGTCACGAGGGTTCGACTCTCTCCGTCGTATGCTGCATTGACGAACCACATGCCTAGCTCGTGCTTGCTCTGCTAGCCTGGAAGTAAAACAGCTCCACTCTCGAGCATTACTCGAGAAATAGCAATAATGAATAATATCGGTACAAAGGAAGAAAGACAAATAAAGCAAAACTTGGATAATGTTCACTTGCGGAAGGGTGATACTTGTTGATAATACGCAATGCAGAGTACTACTTTGAGCGTGCATGATAAAACTGGTTGGCTGTAAATAACGACTCCATTCGAACAGAACAACTAGCCATGATCAATTCGATCGGCCAGCCAGATAGCACGCAACTTGTGATGAGTATTATGCTGGTAATAACGCTGTGAGCGGCGTGTACCTTTGGCGCAGCCTAGTACAAAGAGGCGACGTTATATAGAGCTGCAGTGTTTTGCGCGTATTCAAAGAATATTCATTGGGACTATATTCGATTGGATCGTAAAGCTCGAGCAATGCGATACAGCCAGACGAAAGAGCGAGCAAGCGAGCGAGCAAAAGAGAGAGAGAGAGAGAGAGAGAGTAAAACAGAGCACAGCACAATGTAGCATGCCAATACATAGGTGATGTAGGCAAAAGTGCAAAATGGGCGGAGGCGAAAGGATGGGTAGAAGCGGGCAAGCGAGCTAAAACGGGTTTTATAGCGGTTCACTTGTAGCGGCAATGGTAGCAGCAGTAACGTAAGCAAACCCCTCGACCCTGGCCGAACGTTCGGCCTGGACAATCACAACTTGACAGGAAGGTTTAACGAGCCCTATGCTTGCGTCCCCGTCCACTTCGGGGTGGTCATTTAATTATTCGAGATATCCCAACAGCGTGTGTTCCCTTCCTCCTCCACAACCTACCTCCCCTCTTTATACACACACACACACACACACACACACACGCGCGCGCGCGTGTGTGTGTATATATATATATATATATATATACATATCTGCCCCTGGATCCTGTTCGTTTCATATGAAATAGTCGTCCGCATTTCCCGAGCCCCAGCATACAATGACACACGCGCAACCGAACCTCACTAGCTCGTTTTCAATATGTGTGTGTGCAAACACACACGTATAGATATTATATTGCAGGTACTGTATGCTGACCAAATAATAAAGAGGTATAATAGAATCAAAATTGTTTCATTATCTATCAGTGCCATACTCGGTACCCTGCCTACATATGTATATATATGCAAGCGTCTCCTCTTGACACGCTTGTCTTGTCTAAACATTTTAACTTTAATAAGCATCTTTTCTTTTGACCTTAACCATCTCAATTGTATCGTTTCAGATGATAATCGAGAGCTGGCCGACCATACTGACGACGATCTTAAAAGGCAGAGAAATAATTACAACGGTGATCAATTATATTCTAACGTGAGTTACAACTTTGTCAAAATTTCATGCACATATTTTCCTCTACTAATTCACGTAAATTTTCTTATTTTGAGATATGCTTAGAAATACTATCACGGCTGAGTATTTTTTAGCACTCTGTAAAATAAAGATATTATCAATCGCGCAGTCAACAGATTGTCAATAGTACAGCCACGGCCGATCTGAACTTTTCTGATTATTCTTGAAATATATAACTTGATACGTATAGATGCAATCAGTCGCAAAGTTCACACACTACGTATGCCGTTCAAGAGCTCTAAATGATCTGAATAAATTGTTTTCTTCCGATTCTTCTTTATTATACATACGACAGGGCATTCAAAATAAAATTAGAGTTTCATCAGTCAGCTGAGGTTAGCTACAAATAAATTCATGAAACCTTAACAGCAGATCTTTATTTGTGCCTGGAAACCTTAAAAATATATTCGCTGCTCACACTCAACATTCTATTTTTAATTCTAATTAAAAATAAGAAAGATCGAAATAGGTCGTTTGCCATACGAATTTTAAATTTCATTTAAGCCAACCTTAGGATTATTATGCAAATAACCACACGTGCACGTCGTGGGATCTATAGCGCAATGGTTATACGCATATAAGTAGGAGATAGTGAAAAGGCGTAACATTATTTTCATAGTGCACGATGGAGATACACTCTAACGTGTTCCTACGAAAATGATCGTGGAGCCGTTTGATTACAGTTTATACAGTGTATACTGCTTTTGTGTTGTCAAAGTTGTTAGATTTACCGTATTTTTCACTTGTCCAAGGCCCACATAAGAAGAACATTTTTAAATTGAAACACACAAAATTATACTATTGGAAATCAGTAAAGCTGACTAATAATAGCTGACGTTGGTGTTTGATCTCATCCGAATAATACATAGCGGATACCGACCGATCCGTCGGATGATTATCTATTTGAACAATGAATTTTTAGAACTCCTTTTTGTATTTACTCTTCACTCGAGGGACCACCCCTTTCACCTTTTCTACTCACAGCCCTCCGACCTCCCTGTAACTACTGGCACTTGTTGTAATGGAAAATGGTATGTGCAACGCGTCCGGCTGCAACAGTTGCCTCACTCATTGCACAACTTACCATTTCGCAACATACACCGGGAGAAATGGCCTTTCAACATTTAATACAATTATAGTAAAAATTACTCTAAAACATAACGAATAATGGACACACTTTCTTTGTGGAAAATTTTAATATAATTATATCTATTACTGTAATTATTATTATAATTATTATAAAAGTCGTAACAAATCTAATTGTGGTACATAAGGATATTGGCTAGATGAAAGTACGTAAACATTGCTATAGTTGTATAAAAATTGATCTTTTTGAAACAATGTAGTCATTACAAAATGTACTGCGTTATATAGTTAAAAAAGCGACATAATATATATTTGCCTACTGATAAGGAGACAATTAAAACTTGGTTTTAATCTATACGGCGTCTTCTAATTCGCAAGCTGCCAAAACTATGGCCAGACGGCACATATTATATTAATATATCAGTATGGTACGAAACTTTATGTACCAGTTGCTTACGATATGATTCCCTTATGAAATTACTTAATAAGTTCTTGTATAAGAAACTCTGTAGGTATTTTGATTCATAAAATGTTATATCAGTTCTTACGTAAAATGCAATGTAATCATTTCAGTTTAAGCATTGATAAATAAAAGTAATCCGTCGTCGGTGAACGAGTGAACCTTGACAATTGGCGTTGTAATAATGAGAATCTGTCCAGCGTTACCGAATTCGTACCTTTTTTAATATGATTTCTTAACTAGTAACATTTCTTACGAAGATATGTACATTATACTATATCAAATAATACAACTATTAGATTTGACAAGTACATTTTGATACTCCTACAGCAAAAGTTATAGTTTTAAATTTGATTATATAACATCGTTATAATTTTGACTACGACTGCAACAAAGTTTACAAAGTCATTTATTTCCGCATATTTATGTGTAATACATGCGTTGGGTAAGTGTCTACATGTTTTTTTCTAGATACTCTGTAAGCTCTCTATAAAAGTTTATATTGTACGTTATTACAAATAACTTTATCAATTTTTGTCGAAGACTGTTCGAGAGTTTGAGACATGTCGTTAAACTTGAAACTTATGTTTTTACAATATTCTTCCAGCAGTTCTTGTTATATTAGCGATTTATACATTCATTGAGTGTGTTAATTGCACGGAGCCTTCTTTAGAGCTATTTACCTAAAGAACGAGCTCGTTAGAAAATTAATCGATATCAAATGTTTCAAAAATGGATTTATGTTAGTATAATTATATTAACGAAATTAGCCACAAGAGTGATTATTTTCAGATAATGAAAACATGAGAAGACATTACATATCGTAATATGAAAGTAATGTTGCTCCAAATTTCAAGTATACGTAATACACATACGCGCGCGCACAAGTAGTATGCGTTGCGCTCTCATTCTTGCTTTCATTCTTGGGGCATGATACGAC
The DNA here is from genome assembly GCA_030064505.1 of Chouioia cunea. Lineage (NCBI taxonomy): Eukaryota > Metazoa > Arthropoda > Insecta > Hymenoptera > Eulophidae > Chouioia > Chouioia cunea. The sequence continues at coordinate 22,105,714 of JAOPFQ010000002.1, forward strand.
GTCGCATTCCAAGATTAGTTTTATTTTCACTGCAACCTTGCATTCTCATTTGCTAAAATAACGTTATTATAGCAAAAACTTACAGGATCGGGAATAACAAAGTTACCCATGTTCTTTTTTTTCAATTTTTGATCTTATATCATGCGGAATTGTACATAGTAAGATATCTCAATTAAAAAGTACAAAATATTCATGAGATAAGTCAATAAGTCCGTCAAACGATTTAAAAACTATCAACGACTTTTTACGTTAGTTGTTGTATAGTTACGTTAAATGTTCAATAGCCAAGGCTGAGATATCTATTAATACTGTGGAATATGTATTCCCTCAGATTAATTGTTTTCAACCACCTAAAGCAGCATTTTACGTATTAAAATGTTGACAGACGTTGAAAAATTAGATACAATCAGATGAAAGTGAACAATGTGTATTTATGTGTATAGAATGAAACTTTCTTCACATGATTGACTGTTAAAAAAAAGAAAAAGTAAGAAAGAGAAAGAGAAAGAGAAAGAGAGAGAGAGAGAGAGAGAGAGGGAGAGGAGGAGGAAGAGAAACACGGTAGTTTTGCAGTTGATCAGCTGCTGTAGAAAAGTTGATTGGTGAGCGGTGACAGAAAAGAGGCACTACTAGTTGCGGTAAAGTAGATGCGTGAAAAGAGGGAAGGTGAAACAAGTTTTGTCGGCGGTCGCGATACGCACGTATATATATACATAGACCGAGTTATCGCTCGAACGCCTTGCGCAAGTGAAGCAACGACGGGCGGCGCTGAGTGCTGTAGAGATAAAATGAGCCTCGGTCGACCTGCGGCTTCGCTTACATGCGAGAGCGTGCGCGCACTTTGCGGCTTGGCCGCACTTGTGTTTCTGAAATCGGGACGATCGACTGACGATCTCATTTTGCAGCTGTGGTCGGGCAAATGGAGCATCAAAGACGAGCATAAGCTGCTGAGCGAGTTAGGCGCTGGCGCGGGGGCAGGCAACCCCGCGCCCGGCAGCACCGCCGGCAGCACCAATTCCAGTGCCGCCCCCGCAGCCGCAGCCGCGGCCAATAACTACTACGAGCACAATTTTGCCGGCAACAGCATTGCCACCTCGACCGAGCTGTACGACTCCCTGGGCAGCATTGGCGGCAGTATGAGCCAGACGCAGGCGCCGCAACTCTACACGCCGCCCATTGGGGCCAACGTAGGTCTGTATACGTCTCCTAGGCAGTTTCAGCTTGTTCTATTGCATTCGTTTGCCCTCTCTGCTTTATCTGCTGTATCCCCACTCTTTATTTGCACCTTCTTGTTCAGCTTGTTATGAACTTACGCTCTGTCCAAATTTATCGCCCGCCCTCAACTAAAAATAAAGCTCTGCTCTGCTTTGCTCTGCCATGCTCTGCTATGCTCTGCTATGCTCTGCGGCGCGCGCATATATACCCATCGAGATTTCTCTCCGCGTTTCTCATCTTTTGCTTTTATTTTCACAAGGCGAGGCCTCTCCTCCCTTGAGCCTTTGCTTATTACATTTCGCTTTTGCATAACCACAACGGCTAACTGCGCCGCTGCTTTAATAATGCATGAGTAGAGGAAACGGAGAAGAAAGAAGAGAAAGAGGTGGTACGCAGCTTCACCCCACACCGGCCGACGCTCGGCTCTTCATACATTTTATTTTATTCGTTTCGTCTTGTTCCCAAGCAATCTTTTCCCCGCTGAATATCGCGCACAATTTTCCGCGAATTCCAGCGCGCACTCGTTCTCGCACTCGCGTATGCAGCACACTATTTTAATATTATCCTCCCTCTCACCGCCACCATCACCACCACCACTACCACCAACAGCAACAGCAGGTGCCTTCCCCGGTCGTCGCGAATTTACGTACAACCGCCACTACGATTTACCTTTGTTTGCGAGGTCTTTTGCATTGCTAATATCTCGACTACATTGTATAGAGCTTGCAAAGTAAAGTCTACATCGTGACCGAGGTATCTCGTTGCTTCCATATCTCTGCACTCTATTGATTGATTGTTGACTTAGAGCTTGTTGTCACAACCACTTGCACTCTATTGCAATATTCAACGCTCATTGAAAAAACATTAAAGAAAACATACGAGCCTCCTTGTGTAACGGCAGGTGGTACGTTGACGCCGCTCGCACCACTGACGATGCAAGAACTAAAATTGGGCCAATCAATGGACGGGACTAACATGTCTCCTTATCACACGACCGGTGAGTTTGCCACCTCGTCGTTATATCGGCGCTTAGTCGTTATCTTTTTCTCTGCTCCCTCTACACCTGTAAAGATCGCCGGCATATTAGCTCCGATTCCAACGTTACACGTCGTATCGTTGAATTTATTCGCGCAACCGAGTAAATATGCAGTAGCCGCGTAGTTATGGGTATGCTTTGCTTGGGCTTGATTGCGTTCCAATCAAGGACATTATCGAACACACGCCGAGACTCGGTAACGTGAACCGGTTTGTTTTTCGTTCGAACGCCGGATCGTTTGCTATTTTGTATTTTGCCAGCGACGCGAGAACTCTGGCAATCGACGTAGTCAAGGTGTGGCGGACAGGAGAAGCAGTAGTGGCAGTGCATGCTAGCAGCGGCGCCGGCAGCACCGAGGCGATGCTGTTTCTCCGCGGCGAGCTCGAACTCAAGCTCTCGCGCGAGAAGCAATCGCATAAAATAGCCCGTGAAATATGTAGAGCTTGTCTAGGGAGTGAGCTTGTGAAGCGAAAGGAATAGCTTGACCGTTGAATGTTGGCTTGTTTATGTTATGTGCATGGCCAATGGCGATGGCTGTAGGAGAGAGCAGCAGCGTAGCTGTGGCGTACGTGGGCGTGGGAGCCGGCGGGCCCGAGGCCGAACAGAGTCCCTCGATACAAGGGTTGCAGCCGCACCACCAGCAACCACAGTCGCAGCATCAGCACCAACACCAGCAGAACGAAGCGAACGCGGGCACTGCAGCAGCCGCCGCCGATGCCACCCAGGTCGGCGAGCCCGGACTGACGGTACTGCAACCGCCAGTGGCGGTCTCCCAGCCGCAGCTCGCAACCTCCGCGATCCCGCCCTACTCCAGCATGCTGCCCAGCTTCGGACATTACGCCACCGGTAAGCTATCCGGATGCAGCAGCCCTGCGCCAACCCGCCTGCGCTTGCGCTTTGCCTCGATTTTTCTTTCTCGCTCTTTGGCCGCCTGCGTTCTGACCCATGCCAAGTATCCATCAATGCTGCGGTTGCACGACTGCTCTACTATTCCCTAATCTCGCAAGTCAGCCGTAGTTTGTTCGTCCCTTCACTCACACCGTGCCGCGGCCAATCTGATTTCAGGAGGTGGTGACTACGCCTACAGCGCAGCCTACTCGCAATACTCAGGCGCATCCTACGCCGGATACGGCTACGGGGCTGCAACAAGCGGGTTGCTCAGTAAGTAAACAGTGAGTATGAGTATACCCAACGGTTTAGGCAACCGCTCACCACCGTCGCCTAGCTGCACCTACTTTTTGTCCATTAACATACTTGGCCCAATTTCCTACGTCGTACGTCTTGCTCTCGTATCTCACTTCTACAAGTTAGACGAATATTTCGCTTCTTACTTCGCCATTCGCCAATAACGTTTTTTCGAGTCGATCCCGCACTCCCTTCTCCCATCCACTCATGTAAACTCATCTAGATACTGTCTAGGCGACTAAGACAGCACAAGCTGTAATTTTTCGCTTTTCTCATAATTAATAAGGCTAGTTTCGGTTTGCCATTTTTCGTGTTGGTATGTATATAAATAGTGTGCTTGCTGTGATAATCAAACGTGCTTGAATTTTCATTATTGCAATTTCGACAACTTCCATCATAAGTCCCATAAAATCATTACTTACCTAACACCTTGTTTATAAGAAAAAGGTTAGCCTCACGGAGCATCTGGTAGATATGAAACATTGAAATTGATTTGTATTGAAAGAAAGAAATGGAAATACGGTATAGCAGTATTTTGAGTTTATACAAAAATATATATTTCTTATTGTTATATAATATACATAATATTATTTTTTTAGAACATATAAAAGTATCGATGGATAGTGTCGTATAAAGTATTCGTCCATGCATAGAAAATATGTTACTGAGACCTGCAATTTGTTCATCGTGAAATGTACTTTTCTCGACCAGTTACAGTGCATTTTTAGACTATCACTATTACTTTTCCTTTCGTTGCCATTTGCATTTAAAATCAACCAACAGTTGCAATGTATTCGGTCGAAAATACTTTTTTATGCTCGAAAAAATGCCCCGATTGAAATGAAAACTTAAGACGATACTGTAGACACAAGTAAAACAACTATAGCAGCTTATAGAATCTATGGGCACGCACACACACACACACACACACACACACACACACACACACACACACACCGGTCTAAGGGCCAAGAGGGTTGCCGTAGCTAATTGATGTCCACAAAAACACCCAAATATCTAAGGTGTACTTTAGTCTCTTGAAACCAAATCTCGTAGCTTATTAGCTGTAGAAAGTGACTTCCAATTATTTATTAAGAAACGAAATGTTTAAAATGCAACGAATTTTTTCATATTAAAGTTATGTATATTTTACTAATGAAAAATAATTGATAATTTCATAACGACTAAATCGTATTTTCATACTTGAAAAAATATTGATAAGACGATAAGATATTACAGTTTACTGTCGAAAATGCTTGGCAGCGGACAATCCTATTGCTTAAACCGCTACAACATTTCTGCTGAAGTTACAAAAACCATTTAAAGACGAAATGATTTGTTATTTTGAAAGGATTCTATCTCCTTTTGAAAATCACAAAAATATCAATTAGAATGAAAAATATTGTAATTTAACATTAAAAATGCATAGTTTCAATTAATTTAATTGTTTAAACTCACGTCACCATTGTTCCAACACAGATACATATAGTTACAATAATAGTTAGATAATAATGTGATTTCTAATTTTGTAAACAATCTATTGATTGTACTCTGATGCAAAAAAGTAATCAGAATCAAAGATAAATCCAAAATACCACGAAAGCAGAGCACAACTATGTCAGCAATTGTAATATCTGCTCGCATGCAATCGCCAGAACTTTTTAAGTCAATTTACCATATCTACGGTTCTAATTTAAATGTTTGCATTTAAAAAAGTTTCAATATCTCCCAAGGAATAATGAATTGTTTTACTTCTTAGGGGAGCATGCAGTTTTTAAAAAAAGGTATACAAAACAAAATGAAAAAGCTAAGTAGTTTGTTAGGTAACGACTAGAACCAGTGCACAGTAGTTTGAACATTTCAGTGGTTTTAATTACTTTTTTAACAAATAATTGAAAGTCACGTCGTACAATTAAAGACCTTCCAGGTTTGGATTCAGGAACCCAAATTATACCGTCACCTTAAGAACATTGATGTTTTAGAGGGCATTAATCGATCCCGTACCCCTCCCCCCCCCCCTCCCTGGTCTCTAGACTACACGTAAAAATGTGGAACGCAGTGTATAGCTTATTAGGAGCGAAGAGGTTACACGCAGATTACTGTGTTCATCGATATACACGCACACACAGTATACGCGTTACAGAGAGTGGAAAGCGCTAGCGGTATGGTAAAGAGAGGCGAATGGTTGATTTGAACAATAAAACAACAAACAGAAAAAAGTACTTGTCGCGGGATACGTAGTAAATGCAAAGCACAAAACAATAATATATTAATAGAATACGTATTTAAAATTTATAATAGGATAATGTCATTCATATTAAAATTTATAGAATTTGATAATAATATTTTATTACCAAACAATATACATTAATACCATAAATATGCGTAATCACAATCAACATAGCTCTCTTCATAGTTCATTTTTAGAATCACTCTCTTCTTCAGAATAAAATTTTTCATTTTCTTCATCACTTGCGGTCAATAATGAAATCATAAAGTTATACGCCACATAATCTATTTAATCAGTTTCGATTGGCAACCCTATCTCTATAAGGTTTCGGTGAACATCCGACAGTTGTTTTACTGTAGATATACATAAGCAGTTTGATAAATTAGTGACTTTTTGAATTTTCCCGCTAAGTAACATTAAATACACTACTGTTGCTGTTGCTGCCACCTATTAATAGGTTTGCTGTCCAATTTTGAACAAGCCGCGTCATTTAAATTGTATTTGTCAGTCATTGAAAATAAACAACCCCGCGAATTTTAACAAAAATAGAATAGAAAAAACGTAATTTTGCGCGCTGCCTAAGTATTGTTTCTTGCGTAAAAATCATCATCGAAACCAAAAAAAAAGCCTGATTAATGCTATGAAAACTGTGCGCTATTAATTTCAACGGTTACGAAATGGTTTAATGAGAAATCGTCGCTAAAATCTATGAAATGATATTGAACGATCGGAGAATGAAAGTGCGTAAGGTGGCTGAGTCTTTAGGCATCTCAATTGAGTAAACTAATGGAAGTACATGCTTTTTATCATATTCATGAACCATTTCATCACAAATACTTCCTTAAGACTTATATATTGAAAAGTTGGTGCGAAAATGCAACTGCTTCCAATACTACTGAATCTAATGAAAATTAAATAACCGTATATCTTGGAAACAAAATACACAAATCGTTATAACATATTTGAATAAAGTATTGATTGTGTAATGAATAATACAGGCTCATAATGACAAATGTAATTTAGTGTTCAATCAACATTAGTATCAATTTTGATTTTCTTATATTGCGGTTGTACAAATGTATTTGTATTTTTATCTTCATTGATGACACTTTTAAGACTGTTACTGTTTCATTCGTTTTTATATTTTGCTTTACAAAAAATAATAAATTATAGCGGCGAGGAGCCAGTGTTACTAACTCATGCAAAGTTTGAAACGATCTGCTGAAAAATACTTTAATGCACAAATACATCTTCAAGGGACAGTTTTTCCATTGTGGAATGTACATGCTCGCTTGAGTACGTACATACGGTCGAAGTTCAGTTTTTATTGAATGTCAGAGCGCTGAAAACATTATTTTAAAATCTCATATTCTCCTTATAATCTTCAATTAGACTTGAGTGAAGCCTTTACCGAATAAACTCAATTTCTCTATCTTTATAAAAACTTTTGTACTGTATTATCAATTTTTTCCCCGAAAAATTTGAAAAAGCAAAAGAAGGAAATTGTAAAATAGGGGATTCATAATACGGAACATGTTTTAAAGACAAAACGTTTAGTAACAATAAATTATGAAGCCGTTCGTGTAATAGTACATTGTTTATCGAGCGTTAAAAATCAAGTTTTTTAAACGAGGGTGAAGCTTGAGCGTAAATTGTGAAAAATAATCTTTCCCCTTATATTCGTTTAAATGTACAATGATGTGTCATGCTTTAATTTTTTTGTAATCACTTTTATCAACAATAATTAAAAACCAATGATTTGTTGAGTTATATCGCAAGTTCATTTGTTAATATTTCACGTCAGATCGTCCAGTTTTGCATGTAAAATTTGCAAATAAGTAAATTATAAATTTAAATTCACGTATCATTGAATATATTCGTCGTTTCGTAGATAGTACAATTATATTTGTTATATTCAGTGATTTAAAAAAAATAATATTCGTACCAGAGAGTATCTATATCCAATAAAAATGTACAATTTGGCAAATGACTAACCATTTCTAAAGTAATATGAGCCTTCAAACAACTAATGCAACAATCTCATCCAAACAGATTCGACTTACTATTATTGCAACGGGGATACGCTGGCGTCTTCCCAAACTGGGGCAGGGCTGCAGCCGCAGCAGCAACAGCAACCACAGCATCAGCAACATCAACAACTGCAATGCCAATCTGCTGTGAATCAACAGCAAATCCATCAACATCAGCAGGGTTCGAATATTGAAAGTAATAGCGTGGCGGATGTTGCATCGCGCTCGCCTTTAGCGGCCACACGAGCGAGCAGTGGTGCCAGTGCAGCTTCACCTACGGGAAGCGCCTGCACTAAACCTGAGCAGCCGCAGACTCCAACCGACATGTACCTCGCCTAATTGCTTGGCGGTGGTCTTAGTGACGGGCTCTAAGAGCTGAGCTTCATATCAGCCACGTATACCGGCTCTGAGCACTCACTCTGCTGTCGGATCAAGCTCACGGCAATCCAATGTACTGATCTCTCTAGACTCAGGCGTTATTATTTTTATAACGCCCCGCTTCGCTCGCCAACTATAAGTCTTACCTTAGATAGAGTAATTTAGTTTACCAAGATCGACTAGCACATTTGTCACATTTTTATTACGTTTTTTTTAAAATAGATTCTTGCGCGCGCAGTTTGTATCTCTCAAGTAGACGCGCCATTTGTGGTTCAGTTGATTCGCTCTTCTTACTTTTCTCGTTTCTCTATTTATCTCTCTAAACTTAAAATATTCTAAAAAGAAAACACTACCTTTTCTTATCAAGTTATCGATTGTTCTTTATAGTTCTTTATAGTTCTTTATATTTCGTACGGTTACAGTGTGCTGTAAAAGCGCCTCTTTGGTTGGGTGAATTAATTGATTCCCGGAATCACTAATCGTGTATTCTTACAGTATTATCAAAACTTAAAAAGCCAGCCTGACACTTGGGTATCTTTGAAACGTCAAATCGAAACAACTCGATCAAAGATAACCATTAAATTTCAGTGAAAAAATCGAAAACAATCATTGTTTATTATAAAATTTCTGTCGAGATTAGGCCGAAGGTGTTATTTACAATACTTAATCGCCGAAACAATTGCCCACGATTTAAAGACTGACAAAACACTTGATTATTACGTTACGTAGCAACATTGTTTTTCAGTTCCAATTATCCACATTTGCAAGCTTAACTTTGTCTGCCTACCTGCGCGTTCACTAAATCTCTAAAATATTGCATATCCATACGCCATGCCAATCTAGGAGCTTACCCAATAAATTGCCAATGAAAGTAGCAGATCATAAATATAAACTGACGCATCCGCTTGAGAGAAGGAAATAAATGTCGCAAAGCGCACAAATCTTCACATAAACGAGGTTATGCATGAGTAAACATTTTAGTAGGGAAAAAGACTTTGTTCGAATTTTACGATTTTTTCACAGTAAGACCATGACATTAATGTGGTATATATAGTGTGTAGTTTTTCGTGCAAAATTCGAAATGTAAATGCATGCAATATGTCGAAGACAATAACCAGTTGTGCCAAGTGTTGAGTACACTTTTCGTTATGCTATACGCGTATTAAATTAATTGAACAAAACAATCGAGAGTGAAGCTATTCAAACGTAAAATATGATCCAAAATGTTGTATTCCTCTTTGCCGTCGACAAACGTCTACGCTCATCAGAATTCTTCTTCTCAGTCAACTCGAAACAAGAAAAAACACCGTAAAAAATTTAAGTACATTGAAAGAAATTGTTCGCATGTACATATAGATATTTTGTAAAACTAAACATCTCCGTCTAATTGTTTTCGAATTAGTAACTTCTTGTTTTTGTTTGCCGATACTTCATTAGGATGCTTTATTTAAGTCCAATATCTATATCGACAAGAACATATCAAATGAGAATTTTGCATAGGCCCTGAACTAAAATCTATTAGTTTACAAACACCGAAGGCTTTGCAAAACTTGATTGACTAGTTCAAGCGATTTCTATGAAATCTCACGTAAGAGCTATAGTAAGTAACTTGGACTCTTGTGCAAAATATGTGTATGAAGCGTTGTAATTATTACAGTTTTACAAGTTCGTACAAGAGATCTCATAAGGATTCATGACAATTGCAAAAGTTCTTTTGTGAATTTATGAGACAACGCTGAAAGTATTCATTATAGTTACTATATTCGATCTCACAGAAGTTGGTAGAAGCGTGCGACAAAGTTTTGCTAGGTCTCTCCTCGATAGAGAACAGACAGGAGCTTTCGGTTAATATTGACCAATTAAATCCCACGATGGTTTTCAGGTGGAAGTCGAATGCAGGGTAGAGACATTTCTAGCGCGCAATACCAAGTTGAATAAGCGTATGTAATTGAAGCACACGCGAGTGCTATTATACATACAAATTGGATAAGGCTTGCTAAGAAAAAGTACTATACAACGATATTTTAGGTCGCCACGTATTACAATCATGATTGCAGTTTTAATTCAAGTAATGTTTGAACAAACGGTCTTTCATTTGACATATAATTACAGTTTAGTCATACCCGCGGTAAAATTCAGTATCTACTTTGCTAATCGGACAAAAAATGACCATTAATCTTAGTAAATAATACATCTTGATAGATTGAAAGCAAGATTTTTACATACACAACTATTTAGAACGATCGATGACTTTGAATAAACTGGGTCGTTCGTCGATTCCTTATGACCAAGAGACATGTATTCCACACTTTGCACAACAACTGTCGTTGCATTCGGCATGTAATATTGAGATTTCCACAATACAGGCACTCGTTGGTGAGAATAAACGAGGGAATAGAGTTATAGTACTACTGCAGAAAAACTAATGTCGAAGAGGATGCCAAGTACTACGTATAGCTTCACAGCCTGTAGTGGTATTAGTTTCGAGACAAGTGATGAGTGATTTTCACTTTCGATGTCACAATGGAATACTCTGAGGCTTAGGGCACAATCGACCAGGCATACATGCATAGGTATTAGACATTATCAGTTATCTTTAGACATTATCAGGTCACAAGCGAAGTATGCTACATGGTCGATCCTTCTTCAAGAATTGCTTTCCTGCAATAGAACTTCGTTCGATTCTGGAATTTGCTTTGAAAATACAAGAAAGTAATTAATTAACCATTTTAAATGAAGCTACTGGCAGGATGCCTATTTCAACCAACTCCTTTTAAGTGCAGAATACAATCTGTAATGATGACAACTAACGAAGCAAATTCCAAATCTTGTCATACATATGAATTCGAAACCAAAATCGAATATATTCGAATTATGATTTCATTTAGATAGTTAATACTTTTTATATAGTGAATCCTTACCACCGAGTGTACATGCATGCGCGCGCGCGTGTGTATGTGTGTGCGTGCGTGCGTGCGTGTGTGCGTGAGTTTAAAAGTATCATCGATAGATATACCGAGAATCGTCTCCAATGATCCACCTTGTTCGTTTCTATATATACTTGAAACACAGCGAACAAAAAAATACAAAGATTAGAGATTTTAAAAGTATGATGGATTTGTGGAACGAGAGCTCATTTACTAACTGTTAAGAATATTGCATATATATTTTTTGTAGAAAAACCAAAGACCACATTATAAAAGTGTAAGGAAAAAGAAAATTATTTAAATATATATAAATAAATGAATGATTCAATGAATCGATTAACAAGCTGATAGATAAAAATTAGGTTACATCGATCAGTTGAACATTCGATGGCACTATTGTGCAGTAATTCATTCATTGTACATATTTCGCATAAAGTTAAGATCAGCAAAAGTGATGCGATTAAGGCAAGGCAATGCTGAAACGATTAATAGAAAAATTTTATAGCCAAATCAATAAAAACAATCATAGGGCAGTTTATACAAATCTTTCAATTTTGTTTTAGTACAAGTGCATAGAGAAACTTGCAGAATTGAAATAAGATATCGACCCCACGTGTCGGGAAGTTTACGTAGCACAACTCATTAAGAACATTTGGTTAATCTAAATGTACTTGAAAGAAACGAATGAAGCCTGCGCTTATCAATCAAATCCACAATCATGTCGATACAGTGAATTTACATTTTTTAAATTTTAATATTTTTATTTGTGTAACCTGAAAAGTGATTTTGAATATTATTTAATTACGTAGTGTACTAGTGCATCTGTTCTTGGATCACCGTTCGAGGCAATTTTTTTACTATTTTCATTGTTATCTATATAATTTATTAATCAGGCAGACAAAAAAGTTTTTACGTTTTAAATAAAAATATTGAAAGAAGGGATATACGAATAAAAGTGAAGAAAAATGTTTTCATTGAATACCTTCAAATACACATTTTTAACGAATAACTTTCCCTATTTCTAAACTATCAAGTTTTTCCAATTATAGACGTATCAAAAAAGAGAATATAGAATTTGATTTAATAACATTCGAATCTCAGTAGGTACGCGATGAATTATTGTGAAAAAATCACAGGCTTTCACTCGTATATTCCAAACCAAAAAATAATTTATTCACCAGAGGTACATTTGAAAGAATTATTATATACATTGAGCTATTGAAAATGTTTATGATATAATAGCACTTATTTATTCAACAAGTTGCGCGTACTGTGTTGATTTGTTTTATTAAATACTTCAATACTTCAACATGAGCCGATTGAAGTAATCAATTTGTGAGTTGATAATTTTTTTGTACTTAAACTGCATAAAGTCAGTAACTATGCAATCCAAAAATATTTATGCACATGCGATTTAGTATTTAAGAAATATGAAGCTCTCTTTATTTAGATAGGAAATCTAATTCGTTCTTCGCCTTTGTGAATTTTTACAATTGACATTATATATTACATGGTATATTGTTATTTTATTCTTACACGCAATCTTTATGGTAATAGCCATTACCAAAATGACATACTATTACTTGTATTTTTTAAGATTTTTCAATAATTACCGCATTATTTTTGTCTCTACTTTCACTTATTGTCATAAAATTATTTTCTTTCTTATCATGATTATTTGAGTATAGTTCTCATTACTATTACTATTATTATTATTATCATCATCATCATCATGATTATTATTATTATTACTATTATTATTATTATTATTATTATTATTATTACTATTATTATTATTACATATTATTATTATTACTATTATTATTACTATTATCACTATTATTATTATTATTATCATTATTACTTTTATTCAATAGCTTCCATAATTTATTATTTATAATGATAATCTATGTGTAATAAGTTTTGCCAAAGAATTTTTTTTTATAAAAAAGTTTTAAGTTCATTTTCCGATTCAAAAGCTGCAAAATAAGGACCTATTTGAAAATTATCGACTTTAGGGACATATAAAAAAGACACGAAATTGAATCTAATCGTGTAGTGAATATACGAAAACTTGATTCTTTTAATAAAAAACTGCCTAATGATTTTCATGAAACTAGCATTGTTTATGTTATTGTGACTCAACCATAAGTACATTAGTTCTTAATACAGGACCTTATTCCGCGCAGCCTTTCAATCAAGTTAACGTATTGAATTGACGTTAAATGCAAAATCAATTAAGTAATCCGAAAGCAATTCATTACAGAAATAGTCTTACAGCATTGAAATACCACAAGTAGAATAAAAGAAAAGAAAAACACGAAAATGAATAATAATTTTGAGTTTCTTAAAATAAATTTTGAGTCCACTTATTGGTCAGTGTGATATTATTGTTCCCTGCGCCACTCTTGCCGAGTCTCGCTGTTGATACTTGCTAACAAACCTCTGTAAATCCTTTTGGAATAAAATATGAAGTTTATAATACTTGTGACTGTTATTTATTTGATAGCAACATCTACCTTTCTTGCTTATATATAAAATTCACAATATTTTGATGTATAAAAAATTATAAATTTCCAAGTATTCATGTTCAACATATTTAATAAATAGATAAAATCTGGTAGAACTCAAGTTATCTGTGAGTGATTGTTCTTTATTACTCATTCGTTTTCATGGTTTATTTACTTTCAAAATATAAATTTACGAATCGCTCTGAAAAATCTTGTTCAAAGAGTTAAAATACACAAGGGACCCATTGTATTAAAATTTACTAATTTATAAAAAGGAAACATGAATAATTTTAACAATCTTTTCGATTGGTCGGAGATGCAAATTATTTCAAATACTGAGTGAGTGATCTTATACTTGTATTCCTAATAAATGGCATAGCATGTACCTTTTTGTGATGGAATTATTATTATTTAATAAAATGTGTTAAAATACATTCTAATATTCTGAACTATTGTTGTTGGATGTATGTAACACTCGCTAAAATTACAAAGTTTATAAATCATAGATAATTAGTCAAATAGGTTATAACTCGATATTTTTCCATCGTATGTAAGAAGCAAAGACGTTATCGAAAATACATCAATTACTTATTAGTTTACTCAGTCTGTCGTAAAGAGATGTTAGCCGTTTTGGTCAGTCGTGTAGCCACGAGTGAATTGAAAGGAATCGGTTTTCATCTCGAATTCTTCGAAGAAATAATAATCAAAGAAAGAGCATTCTCTGGTTTCCGACTATTAAGCTGTCAATAAGAAATAATTTACCTTCTTCGTGACAAATTACCCATACGTTAACAATTGATTAAGTATCTGTTTCACACCGAAAAATGTACAACCAATTAGTTATTAACAGAGTGATTGTTTAAAAAACACAACCAGTTTATCATCCTAGAAAAATGTAGAATTATAAGATATTGAATATGTAAAATCTTTGAAATTTAACAAATTGACGAGTTTAGTTGAGTCAACGAATACACCATCTATTTTCCCACACTAGTATCGTAATATACTATTATCTATACATTAAAGGTTATCATCCAGAAGTCAGTAAGTTAACATTTCAATTGAACCCTAATTTCTCTCACGTTATAATAATTTGATGTTTAAAAAATGTACGCTTTGGCTGCTTTTCTTGACTACAGAGAGTGACGTTTTGGCCGCTTATGTATAGACCTTATCATACAATACAAGTTTTGCATTGTATTTTATTTACTGAATACACGAACTTCGATCTTTTTCCGCATTCTGATCTTCAAATCGCTACTTCGTTGCTTGTTTCCGGCTCTCACGCGACAGAATATACTGTTCCTAATTGAAAATTGTTTACGCACCCGTTAGAAAATTCACTATTACGAGCTCTACCTTTACGCTTATCGTAGACATATTTATTACGTCTAATTTGATCTGTGTATTCTTTCATACAAGAACAAAATTTTCAACAAACTATTCCGATACGATTATAATTACACGTCTTTCTATTACACATAATATAATTATAAGCTGCTTCTCTCTGGCATTAAAAGCTTAAATAAATGTAAGTAAATTAAAATGAAAGTGAGTTATGAAACGACTTATAATTTGCGGTTTTATTTACAACCTTAACGGATAACCCTCCAATTTATCAGTTTGCAATGCTGCAACTTACAGTACATTAAATAAACATGGTTGGAATTGTTCAAATTACGAATCATATTCAATACAAAGTTATAAAATAACTTTAAACGAAGGCTTTTTAAATAGTAACGGTCATTTAGCGATTCCGGAAAGTATCTCTCTTGTAACAATTAAATCAAATAGTATTACTTAAAACTAATCCTACAAGTCTCAATTATTTTTCAAGTCTTAAATTATCACCCTCGTTTATTACGCATAATACTGTTGGTTCGCAGACCTGGTAAGAACTAAAGTCATTTAAAAATTAATTGATACTATTTTTATATTATTTTATTAAGTGTGGAAACGAGAGTACGCCAAAAGTGAGATCCTCGACGAAAAGGGCAGCGTGCGTGAGTTGTAGGGAAGTCTCTGCAGACTGCGCGTGTAATGGAGCTTACCCCTTGCACCAGCCAAAACTTACGGTAACAGAGTTACGTAGAGCATACTTGTCATGTTTGTTATATACTTGTATATGTTTCGCGTTAAATGAAAATACCAATTACCTCGTATCCCTCTTGCCAAAGTATTATCTTTATTCGAATAAAAATATATTTCAGTTAACTCCCTCCAGGCAAATTAATAGTAGCGTTAATTATACGTGCAATAGAAACACGTGTAATTGTAATTGTGTTGCAATAGATTGCTGTAAATTCTTTTCTTATATGAAAGATAAACCTGTCACATTAAATATAGATGATAATTGGAGAATAAGGGTGAAGGTAGATTTTGTAAAGAGGGGAGCTTTTAAATAAAATATTATAAATCTTTTAAAAATTTATGTTTTTTATGATCTATTAATAGTGATATTAATAGAAAAAAGTGAAATAAAACAGAAATTTTAGCGAATGAAAAATTAATGCAGGACGAAGAGTGAAGGATACATCTCAGTGTGAACGCTCAATTAAGGACGTTGTCTTGTTGTATTTCTGTTTTCTAGTATATACCTTGATTATCGGTGTTTAGTAGAGATTTGGCATTGACGTGTGTGTTTCATTTATGCATCAATATAGAGATAGTTAGGAATACGTAATCGCTATTTATTATTATCTCATTTATGTGGAATACCTCCGGGAATATGTCATTTGGAAAATAAAAATTTATCCAAATAGGATTACGAACATATATTACGGCGATCAGAAAATGGCAGTAAGAATAAAGAGAGATGATTTGCACCTACCGAAGAAGAGGAAAAAAAGAGAAATTCTCTCTCTCTCTCTCTCTCTCTCTCTCTCTTTACTATAGAATGTGACATTGCCAAGTTTATCTCAAATTTATTATTTCGTTATTATTTTGTTTGATACGAGGACAGTTTGATAAGTCATTGACATTTTGGGTTTTCTCACGTACCAATTTGAAATGCAACACTGCTCACGTCAGTTGTTGTCTATTAATAGACTACTGTCAAATTTTCAGCAAGTCATTTAGTTTGTGTTTGACGTCCATTGAAATCAGAAAACCTCATCAATTAAAAAAAAAATGAAAAAATAGTGAATTTTGTGCACTGATTAAGCATTTTTTATTTTGCGCAAAACACCATAACTGAAACCAAGAAAGGCTTGATAAATACTACAGGATTCTGCACCATCAATTTCAATGGTTATGAAGTGGTTTACTAAGATATTTTTGAAGTTCGGAACGCTCACTTTCTTTTATACAATGTTTTAGTGGCATAAATGGGAAAACTACATTTCAGCATTGATTACGATTCTTTAAATTACCCGTAAGCAGTCCTGCTGGTTGCAAAACAACATTTTTTATTTTATCTTGATTTCTTATTACCCAAAAATTGTGCGCTTGTAGTAATGAATCAAGGAAGGTAGAATCAATAACTCTTAACATTTTCGATAACGCTGAAACTAATTGACAGTATCTCATTTTGTTATTTGAGGTAGTTCAGTACTGGCCATGTAAAATTAAATACATATTCTGACATTTCATTATAAATATATACTATATAGAAGTTTCCATACCCCATCAAATGAAAACGGTTATTTTAAAGAATTATTATTTATCATATAATATAATAATTCTTTTTCGACGTAAAATATCATCTTACTCATCGACTTAAAATATCGTAAAATATCCGTGAAAATATCATCTCTTAATATTGATCTTTAAACAGATGTTGATTAAAAAAATACAAATTAAAAAATTTGTGAAGATTCTAAACGAATAAAAAATTATAAAAAAATGAATTAATAATATATTTTGCATACTGTAATTTACAGGTAATTTGATGGGAAATAAACGCGGAATAATAACAAATAAAATGAATATATGAGCTAACAATTACAATAAAAGATAGTTCGTATGCATGAGTTATTTTTTTATTATTAATTTACAAGTGTATTTAATAAATTATTTTGGAAATGGTATAGCGAACCGCAATCGAAAATATTTTCTTGTATATGATATTAATGATATCGTAATGTTATAATTGATTTGGAATAAAAAAGTTTTGAAATAAAATTAAATGCCAGTATAGTACAAATATTTAGTATTCACGCATCTTAAAATATCAACATCTTTTGATCTGTTAAGTTCTTGGTATTCATTAGAGAAGTGTAAAAATATTCTCTTTAAATGTTTTGTTAAAATTTAAGGTTATTTGAATCTGTACATGTACCCTCTCTCTCTATCTCTGTTTATCTCCCTCAATCTCTCTTTCTGTTTCTCTTTCTCTCTCTCTCTATTTCTTTCTTTAACAGACCCTCTGTATTATTTTACTTAAAAAACTCATTTCGTATTATTTGTAATAGCTAAATAAAATTTCGAGTGCAGAGTGATGACTCAACTGGTGACGGTAGACTCGACACGCACTTCTTTCAAAACTAATGGGTGCCATCAAAATTACTCGCCTTCTGAAAACTACGAAATCTCGTGTTTCTTACCATGTAAAAAGATCCTTTTGTATCAACACGGTATAGCTTGAAAAGACAAACCTGAATATTGTAGCCGTTATCACTCTGCAATCAAAATGTCTCGAATACATGTTTACTTACAATATCTCTAATTTTATGTAGTTATTATACTTGTTGGCCATTGTTCAATAATCATTTTTACGCGTGATCGTGTTTTTCATTTTCCATTAGTATATGACTACAGTTATTTAATAAGTATTGAAAAACAAGAAACAAGTATAATTATGACAATAGCGATAAAAAAAATAACATTTTAAATTGACAAAAACTTACATATTTTTGAGACTATTTTGATTTTAAGACCGAAATGGCTACAATACTCTAGTTTATCTGGTCAAGCTAACCAACATTTAGAACAAAAGGGTTTTTATACGTAGTAAAAAGAACGAGATGTCAAAGATTTTGTAAATGCAATCATTTAGAAGACACGCATCAGTTTACTGAACAAACACACACCTATTCCCCCCTCCCTCCTAAACCGCCCACTTTAGTCAACACACTGCGCGTTTATACGCTTAATTTTATTTCTTAATTGCAATAAACATGAGTTAAACAAATTCTAATATTTTATTCTTGTAAATATATTTATTTAATATCAACGTTTAATAAACACAATGCCATAAAATTGCGTAATCTCGGTTTAGAAAAAAAAAATTTCTTGGATCAAGGTGGTCGTAGAAATATAATTTTTTTATACGTTAAAATATTTGAAATATAGTTCTTTATACGCCACATGCCTTAAATGTCAATTCTAATAGCTCTTTTAAAAAAATATAGTAGGAAAAACTTTGCGAATATTATTATGCTAGTAATAATTCATTCAGATTGAACATTGATCCGTGACAAATTTCTTGAATTAATTCGAGAAAATTTCATCTCTTAACGTTGAGAATTAAGCGGGTATAGATTTTTTCAAGAGGAAAAATATCGCCATTTCTATTGGACTTGGTAAATGTATTTTTCGTTTAAATACGTAACAATTCAATAGTTACTTGATTAAGATAATAAAATAAAAGAATCTAGTACTCAATATGTTATAATGCATTTGCTTATAACTTAATTCCAAGCCTCAACCTTAGGGCTAGTTTTAAACAATTTAAGTTTTAGAATTGATATAACCAATATATTCTAGTTAAAATATCACTGTAAATAAAAATAACAAGCCAAGTAAGTATGTTCAAAACGACAATTCCCGTTAAAACGTGTTTTCTAATTATCGTTATAAATTTAATACAATAATTATTATTATTACTACCTGAATAGATCGCCTCTTCGCTGAAAAAAAAAGCTGACAAGAGTTTCAAATCAATAATGAAGCATCTTTGGCGTTTTCTAATCTAAGAAAGAAAGCATAGTACTAAGAGAGCGGCACCGAGTGACATTCGATATATGTCGAAGCGATATCAAAGGGACAACGGCTAGAGCTCGTAGTCAAAACAGGAACGAACTCGTGGCGACAAGAAAAAGGCTCAAGGGTCAGTCAGTTGCTAGCCGTAGAGGAAACAAGTCGAATGCCAGGAGCCACTCTTGTAGTAAAACTTGCATTCGACTGAGAATCGATTAATAAATATTCTAGTGGAAATCGCAGCTAGTTCGAATTATTATTTATCTCCTTACACTAGGTTCAGAATTAGTAGGTAAGGTAAACAAAAATAAGATGAGATTAATGGCTGTTTCGCTAAAATTTGAATGACGTAAGTAATAACATTGTAAACGTTGCAGTGAAAATTGCATATGTTAATTGTTTAAGCGAATCTGTAAGGCAAAGGTCAATGAACAAGATTGTTCTTTAGAAAGGAGTATATTTGGAATACAAGTAAAATTGCCAATGTGCATTAAGACGATATTTATGTACATAATAACGATCAAAGAAATATTCCTTTGAGAACCAACGATGCAGTTCCATGCAAGAATTAAAATGACCCAATGTTGGCACAGTAATATTAGCCACTGATGCCAGTTAAGGCCGCCAGTGATAAACTAATATTATCTGATTATCGAAATGATAAGAATGACCAGAAGTTCTACTTCCAGTAGCGAGCCCCCATCGAAATATTATTATGGCTCAACTTAGGTAACCTAACAATTTTCTATACGATTGCCGATTAAATATATTACCATCACCATTAAGTCAATAAAAAATAAACCGGTTTCTTTAATTTAAAAAATTTTTATTTCTTGTTAGATGATAAAACTTACAAAAATTATAGTTTATAACAAAAGCAAGAGAATCAACAATAATGTACTCCTTATATTTAACGTACAATAGGTACCTCTTAATGATGCTTTTCAAATCTAATAACTAGTGACATGAGAAAACTTTTAATCTACGAGTAAAAATAAAAAACCGCTACGGCTATAATCACGTCTTTTTCCTGTGTGATACAACATACATATTCTGTAAGCGTTTTGTAAAACATACATAAATAACATCGCGAAGAACTCACGATATTAAAAAACTGCGTGTATGCAGACACTCACGCACATACGCATATTAGCAGATTGCACTAAGAACTAAAAAGCTTATAAGCTTTGCTGTCACTTCCAAGTTGAGCTCATCCAATTTTCTGTCGTCTTCTCCATCGCCCGTACGTCGTCGTTTCTATCTGCCTCCATCGAGATAAGTATGTCACTAAAAGCAAAAAATTCACTGGACATTATATATATATATATATAGTTGTGCGAATAATAAATCAATAATTCAAATAAATAAACACTAATTATGAAAAAACAAAAGTAACAATTTAGAACTAATTATAGAAATTGTTTACAAATATGTATCCGAAGCTCCAAATGAATTGTCAAACATCAAAATCGAATGAACTAAATCTAATATAAATCTGAATTCTTTTTTTTTTTAGTTATTGTGAAAGAAAACGTTAAGATAATCCATTTATTAATTGATCCTTTATTTTATATCTTTTTTTCTTTATTGGAGTCATTGAGATGTTTTATGAATGTCTACCTAATTATTATTGTTATAAATGAATATATACAATAAACATATATTTTTATGAATTTAATTAGTTACCGGCGAGATTAGATTTTAAACATATGCTAAAAATACTGTGAATTCGTGGATGAATATTCAAGATAATATTACTACAACATTCAATTTCAATATGGCGAATGTAACGCGCCGACTACAGTTGTGGAAAAATACTGATTTCTCTAAAAATTCTAAATTCAATATATGGATATGTGTTCTAATACTTCAGTCGGTTACATTGTATCTGCCATTTTGAACGTGCAAAATATTACTTTTTATTCCTACTTAGCGACCCCAAAGATCTTGAAATAACAGATTATGGTAAAAATCAAATCAATGCGTTAATTGAGTGACTGAAGTAAACATTAGACATCTTGTATTATCGATAAGAAATTCAATCATTTAATTCTATGATCTCTAGACATAATAAGTTTTACTTATGTTCTATCATGATTCGCTTCTATTTGTTTAAATTATTGATTTATTATTCGCACGACTACATCTATGTTTATAGCCTGGACGGATGTAATCGAGTTAATACGTGCAGAGGACGCTCAATCGGTAAATAGATTGTATACGTGCGAGGAGCTCCTCGGCTGTATAGAAGTCTATACTGCCGGGGAGGCAATGGAGGGCATGGTTGCTGAGATGTATGCAGTCGAATGCAGCCGTGCTGTCCCTCGGTAGATCGCCCTACCACGTGGATCACATATTAGCAACGAGAATAGTAAAAAAATTTCAATATTACAATTAATTAGAAATAGTCATTATATTTTTGGCATTATTATTTAAGTATTTGAAAATGTTGACATTTTAATAAAAATTATAGTTTAAAAAGTTAATAAATTATAAATATATACATGTAACACTAAATTTCTGTGATTACGTACACTAAAATCAATCAAAAATTATAGTTAATCAGTGCACAGTTGCCTCGTACACTATTTACAAATTGAGTGTCACCTGCACGTAGCTTGAATACGTATTCTCCAAAACTATACAATTTTTTAAGCGCCGTGGCCGAGTCAAGCGCCCAAGGTACATAAATAACGAATATACGTATATGTTTCTTTAGGGATCTCTTTGTACCCGGTAAAGGTTGGATATTTGATTTGCGCGCGCTCCCGCCTCGCTTAAGCCGGATCACTCACTTAGGGGCATCTCGGCATGTCCAGGCCGCTTTTGTACACCGCGGTGTTCGTTTCTTGTCGCGTTGAGTTTTATTTGATATTCTTTTTCTTCTACTGTACTATAGCGCAAGCTTAAATATTAGACAAGATCGTCACAAAGTAAATTAGTAATGCTTGTAAAAGTAATTGTTTAAACAGTAGTAATGTACAGGATAGTTATCAGAATATTAGAATTTCAAGGCAATATCACAATTCTTACGGAAATAATACGAAAATACCTTTTATAACATTTTCTAGTTAATGCAAAAATGAAAGTATATTACTGCACACGAAAATAGATGAACTCTTATTAGTGAGAATCAAAACCATTTTAACTTTCCTTTTCTATTTGGAAATATTTTTATAGAAAAGTATTCCGTATGTGATAATATTCGTACGTTATTAATGTATGAAAAATACTAAGTATTATTATAATTAATTATTTCTATACTGATAAATATTAGAAAATGGTGCTCTTAGTACGTGTAGCAATCAACAACATCTTGCAAAATAGTTACAAACATCATTAATTTCAATTAATACTTTTATGTGTTCACTTTTTTACGAATTTTATGAATATAAATTATTCTGTAATTTCGATTAAAATTTAATAAAAATAACAGAAATGGCGATACGAGGAAATATTTACATTGATAATGTATAGTACGACTGTAATATCTTATCAGTACTGTACGTAATACTATTGTTTTACTAATACTTTTATTCACGTACACAATATACATCTGCCTTAGCAATTACATAATTTTGGGGCGTAAGTAATATAATTGTAGAAATTAAATACACTTGTGCATATATTAAACATTTATCTGCAATTTTTAGATGAAAATATATTGCATTTCAATAAAATTAATAGACTTTACAGGTTAAAGTGGACAAAATTAATTTCGTTGGTGAAAATGTAACATAAGTATGTCCGATTGCACTATTGAAATAATGGATTCAGTATCTGACAGCAATAGTACTGTCGAAGAACCTCAAAGAATAACTATATTTTAATAATGTAAGAAAGATATCAGAACAGATTATCATAAGATCTACACAACTGATGAAGATCAATTAGTACATTATCACAAGATTCCAACTCTGATGATCGGATTAGTGAAAGACCTTACAGTTTTCGAGCGATTTGAAGCTATTAATTGCGATGAAGAAATTGGTTTTAAAAATTTTTATAAATGGCTGTATAACAAATGATGTAATAATATATTATAATAGTATGAAATAAATTATTAAATAATAAATGATAATGAATTGTTTTGCAGCCTGTTAAATATATCCATTTGATTGAAAAAAAGGTAAAGCAAACTCAGTCGATAAATGTTCTTTTATAACTCATCCAGTTGATGCAACGATTGGCAAAGAAATCTTTCAGCTATTTTTACAAGGCAAACGATTCATGAAAGTGAGTTGATAAAAAACCTAGGATCCAAGTCACCGAAACGGAGAACAAAACTGTGAAACGTAAGATAATGCTGCTCTTGATGTTCGATACTTTCTATTATGCTGTATCATAAATAGATTTTACGTAAATTGTCTTAAATATTGAATTTTTGCTAAATGCAGACAATTACGAAGAGAAATGCCAATGGAAATGATATTAAAAGTGGTATTAACTACTATAAGACATGTACTATCAAATAAAATATTAATTGAATTCAAGAAATTCGAACATAAAAATTCTGAAAACGTTACTTATATGAAATCAACAAATTTGATTAATAATCAAACTACTGGAATCTAATTTATTATAGCCTATTTTTAAACAAATCGCTTCCCACGCGTTGTTACAAAACATTTACTAAAATTGATATCGTTATAAAATAAATATCGTTATTTATTATGAAACAATGATTTTATTAATTTCTCATATTATAAAAATTATAAATGTAAAAAATAAAAATAAAAATGTACGTATACTTATATGTATTTTTTTCTTCAATTTAATTAATTCGTACACAATTCGTATGGATTTTATAAAACATTCGTATGATTTATGCAAAAGATTCAGACGAAACACCTACAAAAACTATACAAATTCAGTAAATTTTTGTAAGTAAAATCTGCACTAGACGGAACTTAATTCACGACCCGCGAAATTCAAAATTTAATTTAATTTTCCTCGATTGAGCATCACTGGCACGAATCAAGTTTAGTCACATGTGTCTTTTTCGCGAGTTCTATGGTTGATACGTGAATCAAGCGCTGTCACGATTGTTTTTAGTTGGCAATGCAACCAAATACTTGTTGGAAACAAGTAGAAATGTTGATGGATTCAATTTATAATAAATATGTATCAAATCAGCATCGCAGAAAATATAAAGTTCATGCAGCTTCATCACCTGATACTGTCAGATAAGTTCATTTCAATTAATTTTTGATTAATTATTCTGTTACTAATATAAGTCATTTACCTTGTGTTTTATTTATTTTTAGATCAGGACTCCTGATTAATAAAGTTGTCACGAATAGTTTATTTATATTTAGAAACAAATCTTGTCAATATTTAACCAGAACATTAAATATCTGAGATTTATCGAGAGTTATCGCATTGACTTCCACACACGTTACTACATTTTTAAAAGATCGAAAAATATCTATCTGATGTTTCGTATCTATTGAAAATCCATGTATGTAAACGTATATATAAATATATAAATACACGCCACCTACACCTTGTGCATCTCAATCTTATGTAAATCTATAAGAAACGTATGTCACTGATTGCAATGGGCTTAAGCATTTTATTATACTCATCAATCACGATACTGTGCGAATAAATGTTTTATATACACGTTATTCTATCTCAGATGAAAATATGAACATTTGTTTAAAATCATCATGAAAGGAATAAAAAAATAAATATTGTCGGGCGTTGCAAAAAATGAAAAAAGAAATTAATCACGTATGTAACAGGAGTGGGTTTTTTTCAGCACTATGTGCCATACCCCTATTAACACTTTCAGGCGCGAATTAACAAAAAAAAAATTGTTTACAAAATCAATTGTTCATTATAAAAATGAGTGACGTGTCTTAGATAAGTAGCCCGTCTCAAAAGTCTCAAAAATCGAACATTTTCATTCCCAGAGTTATATTTTCTGAAATACACCTTAAAAACAACAGAAAAATAAGTGGGACATATAGAATCCAATGCGACTGAAAGTAATTATAAATTTAAAAAATATCAATTATGGTGTCATCTATTCGATGAAAATATTACAATGGATGAAATACTATTTTTATCCAATTAATATAAACTACTTATGATTATCTTACCAAGGTAGACTATAAATCTTAAAATATCTAAAAGTATTAAAAGTGAATGATCTAATAGTCTTAGTACAGAGATTTAGACAATATCATATAGATATCTTATCAATAAACATTAATGTTCTTTTTAAACTATCTTCTTTCTGCAAGGGTCTCCTATTAAGATTTCTAATTCTTGGGTCTTCTCACTTGTATGGTCACTCATACCGTATAGTTCTTTGGATATCATCATATGAACTGTTGTTTCAGTTAATCACATGAATTTCCTCTGTCTCCCTACTGTCAATTTAAAGTAGTTACTACAATGATCATGTCAAACAATTACATTAATTTGATAAACTCTTAGCTGCAATATATTTGGTACTTCGATGTTGTTTCCTCTATTGAATTTGTCAATAATACATGCCAATAATTGAAAAAATACTTTGGATACTTCATTATAAATTAACTTCCTTTGCATCACAATCAAACATTACAGCCATGTCTGCAAATACGAATAAAATCATTTATTTATTTTTCAATGCTCTCTTAATGTTTATGTCTATGCTACTAAAAATTCTCTTACCAACTTTTGACTTGCAACTTGCACACACAACATTTTTTAAATATAAATAAACTATTCATGACAACTCTATTAATCACGAGTCCTGATCTAAAAATAAATAAAACACAAGGTAAATGACTTATCATAGTAAAAGAATAATAAATCAAGAAATAATTGAAATGTACTTATCTGACAGTATCAAGTAATGAAGCTGCATGATGCTTGTATTTTCTGCGATGCTGATTTGATACATATTTATTTTAAATTGAATCCATCAACATTTCTACTTGCTTCCAACAACTATTTAATTGCATTGCCAACTAAAAACAATCGTGACAGCGCTTGCTTCAAACATTAATTACACAGTTCGCAAGGAAGAAACATGTATCTAACCTCGATTAGTGTCAGTGATGTTCAATTGATGAAGATGAAATTCAATTTTGAATTTCGCGGGCCGCAAATAAGTATACGTGTTTTACAAATAAAAGAGTGGGTTCCGAACTCCATAATATAACGGTTGTGTACTTTTTTAATAGCAGTGGCATTATCAAGGCTATGTGAACCTGGTAACCAAGATAGATTCACCGAGTTGAACAATATATCTACCAGAGTTTTTAATGCTAATTTCAATAAACCTAATTTTGAAATCGCTAATTTTTTCGTTTTCGAAAAATTAAAAAAAATGGTTAGTTTCTGAGCAACTTTTTAAAACGTTATTGTTCGAAGACTATTAAAGCAAAGGTATTTTTCTACATTGCTATTCAATCCTAAGAATTTGCTAATATTAAAAAATTATTTTCACATTCGATAGCATTGATATTTTCCGAGGAAAAACCATTGGAAAATTTCTCATTCATAACACAGTATACCGTATTCGATGTAAGACGCGTGCGCATTGCGCACCTATTGACTCAACCTGTAACAGCCGAAAAATTATCACTAACCTATTCTCAAACGAAACAATGTAATGCAGTTATTAAGAGACTTTATTTAAGTAGTAAATAATCATTAGTCTTCAGATAAGTATTATTATATTATTCATATACTAGTTTATATTATTCTAAAACAATATTAAGCTTGTGAAAAATTTTATTGTTTTTAGGTGTAGAGTTATTAGAAAAAAGTATCAAGATTATATTTATGTATGCACTCAATGAAAAAGCAGCGATCAATCAAATGCAAAGGCTTCCAGTATAGAGTTTATTATGATCTGAATGTAAGTTATTTCTTAATTTTTATTAAATGAACAAGTGTTAATGAGTAAAAATGATTAGGTTAATAACATCTTTCAAATATCTGCACTTTATTACAAAACACTTTTTTTTTCATACAAAATGATCTCGAGAAAATTAATAAGTATTGGTTTTGATAAAAAATAGTAAACTACTTTTTATAATTTTTGTAGAACTTTTGTTACTTTTTTTATAAAAATTATTGCACGACTTCTGATTTCCAAGTAAGTTGCGACAGTAAGCAATATAGTGGTCATATTCACATCTTTTGTTTACTGCGATTTGTCTGATTAGACCACAGATATTGTCTATTGCTATCTATCATAAGATTTTCTAGAATATGAGGAATATCTATATTTTCACTTAATTTTTTTAATTATATTGACTACGTTGTGTAATGTGGTCAACTTATTTGTGTAAATTACGTAATTAGATTTGATAAGCAGATCTACATAGATTTAAAATATAGTGTGAAATAAAAATACTTTTATTACAGGTACCACACATAACTGACTCTAAGACACTAGGAATTTCAATCAATAACTTTTCAAAAAGCACATTTAATGGAGGACAGCAGATTAAATTTTTGTTTTTAACCTCTCCAAATTTAACGAGCAATTCCAATCTGGTTTATAGAATGACAATATTAAACCAGTTTGAATATAATCAATTAGAATTTGTTTAAATTGAGTAGAATTTTCACTCTTCAAAACCCTGTAAAGATCTCTACAATTTTTTATAGCTCATCCTTAAACGTCTACCAAAGCATCCATTGCACTTGTATCTACATACACATATTTCATACCACTTTGCTTATAAATATTGTTTGTACCATTATAAATGCATTGTATTTTATGGACTTAAAGCTTCTCATAAAATTCTTTGAATTCAGGAAAGACGGTAAAATACCACAAAAGCTTATTTGTTTACGTCATATTATGTAATTTTGTATATAATAATTCTGAACAAATAGATGAATTGTATATTGTATCACGAATAGAATATTTTTTTAATATTTTACTAACCAATAAGTCCACATTTTCTGGTAAACAGTTGTTAACTTCATATGCATTGTAAAACTGTGTTTCTTGTAGTATTTCATTTTCACTAAGTTTTAAATTATTAATGATACTATTATCTGTTACATTCACACTATCATTCAAGTTATGGTGATTAAATGAACTTCAGATTTTACATTGTTCATAAATGTTTTCTTCATTAACTAATTTTTAGGATGGTTGAGAATTTGTATCACTTGTAAATAATTCTATAAAAAGGATATAAATCATGTCAATAATTAAATAGAGAAATCAAAATTAACTTATGCTAATGATTGTATCCAAAATGTTGAAAATCTGTATTATCATATGAGATCTTTCATTTTATTTGGTCAATGGTAGGCATTTCAGTATTATTATTCATAGGGTCCTCTAATGAATAGGTTTGCAATTCCTCTTTCTTTATTTTTTTGCCTTTCCAATTTTATGCGTATTCTAAATATGAAGATGGTTAACTGACTTTTTAACTTATTTGTTGGTTTTCTATTGTATTAGATAACTTCAGTAGCAATTTTTATTTGTTTATGTAAAAAAGCACAACATTTTTCTAAAAATTTAGTACTTCCAAGCCAGTTTTGTCATGTATTAGAAGTTCTTTATGCAAAATGTTACGATATCTGTTAGGTATTTAAGATAAAAGTAATTTAAAATTTCCATAGAAGGAAAGATTATATTTATCAGTGCTGTATAATATGTAAATAGATTTGTAAGATATTATAAAATATTTAAATTATGGTAAAGATTGATTTCTTATCCAATTTCATTACAATATGGAGTGTAAAATTGTAATACTTGTTTGGATAGTTCAGTAAGGTATTCGTTTACTTTTATTGAAATAGTATTATCTAAAATATCCACAACTAAACATTCATCAAAATTTTCTGACTCATTCAGGGAAATTATGAATACATTGATGAATGTTATTGTTATAGATTTAGCAAGATCCATTCTTACACTATCTACTAAACGATTACTGCATTCACTTTTAAGTAACAAAAAAGAGTTTCTTATAATATTTTCAGATGCCTCTATTTCGTTTATTTTACTAATATGCATGAAAATTCTAAAATAAAAATTTGTTACATCATCCATTAGATATGACATAAATTCCAATTTACTTATGTAATGGACAATAGACAATATCTTTGTTTTAATTAAACATTGGATTGAAAATTGTGATTTATTTAAGATGCAATCAAAACTAGGTATAATATACTCTGAATAAGAACAAGTATTGAAAGCATTATAAATATGTTCTAACATGAGTGAAGGAGGATTTATAAATCTTTGTGGGCATGGTAAATTTAATCGTAACAATTCATATAACATGTAAGAAATAAATGAATTAAGCTTATTTTTTATGATTCTATAACATCTTGATTAAAAGGAATTACTATATCTGTTTCCATTCCACTTAAAATTGAAAAAACTGCAATTTGTCTGCATTCAATTTCAAATAATCTTAAAGTTTTAACGATTATGTTTGTTATAGCCAAAACTGTTGGTAATTTCAGTTTGCAGTGATCTTTATAACAGTTTATCTGTGATAGTAAACAATAAATAATCTGTAAGGGCTGCATACCTATTTCCTTAATAAGAGGATTTCATTTTACATTCGTTGGTAATATTATATTGATTGATTACACGATGAATGTTATTGTTATAGATATAACAAGATCTATTCTAAATCTATATCTTGATAGATAGAATTGATTGTATCAATCATTTTTACACTTTGAGTTATAATTTCCCCAACTTTATTTTTCTGTTCTTTATTATCTTTCTTGAAGATTTTGATGACTTTGCTATGGTTTGATTTTTAATATTAATTTCTTTTTAAAAAGATTCAAAACATCATGTCTATTTTGATGCACATAGAAATATAAATAATTAATTGTCGTTTTTTGTCTAATACTTCAATCGTACCTGTTTTTTCTTTGGTAATTAAAAACAAATTAATATTGAAAAATGCTTCTACCCAAACAGATATTTTTAATTATTTCAATTTTCCATTTTGATCGAAAAAATCAAATTATATATCTTCTCATAAAATATAATTGGTTTTCATCCAACATTGATAACACTTGTTTGAG
This sequence comes from Chouioia cunea, assembly GCA_030064505.1. Lineage (NCBI taxonomy): Eukaryota > Metazoa > Arthropoda > Insecta > Hymenoptera > Eulophidae > Chouioia > Chouioia cunea. The sequence goes on from JAOPFQ010000002.1 coordinate 22,136,172, forward strand.
TTTCTTTTTTATTTTGTACCGTTATTCGCGCAAATTTGTTTTTGACAATCTGTAAATTCAAATATGAACAGAACATTAAAACTATTTTCATGCTAGCTTTAACACAAATGACACGAAGGTGAATTCAACTCGATATTCAATTGTTTTGTATAATATAATTATTGACCATATCATTCTTTTTTATTATATTTATGTGACAAGTGTCTAGTATTCATGAAGGACAGAATGTTATTAATTAAGTTAATTAAGTCAATTATTGGTTAATTACTTAAATATCATTTGTTTATCTAACTTTTTCATGTATATAGTTCGATATAAATAGTGTATCTGATTTTATTTGAAGACTTTTTTATAAAAGACGTTTTTAATCGTTGATGAAAAAACGAACTTTACATATTGCTTTATTACTTTTACTTATTTAGGTATAAATCTATTTTTACTGGACTATTATTTACAATTTAAAAAATAACTTCATTCATTCAATAATTATTAATAATAACTTGATTCTTTTTACTATTTTAGAATGGTAAGAAAAGCACCAGTATCAACTGATAATATTTACAACTGTTTGAAAAATGTGAATATTTTCCATCCGAATGGCTAGTTAAAATCTTTAAAAAAATTCCATTTGGCATGAAGCTTGTTTGAATTTAGATGTTAGAATTAACAAAAAAATGTATATTTGAGTGTTTTTGAAAGCTGGGATAACGTTAAAGAACGCTTCCTAAGCAATGCTTTGAAAAACTGAGAAATTCGATATAATTTTTTTCGGGATTTAAAAAATAATACTAGTGTAGCTGATTTAACAAAGAATGAGAATAGTTATAATGAAACAGCAGATTAGGACTAAAAAAAGTAAAAACCAATTGCAATAAGAGACTATAAATACACATCAAGAATCTAAAACTTTAAACGTCGACCTTGATTTTAAAATCATTCTTTTTGAAGCACCAAAAGTCGATGCAATGGAAATATTGCATGTTACCGATTCAACAACTTTATGTACCAATCAATGTAACTAATAATGTTAAATCTCAGCCAATTGATTCACTTGTTACAAATGGATTTCAGTTGCAAACAATCTTTCTAGAGATAAATCCAATTAAAGAATTAGTTCTTCAAGTACCTAAAACTAAATCAAAAAGGCTTTATTTAAACAATAGAACAATTAAGGTCGAATTGATCACAGACATTCCAGAAGAGTCTCTAACTTCAAATTCAGCATTCATTTCTCCATTTCACTACCCAGTGCAAAATGGACTTTGTATTGGAAAAATAAATAACCTAGATGAAGCAGCAGAATACATAGAAACTTGTGAATTTTATGCTTTATCTGAACTATTACTATCTTAACAGTTACCAAACATTTAAAACTTTTGTCCAAAATGCTGTAATAGAAGGAAATAAATTCTTCGAATTAATAAATACTTATGACACGCAAGTAATACTATGGATGAATTTCACTCAAGAAGAGCAATGATTCTGAAACCTTATGCTGAAAAGTTTTCAGAAGCAAATATTTACAACAGCAGATGCAATAGGGTTCTTCTTTTTGAAAGACTTGTGGTTTCTGAATGTTGCGCTAAACGATTAGTGAAATATGATGTTTGTAATCATACACAAATTGAAAACTGCAGAATATAAACCATGTAACTCCAGAAAATATTAAAAAGATAAAAAAGGATAAGGATTGTCTATTGACAAAATGTATATTAAATTGTTTTGAAAATGAGGTTTTATCATGTAGAAAATGCAAATCAAAATATGGTGCTAAAAAATCCTCAATATTAGGATATTTTGTTACCATAGACAGCATAAGGCATCAGAAAAAGTTTATAGAACAGTAAGACATATACTAACAACTGTGTACATTGAAAAGCTATCAGTCATTCTCAATTTGGTTGGATTTATAACTTATCCTACTGGTCATTACTATGCATGTGAGTAATCACAAGAATGATGAAAAATAAAAGATTATTTAACCTTGGGTACAAGATATATTTTAATGGCAAGTTTTTTTTATATTCGGTATTATATTGACATACATTACAATATTTGACTATTTATATTTGTTTCTGGTGATTATAACGTAAAATTAGGCTAAAAAGATAACAGGCATATGTGACTGACCAAGCTCGGAAGACAATATAGCTATACTATGTCTGTCAAGCACCGGTGCCTGACGTGGTAATTAACGTGTTAATGATTATATTATTAGTCACAAAAGAAAATGCATATATTAATTTAAAAAGTAACGCTTTGTAATATAAAGAAACATTATTTATTCCATGATTCTAGGAACACTCTGAATATTTTTTTAACATGCCAAAGAGTAATTTTTTGTTTCTAAAATGTGTTTTAAAATTTAAGCTTAACTAACAAAAATTTAAATTGCTATATACAAAAACGTCAAACCACAAATTCTCGAAGGCAAAAAACTGTTTTTCGCTTGCACAATTATGCTCATTATACACGTACAATCGGTCAAGGTTAAATCTTTAACAGAAACCGAATCTCAACAAAATAGCTTGGTACCGATTTGGGCAAAGATTTTGCCGTGCAGTAACTGCATAACTTGAATCAGTAGGATCTTCAGTTGTAAAGGTAAGAATACTTTTGAGTGTGGCGAGACTACCTCGTAGCAGAGGTCTTACACTCACTAAATCATTCACTATTCGCAGTACTACGTTATTTTGCTTGTCCAAGAATCCTGAATAGTATATCTTTTAAAAATTATTAAAAAACAAACAAAATTAATAATTACTATTACGTATACGTCGATTAAAAAAGCCAGGTTTTCCACCACTTTCTATTGTTCTTAACTCTTGATGTGTTAGTTCTTCGCTTTTATTTATTAACAAAAACTGTAGTGTCCCCTTCAATAATACATTTGTTCATAAGCTCTTCTTTGGGGAAATTGTTAAATTACTTTAACAGGAACCGTAATAGTCATTGAGTTTTTTGTGTCGCAAGATTTCCCATAAGGTTTTGTTATAATATTTTCTCAAACGTATATAAGACAAAAAACAAATTAGTTTTAGGTAAAATCGGAAACAGGTCTTCGGATTTTTTTATATTTGACACATCATTCTATATGAAGATCATCACTTGTACCAAGTTTGACGCTAAAACATTAATTAACTAAAGTTGTAAACAATTTTTAGATGCGATTTTTGTATAACTGTCAAACACTATCAATCGGATCTACATGATTTTTTTCTCAAAAAAACTCGGAAAAGATTGCATTTTAAGGATATATACGTATGTCATAATAAAATATTTGTTAATTTAATTATTATAAACAATTAAAATAAATTGTTGTAATTTTAGTTAAAAAAGGCAACTTTTATTTGAACAATTTTCGTTGCAATCGATTCCTTGAACAATTTTGTATAATAATCTGTAATAAAACATTATTGATTTTTAATAGGGGCTGGGTAATGACCTTCCAAAAAAGCGCTACCTGTGGCACTTAGCTGGAAGATCAGACCGATAGAAGCGTCGCACTCCCCCATAACTTGCAGGAAGTTCAGTTCTATATGTTAGTACATCTATTAGCTAACCTTTCTTTATTTTTAATAGTGGTAAGTAGAACTAACATTTTTGACAAAAATATTTCAGGAAAATATACTGCACTAAAGTCATATTTTAAAATTAGATTCAAATAAATAGAGCATCTTTCCTGTCAATCGAGTTAGTTAAAGTTCAGAGGACGAAGTGAACGGACGTCAATGAACATCAAAACGACATTTCTTATTGTACCATAGATTTTGAAAAATTACTTTAATTCAGTTTTACAGAAAATTAAAACCCACCTTCAAGAACCAGAACATCTATAATAAGTGAAGAAATAAAAAGTGCTGCTATGTAACTTTATTTAAAAGATATAAGCTGACCATGTCCAGGAACTAACAATACAAAAATAGTACGAAAAGATAATGAAAAGAAAGTGAAACTTCAAATACGTTTACTTATGTTCAATTTAAAAGAAGCCTACGGCATGTTTGAAAACACTATACTGTTTCGCCTGGGGTTTACGTATCTTTGTAGATTGCGACCTGATCAGTGTAATTTAGTTACTGAATCGAAAGGTGTTCATAATGTTTGCATTTATATCTACGAGAAAAATCCAAAATTATTAGTAGAAAGCCTTTAAAAGAAGAAAGAAGAATTTGAAGATCAAGTATAATGAAGAGTTACCTCAAACAGCAAAAGATATTCCAATTAAAATTACGTGTGAAAAGCCTAATTAAGTTTGCTTTTTTAATAAATGCTCGATATATCCTAGGTTAGCAAGTGTTTTAGATATTTTCGAGAATTATTGAAAACAAAAATGCCATGGATTTTATTAATTGCAAACAATGGAAAATTATAAATCAAAAGTATAATCTTATAAAGCATATATACAATATTAAAGACTGTCTCAAATATCTGGAGGTACAGTTTAAATATAAATTATTAGAACATGACTTTATTGACAAAAGTCATAATGATTATATAAAAACTCGTCGGCGTAATATGAATGAATCTGAAGTTATGGTCATAGGAGATTTAACTAAGAGTTATACAACTGTATATCAAGACCAGATACAAGCAAATCATTGGAACGGCAAGTAGGTAACTATCCACCCATTTGCAATTTACATAAAACGGAAGGAAACAAGTGAAGAAGATAGCTTCATCGTCATTTCGAAAAGTACGAAACATGACGTGAATGGTGTTATTTTGTTTTGTCAGAAATTAATTGATTACATAAAAAATAGATACAAGAACAAAGTTAAAGTTATTTATATTTCTGATGGAGCTGCAAGTCAATATAAAAATAAATAAAATTTTTTAACTATGATTTCTCATTATGATACACACAGAATTGAAGCTGAATGGCACTTTTTCGTAAGTTACCATGGAAAAAGTGCATGTAATAGACTATAGAACAGGGAACAGACCAGCCAGTAACACCAGTTTACGAAATACAAATGTGAGCATTTCTTCAGCTGAGGAATTATATCAATGAGCTCAAAAAGAAGCATACTAGGTATAAAATTTGTTTACTGTACGATGGTAGAACATATAGAAATTAAAAACAAATGTATCATCGGTATTAAAACAAACATTGTGTATCAATAGTACGTTAAGTTATTACGCATTCATTCCTATAAATAAAAACAGCAAGGAATTAATTGTGACAAGGACTTCATATTCTACAGATTACAGTATTAAAAATCTAAAAATAAAGAAATATTGCACTTCGTCTAATTTCGATTTAATTGTTTATATTTTAGTAGAAAAACTGTAGTTTATACTGATATTATTCCGATTACATAATGTGAATCATATGGTACTGACTTATAGAACTGATCTGCCTCGAAAAGTTTTGGGGGATCCAGTTAAGCGCCAGAGTTTTTTGGCTAATTTGTTTTCTGTCGTAAACCTGTGACGGAGCTTCTGGCCGATGGCCGGAGCCCGTCGGCGCTCGTGGCCGAAGATTAGATGCATGCTATTCTGAAGTCGGTGACCTCGGAAAATTCGTTGCGAATATTCGGCGCGAAGAGAGGAGAAAAAGGTAAGTGGCACTCGCCGGCACAGTACACCTTGAGCCGCGGAGCCGTTTAGTTGTTTTGATTTTCTTTTGTTTTTCTTTGGAAGTACGTGACTAGTGTGTGGGTGCTTTTTTTTTTTGTGAGGTGACAGTCTACTGAGCCAGTAAGTGTCACAATATTCCGCTTTCTCTCCCCCTCCGTGCCTTCAATTTGTTTAAATTTTTGTTGTGTTTGCGTGCGTTTTGGACTTCGCTCGGATCTCCTGACTGCATAGCCAGGACGCGACGACCATTTAATTTTGAACAATAACCATCGCCGACTTTTCTTTTTTTTATATTAAATTTGTCTGTACCTTTCGTTTTTCTTTTTATTATTGTTTAATAAATTTCACTTTCGTTCTTTTTTGACTGGAAACTCACGTTTCCTTGACCTTTCAAGGTCATTTGTCACCGGGCGCGCGTTAGGCCGAATTGCGCCTCGTACCTTTCCCTTTTTTTGTATATTGTTGCGGTCATTCGCGAGTTTTATTCACTAAATTTCAGCGCGGCTGAGGGAGTCTTCCCTTATAATTAAGATATGTTTAAAATTAGAATGACGGAATTTAATAGAACATATTTGTATTACAATGCAAATAATGTATTACGAACAAACTGCACGCATATAAAACTAATTTTAGTTTTACAATAGTTTTTCACAAAATATTTTTTCATCCGGGCCAATTTACAAGATAAGAGTACATTTAAAAACTAAATTTCACATGATCACAGAATAAATTTTCATCAGTGAAAATTTATAATATGAACTAAACGTTTATACAACTAAATTTTGCATCACTACAATTTAAATTATTTCTTCATTTACCTTTTCATTAACTCTGGAGTTTGTTTCGCTTGTTTCAATTTGTTTTTCAACTTTTTCGTTTGTAGCTCATCAACTTTCAATGCTACCTTACTTTTCAGATTCTCACTGCGTTTCATTGTTGTTTTCGATTGCTTGTCAACTACTTCTGATTTTATTTTTTATCTCGATATCTAATTTTTCTTTTTTGCTGAGGATTTCAATTTTAAATAGTGTAGTACTTAGAAAATTGTCTCAAACTCTTGCCCAATGGGACTAGAAAATTGTAATAAATGTTCATAATCGTTTCATTTTTCTTTCGTTACACCCACCGCTCATGCTAATGATACTTTTGATAAATCTGCTTTTTTTTCAAAAACAATCTTCATGTTTTTGGATTTCCATTGTAAGTGTAATATAAGTTGATCTGTTCATTGTAATATAAGTTGATATAAGTTGAAATTGTACTCTTGTGCAATTTTTCACTCCTTTCAAAAAATTGATCATAAACTTTCATCTCATACATAGAAATATGAACCATTTCTAATGGTGGGCTTCTTGTCCACTAAAATATTCCAAATTCAAGTAAATTGTTCTATAAAGTATACCTTTATTTTAATTTGAGAGAAGCTCTATTAAATATTACAAAAACCAATATTATTATTAAGCGAAAATTTCTTTGAATCAAGGTAAACGTTCTCCTCATCAATTGACATTATCTATGAAACACGTATTTTTATAAATGAGCAAAATGTATTCAAAAAATTGAGTGATTTCTATAATTAGAATAAATAAATTTTCTTGAATTAACTTAACTAATTTAATAGAATATTCAATAATTCATAATATCAATAAATCAGATTTACTAAATTTATTCCAATAGATGACCAAATGATTTCCTTAATTGTAAAAGCCTTTTCTTATGGTGAAGTTTTTGTATCCAAAAGAACAGTTTATTGTATAGATTAATTAATTTTTTTCTCACCATGTTTTTGTTTTCACAATTATGGAATATTTTTTTAAATTCAAGAAACAATTCATTTTAAAATAATAATTGTCTTTATCATATAGTATTATTGTATTGTAACTAAAATATTTAAATAATTAGCTTTTATTAGTGGCAACAGAATGGTTTTTTAATAAAAAAAACTTTTCGTTTGCTAAACAGTTTCGACTGCGGAACAATTTATCCTCTACTACTTATGAATTTAATGTTGTTATTTAATGCACGAACCATAACTCTACCACATGCAAATACTTTGTTATTGTCATGAAGATAATTAATGGAAAGTTATGTAACTTATATTCAAACCCGGGAGAATGTCCATTAAACATATGCGCCTTTCTTACTATATTTTCTGGTTACCACGGTAACCGTAAGGACTCACGCATACCAGCTCTCAAAGCGAATCTTACGATTGTTTATTTTTTCTCTTTTGCATACGTTAGTGTTGACAGTTTTAATTATTAATATGCTGTATAAACCAGAAATTATTTTCGTTAACTGAATTACAAATTACATTTTAGATAAAGAGAGAGAGAGAGAGAGAGGCTGAGAGATTAGAGGTAAAGAAGCGGCGATATTCAAAATATCGCCCGTTTTCCAAGCCAGTATAGAATTGGTATTCGGCTAAATTGTACGCAAATTTTTCTTTCTCGGTACTTAATTTTGATTTTGGTTTTCAATTTTTTTGGTGTTGCTGATTTGGGTGCCGTGTTAAGTATGCCCAGGAACAGAAGTTGCTTAGTTGAGTCTACTCATCTCTCTTTTGGCCCTTGGTAGCAACTTTTGTCTTATGACTTTTGCGCGCTCCTGGCTCAGTCGGAGCATCGAGTCGTTCACATCTAATCCCGTGATGTTGATTCTTTTCGCTATCAACTTTACATCACAATCCATAGAACAATAATATCGTCACGATTTATTTTATTGTATTTTGCTAGAGTAACGACAATAAAGCTACGGTGTGTAATTATATTCAGACGTTATATATTTGTCTTTCCTATTCATGTCTTTGACCTCTGCTAAGTTGGCACGGCTCTTCCCCACTACAACTTCATTAACAGTGGGGACAATAGCTATGAACCATCACCATCACAACCGACAGGTAGGTTTGTGGAGCCGTGTTCGTCACTGCTTATAATTGTGTGTCACAGCAAGCAAGAGCATAAACGAACGTACCCACTCTGAGGACGACAACAGCGCCAAAGCTTATTCGTCGTGCCAGCAGCTCGAGTGACAAGAAATCGTCACGTGAAGGAATACGCGGCAAAATTGCTTCTTGTTCGAACTCGCGAATTTTTTGTTCTCGCTCTTGCACCGGATTACGCGCGAGGTTATCGAACCTGTTCGTACCGTGCTGGTATTCATATCTATCAGGACAAAATAGATTCTGCTACTACCACCACCGCTATGAAGCCAGCACAAAAACTTGCAGACAGCCATTTTACGTATGTGTAAATAAATATCTATGACAATCAAACCAGGTGTTACCGACTTCTTACCTCGCGAACCTCCTAAGTGGTGACCGCCACGTGATATGCGCGGATTAAAGTTCGCCATCGTGACCTCGTACCAGAATACAGGTGTACTGCGTGCTCGGCATTTGCCTCGACACCCTCAAGGGCGCTCTCCACCGCCACATTCACTAGGTCCAATAACTCGTGCCCATGCAGAAACCCTCAGGACGAGGGAGCAAGCTGAGAAAAACGCATCAAAGACAGGCAAGAGATCTCAGGCGGTAAGTGCAGATTTACATAACAAAATCAGCGGTGCACGACAAAAAGTACGATGCGTGCGAACAGGCGGTCGACGAAGTACGCGCGAAAGGTAATTACAGTTAAGGCACGACCAGAGCGGTACGAACAGGTTCAATAACCTCGTACGCCAAATCCGGTGCAAGAGTGAGAACAAAGAATTCGCGAGTTCGAACAAGGAGTAATTTTTCCGCGCAATTCCTGGAAAGCGCGCCAAACAAAATGACCGAGTCGGCTACATCACGCGACAAATCGAGCATGTTCGGTTCTGCGCGTGCGCATAACGGAGCTGGAGCTTCTACCCAGGCGCATGCTCAATACAGCGACGATCCCTTGTCACTCGAGGTGCTGGCACAACGAGAGGTCCTCAACCAGCTGCAACAGCAAGTGGCCACCACAGCACTGCAAATGGTTGTTGTATCTGGAAACTCCCATTCTTCTGGAAGCACTCTCCAGAAGAATGGTTGTTGCACACGGAGTCAATCTTCGAGTGCCATGACGTCTGTGCTGACGGCGTGAGATATACCCATGCAGTTATGTCTCTGCTGATCGATGCCCTCTGCCCCTCATTAAGATCCTCCTACACCAGTGTTACCAAGGCAAGGTATTTTTAATTATAGATCTTGAGAAGGCCTTCTACCAAGTGCCCATGAAAGAGGAGCACATAGTCAAGACGGCTGTCATCACGCTATTCGGCCTCTTCAAGTTTTTAGCTATGCCTTTCAGTTATTGCAACGCCACCCAAACGTTCCAACGCTTCCTGAACTCAGTCATCCAGGACCTCCCCTTCGCAAACTGGTATTTGGACAACGTTATCATCCCTTCTCTATCACAAGAAGAATACCTTCAACATTTTCGCGAGCTGTTCAAGGCGCTACACCAAGCAGGACTATCAATCAACCTGACGAAGTGCCAAATCATCCAGTCAGAAGTCACCTTCCTAGGCTACAAGATCTCCCAATAAGGATTTCAACCAGCAACTAAGAAAGTCGACGCCATTCTGGAAATCCACAGACCTTAAATATACTAACAACTTCGGGACTTCATAGGTACCATCAATTACTACAAGCAATGCATCCCTAAAGCGGCAGAGCTCTAGGTACCACTCGACAGCCTACTCCGTGACGCCACCAAAAGCAAAAGAACCAAACTTAAGGAATAGGGAAACGCTTTTCTCGTCTGCAAACAGGCCTTGCGCCACGCAACCACCAATGCGTTACTAACATCGAACTTTCCATTCGTCCTCTTTACAGACGCGTCCGATGTTGGCATTAGGGCGGCGTTTGAGCAAACCATGAATGATCACCAACATCCGGTGGCACAAACCTCCAGAAAACTTTCTCTAACGGAGTAGAAGTATAGCACCTACAACAGGGAGCTACTGGCTACCTACGCTGCAATTAAATACTTAGGGTTTTTTAGAAGGTAAAAACTTTCAGCTAAGGACCGACCACAAGCCTCTGATTTTCGCAAGCAAACAGTGCAGCTCCAAGGCCTCACTCCTACAACAAAGACACCTGGACTTAATCCTACAATTCAACGTGGAATAGGAGTATGTCATAGAAGACAACGTCGTCGCAGATACACTCATGGGCATGCGTCATAGGCATGCCTTCCGGCCTAGCAGTCACGGACATTGCTACAGCTCAGAACCTTGATGAAGAGCTGACGCAACTCGTGGACAAACAACTTCTCAACCTTCAGTACCTGTGAATCGCCGATGTCAAACTAGCCTGCACCATCAACAAGAGCATTGTTAAACCTTTCCTGCCCAAGCAACTACGACACAAAACATTTGACACGCTATACTCTCTAGTGTGCCCCAGCGTACCTGCCTCAACGCGCCTACTCACATCCAAATTTACCTAGCCCAGTATCAAGAAAGACGCACATAGGTGCCCCGCTCATACCTCTTGCCAGAGAGCGAAGGTCGGCAAACACAACCGAGGAGCTCTCAAATCCTTTGACCTACCGGACAATAGTTTTGAGCATGTCCATATAGACATCACCACGTTACCATAGGTGGGTGAATTGAGGTATTGTCTCACAATCATAGAACGCTTCTCCAAATGGTCAACAGCAATCTCGTTAGACAACATCTCGACAGAATCAGTAGCCACAGGGTTCACCAGGCAGTAGATAGCCCTCTTCGACTGTTCCATTACTATTATCTCGGATCAAGGAGCCCAGTTCGAGTCTGCTCTCTTCATGGCACTCACACAAATGACTGGATGACAACGCATGAGGACCACACCCTACCACCCACAAAGCAATGGTTTAGTGGAAAGTTTCCACCGCACTCTCAAGACAGCTCTTTCCTGCGAACAGGGGATATCCTGTTTGCAGGAAAGAACACTAGTCCTACTAGGACTACACCCTTGCTTCAAGGAGGACTTGGAAACATCACCAGCAGAACTAGTTTTCAATACTACTCTTCGCCTGACAGGCGAGTTCTTTGTGTCACAAAGCATTCTAGCTAGTCAACCAGTGTTAGTCAAAGGGCTGCGGAAAGTGATGCATCACAGCCTCAAGACACTCAACGCATCGTGCCTTTCAACATAAGGATCTTTTCGCGTGTAGTCACTACAACCGTTAAACTCGGGACCATACGACATCCCTCCTGGAGCATCAGTTCTAAAGAGGGCTGTAACGACAAAATCGTCGGCTCGCAGGCGCTGAGGGGGAGCGCTGGAACAATGTCCTCTAACTACTGCGCGTTAGAAAGAAAGAAACAAAGAGAGGAAGAGAGAAATGGAAAGACTAAACGTAAACAAAGTAAACAACAGAAACTATTTCAAATTTTATTACCTACAAGATCGTATTTTTTCAGGTAATAATTTTTGCAAATTTAATATTAGGCCATAACAGAATGCTTAGATTATATGTTTAAACAACTGATAGATACACAGAATATCGTTTCATGTAAATAATCAAACAATGCGCATTGTACTATATCTTCACGATTTGTATGTAGTACATATCTGTTTATCTTGTGACGGAGCTCCTGGCCGTCGGCCGGAGCTCGTCAATAACAACAGCCCACGATTAAGGCATATTTACGTTTGTGGGTAGTTGGCCTTTAATTATTGAGGAGAGCAGTCGAGTTTTTGGTGTAAAAATTTCGTGAGTGATCAGAGTGTAGTGGGTTGATTTTTTTTTGTATGTGCTGATTCCTGCAGATCGGTGAGTGCCCTTACTTACTCTCTCTCTCTCTCTCTTCTTCCGTGCATTATTATTATTATTTTTCTTTTATTTAAAAATTATTAAAGAAGGCAGAAATTATGGCTTTCTTCTATCTATTTGACATTACTATGAAAAAATATTCCAATCAAAGAATTAAATGTAATATAAAATATGTTTTGCTTACATTAAAATTGTATTCATTAATTACTTGCATAGGTGCTCAAGCTACTGCCCCAACACAAGAAGTCAAACAGTTTAATGGCCTCTTTGGATCTAATTTATATCTCTACAAAGGCATATACGATGATAGCACGAGATATCTTTCAGCAGTACTTGCTTCAAATAAAAAGACAAGAGAAGATATGATTAAGCATTCAACTGAAATAATAAAAAAGATGTTGACAACATAAATGGAATTTTATATACATCGTCGTTAATAAAGTTGAAAACCCTTGATATAATTAATGGTTTTGTACTGGATTATGCTTATTGCTGTATAAAAATAGCGAAACATATTACAAATAACTTACTGAATTCGTTTACTGGAAAACAGATGTGCTCCATAAATACAGATTTAGACAAAATAAAAGTTTCTATTAAATAAAGTTGATTAACTAGATCGCTCTATAATTATTGTGACTGAAAATCACATGAGTGGCGAAACTTCATTCTACTCTGTAGCTAAGTTATATTTGAACGAGGAGAAAGTAAATAACTGGACCATATTCTTTGACAGTGTGTACATTCTTTTGCAAGAGAACATTACATTTGCCGACTTGAAAACCACAAGAGAATTCCATTCTGTTTCCAAACTGAACAATTGTTATCCTATATAGCCATGATTTGCAATATATTCACAAACTTTTATACACGTTAGTAGTGTTTTTAACTGAGGGCCCTTATGGACACATTGCTCGTACCGTTTTGAAGTAGCGAATAATAATCTGTTTCAAGCAATCCACTCTGCCAAAGGAGTCAATCAACTGATAAATAGATATGTCAGGCCAAAAATCACCGATAAAATCCATGGAATCATATTAGATGACTAGAGGATGACTAGAGGATAATTTGTATAAATGAATGTTCGTTTCCTTAAAAAGATGTCAATTTTTAATTAAAAATTAGCTTTTGCAATGACTTGGATAACTTTTTCATATCTAAATATTCATGTAAAATGTGATGTATCCGCTTAGTTATAATGCCTGCAGCCTCGGCCACCGCACTTGCATCCTCTAGTCATCTAATATGATTCCATGGATTTTATCGGTGATTTTTGGCCTGACATATCTATTTATCAGTTGATTGACTCCTTTGGCAGAGTGGATTGCTTGAAACAGATTATTATTCGCTACTTCAAAACGGTACGAGCAATGTGTCCATAAGGGCCCTCAGTTAAAAACACTACTAACGTGTATAAAAGTTTGTGAATATATTGCAAATCATGGCTATATAGGATAACAATAAATTCATTTATACAAATGAATGTTTTAGGATTAAAAAAGCAATATCTTCTATCAAAACTTGATAATTTAGTAATCGGTTGGATAAATAAAAAATTTGTGAATATTGCTAAGCCTTGATGAATGTTTATATTTTTAATGAGCATGATAATAGTTTTTTCTTAATTGTATTATAAGTAGATTAGTACATGTTTATCTAGTTCATCAATATTGGCATTTTGTACCAATATTATAAATAACAAAATTCATACGTTTACTTATTGCTTCAAAATTGTTCTTTTTGATTAATATACAAAATCTCATACCAACGATGTTATCACCCAGATTAAATATATAATGATTGGGTGGATCTAAATTATTATGTTCGTCGTTAGCCGTTCCATCATCGAGTAATAAAATAAATTTCGCAGAATCAACTCTATTTGGTAAAATTCATGCTAGTGGTGAGATTGTATTTGATGAAATAGTCTAATCAAATAAGCCCAAAAATGACCTTAAATTGGATGTGAAAGATAGAAGCAACAATCACTGAATGTGATCAATATTACAATTAGCTATCAACTAAAACGTGGAAACAATGCGAAATATCCCAAATCTGTCTTCAGAATTTGGCTTACAATAGAGAAAATAATAATTTTACGCAAAAATATAACTGAAATGAATATGTTCCTAACAAAGCTTTCTATAGAATATAAGTAGTTCGAAATGCCAAGTTGCAAAATTAAAAATTAGTATGCAAATAAGTATGGCCAATCGGATTTGTATACGCTGAATAGTTTTTGCATAATTAAAGGGTTAACTACGAAGTTGCTCAAAGTTTAATCAAATTCAGAACAATGACGCCATGGAAATCGTCCTCCTTTTTCTTCAAGTAGGGGCAATTCAACCTTATATTTTTCCTTTTTGTTCAAACAATGCCGATTCAAATAAATGTTTATCGATCAGTGAAGGTGCTACAATATAACAAGGGAAAGTATCTTCAGATATTTGAAACAAGAAAACATAGCACCAACGTCTTGTTGATGGGAATCGACCTTGCAAACATCTCTGATGTGTGAATGAATATGGACAAGATGCCGCGGAGTCTGGAGACACTCCAAAGGAAATAAAGCTTTAACGACGGACTTTTCACAATGAGATGAGAGTAAGAACGAATTACACTCGACGCTTTTCACGACGGTAATTAATGTGAATCGATTTTCTGAAAATAGAACAAGGCGAAAAATAGCGACTACTTGGGCCCTTTATAAATGAGTTTGAAGTTTGGAACGTTCACTGTGAACGAAAAAATGAAAATTCAAAATTTTAATATATAAATCGATTTTTGTAATTATTACAGCAATCTATTAAGATATGTGAACAATTAAGATGATTAGTCCATTACAACCTCTTAAAACTACCCTTATCTAGTCTATTACCTATGCTGCTATGGATAGAAAAAATGTTAATGTATTAGATTATTATTATCCCACAATAATGATCTGAAACGCAAATTATTATGAAAATACAATTAAAGTTAGTTTGTACACGAATTATCATAGATTGAAAAATCATCGTTCCATCCCTAAGAATAATTTAGCTCGAGTTAGCCAATAATCATTTTTTTGGCTAATATATTTTGATACCTCAAAATTATGCGTTCATCGATGTTAGACTACGATTGTAATGTTATTAATAAATAAGGTGCAAAGTTTCGACAACCGGAACGGTTTGCTAATACCCCTAAGCGCTTTTTGTTTATGCACACTATGATAAGTCATACCAGTTTATTTCCTATCAATTGGTATTAACCGAATTTTTTACTTGTATTATTTTATCAGTGTGCAGATAATACTAACTTGCACATTTGAGTAAAGTTTCGACCACCGGTACGATTTACGACTACCCCTGAGCGCTATTTGTTTATGCACACTGTGATAAGTCATACCAGTTTATTTCCCGTCAATTGGTATTAACCGTATTTTTTACTTTCATTTTTTTTCCAATGGGTAGATAATACTAACTTGCACATTTGAGCAAAGATTCGACCACCAGAACGATTTACAAATATCCCTAGGCTCTATTTGTTTATGCACACTGTGATAAGTCATACCAGTTTATTTCCTGTCATTTGGTATTAACCGAATTTTTTACTTGTATTATTTTATCAGTGTGCAGATAATACTAACTTGCACATTTGAGTAAAGTTTCGACCACCGGTACGATTTACGACTACCCCTGAGCGCTATTTGTTTATGCACACTGTGATAAGTCATACCAGTTTATTTCCCGTCAATTGTTATTAACCCAATTTTTAAAAATTTTTCGATTCTCTAAAATCCTTCATTTCTGATTTCATTCGTATTTAATTATCTTATAATTATGTTGGGTAGAGTTGTAGACCTGCTTGGAACGTAGTAGGCTTCCTTAGTTTGTATATATTGACATAAATATTTTGATAACATTTATGAATAGCAACTATTTATATAATTATATCTTGCCTGGAAAATGATTTTAACTTACGCATCATCCAATCTACTAAACAGTTTAAATGAGTATTTTACGTGTCAGCATTTATGAAAATGTCGGCAGGTAAAGGGAATAGTTAATGTGCCGTAACTTTTCGATAAATGATGAACCTTATCCTTTCGCCGATATAGATAGTCTTACTGTAACATCGAAAGAATGTGTGGACGTGGAGATGTAAATGAACAATGAATAACCATATTGTTGAACTTGTAATATTTAAGTTTTATTTTTTAATATTACCGATTTTACAAGTATCTTTTATAAATATTTATTTACATATTTGTCAAATTTTATATTGGTTAGCTTCCTCTCTGCATTTGTTATGGCTGGAGACCCACACATTATTGAATAAAAATGATCAACAACGTGGCTGCATTAAAAACTGAATGATTTTCAGATAACTATTTGTTAAACTTTCTTTTTTCATTCATGATATTAATTTAAATTTAAAGTGGATGTCATATATTGAGATAGTTTTTAATTAATTACAAGACATTAAAATGTAATCTAATGATTTTTATCGGTTAAATTTACTATAAATATATGATGTACTGACTTATATTCTGTTATAAAAATAATTTTCTGTCTATAGATTAATAATACATAGTCTAATGAATTACTCAGCGCTAATACGATGACTTGCTTATATTTAAAAATAATATGTTATCTTTCTTTAATTTCCAATTTGATCACTTACTTATTGTATAATTATAAAACTTTCTACTGCATATTGTACCGTTTGCAAAGTCTACATACAAATGAATCATATTTTTCTGGTTTTTCGTCGAGTTTCCTTTTTTTAGGCCGATTCTGAATTGATGTTTCTTCTTCTTCGTTAGTAACATTCGTTCTTTTCAAGCATCGTACTTCACTCTTGCGATGACAACGTATGCATTTTCTAGAAACAGATTTAATTCTTGAAAAGCAATACGTACAAATATTTTCCATACTTGCAGATAACGAAAGTAGATGATTTGCTACTTTAAGCCTATATCTGTTAGGTTCAAACGTCTTATAAAACGTTTTTTTTAAATCCAATGCAATGCAAATAATACATCACATACGATCCACAACTGTAACCGTCATTTATTTTCTGATATGGAAGGTTACGAAATGTAAATTTTGTCCAGTTTTTATTTTTCAAGTTCTTGAATGAATTGGTTGAATTGTTGACAAAGTATTGAAACGCTGCTACCGCTCGATCGTCATCTGTATCTTTGTCATAAGGATCCAATACGCTAATGTTCTCGTTCTTTATATTTGCGACGAATAAATGCCAATGACTACACAACATATATGACATTAGCATTATATTTTTTATAGGAAAGTTTAACTTGCACATTCGTCTGTTTGTACAAGTTCTTTTTCCGCTGTGATCTCCTAATATTATTGATGTGCTATCTGTGGGTATATATGTTACATCGTCCCATTCTTCTATGCATGAGGCAGCGTACGCGTCTATAATTAATCAATTTATCCATATTTTGTCTCGAAGCGTACTAAATTCCCTTGCTCTTAATTCAACTACGTTTGCAATGGCAATTTCTTGACTTTCGTGCTTACAAACGACTACATTAATGGATCGTGAATTAAATTAATACTTTACATCTTTTACAACACTCTTCGGAAACTTTTCTAAATGTTCTAGTAGTACATTTTCATTCTCTCTAGAACTCTGTACATTTTCTTCAATCTCATGAATGTTGTCAATGAATTCTACTGGATTTAGTTTATTGACATTGTTATCGATAATATCAATGACTTGTTTTTCTTTATCTATATTTATTAATTCTGCAAGTTTACCAACTTGCTGATCTTTTTTTGCAGTTTTTTGTTTTTTCGCTTGAATGTTATTTTGTTTCAATTTCTTATTTTTTTCTCGCTGTTATCATCTTTTTGCCCACATTTTCACTATATTTTAACTTGGATGATTCATAATATCGTTTTTTTATAGAATTTTCTTCTAAATCATCTGTAATTTTTGTATGTTGTATTATGGCTTCATCTAATCTATTTATTTGATTAGAAATTGTTGATGCTTCGAGATGACTTATCTTTTCTTTTTTGTTTTTAACAATTTTCACATCTGCTGATGATTTCCTGTCCCATTTCTCAGCTAGATTTAGGTTATAAATTGTTTCTGGATTCTTAGTCTTTTCACTGAATGACTTAGTTCCTTTGATTTTTACACCCATTTTTACCAAACCAGCTGTATTTTGACGATTGTTATCAAGTAAGCGTACCACGTCACCAAGACAGGACATAGTATGTCCTTTTAATACTTTATTCTTCAGAACTTTCGTTGAGCTTTCAATATATGCATTTCTTATCCTGGATATATTTTCATCAATAACATGCAAATCTAATCCACTCCATAAGATTACGTAAGACATCCATGATTGTACCATATGTTCAATAAATCCTGGAGTGTAGTAGTTATTTGTTACTTTTTTCCAATCTTATTATCAGCATTATGCTTATTTCCATAAATTGAAAGGTAGATTTTATGGTAGCGTTGATAAAATGGTGATTTCTTGAACATAGCAGAATTATTTTTTGTAGTGACACTTTCAAAATCTTGATGAACCTCTTCTTGGTAGCCTCTTTCATTTCCTTCATTATTTGAAATATTATTGTTTGAAAATAGTGCAGCGTTCTTGTTCTTCAATGATATTATTATTCAGAGACTATCATTAGCGCCTTTTTCTTCTATGCTTAATATCACGTTACAAATATGTTTAAACAGTTCATCAACTTGTATAAGAGTTCTACATAGAAGTAGTAAGCCAACACAATCAAGAAACATATTTCTTACATTTTTCTGTATCTTTCTATCTAATTTGTTGTGTACAAATTCTGAAAAATTCACTTTTATAGATCTTGATACTGAATGTTGAAAATGGGTACAGCATATCTTAATGTGTATTAAACCGTTAGGTAATTCATTACCTTTGCTGCAGAAGTTATGCATAATGTTAATATATTCTATGAACTTCATATCATTCCATTCGTGCAACACAGAATATATAAAAACCCAAGACCAATCGGAAACAACACACTTGAAAAATGGACGTTTGTGTAATACCTTCATCATAAAAAATTTGTACTCTTTCAGCCATTCACTAATAGATACAACACCGTGTTCCGACGTTATCATTTGGGTCAATTTTACTATTTCTGTATCGTGTCTTACTAAAACAGCGTAATAAAATATCTTCTTACAACTGATATTTTGAGGCTTACGCACTATGGAGCCTATCGCATCTATATAAACTATAATATTTTTTAATGTCAACAATATATATAATTCTTGTTCTGCGTACATAACAACTGTCAATGGAAGTTGTACTCGACGCAAAAATGGATTTTTATTTTTTGTATGCTGGATCCACAATTCAAAAAGATCCAACAAGTCCCATGACTCCAATTTTAAACGACCTTCAGTTTTTTTTTCCGAAACGGCTTTATAAACTGCTGAACTTCTCCTTATTTCCTGTATATGGCCATCATGTATAAGACCTGGATCTGACCACAGTATTACCGAATTCACAAGATTTTGCACACCACGATGTTCTGCTTCTTCTACCCATTTCTTACTTTGTTCTTTTCTTAAAGTTTTATAACAAGCACTCATCTTAGTATTCTCATGGATAACTTCTACTTTTTCTGTAGATGATACGTGTAAACATCCAGTCGGATCATTGACGAGATATAATCTAAATTTAAATCGTGCATTATGACTAGCTTTTCCGCATTTTGCATATGTCACTATATCATTTTGATTGTACCGAACCCCACCGTAAAATCTTAATGTACAAGTGCACCTACAATCGTACAATAAACAATTGTCGATCGCTACTCTTATCTTATCGTCATCGAACTGACCCAAAGAATCTTAAAAAACACTTGATGGTACTTCAACTGTGCCAAGATCATGGTTAAACTCACTTACGTGACGTTTCTCTATATTTGTGAGTTTATTTATATTATTATATGATTCTTCATTATCACTAATGCCCAAAGTTATCGAATCAGAATCACTGCTTATTTTTTCAGAGTTATGATGTAACTTATTAAATGTAGTTGATTTTGTCTTACGTTGTTGCTTACTTTCAGTTTTAAAACTTCTGTTACCTTCAGCGTTAATTTTGTTATTCTTGTAAATAAATGAATAAACATCGGCAGCTTCTTCCATGGCTATATTCTGTTGATAATAAGGACGTTTCTTGTATGCTGTCTTTGTAGAGTTTTTCAATTTATTGTCACTATGTGTTTATTCTACTGAAGAATCTCTATTTATTTTAAGACCATTTTGGTCATTATAAGATAATTCACTTTTATCCGTCAAAATATCTACATTAGTATGGCTTTTAAGTTTGTCATTAATTTTCTTCAAAATAACCCAGTGACCGTTATGACGACTCCCAATTAACAATAAATAAAAGCAAGATTGATCACTTGGAATGACTGCATTTTCATCTTCCTTCTTAATATGCCCTTTGTTTGATTCTTCAGTGAATACTTGAACATTGATGTTGAATAATTTTACAAAGACACCAACTTCATATAATATTCCAAATTCTGCTAATCTTCCCATAAAGCTAGTGAAATCGGTCAAACTATTATATTCGTGCACAGGATTTGAATATTTTGTAGCTGAATATTCCTGATTCCAATGTTCTGATACATAATTAACAATACATTTTCTTACAATTTCACTCTGTGTATCGAACAAAATGTCTGAAAAGCATCTAAACAGGCAGTTTCCATCACCTAATATTGATTTTTTTTTATAATAACTCGTACCGTCAAATACAATGTCGGGACTACTAAATGAGTCTACATGTATCTTAGCAACACTGATTTCACTATTTCTGTAATTACATTTTGTCTTCTTTAATGTATGCAGTTTAAGAAAAACAATCTGTAACGGCGTTACATTTTCTTCATTACCTCGATCGCACATATTGTAACACGATTCTTGCTTACAAAATCTACCATCTATAATACTAGAAGAGCTATTTTGATAATCGCTATCTACTTTACAATACTTACTATCGTGTTCAATGATTTTTCCCAGACTTCTGTCTTCTTCATTGTTCTTCTCTAACCAATAATGTTGTTTTATTGCATTATCTGCTTTATTCTCAGATGTAGTAACATCACTCCTTACTATCAGTTGACAATCAGTAGAACTATTATCTATCTTGTCCGAATCATTTCTATTATTTTTTTTGTAACCAATGTTACTCTTACCATCAATCTGAATGCGTACCGTCTTCATTAATTCAAAATTTGGAAGAGTCCAAAGATATTTCAATTTGGACTTAAATTTCTTGTCAACTTTTATCTTCAAATGTTGTGAAATTTATAGTCAAATAATAAAAAATATAGGTATAAACTTATTTTAACTTATCGTACGAATACTTTACGTATTCGTAAATACTCAAGAAGTAAATAAATCCATTGTTGAGTGAGAGAGAGAGAGAGAGAGAGAGAGTGTGAGAAAGACTAACTAACTAAGAAGTATTTCGATGTAAAATTTTAAAATCGACAACTTTATTTGTAATTATTTTTAGTAGTTTATATAATTAGCGAGATATTGAAATATTATATCTTAACAACTATGGAGATTCATCCACTATAGCTAAGCTTGAAGACGACATATCATCTCCATTAAACATATTATTACTGACAGCTTAAGGAAACTATTTAAAAAAATGATAATTTGAAAAATAACATGTTATCTATTGTCAATATCAGGTAGAGTCTAGTTTAAAACGCGTCGGGTTCAGTGAAACACTCAGCGGAAACCAGATAGCTATTAGGCCGCAGTATGGTTGTTAGAACCAAAATTCGGGTTGCTCGAGAAAAACAATCTATGAATGATCAGTAAAAGAATATAATTTTTTTAACATTTTATCACATTTTTACAATAAATTTCTCTGTTCCACCAAGTCCATCACACGCGCTTTTTCCATGACAACTTACGAAAAAGTGCCATTCAGTTTCAGCTTCAATTCCGTATGTCTCATAATGAGAAACAAGAGTTTAATCGATCAGATACATACATCACTTTTTTAACCTTGTTCTCGTATCTATTTTTTATATAATTAATTAATTTTTGGCAAAACAATATCATAACATTTACGATAAATATTTATCTGTTTGCCGTTCCAATGATTTACTTGCACCTGGTCTTAATATAGTGTCGTATAATTCTGAGCGCAATCTCCTATGACCATTATTTCAGATTCATTTAAATTATGCCGACGAGTTTTTATATAATCATTTTGACTTTTGGCAACAAAGTCATGTTCTAACAATTTATATTTAAACTGTACCTCCAGGTGGTTTAGATAGTCTTTAATATTGTATGTATGCTTTTCAAGATCACACTTTTGGTTTACAGTTTCCCATTGTTTCCAATGAATGAAATCTATAGCATTTTTTAAAAATAATTCTTGAACATATCTAAAACACTGGTCAATCCAGGACATTTCGAGCATTTATCAAAAAAAACAATCTTCACCAGGACTTTCACGTGTTATTTTAATTAAAATATCTTTTGCTGTTTGAGGTAACTCTTCATCATACTTGATCTTCAAATTCTTCATTGTCATTTTACAGCCTTCTACTAGTAATTTTGGATTTTGGTGGTAAATACAAATGCAAACATTCGTTAGCGGTTTGTGCAAAATAAAACGAACAATTAATTTCTCTTTCTATTTCACAGACACTTGTAGACATTGGAATTGCAGTTAATATATGTATCTTTTCTGATATAGTAGTTGCTTTTTCATACACTGCTTTCAGGTCTTTATAAAATACCCTTTTTTGTATAAATTGATCTCGATTACTGTCTACACAACTATATTTTCTCACAAGTAAACTTTTCAAATTATTTGACAGTGAAATGATATTTTTCTATTAAATCAGGTATTTCAATATCTATTGATTTCATTTCTCCGATTTCAAAAAAAAATCAAGCAATGGATTTAAGCGATTCAATACTATTTTTCTTCGTTCATTTTCGTCGATCGAAAATTTTTCATCACATTATACATGGCAGATATTTTAATCTTCATTAGAACTTGAGTCGAAACTAGCCTCATTATTTTGATTAATAGAATCTTCACAACTACCATTTTCTTCATTTGTATGTTCTCAACGTTTGTTACTGTAGTCAGAAACTTCCTTTGGATATTTGATATAGCAGTATCTCAAACATGTTGCACATAATCGATCGTTTTCTTTTCACTAAAGGAATTCACTTATCCTGAATTTCTGTGGGAACATGTAGCAAAGATTCTCGATGACGTTCATGTTTACGCACATTGAATGGATTGGAACACTCTGGTGTAACGTCCGCTGCTGTTAAACACGTGGTTGAAATAAAATTTAGATACAAAATCTTAAACAAAATTATCCAAGGAATTGATTACAACAATTTTTCTAATAAAATTTGTCCTTTTTAACAAAAATGGCAAAAATTTATTTTAATTCGTTATAATCTTTATATTAACAAATATATTATTATGACAAATATATATATATATATGTAAAAAATACAATTATTTCCTAGTATTTAAAAAAATTATCCGGATCTGACAAATAGTTTTCGATTTATAGCAGTTGTAGAAAAAAATTTTTTTTTTCAAATTGTTTACAACTTTTCAATTAATTAATATTTTAGCGTAAAACGTGGCACAAATGACTACCTCCATATAGATATTCGATGTGCCAAATATAAAAAACATCAAAGAACTTGCTCCGATGTGCCCTAAAACTAAATTTGTTTTCTGTCTGGTATATGTAAAAGTTTCGGGGTAGTGGGACGCTTCTACGTGTCCGATCTTCCGGCTGAGCATCGCATGTAGCGCTTTTTTGAAAGGTAGCTAGCCCCTATTAAAAATCATGATCGTCTTATTACGGATTCTTAAATAAAATTGTCCAAGGAATCGATTTCAACAACAATTTTTCAAATAAAAGTTTCCCTTTTTAATAAAAATGACAAAAAAAATTTTTTTAATTGTTTATAACTTTTTAATTAATTAATATTTTAGCGTTAAACTTGGCACAAATGATTACCTCCATATAAGCATTCGATGTGCCAAATATAAAGGAAATTATAAAGCAAGACCTTGCTCCGATTTGCCCTAAAACTAATTTGTTTTCTATTATCTAAAGATAATATAGAGAAAACTAACGGTGAATTATGCAATATGAAATAGTTATTAAAAACAAAAAAACTAAGCGTACGTGACTAAACAGATCATCAACAGAAACATCATTTAAAAAACAAAAAATTGAATCTCATTTCAAATCATTTTAAACGTCCAACAAACAATTGGGAGACTCCCGTATTGAAGAAAGTCAACCTGATCTTTTGAAAGTTGACATTGTGAGTTTCGGCGCAGTAACCCCTGAAAAAAGAGGCGCGGAGGAGGTGAAGTCGTTCAAGATTTTTGATGATTCATGTACAAAGTTATCTGAAATAGGAATTGAAATCTCTAAAAGTGGATTATACGTGCGTCTTCTTCCAAAAAGACGTGTTATAACGGTGCCAGTACGACTGTGTCGAGCACAAAGTGATATTCACAAACATCACCTTGATGGTCGCATTTGTGCAGCATCCATCCGATCTCTTATATCCATAGCACCAATACTAAGACCCATAAAGTTTTTTTCTTTCTCAAGATAATAACTATTGTGTGTCGATCTGACTAAAAAATGTACAAACACAATCACCTACTTTCATTCATCTAGAACACAAAGTGATATTGTCTGATCACCATTGGATTGTAGCAGAAAGGCATAATCTAATCCTGTCCGATTATGTAGCTATTTTGATTAAACCACAAAGCTTAAGATATTCTAAATCGGGGAAGTACTCAGGATCTATTTACATAACTGTATGCAGTGGAAAATACGACTCGTTCTGTGTATCTAACCATGTTGTAGATTTCAAACCTTTAATGGAACTTAAGAAATTTTAATCATTTATAAAAGTTATTGTGATTATTGTAACTGTTGATGGAGAACCGAATGAAAACCCAAGGTAGCTTTAATTAATTTATACATCATATCATCGACAAATAAGTCGTAAAATTAAATTAAACTTATTAAAGTACTAAAGATAAATGATATATAAGTACAATAATTCTCATGATAAAATATTTTTTTCAAAACTTATCATTAATAATAGTTACGGACTTATATAGCATTGGAAGTAAACCCACGTATATTCAAGTCTGCTAACGTAATAGCGTTGACAATCGATCATTTAACAAATTTCAATTTAGCTGCAATGTTCATAGCAACCAACGTACATACCTAGTCGTAATTGTTATTATAGAGTAGACAGAAGAATCTTGCCTTTAAGTACTCAATTTTCGGGTCTTATGCTACGCCATGATACTTTTGGTACAAGATACCTCGATAGTAGAGGTAGAACAATTGATAAAGAGCATATCATAAAAATGGGAAAGAAGTGCCATATGATTTCTATTATCAATGTGTAAACCTGGAATTATCGAATCAGATTTGTAGAACTTGCAATATTTACTTTGCTTCAAAGACAACAGTGCCGTTTCACGCTAAACCCATGATTATTATTTATTAACCATTCATTCAAGATTAAAGAAATAAAATACTGTACAACAATTTTGTATTATTTACTAAAAAGAGCCCTATTAGTAATTTTCAAAGGTGATTAATATTTCTGTATAAAGTTTGGAATGATAGCATTTTTTAAATTTTTGATTGAAGTAAATTTGAATCATGTCGATATCGATATTAAAAGAATTTTGCATTCGCATGAATGGCATTGAATCTCTTCCAGTAATTAATTTAAATTTATAAACTAATCCAAAAACAGTCAAGTGTTGATATCTGATCAGATAAGACATACTATTAGATCGCTCTCTGGCTACAGTGACCAGTGGTAGCGAAGTGTGTAAACGTATCACAATTAACTTAACCTCAAGTATTAATGCAGATTTGTTTAACTAATCAATTAAATTGACGATAATATGAAAATTGCCAATACAAATTCTGTTTAGCAAAACGGAAATAAATACTGTAGAAAATATAACAACAAATGCAACAATATGGTCGAGTGATATCAACAACAATAAGAATTAAAAGAGAATCTTACCAAGTAACAAGTTTGAATTGCTAGCAAAGCCAGAAAGAAGTAAAAGAACCAAACTCACCTAAAGTACAAAAAGCAATAAACCCACCGCCAATATTCATGACCGGTGTAACTAATATACAAGCACTGAAGAAAGTGTTTGAAAAAAAGGAAAGAAGTAACGACAGATAAATAATTCTATACTTATCAATCGAAGCAAGATAAGGGATACAAAGTCGTATTGCGAGAGGTTCATCCTTCAGTAAATACTAAAGAACTGAAAAAAAAATAGTGAACAAAGATCATAATAATCAACATATTTAATATGAGCAACAAAAAATCGAATAGCCATGAGTCCAAATAAAACAAATATATTTCATGTAAAAAAGCTTAAACCTGGTAGTGAGGTCGAACCACTACGCAGAAAACGTAAAATACCGCAATGATGAAATTGTCAGAAATTTGGATACGTGAAGAATTACTGTAACAAAACTCTAATGTTTGTCAAATGTGCTAAATACCACAGAACAAACGATTGAATTTAGAAAAAAAAATTCAACAAGAGAAATGTGCCAACTGCTCGGAGTATCATTCAGCAAGTTATAAAGGTTGTCCAACAGGAAAACAGTTACAACAGAAACTGCATCCTGCGTCGAAAGAAAAACTACTAAATTCCATAACAACGCAGTAAAACCTAATAACTCATACGCTGAAGCAGTAAGCAACGCACTTTAAATTTTCAAGAAAGACAAGAGTTAGAAGAAAAGACAGAACTAATTTAGCTCTCTCACTGTATAGAAGTGTCGTGCTCAGTCAGCAAATTCCTTTTCTTGATGGTGCTTGGTCATCCAGTAATGAACTCTTGTTAAACAAGACTTATATTCAGTGAAGTATTCCAAAATACGTGTCTCTTTAAATCCCGAAACACATATCTACCCGAATGTAGTCTAGAATTTGTTTTCGATCAACTAGTGTGAAAAACTACAATCGTCAACGACCTGAATTACAGAATAAAATAGGCCAACTGCGGTTATGTTTCTTTTACAAATATTACTTTGTTATTCCATGTGTACTAACGTTGTTTTCTTTTCCTTCGGTAAAATTAGATTTCACATAGCTTTCGCGCAACTGCCATTGCATGAAAGCTATTATAATAAATATTCGTTTGTCTCATATGCAAGCATTGATCTGATGAAAAAAAGAGAGAGCGCCTGGGGACAACGGGTGCTTTTAATCTCAAGTTTTAATCCCTTCTCGTCAACTCGACATTGCTACACGTGTTTTTATTAGCGCCTAAAGGAGGTGATGCGTGAGCCACCTGGGAGATGTCACCATTTCCAATTGAGCAATAGAGTAAAGTCGCGACACTAAACAATAGATAATTTGCATGCTTTCGCCTTTATTAAATGGAAACTGCGAATGCAACGTTCGCGCATCGCCATTCTCCTCTTGGGGATTGCCTTTCAAATGATTGATTACAAAATTACTAATGGATCGACAAACTCTCACCATCTACGTATAGTATGAATCTTTTGACAGAATATTTTCTTTCTTGTGTCTCTCTTTGTATTGTCTATCGTGATTTAAACTCGCGGGGTTTTAACGATTCCAGACTAGGCATGCAAGTTTTGACTTGTAAATTAACATGTTTTGATTTTACTAATTAGATGGAACTTTTTCTATGTAGCATTCACTATTGATAATTTGATGGCCGCACAAAAAAGGGTAAAGCAAGACGGTGCAAGGAACAACATTTTATTTTAACTATTACTTTTGTAACTGAAAACTGTGAAAACTGATGTACTTTTCTACGTAATAATGCCGCCTAGTTAGTATTTCAAATTTGACAAAGGCCAGTTTCGTTTGAATGTTATTATATTGTGGTAGGGGTCAATTTAAGAAAAGAAAAGAGTAACAGACATAGCGTAATGAACGGAAACACACTGAATGGACACCTACCTTTTTTACATCGTGCAGACTTATGAATTGAAAAAAAAACTGACTTAGACAATCATCTAGTGTGGAAATATATGTTTTTATTTGTTATTTTCTCTCTAGTTTATGGAGAACTGTCTTTTCAACCCCAATTAATATATAATTGATGAGCCAAACGATATTCACATTATACGTAATGTAAATTTTCAAGAAATGTGTATATCCTGGATTCCGTTCGTAACGGAACCGTAACAACCCGAAATGACCTCACCATCAGCCCTTATCGTTAAAGAATATCCTTGCCACATTATCTTCATTATAAGATTATGTTTTCTCAACATTGTATAGTGTTATATACTATGTTAATGTACTGTTTTGTTATATACCTTGCTAAAATATCTATACTAAAATTGATTTAAGTGTACATGGAAATTTAATTCCCCGCGTAAATAAATAGAAATTAATGCAACCATATAAAATGCACGTTGTTTATATTGATTTTTTAAGAATATAAACATTGAATTTAATGCAGCTAAATCAATATACTATTTAATGAAATACGTTAAGATTAATTATTAACAACTGAAATTTCTTTAATTATATTCAAAATTTTCAGGTAAATAAATGAATCAAAATCAATATAAAAATTGAACAATACGTTTGAAAGTGTAAGTTAAAGTACGAAATTATTAAATTGGATGCGAGTGACTTGTGACTTATATCATGGAACAACATTCGATTAAATAATCACCAAATTATTTATTGCCATTATTTATGAAGTTTTATGAGATAACAACTATTATTGCAAAACAATTAATTTTCAAAGATGAAGGTATTTTTGCCCATTACAAATACGAAGGCGTTCGATGAGTAGTGAAGTAAGGCGTCAATATTCAATTGATATCAACGTAAATAAGTGTATGTCGAGAATTAATAATCGGTCAAAAAGCTCGTAAACCCATTTGCAAAATTTCCTAACTTTTCTGCCGTTTATAGACAGCTCATTATAAGTAATTGCTCTTCCACGTTTTTCTTTAGCAACATTTTTTTATCCATCTTGTGGATTGATCTTGAATGTGGTTTTAAAAAGTGAGTCATAGTTTTACTTTTGAAACAATAACGGGTATTTAATTTTGTTTAATATGTTCCAAAACAATTACCTTTGAATAGACACTAACAAATGTCACTATCCAATGCATAGTGAAAGACGTATCATATATCATATTATATTATAATATAATATGATAAAACTACGATTAGAATTCGTCTAAAATTGTTCTACAATGAACAATAATTTTGTGATTTATTACAACGCCTGTTATACTTTTGTTATCAGATAAGGATTTTCCTACAAACAACAAAATATTATTAAAAATATACAAATTATTTCAAATTTTCCACAAAATCATACAAACTATACATTTTTAATTATATAAGTATTTGAGTACTCAGTTTCCGCGCATCCTATTCAATCATTGGAATTCAATCATTCAATCAATCATTCAAACATTGGAAAAAATATTTCTGTAAAAAATTCAAACGGTAATTTCATACATTAATGCAATTAGGATGATTAGTAATAACGCACACATTAACAATTTATATAGATATAGTATATATAATATACGTGATATACTCTTGTTGTTCGTCAAAATATTTAATTAACAGTGGAAAAATAACGAAAAATTTTTTAATTTCATAGTTATTTATTGTTATTGCATTTTTACTTTCATCAAGGATATCAGTAAATATTTTAGTATTATTTAGGCTGTCTTTGAAAAATCATTTAATGTATTTTATTTTTGTTGTTAAAGAATTTGCCCATGTCTTGCCAATGTCTATTCCTACAAATGTGTTTGCATGCTTAAGAAGTATTTCTAGTAAATGAAGGAATCGCTATTGAGTAAGAAACGTTTGCCGTCCTGGACGTCTGGTAAATGTGAAATATTGAAATTGATAGTTATTGAAAGAAAAAAATATAAAGTCTAGTAAAGGAATATTTTTAGTTTATAAAAAAACACGATTTTCTTATTGTTAAATAATAAACATAATGTTAAATTGCAATATATCTCATGCTAATACTTTAGCAATTTTCAAAAAGCAGATTCCTTTTAAAATAACAAATCATTTCGAGGCTCAACGATTTCTCTGCACTGAGAAAAATGTTACAATCAAATTTGCTAGAATTATAGTAAAATCTACTATAAAACATAGTAAAACTGATGAATACTCTGACTGTAGCAAAAATTGCTATTTTACGTAGTAAACTTTAAAAGTAGTAATCGTTACTATGTTATTTTTACATAGCATTGGCATACATAGCCATTTTTACTGTTTGGTGCAGTAAACATTACTGTAGACAAGAAATAGATTTTATATCTAGGCCTAGTAAAGTTTTCTCAAAAATTAAATACATTTTGGCAACAAGATGTAGCAAAATCTATTATGCACATAATATATTTTATTGCTTCGGGTCAAGCTGAAACGATCTTTTTGAACAAAATTCCTAACTTCAATATGCTTTATCGGAATTGTTGGAGTTCTTCTAAAGTGTATGTGAATTTTCGTATTAATATTACTGTATTAATTTAGAGGGTACATCTTAATTATATTGTTGAGTTCGCAATTGAACGTAACCTTGCCAAATAACGTATTTCGCATGTAATTTACTTGATCGCTCACATTTTTAGATGACAAGCTTTTGATTAAAATTTTCTTATATAGTAATAGAAGATATGTTTAGCCACTTGTGAGAATGGGAACGCCATCTTCTAACATTGTATTGTTTTTACGGAGAAAGTCGATGCATGATGGCAGCCGGTGCAAAGTACAAATTTATGTATTTGAAAACAATTTTATTTGTATGATAGTGTCGTGTAAATCATCTTCTTTTACCTTATCCCATTTATAATCATTCCAATTATAAATTTTGAGAACATCTAAAAACTCATCGTAATAAACATCATTGGATTCGTTGATGACTAAAATACGTTTCGAATTGTTAAAAAAATAACGTGTACGATTTGGATATAGGTTCATCGGAAGAATATTTGATAGGAATACAATTTTTACATATAGTTTGATCATAAAATTGAATACTATTCGTACTTGTGATAGTGGAAAATTATGCAATCACATCATGCAAATCTCGTTAATTCGGTAAGTCTCTTACAAGCATAGTTTTATGTTTTGAGAACTGAAAAATAAACTGATTTTTATTCTTTAAGAAACACGCTTTTCTCGCTAAAATGTTTTTTACTTTCGAAACGAAAAACGCATAATCTCCGGAAAGGGCCATTTGGCCTTTGTGCTGCATACAATGGGGATAATGAATAAAGTAGCGTTTCGGTTTAAATTGCCGGGAAAATGAGTCGTTAATGAAACTAAATATTCATAAATTACAATTTCTAAACGTTGGTAAGTTGTAAGGTTAATTTGTATACTCGAAACTATAAGTATAATACATTTTAATGATAAATAAATTTGTCAACGTTGGCGTTTATTTAGTACTACAATTCCCATGCTCATACTGAGATTAACGACTAAACGAAATATTTCAGTAGACGAAACAACAAGTATCCTTTTCAACGCCTTTTCAAGCAATCCAGGCGGTTAATTGATATTACGAGCTAACCCGTAATCAAATCCTCAAATTCTTGCATTTAAGATTCCTAGTGTAAGTAACTTTTTTCATAGATACAATAGTTTCATGAGAATGCTACATTATATCGACGAATACCTTCCAAAATATCGCGAATAACTTCGACACGTACATTTTTTAACTTATGAAAATTATCTACATCACGTAAAATACATCTTTCCTTAATATCACTCATTTTTTTACTTTCTTTTGCTACAAGAGTTTCATAATTATCAACAGTCCGTAATGTACATTGTTTTTCAAGGGCAATGTTCTCCATTTCAGATTTGTGGTGCATTGTGTGATCCGAGATTATCGCCAGTAAATAACATTAATTCAAAGTATGCTTGGTGCCACGTGGCAATTCGATATCAATTCTTTCTCGACCAAGAAAATGTAATTTTTCAACCGCTCGAGTAAATATAACTGGATTTTTTAAAATCTATCACTATTATTCTTATCACAAGGCATTGCTTTCACATCTTGATGTTGTTTATTATCACCAGATATAGTTAAAACTATGTTTTCACTTTGATCATAGCCAGTAATAGTTTGAACATTACCCGTTTGATCGTCGCCAACGTCATTTCAGTATTTTTTTCAGTGTCTACGAAAAGTTCGTTATGAATTTTATTTACGTGTTTTTGAAACAATGGGAAAGAAGAATATATTCTGTTAGAGTGTGGACAAAGCATTGAAATTGACTAAAATTGTAATATTTTCCTACGTGATGTAATTTCGATTCTCTACGTTTTTCAAGAGATATTTTAGCAAGTCCTTTATTTTCTACTAGTTTTCATTTTCCGCTTCTTTTTGCCTTTGCTATATCGCACAATAAATAAAGTAATAAAAAAATCGAGTTGATCTGTAAATATCAGCATTTTTATGAAAATATACACAGCCAATCAAATTTGTAAAACATATTGAAAACGTTACACAAAAATTGTCTGTTACATAGTCAAGTAGTTACTTTACAGATCAAATTATGACGAATTCAAAACAATAAAACATGTGGTAATCACTAGTAGATAGAAGAATTTCAGAATTAAGTTTAGAATTTTATCATTTATCTTTCGTATCTCCAATTCGAAATTTGTCCAATATTTCTGTTTTTTGGGAAATAAGAAACAAAAATAAATGGTTGTTTCTTAAAAGAAAACTAACATTGGTGTAATCTATTTACCAATAAAAATATAAAAATAAGAATTAATCGAAATCGAATTAACCAACCTGAATCCAATTGAATATTATCAAAGACATCGATATTTTCAATATTGAAATTCTCAGAAGTTTTAATTTCCAACCAAGAATAAACATAACTTATGTTAATACATAAATATTTCAATAAATTGTCACTATAACTTTTTACACTATACTTCATCATCTTTTTCATTTACCGTTAACACTCGTATTATTAGAAATATGTACGCGACTGCAGAATGTATGAAAAGAATGCTTCCATGATACGATTAGAGCATCTATTCGTACGTATTAAAATACGTCATGCATACACGTGAAAATGTGGTTAGCGAATAATAATTTGTTTGTAATAAAAAAAAAGGATTGTCACCATCACCAATATCAATCAAAACTCAGCTATCGCACTGTCATTTGTTTAATTTATATACTTACGCTCGATTGGTTGTTAATAGCAAAGATTATTCAAATTATTATAATATCCACTGTGATTGTCTTAAAATTTACTTAATTATGCAAGTAACATTATTTTAGTATTTTGTAATTTTTATAACTAAACTTGTTATTATGAACCATAGAAATTATTATTACTAGTACAATAAATAATCTTCAGTATAACATATACTAGTATAATCTTCAAAATAGATTTTTTTAAAATGATTATCAGCTTAATAATTATTGTTGCGAATCTTTCAAATGATACTTTAGACTCGAGTATGTCCCAGTCTTACTTTGTTTTATAGTAAATTTTACTACAATTGTAGCAAATTTTATTGTAACGTTTCTCTCAGTGTAGCTTTAGTAGAAAAGTTATAGCGGGTTAAGTAAAAGATCTTCTTATCGGTATTGTTTCAATTTTGTAAATGCTATTTATTCTTTGTGAAGTTGGCAAACATTTCTCATTAGTAGAACATGCATAATTTAGTATAAAAAACGGTATTAAGTTATAAACTTTAAATTATTAATAAACAATTGAAAGTCACTTCCCACGACTATACACCCTCAAAATTCAGATTCAGGAGGTACAAATACACCTTAAAATGTTATTTTAGAGAGCATCAATCGGTCATATAGATATCTATAGCAATAGATGTTTCGCTTACAAAAATGTTGACAATCTTCTTGATTATTATTATTTTTTATACAATATTAAAATTATTAATATTTATTCTGTCGTATTAATCTCGACATTAATCATGTCTTTATACTGACAAAATGAAACTTTCTATAACCTTAACAGCATTGCTTTGATTCTTGTTTTGAAAGTCTTGAGATTCATGAAATGTTTTATTTCTATTTTCTGCAATCAACAATTTGTGATTTTTTTACTACAGAAATCAAATCGTAACTGTTCTTGACTTCTATTTCACACCTTGCTTTTGTATTTCTAATTTTGCAACTAAAGCTTCTTTAGATAATTTGTCGTTGCTGCCTTTTTTTAAATTTCTTTCGAACATACACAGCTGTATAATTAACTTGTCAAATGTTTGTTTGTATCTTTAGCCCAACTGGATCTAAACGTTTCAAACTCAACAGGTAAAATATTTAACGTCTAACACACTAGTGTCAAGTCCGGTAACCTGTTATCTTTTCGAGCTATAAGACCACTATTGAGTTCACTCCACGGACTTCTCAACTTAGTTATGTGTGTAGAAATGTCTTTCGCGGATGTCCAACTGAAAGAGAAAAATGCATCACATGTTGGAAAGAGTTAATCTTTAGACGTCGCTTCAAACTGCTGTTTGGGTGCTTTCCATGTTTCAGAAACTGTCCGTTTATCTATAATTTTCTGAAAAACGGCATCCGTAATTGAGCTTAAAATCATAAACTTTACTAAACTGTTTGCCTTATGATACACATCAGATTTCTTATGCTCTTATCTCATTTGCATCCCTTGCTAAAACGAGAACATTCAAATCAAAAGAAATCAATTCAACTTTAATGCAATTTAATCGATTTTTAAAGATTGGATCCAATCATAGAATTACAGTATTGAAAATTAAATCCAATCTAATCACATCAAATCTCAATGTGATTTCATGAAAAAATTAGTATTAAGTTAAATTGAATCTTTTCGACTTGTTTTTTACGGATTTTAAACTTGCGTTTTTCAATATAATTTAATAACTTTCAATTCACTTTAAGGCTATCAACTCATTAACTTAATATCAACTATAAAGACAAAAAACGTAACAAACAAAAATAGCGAAGAGTTCATAAAGGTACTTCGCATAATACTTTTTTACAGGCACATCTCATCTCATAAATGGTTTGTCATAAAAAAAAGATAATAACCTGAAAGAATTTGTTTTACAATAATAACTTAAGGAAATTTGATTATTAGTCATATACTTCACACGAATAGTTAAGATTTTTTCACTTGATGAATTTCTTCAATATGACGTATCTTTCTTGACAAATAACTGCTAAGCAGACGCATAACATATTTTCAATGTATCGTCTTATGTGATTTTGTACTATTTGTATCTTTAAAAATGCTAATGTATTCGTATTGCACACAAGTTATCAAATTATAATCGTTGAAACTAAAGATCATTGCGCGCTATTTTTATTATGCTTCAAATTGATAAACTGTGGTGGATAAAATCACTTATTTTCGCTCTTATAGGTTACATACATAGATGCATACATTGTTATTGTTAACTAATACTAATTTTATGTTTTTACTGACTATTATTTTACATGGAAAAAAATATAAAACTTGCCCGAAGAATAACGCATCTTGCATTGAATAACATTTTATTTGTCTAATGCATATTCAATTATAAAGCAAAACTTTTGTCAATTATTACAGTGTTTTTCAAAAAATGATCATTTTCAACCTGGAATTTCAATGAAAACTATAGATAGTATAAGAAGATGGATTGTAGACTGAAAAAGTAGAGGAAAACATTACTTTTGTGACGAAACTTTTGGTCTTTGGCCAAAGCCCGTCTGTAGTGTCGTCGATCCAAAGGCGCTGCTGTGTGAAACAGTGACTGGGAAATGCCCACCGGTGAATAGGTGCGACAGGGAAAGAGGTGTATACTGGATGAAATTTAAATTACGACGCGCAAAATTCAAAATTGAATTTCATTCACGATTTTTTCTCGACAGTTGTATGGTTCATGCTTGAAGTTGGAATTATCGTGATGATGCAATCGAATAATTTTACTAATATAAGTCATTATATTGTGTATATTTTTTTTTTGAGATCAGAGCTCTTGATGTTAAGCATATGATTTTAACAGAATAAGTGGGTTTCTAGGAGTATTAAGAGAAAATAATATTTCAGTAAGTTGATACAGTTCCTGACGAGAGGGGAAGGTGAGCGTTTATCGAGGAGATCGAAAGTCCGATGAGGGAAAACAGGGTCGTCGCAAGAGAATCAGAAACTAGTGACTGGAGTTCCAAATTTTACCTCATATATAAGTGTATTATTTAACAATTTCACATACACACACTAATAAATTATTGTTTACAGCCGAAATAATATTATTTGCGGTTTCTGAACAATAAAAATCGAATAATTTTCAAATAATTAAAAAACTTTGATCAACATTTTGTGCACACGAAAACATTGTTCCTTTCTATAAAGGGCTATAGGAAAAAGTTTGTTTGATAGAAGAAATTTAATAGTAAGTAGATTTATCGATACCAATAAATGCAAAAGTTGATACCAAATATGTAATGTAATGTCAAACATTGTAAGTTTATGTAATAAAGAGCTTTTATACAATTAATTGAATTACATACAATTGCAAAAATATGTATCATAATCAAAATGACGACCTTAAAACCTTAGTTAGCTTATTGTCATGCTGCCGTGAAATTTGTTAAAGCTCCTTATTCGTTATGGGTGAGATCTAAATGTCGTTAAAATTAAATCATCGTGCCGTGCAAAACCCAAGTTTAGTTTTTTATCAATTTTTAATCAATTGCCTGCTTTAAATATCTATCGGTGTGCTACAAGACATGCAGTAGCTAATTAGTTTTTCAATTGAAAAACAATACATGTATAACAAAAATTAATTGCTTGTGGAAAGGCATTCTCTGCTCGTCAATGCTAAAAATGGCGTCCCATACTCAAGCCTAAAATATAGCTCTCAATTTTTGAGCGATGCAGATTTCCATTTTCAAGAAGAAACAACATCTCTACTTCTGATAGGTAGTTTGTCTTCAGATAAGAACATTTTCGAGTACCTGCCGTATATTGCTGTATATGTTTTGGTAGCAACATTTGCATGCATTAGTATCGAAAAATATACTTACTAATAAATCTCTTTCATCAAATAAATTTTTTTATTGTTTTTTATATAAAAGAACCATCTTCCCGCGTGCTCAGAATGTTGATCAAAGTGTTGTCATTTTCTCAAATTAATGTGACTTTTATCGTTCAAAAATACTCGTTAATATTATTTCGCTTATTAACAATAATTTATTAGTATGTCTATGTGAAATTGTTAAATAATACATTTATTTATCAGGTGAAATTTCGAGTCCCTGTTACTATTTTCGGTTTCCCTTGCGACAGCCCTGTTCCCCTCATCGAACTGTCCCTCTCCTCCATAAGCGCACACCTTCCCTTCACGTTTCAACAACACCAATTTCCGACGCTGTCCACTAGGAACGCTACTGTCGCCTTTGCTTGAATTCAATAAGCAAGCTAATGTTTTCGATTATCAGCTTTTGACTTATCATATTTTCTTGTTAAGTTTAACACATTTTTTGTACTTGTATGTATTCATTACACATCGATGTAAAAAAAATACTTAAAACTGTGCAAATCGTACAATTAACGAGTAACAGCAGGTTATTTGACGAACATTTTAATAATGATATCGACATTTATTGACAGTTTTTTTCTTGAAAAAATTAATAAATTAATTAATATTAATATAGAATAGTCAATAACCTATAAATATGTGTAATAAGAGTTCGATTTTACAGGGCTTCATAATATTTTTACAATAAAAAGCAACAATGTCGAATCATATCAGAGACAAGATATTACCATTCCAATTATACTTACATTGATATTGGTTTATATAATAATTCATTAGTAATAGAACGGTTAAAAAAGGAAAATCATTGGGACGGATTTTGATTTGCATTGACGATCTGATATTATGAGCTGCACAAAGACGCGAGTAGCTTTGGTCGTATGAGTGCACCTATTTTTATGAGAGTTGCCTACCCCTGTGTCTTAAGAGCCTATACGTAAAATTATTGGGTTAATTAGTTACTGAATCAATGTGAGATTTTCAGTGAGTATTCACTATCATTGATACAAATTTTCCTATAAACTGCCTTGAATAAATATAATCTTAGCATCGTAAACAAGGCATAGATATTGTTTGTGCAAAATATGGGCTGTAAATGATTTCGGGTCTGCGAATAAACAGCAACTAAAAGCTCAGATTTATTTTGAGCATTTTCTGTATAAGAGGTTATTGAAGTCATTGCAGGTTATTCAGATCCCTAGTATTACATTTTTAACAAGAATAATTGTATATCAAACGATAAGAAAATTGATAATATATTTTACAAATAATTATTGTTTCGTAAAGTTTCGTCTACTGATTTTATAGATTAACGTAATTCGTTATTGGCCATAAAACGTTAATATAAATGACCGAAATGTCAACGCGTGACCTGTGCCTTATATCGCGCAACCACCGCTGCGCATACCTATTGAAGTACTAAAAGTTGTTTATAATTATTAACGGCACAAGGGCATGTTTCATCAAATGGATAAGAGTTGTTTCGCGAAACGTTATAATAGATTTACATTAAAATTTTGTATTACTTTCAATGATAATGAAATAGAATACCATTTTTGACTAGTAGTATTTGAATGTATTTAAGTAATGGTATAAGACGAGATAAAACAAT
Organism: Chouioia cunea; assembly: GCA_030064505.1. Classification (NCBI taxonomy): domain Eukaryota; kingdom Metazoa; phylum Arthropoda; class Insecta; order Hymenoptera; family Eulophidae; genus Chouioia; species Chouioia cunea. The sequence goes on from JAOPFQ010000002.1 coordinate 22,175,256, forward strand.
TTCTTTCATGCAACTTTGTCGATTTTTCCATGATAATTTTTCAAGTCGTACGATTTTAGTAAAATAAATACATCATTTTTGTAACTTAACGAACTATTTTAACGTGATAAATTTAAATAGGAGTTCAGTGCTGTGATCTGGGAGTGATGAACAAAACAGTATCAAAATTTCGAAGAGTGACAAATACTCGTTCGACGTTGAACGCACATTATTCAAGTACAGCTAGCCAGGCTAGATATTTCGAGATCTTACAAGTTTGTATTCAAGTTACGTGATGGCATGACTTTGATTCCTGTTTTAAGTCTTCTACGTTTAGGATTGTCATAATCGGAAAAATGTTTGTCAGAGCTTGAGCTACTATCATTAGGCCACGCGACCTCCGCGCGCTACACAACTCGCACATTCATTCTCAACACACGTGCATACGCTCGGGACGGCGTTGACGCGATTCCCCGGAATGTTCGCTCATCGGGTGGTGGGGCGCGCCAGGCCTGAGCCATACCGGAGGCAATACCATTCACGATTCACCGCGTCGATGAGACAAGGAAGACTTACTTTGGTTGAGAGTTCCTGGGACCTGTTCTCGACCACGGTCTTGCAGTGACATCATCCTCGATCGTAATCTCTCGATGTTTAACCGGATGTCTCACGGATATCGACGTGGACCACCTCACGAAGTTGTCACCGAGCACGATACCTTCATCAGTCCCCGTCCAAGGGCCAAGTGTCGCAAAAGACAAGGCGCATTAACACGCGTCCAATTGTCGCAACACACATTTTCATGATTTGGTATAAAAGCTAATAAGCGCGAACGCGCTCGTTATAAATTTCACTTACCCGGCAACGCTGTCTTACCGACAGATAGGCATACGAGAGGACTCGGCCGATACGGCCCGTAACCTCGTCACAAGATCTTCTCGCACAGTCGGATTTGTTAAAGTTCAACCGTCCAAATGAACAGATCTTATCGGCCGTCAAAGTGAATTTTCTTATCATAGGATGGTTTTAGCGAAAGATTTTCACTTTGGCTTTAACAAAAATTGTATAATCATTCCATCGACAGAATGTCCTAATCCACTCAAATTATGCAAACACGGACATCGTCGAGAATCTGATTCGTGTTACTGCAGACGTACAGAATAAGTGATTTCCTTAATTGAACAAAAATGATCGATTACGTGCAAGATGCATGAAATATTGCTGTAACAAAAATACTAATAAAGTTTTTGATTACGATGCCAACTATTTACAAAGTACAAATGAAAAAATTAAGCAAATTGATAGGTGGACGGATTGTATTAACGAAAACAATAAAACCAGTTTCAACGAAAGTGAAGACACAATTTTTGATCGATGAAAATTAACGGAGAAAAATAGTACTGGATCGCTTAAATCCATTCCATGATTGTTTTGAAATCAAGGAAGTTCATTCTTCAAATATTGAAATAATCATATAGTTGATAAAAAAATTGATACATCGCGAATAATTTGAAAAACTTACTTGTAAAAAAGTATCGCTGTGTTGTTAAGAGTGTCTAGTGTTCTGTTTATTTTGGTGATTGTCTTTGTTTAATCTCCATTAAAAAGTTTATCACATAATAATTATTTATGATATCACACACGAAATATGTATAATTGAAATGATAAATTGTTAATGCTAAGCCAATATAACAAAATATATGCATATTTTCTTGAAAATTAATATCTAATATACTAAACATTATGCACTTGCAATCTTGCATAGTTCAATGCGTGCAACATCTAACATTTTCTGAAGCTGTTTAAGTTGTTTACTATATCTAGAAACTAAAATTGTACTGTTGCCAATCTACTCGGTTCGTTATACATATATATATCAGATATCCACGTACATGCATTGTTATTAACTGCTTGAAAATTTATACCAATGGAAGACAAGAGTTTTGATTTTATAAATAAGTTGAGTAAAATTAAGTATTATTTAATAAACATAATTATCGATTGCTTAAATTACTACTCTCTTTTGCAGCTTTATTATTTATTTACTAGTATAAATGTTATTTGTTATTTATCCATTAATAGAACTTAGTCAACTCTATATAATTTCAATTTCGAATGATTTAAAATTATTTTTCCATATGCCATTTGATACCAAGTCATTCATACACGATAATCATTTTTTACCCGCAATTATTCGAAATAAAATTTAGACTGAAGTATATTCGTCTATCACGGAGACAGTCGAAATCAGCCCTATTTTTAATTATTAGCCAATTGGATATTTACGAAAATTTGATAACACGGCAATATACATATCCATACATTACATATACTATAAATTGTCTGATGTTTATAACCAGTTGCAATAAAATATAGTTCCATATTGGTCAAGGCCATTGATTATCCCATAATATTTATTCAAACCTGCGCAAATCCAAAAAACCATATTACTGCATTACCAATATCATATCAACTATGTTTCATGAATAAGTATCAAAAGTCAAACGCTGTCACAGGATATAACAAGACCACGGATCAAAGCAAAAAAGAAAAAATCTAGAAGACCGATTAAAGCGAAAAATAAAATTAAATATTTAAGAGAGCCAAGCACAAATTCAAAGTCTTAGGAATAATGTAATCTTAAAAATCCATAAAGGTAACAATTACTTTTTTCCGTCGTTTTTTTAATTGTTGTTTATAACGATGTTCATGAAACCGTTAAATAATCATGTACTTCTTGTATTTTTGGAACTACAAATTACGTTCGGAACGGTATTTTTTGTTTGAAGTTCAAACTCGAAAGAAAAATGCAGAAATTAATCTTAACAAGCATTGGACAGCAATACATATCTTACATCATTAATCCTTCAACGCCAAAAGGACACCTTTGGTGTACACCCTTTTCTACCTTATTTTTCACCATGAAAACATCAAGGAGAAAATTTGCGAGATACCTTCCCCGCCATTTTCAAGATCGCCCTTGCAATGGTGTCATTTGATTTCCATAAAAATTTCACTTTTTATAACTTTTGCAATATAATATTAAAAACTCAACATTTTTAGTCTCATTTTTTTTCATTTTGCATTTTGAACGTCTGATATTATAGTTACTCGACTAAGAATCACACTTATCAAGGCAATGTGTCCTCGTTTGCTGTACTTACGAAACGTCTACTTGGTTTTTTTCTCTCATGGCTTACATTTACAAAACAACGGCCAAAGGAAAATAAAATTCTGACAATTTTCTAAATACTCAAATTTTATGATTGGTGTGTGCTTTTTTACATTCAATATGCAAAACATACAGTTTCCTGGGTTTTCCAGGACGCTGATTACGAATTTAATATTATTTTTGCAAAATGAATCAATTTAAACAATTCGCTTAAAGAGATTATGTAAAAAAAATTGACGCCTTTCATAATTTTTTTCAGAATTATAATCAACAGACACAAATACGTGAAAAATCTGTATAATCGATATCCATTTTTTGAACAATTGTATAAAATCAATAAAAAATTCCCGAATATTCTTCTTTTACAATAAATAACGTTTAAACAAATTTTCAAAATTCTTTGTGTAATTGTAATCCTCGAAGCGAAATACATAAAACACCCATCCGATATTATTAAGAAAACATTGAAAAGAAAATCACGTTGAACAGCGTTCAGTCCTAATCCAGATGATTCCGGTGAATCTGACTGCAGTGATGATGGTGGTGTATCATCTGTTGATAGTGATATATAATCTAACTGTACTGAACGTGATGTATTTACTGAAGAAAATCTGAAAGTAGATTTTAACGAGGTTCATCCGATTCAGCCTTACCTGAAAATTTCAATAAATTAATCTGCAAAGCAAAAAAGATAGAAGATGGACATGAGTACCATTGGATTGATCGAGAAGTTAAATATGATGAAGATTTAAGTAAAAAAATTAAGGTATCACACTTGCCAGTTCTTTAAAAAATTTGTTTGAGATGTTTTTTCTGATACATTTAAGAAATACATCGCTGAGTTAATATCAGAGCAAGGATATCAGTTAACTCCCAATCACTTCGATACGTTCTTAGGAGTGATTGTATTTAATATGTTTAACAAAGTGTTATCGCCACGAGATTACAACGACTTACAAATCCTTTGCTGAGATCTGATATAGTAATATCAGCTATGGTGCCTTGTAAATTCAAAAATGTAAAATCACGTAATATTGTACAAATTAGTGGATGAAAATCCAGATAATAAGGCATGGCGTCTAAGTCAAATTCTAAATATTTTCGATAAAAATAGCAAGTGCGATTTTTTATAAAAAAAATTGGCATTGTAAGGCTCAAATGTTTACTTATTTTACTTCGATATTTACTTCGCAAAGAATACCAAAGAGGATTCTTTACCTAAAATTCATCGAGGCATTCGCGTTGTTATACAAATGCTTCAAGACTCTCTCATAAATACTTCTCCATCATAAGTACCATCTTTACTTTGACAATTTATTTCGCTGTCCTGAGTTACTTCTGTAATAAAAAAAAAAAACAAATTTGCGAGCGACTCGTATAGTTAGGAGAGATAGATTTCAAGAATCTCATTAAATCGATGCAAAACCTACTTCAAATGTAAAACCACACAATAAGGAAAATAAACAAAACGTTACGGTACCCTTTCCAGATACCTTGAAAGTTTGTAATAATTTCATCGGTTTAGTTGACTTGCACGATCATTACTGTAATAAGTCGATGTCAATAGCTCCAGCGAAGAAACGGACATGGGTAATTTTTCTAAAATATTGACGACATTATTATACAAAACCGATGCCACGGTCTTTTGTAAAGATTTCGCCATGGAAATCATTAAATCATATCTGACAAATGTCGATCTCTCTGTAAATAAATACCAAAATTATACACTAACAACGAAAACAAACCAGAAACATTGCTCAAACGAAAAATGTCATGTAAGAACGTACTACTCTTATAAAAAGTGCGATGCGTATTATTGGACAAAGTATTCCAGATAGTTTCAAGGTTAATTAACGTTAGATAGAAAAATCTTTAAATCAAAAAAGAAAAAAAATTGAAAAAAATAAATTTTAAAAAGAAATGTGAACATTTTCGATTTTTTTACATAATTTGTTTGAGCAAATTGGTTTTGCAAAATTGATATCAAATTCGTTATGAGTAACCAGAAAAACTAGAAAATTGTTTTCTGTTCAAAGCGAGAAAACGATCACGACGATACTGAAGCTATAGAAGTCACTAAGCATGCTAAAATTACTAGTTGTCGTGACTTTCTTGTGCGTATAACTCCAGCCAAAAACGAATTCGAATAAAGCGCAACCCCAAAAGGATGATATATTATCTAAAATATTGTTATTAAAAAGTATCCTTTCCTTTATTCAATAAATTGAGCCGAAATTCAATTTCGACAATTTCGAAGTTTTTGTTTATTCAATCAATAAGATATTCGGTATGGCATTTAAACTGCTATATCATTGTTATTCTCATATATATGTATATATAGAGGCTAGTTTTCTCGAAAGGTATAAGAATTCTAATAGACTGTAAGAGTTCGAGTCACGTAATCTATAAGATTGATTTTTTTCATTTCTGTCTTTGCTTATACCATAGTTAAATATTTTACACATTGTAACGTAAGTAGATAAGTTAATTCGCTATAATACGTAAAATACAATCAAAAGTTTGTTTAGACTAAAATATATCGTACTTTAAATCGGACTCGAATGTACGTTCATCGCAATAAAAATAATAGACTTGTGAGTTTTTTTTCGAAAAATTTGTTACGGTTGATGTCAAAGTAAAAATGTATGCATTTCCTTTATTCTTCAATTTTATAATGTTGATTTCAATTACAAGAACTTTATCATTTTGTTAAGTGTGGTTAATATTAATGTAATTATTGTTTCTCGTTAAATACGATTGAAAAAATGGTAAATTCAATAAATTCTGATTTTTAAAATTAATTACGGAGAAATAAAATATTGTGTACGTGAAAGTATACAAAATGATAAATAGAAAATAAAATCGATACTTGGTAATAAACCATTAATAAAACATGAATGTGATCGTTTATCTCGATTTAATATGCAACTACGAAAATTCGATACGATCACGCAAATGTTTGTTAATTGCATTTTAAATTGTACTATTATATACGATTGAGATACGCAACATTTTAACGTATATTAATCGACCTTTACATTAAAAAAGATCAATATATAATTGATATCAGACAGTTTGAATTGAAAATTATGAGATTCAGATTCAGACTGAAAATCAATTGTGATTCATTTTAATACTTTTCAATGTCCTCGTCTCAGCAAGGTTAGAACTGTTGGCTAGATTTTCTAGTTTCTTTACGTTGTTATCTATTGGATCTAACGGTCGTTCATGATAGCCGAGTAAAGCGTGAATCTTCCGCTTCGTAAGTGACTAACTTGCCAGTCAAAGATTCAATACGGTTTGCCAAATCCATTTCAAGTCTAAAATATGTAACAAGTCTATTCGTTTTGACATTTGTAAATAGATTGACGTAGGGTTGTTTAAAACAACAAATGTATCGTTTGTCAAAGTGTAATAATATCAATTGTTTTAAGAACAAATTAACATTCAAAGTATAACTTTAACAGGATGAGCCTAAGCGAACTTGTGTCGGTCGTCGTGAACATTCACGTAAAAAAACTCAAACTAATTAAATTTTTAAGACACTTTTTGTTTGCATCTGTATGTAAATAATAGGCAACTATCAATTCTACGAATATAATATTAGGCATCTTCTTTCTGTTCTTCGTATACCGTTATTGAAAGAAAAAACTTTTCCACGTATTACAGTCGCGACAAGTAACGATTACCTTATGAAGCAAGTAACGATTCTATTATTAAACAAATTATTTCAGTTTTTCAATTTTGTTTAGAAAATAGTTGATGACTAAAATAGCTGTTTTCTGAATTGTTAGTTTCAAAAGATTAAATATACATATTGTAAGAGAGAAGTTACGATGTATCGGCAGGTGAGGATTTTCCTCTTCCAATTTTCTCCCATCTATACCACATTTATTAGGGCGACTCTGTGCGTGCGTGCGTACGTGTGTGTGTGTGTGTGTGTATTTAGTGAAAATATTTTTCAATCGAGGTTCTGTCTTCGTATGCTATTTTGTACGTTACATTTTGTAATTAATCGAAACATTTTGGATTAGATATTCAAATAACAAGACCATAGTTTATGAAATGTAGGCAAACATACCTACATATATCTGTTACTGAATCAGAAAAGATCACGACGTTAATCTTCTTAGAGTAAGTCCGTTTTTAAAACGACCAAAAAAAGGAATAAATATGAAAAGTAAGCACGTTCAATTTTGACGCAATCACTTTAATTAATTGGATTTTTGTGAATTTAACATTTCATTTGTTGTATTCCAATTAGTTGTAAAAATATAGTTAGTAATAAGAAACAAGATATCAAAATAGGACTATCCACGTTAAGAATACATATTGTTAAGCTTTTTTAATATATTGACTTAATAATTATGATCGTACCAATATCGGTCATTGGTGTATATATAACAATTAAATAACTAAAATCAGGCCTTTTTGGAAAAGTCACATCAAATGCGCTTTCCGTGGGCCAACTGTTTTACCACCGGGGGTAGTTGCCATTTAACATATGCTCTTGTTCCAAGAAACGGCCGGTATCTTACCAGATGAAAGAAAGCACACCCGTTATAATTCTGGGACGCTCAACAGATGACAGAACATTTAACGGAAAAAGGAAAAAGGGATTACAATCAAATGAAATGGCAAGTACAAAGTACTCGACAAACGTTTCTACCAATAAAAACAACACCGTATTAAATTATAATCACCAAACACTGTATATTCAAACATTCAATAACGAGTATCAATTATTCAACCGCATAAGAACAGATGATGTCAATGTAAGTAGGTATCAGTACCATTTGTTTTTCCTACAAAGACAATTATAACTCGGTGTCATACGAGAAGACCAATAGCATTTTTTACAATTAACCAATCGTAAATAAATTATTTGTCGGCAATATCGATTTCTTGTCACTTTTACGGTGGTTAATTGACTTCAACTGAAAACTTGTAAAGTTTCTGTACGTTCTCGATGACCAATGTTGCAAGCTCCAGTGTACAAACATTCCCCACAGGACAGAGTGCAATAGAACGCCCGTTAGGGCTGAAGTCGAACCCAGGCACTTTTTTTTTACGAAGCTTCATACCAAAAGATGAGAAGTTCTTTTATTGGTCGGTGACGAATAATAAAGTTATGCATCCTTTGACATTTTCTCACGTTTGAAACCTTCAGCATGTTTTCTCACCGTGTTTGATAAAGTTTGCTCGGCGTTTTATCGATGTAGAAATGTGTTGTATGGCTCTCGTGTAATTGCCCTATGCTTTTGAGTTACTTAACTTGAAATTCCTGGCTCCAGATTTATTTACCTGTGCAACGAAATTTTACGAAAAAAATCATACAAGGTACACGTGCATGCACCTTCGCCATTCAATACCCATCAAAAGCCACTTCTGAGTATACGTAGAGTCAATTGTTTGTAACGTACACTTGCGCGTAATTTTCGCTCTTTTACGCCTTTCATGAAGCTAGATGCCGCGATTCAATACTCATAGCGGATGCCGTGGTAAAAATAATAAAAGTAAGCGTAACGTACTAGGACACATTCAGTGAGTGAAAACGCACAAATGTCATACTCGTTTCCCTGACTTGTTAATTATTTTCTGTGGAAACCCGCTTCGTTCGGACTCTCTTAAAAATTGTTATTTTTTTCGAAAAAATGAATTGTTCTAAGAGATGAAAACAACGGTAAGAAGAAAAACGTGAATGGTGGAGCTCTATAGGGATTGGTCCAATAAAGATAAATATATCATCCCGATCAAACTGATTGCATACTTTAAGCCAGCCGCGTTTGAACTTGGGAATACAGTTTTTCCGGCTCCCCTCTATTATCGCATAAAATTATTTGAATTTCAGCCCCTCGATTTATTTTTAACGACCTACTGGGTTGCAGGGTATTACGTGTAAAAAGTCTAGCCAAGTCTATAAAAGTAGTAAGTTGTAAAAATGTATATAAGTATATGGTACATATATACACACATCCATACATAATGTATATAGTACCAAATATGTGAAAACGTGCGTTATTCTCAGAACTTTTAACCTCCCGATTAATTGCCTGCCTATTTACGAACCTCAAAAGAAGAACATCGAATTTTTCGTTCCAAGTTTTATGTTTTCAAACCAATCACCAACGTACCAATCTAAAAGCATTCTATTCGGTCGTCTTTCCGCAAATCGCAAAATCAATCCATCGACATCGGAGTAAATAAAACAAATGTCAACGGGATTCTGTTTGGACGCGATTCTTGATCACGATTCGATTTTCGTCCAAGGTGGTTGAGTAGAATCGCTCAGGACTGCTTTTGCGCAAACTACGTATCGTGTATGAAAATAAACGTGCGTGATAATTTTATCAACTACCATCTTTGCGTCACTCCAGATTCTGTCGATTAATTAACTGCGATCGAAAAATCTTATACTTTTCTTATACGTAATATTATACGATTATTACACAATTCGTTTTGGACGAAAAAGATGGGCGCAATAATCGCTCGCGTAAATAAATTTGTTTTGAGGTTTAAAAATACTCAATTAGTTTATACATACAGACGGTTGGATAGTTGGTCTAATACACCGAGAGACATGTATAGGGCAAATTACTACTAAACATCGAAATGCGGGGATATGCTTGATTTGAACAAGTTTCGATATAATTATATTTACTGTTATAGTTAACGCGATAATTTTTACATAATTGATTAACAAAACATATTTACCTGTATATTCGTACAAATTGATAGACTGTATAATGAAAATACACAACGTAATAATTGCCTAGAATATTGATAATTGACGATAGAAAATATATTATCGCGTAAAAAATGTTATTATAGCGTAAATATATTTTGCCAATACAGTCAAAGTTAGAATTACTACGATTATAGCACAATTTTTTCGGTTTCTAACAACGCGAAACGGTAAAAAGGCAACGTAATGTGGTTTTATTTACTGCCAAGAAAACGTAGAGTGCGTACGTGACGCCATTACAATGTTGCGATAGGTTAGTGAATTAATCGTTGAACCGGATGACACAAAAAGTTAACAAAATCGTTGGTAGATTATGACAAGTACAATCATTTAATAAATAGTTTTAACGTAGTTAGCGTTAAGTCAGTTTCCTTTTGTGATAAGGTGATAAAAAAGAATAATACTTTTATTAGAGCTTCCTCTTTAGGACTTGTTTTGCGTACAGTTCGCGAAATGTCCGTTGAAGATTCCAATTGAAAGGTTGTCATTTTTATGCATATTTCAATGCTTGCAGGGTTTTTGAGCGAGGATACTTTCTTCTGGGTCAAAATTTAAGAAGAGGCCATTCACGGCTATTAATAAATATGGTACTTTTAGCTAAAGAATATAACAATATTAACGAAAATCGGATCTAAAATACAGGTTTATTGAGTATTAGATGTGTTTTTTCCACTCCCTATTAAAATATTTTTTTAATTACGTTTTACGTTGTCAGGATATCGATTCAAATTTTAACGTACAATCATTGCAGTTGACTAATACTCCGTTTGAACGTAGGTGGTATCTTCCAACTCGTCAGTCTGCAAAAGTATGGTTGCACAGTATGTACATAAGTAAAGTTGTCCAACTCGCATACATGTTAAATATATGAGCGCAAAGCGACCTGTGAATGTTAGGTTAGGTATCGATAAACAGCAATAATAAATCGTATAGTGAGCGAAGCGTACAACAATTGTACCTACCTTTACGTCGTTAAAAGCTTTAGAAGTTGGCGTTGTCAATCATTGGAACTGACCATGTGATAAAGAATTGGAATATTTTTCATTAGAGTTCTGAATCAGTAAAAATGATTGTATCGATAATATGATTTTTACTGTAAAAAAGACCTCTTTTACTAATATACCATAGTAATTTTTACGGCAATTTTTGCGGCAATTTTTACGGCAATTTTTACGGCAATTTTTACGGCAATTTTTACTACAACGTTATACGTCAATTTCTTTCGGTGTAACAATAGCTATTATTTTTAATACGTCCGCATGAGATTTTGTACGAAATGTTCAGCAAAATAAACCGAATGAATCATGCAAATCAGTGTCTACTGCTTTGGCGAGTTGATTACTGAAGAGTAAATTGAATCTTTTTTTTGATTCCACTATGCACAGTTACGGCACAGTTATATCGAATAAATCGATTGATTTGATTGATATAATTTGTTAGAAATTAGTTGTAAAACGTTTCAAAGACTGGATCACGTTCTTATTTCGAATAGTTTATTGCAAGACAATTAAAGAATTCTTAAATGTGAAAGCGTGTGACGTAAGATCTTAAACGAGTCATAATTCGCGAGAATCAAAGGAAGATGCACGAGTCGTCGACGATATATTTTTACTTGTTTCCCTTGTTTTTTATCGATGTACGTATTGTTGCATTTCTTAACACACACAAATATTGTTATACATACATACTTGTGTTTGAGGTATTCGCTATCGTTCTGACTCTGATTGTAAGTTAGGACTATAAGTTTCTTTATTTGATCGCTAAGTGATCATTTTGTTGCTCAATCAAGCCAGTGATTTTTGGATTGTCGTTCATACGTGTTTGTTACACAGCGCACGTATAACGTTTGGAAGCGATAAATGTACAATTTTCCTTGAAAATAGGGAAATGCGTCATGGCTTTGAAAGAAAGAAAGTTTGAACGAAAAATGGCTTTACAATTGGAACCCGCTCACCCAATCCCTATAAATCGCGCCACATAGAATATCGAAATTTCCAATGTGTATATACAGTTTGAAAATGATTATTCAAATAGAAATGAATTTCAGAGAGCAATGGAGATGCATACATCAAATCCATAATAGACCCACGCGCACGCATACGCAACGTAACAGACACACGCGAGTAGGTACGCGAATGAAATATACGTGAGAATGAACAAGGCATTTATTCAACTAATTATGATCACGCAGTTTAATTGGCATTTGTGTAAATGATGTTGTTAACGAGTATTATGGTTAAAGTAGCGATACTGATCTCCGTAAGCCGACAATTACTTGCGTACTTTAACTTGACAAATCATTTTGCAAGTTTTCGAAAATGACTCGCTTTGAGAACTATTCCCACTGCGTTGCTACTGTTAATCAAAATTACCGTACAAATGTAAACACATGTAGACCATTCAGCTGAAAGTACGGTCACACAATTAAAAAACAAGGCAGTGTTGAAAGAAACAAAAGTAAAAGTAAGACAAAAGTACAGGTAAACGATTGGATTCAATAACGAAGAGCTTTGTCGATGAAATTTGCCACAACAATAACGAAAGTATAAGGCAAAAGCAAATAGAAATAATTGAAAATGCAGATGAACAAATTGGAAATGGCATGCTCATGGATTGGTGGAGGAATCAGAGTAGATATTAACATGCTGTCGAGGGCTATTGGAACAAGGTGCGCGACAAAGTAAAATATTTGCATTTGATTAATAAACGAGACCTGACTATAGATATACGAGGTTGAATACTATACGGCAGCACACAGAGTGCATGCGTGCAAGCAGGCAGGCAGCAGAGCAGAGAGCAGAGCGCGGACTATGGACTGCAGAATAAGCGCGAGTGAGCGTGCGCAGGAGGGGAGTCGTATATGGATTGGACCGCGTGCAGTGATTGGTCGGCGCGTGGGAGTCGGGAGAGCCGCCTGCCGGCCGTTACGCTGGCAAAGACGACCGAAGAAAGCCGAAGCGAGGCGAGCGACGAGCCGGCGTCCGCAGTCAGCGGCGAGCCACACGACCCAACGCAGCGCAGAACGGACGACTCTGGCAGCTGCTGCTCGACGTGCACCCGCGCACCCGCGCACCCGATACTCGCTTACTTGTTGTTTGTCAGTCGTTGGACATCGGATCGCGTAACCGGTGTGACTCCGCCGTGCTCTCGTCGGAGCGCGATTGTCGCCGTCGCTTCGGCCAGCGGGATGGTCGGGCGCCGGCTCAGCCATGCCGTGTCCGTCGGCCAGGCCCAAGCTGCGCCGGCCGTGGCTCGTAGGCCTCAGCGCCAGAATCCAAACGCCCGAGCAAGTCGGACGAACCGGACGAGCCATAGGCAGCCGACGGTCCTCGTTCGCCGCGCGACCCGCTGATGAGAGGCAGCAAGCCGCGAGCGCGACCTATTTCGCGCAGTTGGTTATTCAGTGCAGTTCTTTTGTTGTGTGACCGAGTGCTCATTCGCCGCGAGTGCCAGCCCTTCTCGAGCTACTCTCTCACAGTAGTTCGACACTTTGACTGAAATAAGCATAAGAAGAGAGTGAGAGATTAAGTTGAAGCTAAAGAGTCTCGTTGAAAGATAGAGGTAGGAGAGAGAGAGAGAGAGAGAGAGTGTGTGAGAAGGAAAGAAAGAAAAAAGGAAAGAGGGAGAGATAGCCGCCTAAAAGATGCCACACGTCAGCAGTAGCGCCGGCGGAGACGATCTTGGCAGCGAGGACGAGGTCAAGGTCTTCAAGGATGAGGGCGAGGACGAGAAGAGGTCTTCGGAGAACCTCACCGAGGAGAAGAGCTCCCTCATCGATCTCACCGAGTCGGAGGTGCCTTTTTGTCCCTTCCAAAATCCCGTCAGTTTTTATTCATTTCCCGTGCACCCAATTGCCCGACTTGTCGAAATATGTTTTCTCGTTGTTCATTCTTTTATTGGTTATTATTAATCGGTCGAGTCACTCAAAAAAAAAATCAAATGCTAAATCAACAAATGCTTCTGTGCCTTTGTTATCGGGCTCCTATTGCCGACCAAAGTCGTCTGTTATTGTCGGTCTGTTGTGTGCTCGGGCCTCGTCTATAAATTTCGTGCAAGTGATACGACGTGTGCATGTGTGTTACAGGAAAAGGTATCCCTCACCAGTGGAAGCTATTCGGCCGGTAAAACGTCGGCTAGATCCGACCTCAGCCCAGTTTACGGTGAGTAGTTTCGATTATCTTATTACCTGCGCGTATACGTACGTCGATGATAAATACGCATATTTGACGAACAAGTTGGTGAAATTGATTTACACGATCTCAATGGGAACGCCACGTAAAAATTGCTGCGAATGCTGCATACACAGCGCGCGAGTTGGGGAAAACCGTGGCGTACCGGTCGAAGACGATATCGTTATAGCTCACTTTCACATTCATTTCGATATCGTTATAGACTCGATACGTTACAGTCGATATCACACGACGATAATGCACGAATAATCATCAACTAGCCTGGATTGTTCCTCGGAGATGACTTATTTATTTGAAACGCTGTTGTTACAACGTAAGAAAAAGTGGGCGAGCCGTCAGTGACATGTAATAGCAGCTTCGAGATGCAACACAATAGGAATAATGCGCGTGTGTGCGTGCGTCCCAGCAAATATATACCTACGCAACTCGTTTCGAGCGACGGCTCACTGCTGGGACGGGCAGGTGCGGATACGCGTGCGAAGCCAAGCTTGCCTATATGCGCCATTAGAAAACTAATAGAAATCCAAAGTCGAGCAACGAGCACTCTGAAACGCTATGAACGTGACTAGTTTTGAAAAAACACACGCTTTGAGATATTCAGCCGTGAGATAGACATTCGTCGTGTTGGTTGGCAAAGTGCGAAACCGTCGTTTTTACAATTACAAAATAACGTGCTCGTTATTTATTCGGTGCTCTCTTTTCCTCTCTCTCTCTCTCTCTCTCTCTCTATCTATCGATTTCATTATCCAGTGCAAGTCCATTCGGACGTACTGTCCAAATCAAATTGAACTCTCACAACAGCAAAAATGAGTCAGCCAATATTCTCATTGTTCGAAATTTGCTGCTTATAGATGACTGTTATATCGACTACTGCTCTTCGAAGGCTATTTCATACGTATAAACTATTTTGACAAATAATACAACCATGCAATGCATTCTGTTTTAAACAGATGTCCTACGATGAAATTGTAACAAGGAGTTGATGTGAGCACGAGCACATATTTGACGAAAATTCCTCGTACTGTCGGACATTATATTAGAGCTGACATTATTTTTAGGACAGCGCGTGTAGCTGCAGGCGGATATTCTTAATCTATACGTTATCAAGAGCAATAAATTGTGCTCAACTGAATAATGATTACAGGACGATCTTAACTTGCATTTTTAACAATAAAAGTGGATAAATATGTATATAGTTGTAAAAAGTTGATCGCGCGATGTGACCGTAAACAAAGCCTCGGGCGAAAAGAGGGAGGGGGTATTATTCGCATCCGTTCAATCTCACAATCACAATCACAATGTCGACGCTATTTCGCGATGAAAATCGGGATAATAGACGCCGCCATTGCAGTTATCGTTAGTTAGTTTTCTCACATTTGTAATTTCTTCACGTCTCAAGATGCTTCCACATTTTCTCAAACGGTGTTATCGTGTAAAAACAGATTATTCAACCGTTTTTATTATGTTAACGATAGTTTTAATAAAACGTTGTAAGCCGATAATTTGATTGGTTCGAATTGACCCCGTGGCTGGTTGTCGCCGGAAACGAACTTTTTTGAAAGGAAAACTTTGAGGCAAGTAACTTGATCCGTTTTGACTTACGGGTATAGTTTGAATTTCTGTTATAAACTGACTTCGCTAATTAATTTGTTTAATACGTCTGTAAATTTAGTAACGACTGTAAAATATTATCCGCGGTGTGATAAAAGTTGGGAAAAGAGCGCGTACTTGTGAAATTGGCATCGTCGCTTTTATTCACATTTAGCATTGACATGACCCTTTTATTATCTTCAACATTATACTTGATGTGGCTGCTCTTAAAGTTGATTGGTCAATACGTCAGCATTCGATCATCACTTTATACAATTAAATAATTGTCCAAGCAAGCTGTCCTTAAATACTACCCTTCGGTAGAATGTACGCGAACAGATAACAGGACAATAGATACGTGCTTAAATTAGCTGTAATGTTCGATGTGATATAAGGCGAAATAATAGATTGAATAACGAATACGAATAAAGAACGTTCACTTCGTGTCCTTTGAATTTATACTATGCTTAAAGAGTAATTTATTACTCGACAATAGGGTAACGATTAATTATTCTGGATTTTTAGAATTTTGCTATTAAAAATATCACGATAACAAATTAAATTAGCCACAGTCTAACTATGAAGCCTTGATTTTGGCGACTTGGTTGCCACTTTATGGCTCTTGTGAGGAAAAATAGCGCGCACGTAACGTGTACAAAAGTGCCTTTTTACTAGTTTTGGAAGTAAAGCCTTTCCGCACCCATTACGAAATGTACTATTACATCACAGGCGCGTGTAATGTGTGACATTGCGTAAAGCTCGTGCGTGGTGTAATATGCCTGATTAAGCATGCCCTGTGTTATTTTCATTGCCGCACGTGCATGCTCCTTTTTGTGCGCAATAATGAACGTAATCCACGTCGCGTCTAACGTGCCTCTTCCAACTCGCAAAGCCCTTACACGCCGCCATCAGACTTAAATAATTGCCAGTATATTTTGTTATATCATTGGTTGTGTGCTACTTATTCGGTGATTACCAACTATGGTCGTGTGCACATTTTTTGATGCACATCTACCCTCTGTCGGACAGCAAAATTAGCAGGACACTTCTGTAAGAATACAAGTATCATATTAATGCAAGACTAGATCTTGACTCGAGAGCAAAGTAACGCTTTCTAAAATCAAACAAGTTTGCCATTTTCTCAATTAGCCGAATCACTAGGTTCCTAATAACTTTTATCACGTTGTAAAATGTCCGAAATAAACGCTTGAATAATAGTCGGTTGATAACGCACGAATAAAGGCAAAATTCGCTATACGTACATCGTTTTTTCAAGAAACAAAGTATCAAATATCACTTTGTGCTGTAAAGTGCGAATTATTTAATCTCGTGCACCGAACAATTAATACAATAAAACATCAAGCAAATTATCAGTTTGAACCACATTCAGTTGTGCGACAAAGCCGAAATTACGACTAAAGATTGGCACAGCCAATGTTTGTACTCGAAAAAATGAAAAATAACGCTTGCTTACTCGACATTACTTTACAAAAGTTGTACTATGATACAAGTAGTGATGAAAAAAGCCTAATTAAGGTAAACAACGTCTTGAAAAAATTGAAGATGAAAGGGCAAATACCGAGAGCATTTGAGACAATTCTCTCGGAAAGGTAGTAAATCACGGAACACAACTCATACCTTAGTTTTATTCTATGAACAAGGGCAAGATTGAAACCAGTGTGAAATGAATCATCACGTACATAAATTGTGAACGCATTAGAAGTCATGCAAAATTATAATTAGATGTAATAAACTACAGACTCCGATAACGCACCGCGCCTGTTCTCCGGAAATCGCACATGCACGGAAAAACAGGTTAGTCGAGTTGAACAGTTTCTATGGCATGCTCAAAGTTTCGAGTTCTAAAATTAACCATCTTGCTACAAATTCGACACTACGTTGCCCTATCGTTAGAGTTGATCGATTATATTTATGTCGATAAGGTAGGATCGTAAAGGATTAATATCATCAGTCAAGAGTGTTAAATTGTAAAATCGAATAAAACGTGAAAACGTCTTTGAATAATTAACGTTATCATAGCAACTGCATACTTCAAAACAACAATTGATTGGAGATAACTAGGAAAATATCTTTTTTTTCCTCTCTCTTCTTTCTTTTTTTTAGTTGAAGTTTAATCCAAGTGTTATGAGAGTTTATTTTGAAATGTTGCAATTGAAATAGCCATAATATCTCTTATCGCGTATCTTGATTTCACTTTCAAACGTACTCTCATGATGTTTTTGTATCGAAACAAAGTCCCACTTACCAGGATCGGTAAGATCATTTCACTGTTCGTTTCTTCAAAAAACAAAACGTGTGTTTTTGGCGAAAATCCATTGGAGATCACGGTAAAATGCTTGTTTTGCCGTTGATCGAAACAAAATGTCGACGAAATTTTACAAAGTTATAGATAAATCTATAATCATTAGATGATTTCAAATTCACCGAGATACCGACCCTGGTAATCAAGTATTTTATATTTACAATCTCACACCATGTCAACCAAATTGACAATTCGTTTGGAAATGCATTTGAAGCAACGATAACATAATAAAATGAGATAATGAGCTTTACCGGTAAAATCTATACGCTTTGTTCCCGGCGCTGTTACTTTGAATGTGTTTTTCTTTGTCGTGAACTCCCGTGCTCGGCATCTTGTTCACCATAAGAAAAAATATACGCGCCACATGTCGAAACTGTCCTTAAAACTTGCTTGAAAATGCTTCAAAGACGCAACAAGGTGCTTTGGTGTACCAACTCGATGGTATAATTGGAAAAGAAACAAATTCAAGGCCAGGCGGCCATATGGACATGAAAATTGATAGTTGGAGATAGTTGTAACGAAACGAAAAGGTCGATACGTGTCTGAGTAATTTAGTCGCGTTGGATATGTCGGGCTTCGCAATTAGAAAAGTCCCTTCTATTTGGAGTCCACTTCCGATGCTCGTATCTAGGTACGAAAAAGTCAGTGCACGCGCCAATTGGCCAATTGGCCAATTGGCCAATCGTTTGACAATTTGGCGGTGTACGTATTCGTCCAATATACCAGGAATTCAAATTCTCAATTGTACGTTTATAGAAATGTGCTACAGTCGTCGATGCGTTGCTTGCCGAAACTCGTCTATAGCTATCCTTGTAAATTGCGTAAGCCAGAAAGGAAAGGTTTTTGTTTCGTCAGAGTGTTTGTTTTGTTTCGGTTTTGGCCGAGAAAGTTTGAAAACAAAATAATCAACTGGTAGACGAACGAAGTAGCGCGTTCGTCCTCAAATGGCCGATGCAGGCAGTCGACCAATATATCGTGAAAGCAGCCATTACTAGGTCAGTTTTTCTTTTTCTCGTTTACCAGTGGCCCGAGGTCGAACGTGCACACTACACGACTAAGCTTACCACCGCGAATCCTCGCACAATTGGTATAGTAAATGCGAACTCGCGAGACGTCGTTTCGTCGCGTTGACGCTACGCGCGCGCTTACGACATTGTGCGAACGCGCAAGACAACGTTGCCCTTACTACTCCAGCGCAGTAGGGCCAAACGGGCCTTTGAAGACAGCAATGTCGAGGATGATTAGAGGGCAAAAATTGAAAGAGATAGACTGGGCGTTTCTGGTGTGGAGAAGCTGAAAAAGCGGTAGGACGAGTCGAGAAGATAAATCAAATAAAGCAGCGAGTCAACAAGGAGGGCAGGAGGAGAGTGCTGTAGAGAGGGGTGAGCCGAGAAGGGGAAGGCAAATTAGAGCTTGGTTTGATTTTGAAAGAACGTTCTGCAAATCCGGCAGCCTTTTCGTCGTCGCGCGCCGCTCGGGGCATCCTAATTTCCGAATAGATGACTCGCCTCGCCTGCTCTCTCTCTCTCTCTCTCTCTCTCTCTCACTTTCTCTCTACCTCTCTACCTATCTACCTGTCCGCTAACGAGCCTACCTGCTGCACTTCTCGCAGTAATAGCTGCATCCGCTCCTCGTCGCCCCTGAATTTCCTTATCGCGTCGCATGCGTACGTGAGATGCCACTTTCTCCTGTCGACTGGCGTTTGTCAAAATGTCGCCCCTTGGCCGTTGATGCTTACGTTGGTTGACTTTTCCAACCAAACTCTTTTCTCGTTACAACAATCGTTCGTTCGTCTTGTTGTTTTTTTTGAACTCTTGTCACAGAGGCCTCATCCATGAGAGCATGCTTCGCCGCGGCGAATGTTATCGCGATCGATAATAACAAATAATGCAAAGGTATAAAGGCCACTCGACGCTAAGATATTTCTTGTTTTGGTTTGGATGCAAGTGCGTGTACGACAATGAGTGCGCACAAGCTCTTTATTTCATTGACCAGTAATTGATGTTACCGTGTTCGATATTTTCGTTGGACTTTACGAATATGACAATAGAAGCGGCTTTACAAACGGTAACAATTCTTAGGAGACGCAATCGCTTTGGATTGGCAGTTAATTTATTTCGGTTTACGAACGAGCGTTGTTTCGAAGCGATTATCATCGTTCGCGTCTTATATTTGCAGAGCCGAAAAGCGAGTTTAGTCTCGAGCATTGGCGCACCACACATGCCTAAGGGTCAACACAGCTCTGCACGTGCACGACACGTGGCAACCGCATGACGATCGCGCTCACTTTAAACAGCTCTTTTTTCATCTGGTTTTTCCTTTGACGAATTAATGAATTAAGGACGAACCAACAAAATCAAGGAGTACGCCATTCGCCCACTGAGTAATGCTCGTCTGTGGAAACAAGATTACTCTAGAAGAAAGGCATTGTTGTGAGACGCGATGCCTCGTGAATAATTACAAGCATAGATCGTAGACGCAGGTCTCTCGACTGTCCGTTCGATGTAGCCGATTGCGAAGGCAAATCAAACCGATGGAGCGCCATACTGGTCTCGAGTAAAGTATCAAATAAAATTCGCCGAGCGTACGCGATTGATGGCACGACTCTTGCCACCGATTTTCGTCTCGTATGAACAAGCGTTTGCCGTAGACTCTTCCACATAGGTCATCAAAACAAAGGTCCTGTGTCAAGTGACAAGTCAGTGGATTACAAGCAGTAGCTCAGCAGCAGGATGCCAATGCATCGCGCGTAGCCGGCGCTCAAATCGGATTGGATTGTTCGAACGATGCCGTACGAATTTGTGACCAGCCAAGTGTATGCTTACGCAATCGGTCGGAGTCTCGGTCGGAGGTACAATATGACGCATATCCACTCGTAATCGTTGCCGTATCACTTGCAGCCACTGGTTTTGTTCCGAATCGCCTCTCGTAGCAGACGGCGCAACCACTTTGACTATTCGTACGCAAGCGCTCTACTCGATCCAATGGAGCTCCAGCCGGCAATGTACGACGACCGCTACGACTGATTCGAGTCAGATAGGCACTGCTCGCCATCTACGTAGAAATAACTCTAGCGTAACGAATGGCGTTACAATGGCGTTGCAATGGCGTTGCAATGGCGTTGCACAGAGGCTTCGTCGTGAATAAATATAGACAAAAATCCTCCAATCAGCTGTGGAGATACCGTAAGGTACTTGGGTCGTCGTCGTCCACGGAGTATGGTGCTCAGGCACCTTATCTCTACCGAGCGCTGGCAGCGTTAGATATTCGTTCTCGGTCATTCGCTCACGGCGGAAGCTGACGAATACATCTATTTATCGGCAGGCTGCTCCTTGTCGAGTCGGTGTAACTTTGATCAATGATTCGTCCGAACGTGCGAAGGGAACGTTATCGTCCAAAAGCCAACAACGTACAACGGGTGTCGTTGTAAAAAGGGCGCTGTACGCAATATTTTGCCGTCTGTTTATAAAGCAGAATGCTCGGGCTCGGGGAGATTCGTCCGACCAGTGCGACCGGAGCTAATCGCTGGATGACAGTAAGGTGAATCTCGTTTCAGCGGTAGGCGTGAAACGTTACTTTAGATTTTGCTTTAGCTGCAAACAAGACGTTCGGACGTCCCGATATCCGAGCAAAGCCACGGTATGGATCGTTTCTCTCGAAAGCAAGACTGTATGGACGAGACGAGAGTCAGCTGCACGTGAAACGGCGTAGGACGTGCCGATATTGCAGCGGGAGGACCGATCAAGTCGACAAGGCTGCTGCTAATTTTTAGGTGACGAGGTCACGAGCGATCGCTTAGTTTTTTTGTGTTTTGTTTTTTTCTTTTAATCTGGCCGTGGCCGTGGCGTTTGTTTGCGACTCTGGGCCGACGCACGCGCTCCAACGGTCATCGTCGCGGCCTTGGCTCAATGCAGTGCAGTGTGACACAACCAGTGAAATGTGAGACGGAAGAGGGCCATGTTGTCGTTGGTCGATTGTATCCTGGGACTTGCAAGAAGCAAGTCCGGCTGTGCGAGTCAGCGGGGGTGCAGCAGACCGAGCGCGCGGGCGGTCACTACGTATCCATACGCGACAGGGCACGCAGCCTCTCCGCGAAGAATGGGATTTCGCACTTGTTGCGTCGAGCTGGCCGCGAATCGACCGAATCCCCAAATAAAATTGATGAGTTTCGGTACTCAAAGCAGCAAGTCGACGGGGAGTCCACATATTTTTCCAGCTTCTACCTGTCGCGCTCACGCTGTCCCTCTCTCTGGAGGCTTTTTGTGCAGTGCCACGTGCACACCGGGACTCGACGTTTCCATTCGGCTCCTCTCGCCTCGCTCAACCTAGTCTAATCTCGGTCCTTCCCCTTTTTCCGATGCCATGGAATCCGCCTCGACTATCTCATTGGCGCTTCCGAGGCTGCTGCTTGCCGCGTCTCGGCGACGGTTCATCCATAGATCGACGTTTTTTCAAGCAATGACCGCTCGGGGCAATCGGTCGATCGCCCTTCTCATCGCCCTTCTCATCGCCCTTCTCATCGCCCACCTGTCCGCGAAAAACGTTCTTTAACTAAGTAACCAAGTCAGCGAGCAAGCGAACAAACAAACTCGCGTGTAGTCGCGGCGCCGAAGGCGAACCACTTGAAATTGCCGGAACTCGAAAATTATAGTGATCGAGGATGTAAGCCGCGAGAACGAGGCAGGCGGCGCTGAGCCGAGTGCGCATGTACGGCTACGTCTTCCTTCGTCACCTCTGCTACTTTCTCTATGCTTTGCTCGAAAAACGGAATTCCCAATCGATCGGACCAGCGCCTCAGGGCGGCGCAGTTTATCGGGCGACAAATCATTTCTCACGCTTCCAGTTAAAATCTCGATTGCGTTCGACGTTCGTCCACGCGTTCGAGTGTTGTATGCAATACTATCCTAGAGTCTATCGACCTCAGCCTTGAACTTAACCTATCACTGTTATCTATCCTACACTATGTACACATAGCGAAGACGACGTTCACGTCCAAGTCTGTAGGATCAGCGTGTACGCGCTCACCGTTAACAATCGTTTTTATTTACCGCGATCGGGAAAGCAGAGTACTCGACGCGCTCGATAGTTGACTCTCTGTACGCGCGTCAGCGGACGCTCCTAATCAAAATGTCAGCTCTGAAATCGATTGTAGGCCGATCCATTTGAACGAACGTCCGTGCAGGGCCTCACAATCTGGCTTCTACTGGGAAGAAGCCGCTTGTGAACGAGCGTAAAGTCATTGCGATACCGTTGCGTCTGTCAAGCACCAGAATTGCTGCGTGTTATTTAACTCTAGTTGATCATATTATCTAGTTCTGGATGACTTATTGTTACGAGAAAGAGCTTGCTGATCTGTACCAGGTCGATAAACGACTCCGGCTGAACGCGAAAGTCGCCGGTGTCGGTGGTTCGGTGCAGTCGTTCCTCGATAAAAAAGTGCGAGAGAGAGAGAGAGAGTGCGCGAGTAAGCAAGAGGTGCTTTGAAAATCAATAAGCGAACGCACGAAGGGTACATTTACAGCAGAGATAAGAACCGATAAATAGAGGCGAAAAGTAATAGTTGGTATATAACCGCATACGAGGTTGCCGATAGGCAAAATTCGATAAGCGCGCGAGTTACCGTGTGTCACGTTAATTTGCATGAGACCCGCGACTCGGCAACGTTGATTTTTTTCTCCATACACATCGACCTATGATAATCAGCTTTTCTTTTTTTCTTTGTTGCATTGGCCAAGCAGGAAAGGTGGATCCGACGCCACACACCTCCTCGTTCAACATGGGCTACCTCGTGTCACCGTACCCCTATCCCAACGGAGCGGCTGGACCTATTCCAGTCTCTATGGTGAGTACCGGTTATCTACGTTGCAATTTGCATCATTGGCATTTTTTTCCAAATAAATCCAAAAGTAGCGAGCATTCAGCCGCTTTACCTAAAGATCCATTTTTGTTCACTCTACTGCAATCTACAATTTGTTCCGTGAATCATGCTGTTGACGTCAATGTGATTGATTTTAAGAAATTACACGCAGTTGCGAACTAAGACGAAGAGCAATTAGAAAGGAAAGAGGTTCTGCGAATGCTAAAGGTTAATAAGCCAGGGTCCGGCTGTTTAAGGTTGACTTCGTTCAGGAGCTGCGAGATCGTTCTTGTAGCTCGACTCACGCAACCGAAAAACAGAGCTACGACAAGTCGGCGCCGTTGTCGTTTTCATGGACGATATTGTCGGATTTTCGCGATTTCAAGATTACAGTTTCAACGTCGAAGAGCGCAGAGAGCCGTTCGCGCTGACGTGGATGAACGCGGCCAAGTGCTTCGGAACGTTAGGTCTCGGTTCTAAACAAGAAAAGTTCACTGGGTCGATCAAGCAGTCCGGCGAAGAGCGCAGACAACATTCCGTACTTTTGCTGTGCGTTGGCAATCCTGAATAGCGCAAGTTATCGCGATTAGGGTTTTACAGGCCACTGATCCTCGGGTTTCGCGAGATGCCAGTATCGATACGCGTGCCCGAGTAACGAGCAGTGCTTGCAAAATGATCGAGACATCCGGCCAATCGGCATCGCGTATGCTTACTCGCCTACCATTTGGACGCTCGTACTTGTTTGGATGCTGCTCTGCTCGGGGTCCCCTTGCAGCTTAGGATGCCGACGCAACGCGTACTGCACCCGCTTTGCTCGCTTTGAGCTATTTCGGTACAGGAAGTTTGGATTGCCAAGGGGAGGCAACCAAAAAAGTGTATTTTTGCCACAATGCTGGCTGTCTACTTTTAGTCCCCCCCCCCTTTCCCAACTCCTTACCCCACCGCCTCCACCACCGAAACTTCTAGAGGATGGAGCTTTCGCGAGCTGCCTAAAAATTTGCCCTTCAAACGATCCGAGCGTGTGCTAAAGAACAGACAACGTCGTCAATTCCATCTGTGAGAACGGTGAGTTTACGATGAACGGAAATGAAGGGACAGCCGTTGAGGCTCGCGCCCCACGTCCAGCGAGCGTAATGATCTGCTTTTTACCGCGCGAATATCCTTGCACCGTTAGTATCGTTCGCAAAGCCCAAACTCTCGAGATCCGGCCTTCAGGGTTTGCCAAGTACCTTAGTGCAGCTCGAAGCTTTTTTTTGCTGGACAAGGCGCGTCTCTTTCCTTGGAAGTAC
The DNA here is from genome assembly GCA_030064505.1 of Chouioia cunea. Classification (NCBI taxonomy): domain Eukaryota; kingdom Metazoa; phylum Arthropoda; class Insecta; order Hymenoptera; family Eulophidae; genus Chouioia; species Chouioia cunea. Next base: position 22,200,401 of record JAOPFQ010000002.1, read on the forward strand.
TCCAATCTAGTTGTCAAAGTTGAATGCAAAAAAACACCAAACAACGAAACAAACGAGAAAGAGAAAAAAAGAAAAAGACGTCAAATTGGCGCGTTTGCCGTTGGTAGTACGCACAGAGCGCGGGAAAAGTATCGAGCAGTCGAGTGGAATTGAATCTCGACATGACGACGACGAGAGCCATATGGAAGCCGCATGGTTAATTGAACTAAGCAGTCGTCGGCTGTGTGCGAAAGCGACAAGCGACGTTGTGCGGCAAAGAATGAGTGAGAGGGAGTGAGAGAGAGAGAGAGAGAGAGAGAGAGAGAGAGAGAAAGAGAGCGCGTGGATCTGTACTGTGCATAGCACGCTCGAGCGCTCCTTTTTTAACGCACGCTATTCCAATTGCGAGAAGGCGTGGTCGCGAAGCCGAGGTAATAGTCGGTAAGCAAGGCCATTACCGGCAGAGACCTCTTGCTGCACGTCACCCGACGACTCGATAATCATGATCATGGTAATAGTAATAATAATAATGCAACACGACGAGTGCTAACCGATGCCTCGTAACAGCAGCGCCCATTGTTTGTTCTCGCACACTGCACGCGATCCACTCGGCGACTTGCGCTCGTTCAGTTCCGAGCAGCCGCAGCGAGCCTCCGTCAAATTTGCAGCGTTTACGCTTAAAAGCGAAGGCCGATTTCCTCGGACCGTTGCTCACTGGCTGCAAATCGCGACAGCCTCACTCTCGTCGCGAGTGGACGTCCGCGAGAATAATTACATTTAAGAGCGGCTCACGCGCGCTCCCAATTAAAACTTTGGTAATTGCCGTGGAAAATTGCGTAATTACCGCGACGGCGACTCGGCTGCGCAGCGCACGCCGTTTACTCTCCACTTGAAGCCCACGCCACTAGTTCTTTTAATTCTCTCAAAGACTTTTCAGCCCTGCCGTGCACTCTTCATTCGTCCCTCTCCTCGACCAAAGGCTTTCATTCGTAAATTATCACTTTTCTAAATGCTTTGCGCCTTATTTTACTAATTAACCTGGCTCACGGTCTTTTGCTTTCTCACCCCTCCCCCTTCTCTCTCTCTCTCTCTCTCTCTCTCTCTCTCTCTCTCTCTCTCTCTACAACGATGACGACGACATTCCGTCAAACATATACGCGTAAGTCAAACGCGCTGCCCGCCAATGGCACACTCCCTCTTTGTTTCCGAACAGCGCCGGCCGAGACTGATAACTAAGCTGGGATAACGCTATCGCTGTTATCGCCTGGCACCCTTCGCTTCCTACAAGAAAGGCTCTGCTACTTTTCCTCTTTTTACATATAATACACGTGTCACTGTAACGCGACTCTTGTTTACGCTAGCCATCTATTAATCTATAAGTTTCTTACAACTGCTTCGTCCCTAAATAGCGTCACACTACTAACGTCCATCCGTTTATCGTGTGATCTGCATACCCTTCATTTTTTGCACATTTTTGGACACCACTGTCGAGGCACGTGTATTCCTCGTGATTTATTAATACAAGCGCATTTGTCCTGAAAACCGCAATTGTTGTGTCGAAGCATCGTGGCTTTACAAAAATAGAAAAAGGTTGTGCTTTGTGTATGTCTACAGGTGCAGTTGTTACTATAAGTATTGTGTGTGAAATTAGTTGGTTTCCGATGTCGTATTTCCTTTCGTCGACCAATCGTGCGTACACGAGTAATAGTGCTATCGCTATGTTTGTCTGGTATTACGGGAGAAGAAGGAGGAGATAGGAAAAGCGCTAGAGCGAGAAGAGAAAAATGCACGTGTGCCGCGATCGAGCGCTGTAACGTGTGCGGGTCTCGAAAGGTGAATAGGGGGCGGCGGGGGTTCGTCTGGTATCTCGCACTTGTGCAGTCGGCTTTATGGGGGCGAAAATAGCGAGTACGGACCAATCGCGGCGGCGACGTCGCTCGATTCGTTGGCTTGCGCCATCGAGCGGAAATAAGTAGAGCGCGTTCCTCCGATTGGGCGCGGTTGCGCCCACACCAACTCGAGCCAACTCGGGCCGACTTACTAGCGTTTCCACAGCTTCGTGTCTCCGTGGCGCACCCCTGTAGGTATTTCTTTTTTCTATTTCTCTCTCTCTCTCTCTCCCCCCCCCACCCCCACCCAGTCGACAAATCGACGATTGCTCTTACGAGGCCGGTCAAATCCCGGATTACATAGCGATTGGCCACTCTCGACTCTCTGATTCGTTCGCTGGATAATGACGTGTTGGCTGACTGACTGGCTATTTTCGCCTCGCAAGCCAACTTTTATTGAATTTGCACGGGTGTCGATGTCAAGTGGAACGCTTTGCTGTGTAATTTGCGGTTGCATTCAATGCGCCAGCCGACCGTCTGTAATGAGTTGCATTAGGCGAAAAAGGAAATAAAAGAGGAAGCATGTTTGCGTGTTGGAATGGTGACATGGAACATGCAAGTGACAAGGCGTTAAATGAATATCTGGTAGGTGTGTTTGCGAGTGGTGCTTGGGTCAGACTGCTGTCTTGACCAAATGCACGCCAACAGCAGCTGGAGCATTGATTTAAAGAGGAAAAGCAGAGAGGAAAGTGCAAAAAAGGCGCGCGATAATGCCACGGAAATGCAATTGCAGCGAGCCGCTACGAAGCTGATGTAGCTGTGTTGATGCAGCTCGTTATTGGGTCCGCGGCCGCAAGCACCTCCCTCGCGATGGCGAGGAGTTTTGCCACTCTTGGCGTCGTCAGTCGAGCACGTGTCGTGCGATAGCCGCGTAGCAAATTTTTCAGGGTCTCGTTGACAGGGAAAGCACAGAGAGAGAGAGAGAGAGAGAGAGAGCAACGAGAACAGGCTGTCGAGCGGCAAATTAATTGGATTGCGTGGCGAGAGCGCTTATCGCCTCACCAATAGAATCCGCAGTGGAGCTGTGCTCTCGCGCGCTCGCTCGCTCGCTCGCGAGAGAGAGAGAGAGAGAGAGTGAGAGAGAGATAGCGAATTCGCGGCGTTGCCATGCCTCACGCACAACGCCGAATATTTGAGAGGCTGGGTTACTAGCCGACTCGAAAACATCGACGCCTCCTGTTATTTGCATTCCCCTCGCGGCGCAATGTCATTGTCTCTCGCTCTTTTGCAAGCGTTTTTTTAATCCTCCTTTTGGCCCTCTATCTCTCTCCATCTCTTTCTCTCTCTCTCTCTCTCTCTCTCTCTCTCTCTCTTTAAACTCTGCACGGACTATTCTTTTTAAGCTCCTTCACTTCTTTTTTTGCCTTGCTCTCTCGCATCTACATGTTTGCTCAATTCTCGTCTATTTTTCCATCTTTTATTTAATTTTGTTCTTTTATTCTTGGACACCAAGAGTTGAATAACAGACTGCGAGAGACGAAAAAATCTCCTTTTTCGTACGATACTCGATACTAAATTATGAAGAATACTAGTACCATAGGTTGCTCTTTGCAGCCGTCGACTACATAAATTAACGTTATTTTGTCTCGATCGAGGGATATCGAGTAAAATCGAGTTGGCAGGCTGGTGTTTATTGCTCCTTGAAGTGTGTCGTCGCGGATAACGTGTTGAATGAAGGCAATCAGATCCGATGAGGGCGAGTAGAGAGAGAGAGGGAGAGAGAGAGAAAGAGAGAGAGAAAGAGAAAGAGAAAGAGAAAGAAAAAGAGAAAGAAAAAGATCAAGATCGACCCCGTTGCAGCTACACTTTCTGAAATGTACAAGAAGGGTATATGTATAGGTGGAGGTGGAGGTGGGGAAGAGCGGACTAGCAGAGTAATCAGAGGCTGCATAAGTGGTGGCGCGAAGAGCTAGGGTGGGGGTTAAACTTGATGGCTCGCACTAAAAGGATTTCCGGGCTCCTCGCGGCAAAAGCCGCGTATTGTGTCCACTTGAGGCGCATTTAGATAATGCCTGCTCTTGTCTCGTTGTACTGCTGCTCGATAAAAGCTCCGGGTTTTGCGCGCCGCATCCTTTTATCCTCTTGTCAGAGACGCGCGTGTGACTGCTGCGGACCATTAGGCGAAATGCATGCGGTGCGGCGGTTTGTAAGTGTCGCGAAGCGCAACAGAGAAGCCCAATGTTCGTAGTCTCTCTCTCTCTCTCTCTCTCTCTCCCCCCCCCCCCACCCATGTACGCACTCGTTCACTCTCTTGGCCCTTCATCTCGATGCCCTTTTCTTTTAGTCGACTACTGCTAGTCCGTCGCGTCTTTCTGGCGCGCAATTTTATCGGGCAACGCAACAGGACGCAACAAGACGATAGCCGAACGAGCTCGACGGAGCAAACCACGCTCTTTTCGTGCGTTACAATGCCAATTGGACTGTCGCGCTGCACAATGCAGAACTCGGCAGTACCCTGCTTTCGTCGCCCGACGCCTCAGCGCCACACCCTGCTGCAGCACACACTGTCGTTTTTCGCGCGTGCCACGCGCTCTCAACCGCAATTCTCTCTCCTTCTGCAAACATCGCCGTGCTTTCTTCTTTATGTACTCGACTGCTGTGTCGTATTCGTTCCCGGAACTTTTCCGTAACTACTTTTTTGCTTGTGTTTGCTAGTTTCTTGTATATTCGTACTTTTGGCTTTTACCAAGTTTTCATTACATTATCGACGTTGTTGCCGTATTGACTCACATAAAAACCCTTGTATCTTCTGCGCGGTATCTCCTAGACATTTGCTGTAACACGGTGAATAATATGGGCTCATGGCCTTTTAATTTGGACACACGCGTCAAATAGATCGTTATTTATCGAAAAGTCCGGTATTATTGGGTAGCTTATCCTTCTGCACGGACGTCAATGAAACGTTAAATCTTCATTGTATACTTGAGGCTCGTGTATGCGCAAGAAAATCGTTACAATTCGCTCGTGTGGTGTTTTGGTTTTTGTCCCGGAGGTTGGCCCTCTCGTAATACAACTCGAGCGCTTAAGCTATACCTAAATGGCAATATCATCTACAAGAAACACTTTTGCGTACGAGCTATGAGCTTCGCTACTATTTACTTGAATACTTGTTCTTGGCCTTCACTCAGATCCAAGCTAATCCGGAGTCAGTTGTCCAATTGTTTGAAAGGATCGCGCGGATCTACGTCGATATAAATATCAGAAACAAGCTCAGCTGTAAAACTGACGAATATCGAAAAGAACGCCATTTATTACAAATCGATCGACATCGATTATCATTGCAACAATGGCAGGTTGGTCAACTTTAACAGTATTCATATTCGTAAATGAATATTTATCAACTGGAACATTTCGAAACGATCGTTAGTTCGATTACTTTCAATCGGAGTACCTTCGTCTTGATTTTCATTATTTGCCTACGCTACACGGACATTAATAAATGTCGAGCGTAAATAATGAAACTAGCCGCGCGCTCGCCTGCGATAATGCTTGGGCGACATTTTGCGGTATTTCCAATTGTCCTTGAGAAAAGTCAGGTATACAATAATGATGTAAGATATTCCGCGAGTGAGTCAATTATCAATTGGTATCTACATACACATTTAACGCGATCAATAATAGTTGTTTAAATATTTTTCAAGGTATAGATATTATTTAACCCGATGGGCTCAATGAGAATGCCATATGGCAAAAGAAAGTACAATAGTGCAAAAACAAGAAATCTATCTTAAATGGCATCGTGCGAATTTGCTACGCAAATGTAGTGAATTCCTGGTCGATGTACCTCCTGTAGTGGTATTATTTCTAATCTTTTCAAAAACAAGTCCAATGATCTTGTTTTCAACATTGTGAATCACGGTGGAATCGCTTGACAAGAACGTAATAACGTCGCGACGATTTTTCTTCCATCGGTTAGTCGCTCGCAAATAAAAACAACGACCAGAAAACCTTGTAGGTTTCCAATTCATGTGTGGAACGTTGTACGTTGTCGTTCGTATCGACTGGCACTCGTTGGAATAAAGAAACAAAGATGGTTAATCACGATCGATATCGATGTCGATTTATTGCGTGGAAGAGTAAGGGTAGTAAGGGAATCAATGTCGAGTGGTAGGTTACGTGACGATGGGTAGCGCAGAATATATCGAAGTGAGAAACGAATGGTTCAGGGAGTTGCTCGGAAAACGAATAAACGTTAGTTAAATTGGGTTCGGTAGTTGCAGCAGCGCGCTGTTGCCGCTGGCAATTGGCCACGAGGAATGCGCAACAGAGCGCAGCCCAAAAGCTTTGATACAACTAGTCATAGAGCAGAGCTGTTGGATCAAAGTCAATTAGACGCACGCATACGAGCTGCGCTTTAATGTGTACATCAAGTTTGATGTTGGTTAAACGCCTCTTCCGAACAGTGCCACCACTGTTTTGACACCTGCGATTAATCGACCAATTGACGTGTTGCATAAATAACGCGACTCAAAGAGGACACGTCGCATCGATCCTCGGGCTAATATGTATCGAAGACGGCTACTTTCGGAAGCCACAGTGCAGCGAGGACTTTGACATTTGCGAACGCTCCTATTTCGGCACGTGGCACCAGCATCAGACTTGGCCGTTCAAATTTAAGAGCTGTGCCCCAAACGGCAGTGATCCATCGGGATGTGTGCGCGTGTACGCCACAGAACCATCGCTTCCTTTACCTGTTCAATTTACCACCATCGCGTGAATCTACGCGCGCAGGCTTGTCAGAGAGAGAGAGAGAGAGAGAGAGAGAGAGAGAGAGAAAGGCAGAGGGAAGGCAGGCGCGGGGAATGAGTAGGCATCGTTGCCGCGTGGTTTGTGGCTGAGGAGATTGAAATTTGGGTGCACACAATCGGTCTTGTCGAACGAGCCTAAAACAAACAACAAGGCCCAACCGAACGATTATCGAGCATGCAAGCGGTAGGCTCAAGACAGAGCCTACTCGAATACTCGATGTCTTAGCAATGTCCGCTTGAGGTTCTCCGATCGCTCGGTCTATCGCCGTTAGTGTCTCTTGTGTAATCACGCGTTTCGACGGAACAAAACGCTATAACCCAAACGCTAGATTTATTTCCAGTTGAACTGTCTGCGAGCAAATTCGTAAATTGTATCTTAATATTACCCCCCCCCCCCTCAGTTTACCACTCTTGTCATTCGTTTGCCTACTCACGTTGATCCAACTCTCCTGAGAATACCGCAAATGGCCATGAATGTAAGATATGCTAACGCGATAGTCGTTTCAGCTTGAATGTGTTTCAACGTATGTAAAAGAAAGCTCGCCTACGTTTACGTATGCGCGCTAATAATTAATGACTCGATAGATACATCGGGAATATTATGCTATGTAAATCATTCGTCAAATCGTCCAAGCTTCACCCTCGTTTTCACGATATATTTTGTTAGTTAATTTTGGCCGAACAGCGAGTTTGTCTTGATTCTTGTCATCTTTAAGTTGATCGTTTCAATCAACGTCAGAGTATATAACCACGTGCGACAAATAGATTCTTTATAAAAAACAAAAAAAAAGAAAGAGGAATAGTTAGTTGGGGGAAAGAAGCATTTAAATATTAACAACCGTTGCGTTGGTAGCAGATGCGTAAACTGACTCGTGATTGAGTGTGAAAAGAGTGAATTCGAAGACAGATTAACGGAAAGTGAGAAGAGGACTCGAGAGTTGGTACTGGCCTGCTAAGAAGTCAGTCACGAGTGGGCAACTATCCCACGGAGCGCGATAGCTCAAAGCTGCACGGGGCAATTGCGCCGAGGAGAGTAGCCGTGAAGTAGCTCCTGGGAGTCGAGACGGATGCGGACACCCGGAGCCTGCTAATGTCCTCGCTCGTGCGAGGATGAGTGCTCGGCTCGTTTCCAAAATTAGCTGGCTATTCGTATTGAAATAAGCGGAGGTGGTTCGCTCTGTCCGTCGTGCATAAATAAGGCGAGGAGAGAGAGAGAGAGAGAGAGAGAGCCGGTGTGAGTGAGTGAGAGAGAACCGGTATGGCTAGCTCGTATAAGCAATCAGGCTGTCGCCTTTGGGCCAGCTCGGCGCTGCAGCCCCTGCTTTCGAGTTCTTTCTCTCTCTCTCTCTCTCTCTCTCTCTCTCTCTCTCTCTCTCTCTTCTCCTCTCGGTTGAGCTCGAGTTATCGATTATGAATCACGGCTCGTCTTCAAGCCGGATTATCAAGCGCGCTTTGGAGGAATTCACGCTTGGACCGAAGAGTAGGCTGTGGAGTGCAGTGCAGTGCAGTGCAACGGGCGCACTAGAGAGAGAAGGAGAGAGAGAGAGAGCGCGTGTGTGTGCTCGGACCAGAGAATACTAGCACTCTGATTGATGAGGGGAGCACCTATATGGAAAAGGGCTGCTTATATATCCCGCATGAGGCGCGCGAGACCGAGACGAGAGAGTGAGAGAGCGAGCAAAAGTCGCGTCGTGAGGAGGAAGCGGCAACGTCGCACGCGAGGCGCGAGGTGGTTAAGCAGCGATAAACTGCACGGAGAGCGAGCGAACGAAAGAGAGAGAGAGAGAGAGAGAGAGAGAGATACGCGGCAGACGCGAGTAATCGAGACGGCATGCGAGAGCTCGTTACCTCTCTTGTGTGTACGCGCGCTAGCATACGACACAGCAGCGACATCGCCTATACTCGCGCGCAGAGGTGCGCATCTTTGTCTCTCTTTTTCTCTCTCCTCACTCTCGCATCTGTATGCGCGATCGGGCTCATGGAATACCGCGCACGGCCCTGCAGGCTGGTCTGCTGCTGTTGGTGCTGCTTTGGCCTCTCGTCGACATGCCTCCTCTGTTCTCTTCTCTCCTCTCCTCTACCTCCTCCTCTACCACGTTGCTTCTCTGCTCGCTGCTTCTCGTCTCTTCTCGTGCGCCACACAGTATATATATGTGCACGCTGGAAGACCGTATAGGTATAACGCACACGTATAAAGCACGGCGCGTCTGGCGAGTCCCCACCGGACGTGCCGGCGGCTGCAGTGGCTCTCATAGCACGGTCCGCTCCAACTGACAGCCGATTCGATTCAGCCTCTCTATAATATACTTTACTTGCGTCTTCCCTCGACTGCTGCTAAGTATACTGCTTACGCTAGCTTCCGAGCGCTCATCGGACGCGCACGCACGCACGCACGCACGCACGCGGCTACTAACTGCGTGTAGAGCGCTCGCTTTCACAGATTCGTGAGAGAGAGAGAGAGAGAGAGAGAGAGAGAGAGAGAGGATGAAAAAGAGAAACAGAGAGTGCGTGCTTCATCGCCGTCGCCGTCGACCGCTTATCGGTTATCGGTCGGCCAGCTCTCGAACCTTCTGGACAATGTCTGTTGGCCAAGCGACAAGTTTGCTCGTACCACCTCGCTGTTAACGCGCAACGACGATCAATATACATCGGATACAGCGATTCTTTGTTCTTTCGTCGTCGCAGGCCGAGATAAAGCGCACATCAAGTGTCGTGCCGATTGCTATTCACATTCTGACCCAATTGTTTTCTCCTTTTTACGTTCTCTGTTGCGATTGGGCTGCATATATTGCATCGCACTCGTTGGTGCTGCCAAGCTGCATTGAAACGTGGCTGCGTATAAGCGAGCAAGTGTAGTGAGTTGGTGCAGATTACGCAAAAAGAAGAAAAGGCGCATGGCGGTGTTCCGAAGGCGTCGGTTGGCGAGAGAGAGAGAGAGAGAGAGAGAAGCAGCACGATAAGCGAGCTAATCGAGGCTCGTGGCAGGCCTCTGGCCCGCAGTGCGCGATTTTTTGTCTCGGTTAGTCGTACGACAACCTAAAGCGCGAGCTTTTCTCTGCGTACACGGTATACCCAACTAGGCTTACGGCTAGACGTTGACGCACCGCGAGTTGCGAGTTTTGCGGCTATGGGCGGCGCGGACATCGCATCAATTGATTGATAGAGAACACATTAGAAAGTGTCGAGTTGGTGGTGGCAAATGCAACTGATCAAACTGATCGATCCATTGGGGATATGGAGAGGCAATTGTTTGAGCGTAATCGCTGGTGCGAGAGGCCTACTGGCCGGTGGTTTCGGTCTATTAAATAAATATGCGCCGTCGCCATATAATACACGCGTTCCGTTGCACCCCGTTTGCATCCCGTCAACCGGCGTCCGTGGTTTTCTATCGCTCAATCCCACCGCAGCGTAATCTCTGGTAATTGCCTTGCCTCGAATACGAAAAACTTGTTGTCTTTGTCTCTCTCCTTCTCTCTTTTATCGTTGGCTTTTCCGTTTTTTCACTGCATACACGGTGTCTGGCAGGCGCGAGACTGCACGTAGATTGGGCAAAACCGTGCTACAGGTCGGCAAACTTTGGCGAGCATCTGGCAAGCCAAGCGGCATTTGCTTAGTAAAAAGGATAAAAGTATTAACGGTGCGGTTACCCTCGAGTACGTAGCAGCATTAGTTAGCGGCGTGCATTCAGCGGGCTAATCGGCTGGGCCCGCCACTCGATTTTTCAATTGTCCGCGCTCTAATCCTGGGGTGGAGCGAAATATTACGAGATCGCTCCCCTGGGGATTCTCTCTCTCTCTCTCTCTCTCTCTCTCTCTCTCGACTCAACCGCCTGTCAGTCTAGTATATTAACATAACAATATCGAGCATAATTGCGGCATAATCGGGCTCGGGCGTGCATTGCTAAGCTCCGATGCCCATTGTCAACGCCTGTCAAAAGTCATGTTCCTGTCGAGTGCGCCGACACAAACTCAGAGGCGCACACTCGACTCGGCTCTTTAACCGTGCCGCCTCTAGCCTCCTTTCCCTTTCATAAATTCATTGCTCGGGCCAATTATTAAACCTGATACTTTATTCAAACTGCAATTATCTTCGCCTTCCACCGTCGTTTTGTTTCGGCGGCCGTTCCCTCCCGTGCTCGTTTAATCCTTTGATTTATTACGGTAAACATGGACGATATTCTCGCAGCGGCCTATCCCCATCAAACGCGATTCATTACGTCAATAATAAGTCTCACTCGCGTCAGCAGCAATGCTGTAATAGCGGTAGCTCGATTGCACCGTACGTATGGCCTGCATCCGGCGGCCAGTACAACAGCCTCCTTTGCTCGCTCCTTTCGGCGAATTGAAATGCAAGCTCAGGCGCGCGCAGCGCTGACTGCAAGCTCGAAAACGCGCGCGGGCATAAGCGTCATTAGCTTCGTTATCACTTTCCCTGCGGCCGTCGTGTTTTTTCACTTTATGCTGCAAAGGCCTTTTTTGCTCGCCCGCCTGCCTGCCTGCGATTAGCCTCTGCTCTTATGATTAGTCACGCAAGCCTCAACGGCTCACACCTCAACCTCTCATCGCGCGCCCGTCGCCCTTCGCCCTTGCCTATCCTCCTCGCTTCCTCGACGCCTACTCTATAAATCCATTTGCTTATTGGAGATAACGCCAGTCTGGCGAACTCTCCTCAGCCTTTTTTCAAAAGACCATTAACCTCGATCGGGTCCGCAACCCCAGAGTTCCCGGCAGCTCCTTAGGTACGTCCCAGTGCTCGCGGCTTGTGCACTTTTCCAACTGGACTGGCCTTTCGCGAGAGCGGACGTCGAACAGGCTGCTTTGTTTTGTCTCCCGACGATGCCTAAGTGCCTGCTGGTTGCGTGCTTCAGCTCGTTATGTATACACGTGTACTCGATGGTAGCGCGTCGGGAAATTCCGTCCAACCGAGGTGATCGGTGCGAGCGTAATGTAGGCGCAAGGGCCATACGAGCCATACGTATAGTAAAGGAGTTGCTGCAACCCATCTGCTGAAGCGAGCTTCCTTTTCTGCTGGGCCACGTGCGCGCTCTGTTTATATATAGGATGCCGAGATCAAAGCGAATTGCTGCTGCTGCTGCTGCTCGTTGTTTGATCGCGAAGCCTCAATCCGCGCTCTCTCTCTCTCTCTCTCTCTCTCTCGCTCTTGCACGAGCTGCAGTCATTTATTGGGTAAAGGCAACGAATACGCTGCGCGCTTCACGAAATATCTTGTCGATTGGATGATCTGTGGGTTGGTGCGGGTACGTGGCGTTCCCTCCGAAGAATCGTTCCCCGAGCCACGTGTGCCGCGAAAGCGTGAGCCATCGGCAGCAACAGCCTCAGCAGCGGAGCACGAGGAATCGGCCGTCGACCCAATTAGCAAGTGCAGGCTTGTTAGCCGCGTCTCCGCGTCGATCTTCGACGTGCCCTCTGGCCGCGCCTGTCCCCTCCTCCTCGTTCTCGTAGACTCGTCGCTCTTGCAGCAAATAGGCATTTTGCTCGACAAGTCGAGGAGCTCGCTCGGTACGCGTCGGACGGGCGCGCAGCGAGCGAGAGAGTGAGCGCGTAAATGAATATTGATGCAGCGTTACGGATAGCGAGCGAACCGGTTCGAGGCACGCATCCCGCCCGACGCGACGAGCTGCTAATTATATACACTGGCTTTCGCGCTGGCAGCGTTCAACGGCGCTCTCCTCGGGGTATGCGGGCTCTCGGGCACTTCCGCCCCGGAGCCGAGATAGAGGCGATCGGCCAGCGCGACAATTGGCAAATAATAGTGAGCGAGCGCTCGAAATAAGAGGAGGCGTTAGGGGCCAGCTGATCGGGCACGTCGTTCGAGTGGAATCCGCCGCACGAGCAAACAACCTGCCAGCCCTACTGCGGTCTCGGGCTGTGTTGGCGCTGCTACGTACTGGCGACCTGCCTCGTAGCGTGCATTATGGCCGCTATTAATATCATAATATAAATATAAGTGCGCCGATGGGGCGAGGGGGCTCGTCGATGGGGAGCGATCCGGCTTGTCGGAAGAGGGGCTGCTGGTCTCTCTCGATGTCGCGCGCGACAATAGCGCGGCTTAGGGGAGCGGGCAAGTGGCGCGTGCAGCGATGACTAGACCCCACTGCTATCTGCGCGTCTCGCGTCCGTGGCTCCGTGTGCTCGTGTGTTACGTGCACGGCCGATTTCATGCTCTGCCCCGCCTCGTCTTTTATAGCACGCAAACACACACACGCGGGTGCGGAGCGTTGTACAAGTTTATTATACAGTCCGACGAGCGCTGATCCGATGGACTTTTGCCCATGGTTGTTCCGTACGTATGCGATTGCGCCCACCTAGTCCGAGCACTGCTTGTTTATTGTCCCATCCTCACTCGTGGCCCATTAATATTTACGCTGTGAGCAAACTGTCCGCCGTCTCGCTGACTCTGCGCTCAAACGCTAATTGCTTCCGCGTCGTCTCTACGTCTAATTATCTCGAGCGATGTTGATCGCTCAAGACGAGAGCACTGCGCTGCTGAATGAGGCCTGGCATGGCGCATAATGATTATCGTGCTACGACTAATTGGACGCTTCGACGGACATGGTTCAGCTCGCTTTCTCTCTCTCTCTCTCCGGCTCGCTCGTGCTACTGCATGCTCCTCGCCTCTGTAATGGCCGAGATTGGCGCGAAATCGCAGGTCCATCACGTGGGAAAGCGAGGAAGCAAGAGATTCCGTGTTTGGGGGCTAATGGCTCAACTTTGAGCTGAATCGACGAGCCAACCTGCGCGAGCTAGCCACGGATAGTTATTCGTCGGAGAACCTCTTGTTCTTACCCACCCGCGCACGCCCATACACACACGCGCGCGCGCACTCACGCACAACGACCACCCTTATTAAGATTCCAACTCTGGAATTCTACCTGCGCTCTCCTCCCGCTCCTCGCGCTCCTCGCGCTTCGGCTACTGGTCTTGAGTAAACGAACCAAGTGGGTCGCCTCCACGGCTTCTTCTCCGCTCGTATCTTTTATCTGGTCTTTCACTACTCTCATCCGTTATTTCACTACTTCGCCTATTTGAGTAACTATGACTTTGATGACCCTGCAAATCAACTGGGATTTTCCGATTTGTACCTCTCGAGACTATTTGGCATTCAGCTGAAATATTTATTTGACGTCGCAAGTTCGGCGCTGCGTTTCGATTGTGGGTTGAGCTGAGGGACGGGTGCCGGAGCGCCGCTGACTTTTTTCCCTACCACTGCTGTTGTTGCTACTGCTACTTGCGTAGCGCGAGATTGACAGGTCATACTTGGAAGCAGCTCGTATTCTCCCTCGACACTGCTTCTCCATCAATTTCTACACCTTATCGTCGACTGAACGAGCAGCAGCACAGCCTCTCGCCGTCGACCGTGATTAACTTGCACAGCAGTGCAGGATCGGTTGAAATTTCCGAACGAGACGAGAGTGGCAAACGGAACGCAAGTTTCTCGAGAAACGAGTCGATGAACGTTGGTCATTTTTCTTGACGAACGAGCGCCGAATTTTTTGGAATTTGGTGGAAACAACGCGGGAAAACGCGTTCTCTTGGACTATCCGGAGAGCAGCCAGTCAAGCAGGTAGGCGAGTCGAGGGCTTTTAATATGGCCGGAAGCGCTGTTGACAATGATTCCCCCTGTCTTGCGAGCAATCCGCGCAGTTCTCATCGTCTCACCTACATTCATGCGAATGGGGCGTAGAGCGAGTGGAACGCGGGGTGGGTGCTAAGCGAGCGAGAACAAATTGGAAGAGGGTTGCGGTTGGTGTGGTGAGCACCGGATAAAGAGACGAACACTTCCGGGCATAATCCCAACTGCCACACGGCTAGAACAAATCAAGCCCGGCGCGAATACTCTCTCTCTCGCTCGCTCGCTCATTGTCTCAGGGCCTTGGGCGATCTGCCGCGATATTGCCGCTCTCTCGCTCTGACTCGCGTCTCCGATGGTTGTTGCCAGCTCCCGTCCGCACACGCGCAACTCTTTATATTTTTACGACTTATTCAGTCGCGTGCTACGCGATACAGCGTCGTTGGCTTAGCGAGCTCGCTTCTTTTATTTTGGCCTTCTTCTCCTTCTCTCTCCCTCTCTCTTCTTTGCTCTGTGGCCAGTCGCCTCTTGGACTCACCGTTAACATTCCCAGCAGCCTCGCTAAATACTGCTTTCGTAACCCGCCAAATTCCTTTGTGCTGCACTCTTTTAAATGCCAGCGTTGTTTGTTTACCTCCTTTATTGCCCACGCTTTCATTCCCGCTGGCTCTCCCTCACTGGCGCGCTTTAATTCTCAAACAAAAAAGAACGTTGCCAGCCGTGTCAGCCAAGACCTTTCCACTGAATCATATACATGCTTTGGCATCTCGGCATCTAAACGACGACATTCCGGGAATCGAGCCGCAAGCACTCTCGAGAGTCTACGAGTAAGTGGCGCTGAACTATATAGAGATCGAGCCAGCAGCAATTGATACATAAGAAATGCAAGTAGAACCCAAGGAGCAGCGTTGCTGAAACGTGGCGCATCGCTATGGGAAGCAGGGAGGAGAAAGCGAAAGAAACGGAGAGTGAAACAAAGTGCGAGTGAGCAGAGCAGAGTTTCGTCTCGAGAGGAAGACTGGAAGAAGAGGAGAGAGAAAATAAGTGAAGGAGCGAAGGACGAGAAAAAGAGAGAAAGAGAGCGAGGTATGTATTGTACTCGATGTGAGACGCAGAAAGAGAGAGAGAGGAGGTTAACGCAGTAACAGCAGTAACAGCAGCAGCAAAGTTTCTAGGAAGAGCGAGGAAAAAAGAGAAAAAAAAGATGCGGGGGTCGAGGTTGAGCCACGGCCCCATGGGGCCCCCAAACCAAACTTTCGACGCTGCTACAGAGAGCGAGAGTGAGAGCGAGAGCGAGAGCGAGAGCGAGAGCGAGAGCGAGAGCGAGAGAGATATGTAGGTATAGAATGAATGCGCGCCGAGCCAGGCCCATTCAGTCACTTTATTTCTCGCTCGGCTCTTTATCCTGTTAGAAAACAGTGCGCCCCTCGTAAAACCGAATGAGAGGCCGAAATTACGTGGCTTCCCAAGCCCGCAGCAATGACAACAGAGCCGAAAAAAGAAGCAGAAAAAATAGCCACCAGCCATTGCTGCTTTTTCAATTTTGAAGCTCCTCGCTTCGCATCGCCTCACCTCGGCTCGCTCCTCCGAGCATCGAGCACGGATCCATCAATAATTCATAACCCTGCTGCTCCGCTCCCTCTCTCTGCCCCTCTCGCTCTCTGCCCCCCTCCCTCCCTCTCTCGCGCCGCTGCCGTTTCGCTCCGCTCGGCCAGTCGTTCCAACCTTCAACTCCAACCTGCCTCTACAAATATTTGGAGAAGTCATTGAGGAGAACTAATTTTTGGCACGGCCCAGTGAGCAGCACGGGACCGTTCTCGGAAAATTTCAGACCGAACTTGGCCTAATCTCTAGCTACGCCGTTATTTTATTTGTTCTTCCTCTTTCGCGTTTATACTTACACTCGAAAGCTTGCCCTTCCGGCCAAACAACCTATCATTTACATACAACTATCCTCGAGTAGGATACGATTGAGACCTCGATACAACTTTCACCGCACGAGCTTTGACGTGAAAACGCCTCTGTTTTGCTGTTTACGCGCGAGAGCTTCATCAAGTATTAAGAGGCTGGTAGACTGCTTTTTTTATTTTCATTTTTCTTTTTTCTTCTTTTCTCTTTTTCCCGTTCTTTTCTTTTCTTCTTGCGAGCAAACCTGCGCAAGAGTGGGTGCTGGCAAGCTGACTGGCGCGCACGCGTGTGTGTAAGTGCACGCGCATTGAGATGAAGGCGGTAACGAGCGTCGACGGCAGCGCCAACGGGCGAGAGAGAGAGAGAGAGAGAGGCAGTCGCTCTCTGTTACTGGTTGCACACCAGTAATTGCTTCCTTTGAGTAGCTCCGGAGGTGTAATTTAGTCCCGAGCAGTAACCTTAACTAATTAACACAGCCGGTAGCGAGAGAGAGAGAGAGAGAGAGAGAGAGAGAGGGCGAACGAACGAGTGTGCACGAGGCACTCCTCGCTTGGTACCTCGTACCCTCCAAACTACCATTCGAAAATCAACTACATAGATAATTATCCATCGCCCGTCAGCCTCACGTGTGTGCCAAAGCTCCATCTCTCTCTCTCTCTCTCTCTCTCTCTCTATCTCTGTGACTCCTTCTTTCTCCAGCCATGCAACACACACACACATTCGCGCATACGCACATAGCTCAGCCAATTCCTTTGTCGTCGTCGCTATCTCTCATGCTATGCAGATGAACGCAAAAGGTCAGCCGCCTCTATTGCACGCACACACTCAAGCAGCGCGTACATGCACGCGCCGTAACCTTGAAGGAAGTTCTCTCTCACTCCATAGCTCGCTTGCTGGCATTAACCAAAAAAGGTTTGTTGCCCATGCCTCCCTCTCGCGGCTTAGATTTCATCTGCGAAACGGCCAAACGACCAAACAGCCAAACTCGACTTTTTTCACTCGCTTCCTCCCCTTTCTCGAACGTTCCTCCAAGGCTCTCTCTCTCTCTCTCTCTCTCTGGCCTTTTTGCAGAGTCTGCTTAATTATCGCACTCAATATTCGGAGCTCACTCGCGTGCTGCGGCTCGAGATTACACACAGTGCCACTCTATACCGAGTAGACTCCGAGGTGGCCGATACTTTATCGCCTTATTTACGTCCCGATGACTCACTCGCCATGCTACAAGCTCATATCATTCAAATTTCTGGCTTTCTATACTCTCTCTCTCTCTCTCTCTCTCTCGCATTCTGCTAGACCTACAAATATACACAGTTCGTCGTATGGCTTGGAACCGGTTCACCTCTCGTTAATTCAAGCTCTAAACAGCGCATTCCTCGTTGATATTTATGACACTTTGAGAAAAAAAAAAGATAAAACAGAAAAAAATGGAGACTCGAAATAATCGCCTCGACACCTAGCCGAGAGCGCTCGAAGCGGCCAATTAATTGCGGAAACGGCGCTCTCACGCGCCGAGAGGATTGATATTATGCAAAGTTATTTGGAGGCGGGCGCGAAATCGGCGCGGAATCACTTTCGCGAAGCTGCTAAGGATGCTCGTATTTAACACCTGATTAAAGTGCTGGAGGAGGGAGACTGCTTCGTCCCGTCCCCCTCCCTCTTCTCCCTCTACTCCCTCTCCTCCCTCGAGCGACAGCGTAATCTTAGCTTCAAGAGTATGGCAGCAGCGTGCAACGGCTTTTTCCTTCGAATTCCCGCTCTCTCTCTCTCTCTCTCTCTCTCTCTCTCTCTCTCTCTCTCTCTCCCCGCATGCGTGCAGCTCGTATCGGACACTCGCCCACGGGATTTTAATCTTGCCTTAATTGTCCGTGAAATCGCACCTGTCATGCTGCCTCAATTCCCGTAATCAGCGTCGCCGCCGCCTCCTCTATCAGTGTGCACATACACAGACATACAAATGCGCGCAGAAGCAGCACGAGAATAGACAGTCGAGGGGGCAAGGCGAGTTGGCGCTCGTTTATCGACACGGATAATTCCCGTTATTTAGTCTAATGCGTGTATATTAGTCTGCGCAAGATGCACGCTCGAGCAAAACAATCGGGCGCGCTTGCTCAAATGATTAAGAGCGTGCGCGCGCGCATGTGTGTGCGTGTAGTGGAGCGAGTAGGGGGGAGGGTAGATTCGTACGCGGCTCTAATTGTCGCTCGAGCCGCTACATCGACAGCAGCAGCCCCCGTTCGTGTGCAGTGACTAATTACGAGCACTTTCTCCAATCTTATATATGCCTCGGCAGCGTCCTTGACTGTCGATTTCGCATTGGAATAGAGCTCGCGCGGTATCACAAGCGGCGACAAGCGCGCGAGCATAGCAAACAAAGAAAGCAGCAGCAGCAGCAGTACTCGATAACTCTTTATAAACTGCCTCGGCTCTGCAGTCTCGGGCCGACTTTACTGTTTTTGCGCCGCCTACGATAATTGCATTGATTCTCTCTCTCTCTCTCTCTCTCTCTCTCTCTCTCTCTCCCTTGAATGGCATTAGCGGTGTGCGCGCCTGCAATTATTTCATATTTGCACGGCTTATTGTCAGTCTACAATGCCGCCGCCACTACCGCATGCTTACTACTCGCCGGATTGCAAAACAAATATCGTTGAATCATAGGAATTAAGGCTTATTAGGAGAGAGAAGCAAGCAATTCTTTGGCAGTGCCAGCGAACGCGAATCCTTTTCACATTCAGCTTGTCCCCGCCTAGCTCTCTCTCTCTCTCTCTCTCTCTCTCTCTCTCTTTTCTCCTTGTACTTCTTATTCTTCTTTTTCTTCTTCTTCCTCTTCTTCTCTCCTTCAGCATTTCTCCCTCCAGCAGTCGACCGTGCTTGTTTCTCTCGTTTATTTTCGCTCTTTTAGTTTCTTCTTTTTTCGCCATTCTCTTTCTCTTTTGCTCTGGCTCTCGGTCGTCGTGCTGGGCTCTCTCTGCTGGCAGCGGTCAAAGTGGCTCGAAATTACGACCTCCCTGTTTCTCTCTCTTTCTCTCTCTCTCTCTCTCTCTCTCTCTCTCTCTCTCGCTCGCTCGGACCCCTTGTGGTCGAGACAATGACTCTCGAGACGCGAGAGGGAAGCGTTGAGGTGTAATCGCCAGCGAGATCTTGGCGGTTCGCACTCGAGTGGGGCATCGTACGTGTAGCAGCGAATTTCTGCGCTGATCCTTTTTTCTCTCTATCCCTCTGCCCCTTTCTCTCTCTCTCTCTCTCTCTCTCTCTCTCTCTCTTTCTCTCTCTCTCTCAGCGGGTAAAGATAATGTCAGGCGCACTTGCATACTCGCGAGAGCGCACTTTTGTTTGTGAGCGCCCGGGGTTAACGCTCGGCTGCTGCAGTGGCGAATAATCGCCAGTCGACTCCAGAGACAGCGGTTGCCGCGCGTGGCTGTCCCTGGCCTTGGGAGTCGTCCGTCGGTTGTCGCTCGGAGTTGGATCGCTGCCAACGCGTCTGGATTACGCTCTTCCAGCCTACTTCCATCCGCTATAAGTTGTCGAAGCCTTACGTTGCCCCCTCCCTCCTCCTTTCCATTTGCTACTTTTAAATGCTCAATCTCTCCTCCCGATCCCCTCGACTGCGCAAAAACATTCCGAGAGCCTCCGCGCGCTACCTTTCCAATAGCTCCCAGTACAGCGCATTAACGAGCATGACTTGACAAACTGACAAACTAGTGGCAAGGATACTCCTCGTACCTCAACCTCGACCTACAGTCGTAACTGTGACTCGAGCTTTTTCGAGCTCCACCTGTTGTCGTCGTCGTCGTCGTCGCCGTCGTCGCTGCCACGGCTCTTCTTCTGTTCAGTTGTCCTTCGAGCCTGAGCAAATGGAAAATATCGCGCCGAAATACACGTTATTGAGTACGTGAATAAAACATCGCAACGGGCTTATCTGCAGGCTCTTAGCAGTCGAGGAGGCGGCTTCCCTTATCTCCCTCGGCTTTGCTCTAAATGCTAGTGTGCACGCGAGTCGCTTTCCCGTTTAGTTCCCTGAGGGGACGCTCCGTAACGCATTGCCATCACCTACGCGCTCCTCACCTCTGTCGCGTGAAAGCTTTTATTCTTCCGTCTGGATTAGTCGGCTCCGAGAGAGAGAGAGAGAGAGAGGGAGAAAGGAAAAAAACAACACTCCGACGAACAAGCGAGGGAAGCAAGGGATAACGCCGCGAGAAAATCGAATAGTCGCGTTGGTGCATGCTCATGCATGAAAGATGCAAGAGCATAGTGGTCACGTACGGCTGTGTGTGTGTGTGCACGCGTGTTTGCATTTCCATCACCTACGCGCGCGCGCGCGCGCACACACACAAACACGTACAGCATTGCACTGATGCAGTGATTAGCGTTTGAAAAATGCTGAGCGCTCCACGGCGCGGTCCGTCGCATTGCGTCGAGGATTAGGCGCAGCTCGCAGCCGGGATTTGCGCCAGTTTTCTCAAAGGGAAACTTGGCCGCAGCTCCCTATACAAAATACTGCCTTTTCTCCTTTTAGCTCTCTCGAGGTTCAGTTGCCTCTCTCTCTTTCTCTCGTTTACTCGTGTTTTATAAAATTCCACGTGCTACTGGTGCTGCTACCACTACTTCCATTCATCGACGCGACCTTTAACAAAGTGCCCTGGTCTTTTGCTCGGGACTTTCCACATAGACTAGGGCCCTTTCATTCCAATCTGTCTGTGGCTCTGTTTGTGTGTGTGTGTGCGCGTGTATACACGAAAAGGCAGTGTAAACGTTGCGGGAGTCTTTTTCCCTGTCGAAGGAATTTTTACAGGGAAAAACGAAGCCAAAGTTCGTTACTACGCAGTAGGTAGTTGTATTGCTCAGCCAACGAGAAAAAAAACATTCCTCAATCGGAGTAGTTTCAGGTTTACGCCTGAAATCCGAAGCCCGCTTCTTCTTTTTATTCTTTTTCTTTCTTCCTCCATTATAACCTGCGAACGTGCATTCAAGCTCGCTCAGCCTATAGTTTGCATTTTGGCGTGGACTGGCTTGAATTGAAACGAGCCGAGCATTGCAATTGCTGGTGAGGTATTATTGTGACCGGAAAATGCGAAAATGCCCGGTGACTCTGACAGTTGACGAAACGTCGAATGCAATTTTCCCGCAAGTTCGGTGACCGAACGGAAGAGATTAGGCTTGGGAAGCCGAACGTGAAAGACAAGTACGAGCCTAGTAGCGCGCGTTCTCGCGGAGACAAAGAAGCAGCAGTTGAAGCGTGGAGCGAGGGAGAGAGACTGCAGGTCGAGGTCGTAGGTGCGGCGCACAATGCACTTGGCGAGGGTGGGGGGGGGGGGGGAGGCGGAGGACCGCCGGTAAAGGGTGGCTGAGGGCAGTAGGCGAATAACGAAGCTGTCGGGAGTAGGAGAAACGCACGCACCCCGGCACATGCTGCGTTCGTTCTGTCCGTGTGCTCGTTGCGACCTGATTTTACCGTGGTCCGTGTGCCATCGACCGCGGACAAACGGAATAGCCGATCGCCATTAAGCATATATTAGGTAAGTGAGCTGCTGCTGTGCGTGCGCTCGACCCTCATTCAGTGGCTGGCAATTTTAACAACGTCCGATTTTCTTGAATTAACAAGTACACAGTTGCCGAAATTCTTGCGAGCTCTGTATCGCGCCGACTGCTGGTGGAGACGGCTGCCGTGGGGTGCAAGCGACAAACGGAATTTCTGACGAGCAGTCTGATCAGTTATTCAGCGCGTGGTGGCGCTGCTATAGTTCTCTCAGCTCTGCAGCGCGGCCCCGCTGCGTGCACGCCACAGTGGCATTGTGTGCCTGCTGCGCTGT
Source organism: Chouioia cunea (assembly GCA_030064505.1). Taxonomy (NCBI): domain Eukaryota; kingdom Metazoa; phylum Arthropoda; class Insecta; order Hymenoptera; family Eulophidae; genus Chouioia; species Chouioia cunea. The sequence continues at coordinate 22,222,322 of JAOPFQ010000002.1, forward strand.
CGCTCGTTCAGCGACAAAACAAACAAGCGGTGGCGACGATGGTTGCTGCTGTTGTTGTTGCTGCACAAAAGCAGCAAATAACCCATACAGCTACTCTAGCGACTATCCGTGGAAAGATGCTTATCAAAGAGGGCCACAGAGAGAGAGAGAGAGAGAGAGAGAGAGAGAGCAAATGACTGCTGGTGGGCGCGCTCCTCCTTTTTACCTGAGAGACTGGCGCCTTTGCTCGATCGACAGCTTGGTTTCCTCGCCACTTCCACGAACGTCAGCTCGCAATCAGCTGTAATTGTTGAGCCGAGTACCGAGAAGCTATACCTGCGCGCGCGCACTCTCTCTCTCTCTCTCTCTCTCTCTCCCCATTTATATAAGGACACGGGCCTCCGAGAATCCTGCCGGAATGCCGCCGCCGTTGCCCGGCTTGGTTGCGCTGCGCTACGGAGCGTTTTTCGCGCTGACGCACATAGTCGAGATACCCGATACTCGACACTCGACACTCGATACTCGATACTCGATTGTTTTTCAGAGCGCGCCTTTCGGGCCATTTGCTCGCAATTACGCTCGCGCCTCGACGCGGCCGTCGACTGCGCGAGTCACCCTTGTGCGCTCTTGTGCGACTCGCGCAGGCTTTCAGATCTCATCGCCATTGTGATACGTGGTTGACGCTTGCTGAACTGTGCATACAGATGTGAATACTCGTTATTTTCTAATTCATTCGTTAATTGACCAATAGCCCGGCTTGCTCGGCTCTTCCTAGTGCGTTAAGCAGTGCTGGAACAATTTAATGATCGCTGAGATTATTACGTGCGCGCGCGCGCGCGCGAGAGAGAGAGAGAGAGAGAAGGAGGGAGAGCGAGCGAGCAGCTCGTCTGGACTCGGGAGGGTTGGCTTGCTGGTTGTTGCTCAAAAAGCTCTGGTTGAAAGGGATGAAATGGAGGCGAGCAAGGCATTGAAAGCTCGCTCTCATCTTTTTAAGCGCGCTCGCATGTGGAAATGCTGCCGCCAAGCTCACGGTCGAGTGGAGTGGACCTCTTAGTCGAGCTTGCGCTCGCGCGCATCATTTGATCTGAATGGGCGCGAGAAAGAGCCGACGGCTCATGGGGTACTGCACGCCTCGATGGATAAATCAGCGGGATTTCCTTGCAGACTCTCGAGTGCAGCTCCACCTTCTCCTTCTCCTCTTCCTCCTTTCCCCCATCATTACACTCATCCTCAGCTCGTCAACGTTGTCGTCGTCGTCGGCCTCGTCCTCGTCCTCGTCCTCGTCTATACTTTTCTCGATTACTTTAAACCACGCCGCGAAGTTTCACCACCATCGTCCCACCTACCGATGCATTTGCAGAAAAGGCCCGCCATTCAGACGAACAGCACCTCTCGTCTCCTCTTACATACCAGACACCTATCCTTCTATTCTGATTATTTTTCGCGTGCCTACTGGAGGAGAAAATCGAGAGCAAGCCTCATTAACCATAATCCTTCATTGAAAATTATTTTCTTTCCCTTTCTTTCGCGTTTTTTTCACTCGCTTCAGTGCGCATCGCAACACTCAACTCGATTTAACGTCGTTCCTCTTTTTCTGTTTCAGGTAAGTTTATTCGAACGATCTTCGGCAATTGCAGCAACGTCGCACGTATACGTAAGCTCCCTTTTTTGCTCGCAAAAACTCGTCGATACAACGAGTTGATACACACACGCATACGCGCGCGCGGTTGCTTGCTCGATTATCGCAAGCCAGTCAAACGGAAAGGTAAATCGATAGCATACAAAGGGAGCCTAGTGAATCATTGAAGAGGCTGCAACCAACGCTGACGTGCAATCCTATAATTTTGGCCTTCAACGGCGTAACGAAGGCTTAGCTAAGGAATAAAAATTTGCTTTTTTTCTTTCACTTGGGTCGTCCCTCTCGTCCTATCGTAACGTGGCATTAGCGCTCGAGATTTTTATGAATCAGCAGTAGCAGCAGCAGTAGCAACAGCCTCAGCGATGAATTGGTGCGCACGAGCTAGGTAATTGTAACGAGGCTTAGCCCCGCAGCTTTGTGATTGCGCGAGACGTTGGCGAGCACGACAGAAGGACAAAACTTGTGCAGCGTGAGTCGTGCGATCGAGGCTTCGCACTTGGCTGATATTTCACGCGGATCTTTGCTAAAAAGCTGTACAACGGGCCTTTGTAAAAAGTGTATCTGTACGGCGGCATGCGGTTTGCGGCAGCTTATTTGAGAGTTAGTTATGACTACCTTACTAAGAACGGAACAGAGGCAGCTATTTGTCGACAACGATTCTACGGCCGATCAACTTATGGTAGTTAGTTGGCGCACAGCGCGATGAGCTTCTTTTTCTTCTTCGTTTTCTCTCTCTCTCTCTCTCTCTCTCTCTCTCTCTCCCGTCAGCCGCCCCACGCTGCACTCGACTCACTTCTTATGGCTCGCCTTCTCGCCAACAGTCCCAACACATCAAATTGGATAGCATAGCCCCCGAGTTTCGCGCAGCACATTCATTCGTTTCCCGCGTCGAGACAGACGATGATTTCCCGGGAAAAATCGGCAAAAAGCGCGCTTTAATTTGCTTCACATTCGTCGGCCAAGCGCATTGGTCGGGACGTGAGTTCGAATTACTGCAAGCGGTACGAAAAAGAAAATACAAGACCAAAAATGGACGAAGATCAATCAGCTGTGAGTCCAAGAGAACGTGAAATTTTGAGGAAAAATAGTAGACGAACAGAGCAAAGAGATTGTACGGCGGAAAAAAATAATCGACGGGTTCAACGATTTAACGCTTACACGGCAAGCGCGCGTTTAATTTATAGCTTATACTCGTATATATAACCGTCAGAGTCCAATGGTTTACAACTTGTCTTTGCAGGCTTGCAACTGGCAACACCAATTACTTTTTGTTTCCAAGCAAAAGCGGTTTTTACGTCGTTTTTATTTCGACGGAGGGGGGCATTCATTCTCGATACAGAGTTCACTTGTATACGGATAATCTTTGTAAAATATTGTTATAAATACTGCGTGCGTTGGCGTAAAAAAAGCATTGAAAAAGAAGGAGGAAAATGCTTTGGTTGTGTGAAAAGTGCGCGATGCAAAAGCGGACCACCGTTGCGATTTGAATGCGTGCAAATGTTCTTTTCCTGTTTCGGTATTTGTACTTTTCCTTCGAAAGCGTGGGAGTTGTACGAAATTTTTGTTGCAAAAGGAAAGAAATAAAATGGCTTGCGGGCCAAATAAAAAGCACTCAAACGTCGATTGCACACGGATCAACGAATGGAACAACGAAGAAAATGAAATCAGCAGAAAAACAAGGTTTTCTCGAAATCGTGGGCAGAACGAGAAAAAATATCGAAATTCGTGCGTACAATGTCGAAAAGAGGTCGACCTTGCGATAACGATTAATCGCAGTAGAGCTAGCTTCGCGACGTTAAGCTTGCTTCAAAATCGAGAAAAAAATGGTGTCTTTTGGTGATTAAACGCGACTTTGGAAATATAAAGATTTTCGCTGACTGCAAGTCCTCGACGAAAATGAAAAAACGACAGGTTGAAAGCGAGTGCAATATCGAAGGTAATATCCTAGCTCTTAGGGAGCGAGGGGTGGTCTGGCTGAATTGAATAAGAAAGAGCCGTGCGCAAAGGTAACGCTACTGCTATTCGGTCAACAAACGCAAGCAGCACGGGCTTTTTTCGTCGATTCAGCGAACTTGTTGAATTCGCCGGCAGCTCGTCCCCGCGCGACTTGCCAGTCGCCCGGCCCTGCCCGGGGATCAGCGACCATTATTAATCCGCGCTTCTATTCATGCCAATGGCTTTGTCGAAAAAATTACAAAAGGGACTCGCTCGCAAGCTATCGCGCAGTTTTTTACCGATAAGTCGAATATAGCCTGCTCTCTTGGCCTTTCGTTCGCGTGCTCGCTTTATATCGCGCGTCTAATCGCATCGACGACTAAGTAATCGTGGAGATATCTTGTTGTCATAGGCTCGCATAACGCGCGAGCGAGCGCACGCGAGGTGCAGTAACGGGTGGTCGGTCCACGGTGGTTGTGTGGGGGAAAGCACTGCCAAGGAAGAGGAGCTGATCCAAGCACCGGCGCGGCTCTGGAGGGCTTTGTGCGTCGAAAGGCTCGATCGGGCTTGGCCATCGGCGGGAGACGATAAGGGAAGAGATTGGCAGGGGGTGGGCGGTCTGTAATAAAGAGAGACGTAGGCTCTGGTCGCTTTGTGGGCCTCTTTCTCCGTTGAATATGCTCGCTCGCTTGCTTGCTCGCCGCTTTCGCCTGCCGAGTAAATATTTGGAGGCTGACCGAGCGCAAAAGTGCTCGCGCAAGGGAAGCCCAACTGCCGGCCATTGTCCGCGGGCTCGGCTTATCCGAGCGTGATAACAGATTTATCCCGCATCAATCTTGCCGTTCTATCTCTTCCGCTTCGACGTCGCTATTGGCACTCGTTCGCTTTTCTCGCTGTTTATTCATCGGCGTGCCATCTCCCTCGGCCCGGTGGGCTCTCCCTCGGCGAGACGCGTCGCCTTGCAGGAGGTTGCCCTCGCGAGTGCGTCTGTAAGTCGATGTTTGCTTTAACGTCTCGCCGGTTACCGCTAGACTTTCGCCACCGACTTTCGCTACTAGCTCTTTCTCGCGAGGAAGCCGGCACTCGTGTTTGCTCGGCGCACACAATTTGTGTGTTTCACCTACGCGCGGCAAATCGAGCAACAAGCTGTCGATGCTGGCGTTGCCGCCGTTGTCGCTGCCACCGTTGCCGCTGCTGCCGTTGCCGCTCCCACGCGAGCTGCCGCTGCTGCCGAGGCAACCCCTCCGATTACGAAAGCACGATGAATACTCGCGCTCTTGTCTCTCTTTCGACATCCGCTTGCGCACTCGACTGGAGGCTCGTTTGTTTCTCTCGTCTGCGCGCTTGAAAAATGCCAGCCTAGACGGAGATGGAGTTGCAATTTATTTGGACAAAGTGTGGAGCAAGAGAGTCGGCGAGACGCACTAGCGACTTGGCCCGGCTACCACCTCCGCTTCTACCTCCGCTTCTACCTCCGCTTCTACCTCCGCTTCTACCTCCGCTTCTACCTCCGTTTCTACCTCCGCTACTTGTCGAGAGCTTGGCGCTACTTCTTTGATGTGCGAGTGTGCGAGCGTGTGTATCTGCCTTGGCATTGGTGCATAAATATTTAGGCTCCGCCAACTGCTACTAGTGGGGCGCGGGCGGGCCTGCGCTACAATCGGAATCGGCTTATTTGCTTAGCCGAATATACGACGTACATATTCATTCCGATATTCCGTTACAGCCAAAGGGGGCTTGGAAGATGAGGATTGGCGGGGGGGGGGGGGGGGAATGAAAAGGCGCATCCTATAGGCAAGAGGTCACTGCGAAGCATAAAGATTGCGGAGGAGGCCGGAGGCGCGATGAATATTTCACGTGGCTAGCAATAGCAGCAGCAGCGTTATGGCTCACAAGGGCTGAGCTTACGAGCGAAAGACGCTGACGGCGACAACGACCGGATCTCATCGAGAGCGAGCGCACTGCTATCTCCGTGTTCCTCTCTCTCTCTCTCTCTCTCATTAGCTTTGTCAGCGACGGCGACGCCGCGTCGGTAATTGGCCCTCGTCGGCGACACCTATTGTCCGTGCACATATATTTATTGAAAGTCAAGGCGGCGCGACAGGGAATTTGAATAGCAGCATCGAGGGGCGAAGGAGGGAAGGAAAGTATATTCCGGGCGTACGTTTGGATTGTTGCAGGCTAGGGCTACGTTGATGCATGAAAAAATCCGAGTGAGCCTAATACCTTGGGGCTCGCAAGCAGAATTATCCACGCTCTCGTGATTGGAAAGCTCGATTGTTGACGGAACAAAGTGCCTACTGACTGCCGCTGATTTGCCGCACAAGCAACGTACCATGGCCCTCTTGATTACTTCATACACATCCCTCGTGCTGCGGTCTCTCGCTAGCTAGCTCGCTCGTGGTCGAGAGCTCGAGCACAAGTAGCAAAGTGCAAGCCCCTTTTCTCTACAGCCACCGTCCCAGATAATATGCCGGCTGCGCGCGCGATCCCGTTCTCCCTCTCTCTCTTTTTTCATTTGCCCGGTAAACCCGACGCGCATTGCCACCGCAGCCGCCTATTTTTGAGCTCTGAGCTGCGCTTTTCCTCGCTCCAACTCCGGTTCTGACTCCAACTCCACGGCTCCGCTTCTCTTCGGGGTATGTAGCGTTAATATAGCAGAGAGGCGGCGGCGCTCAGCCGAGCTCTTTGCCACTCCACCAAGCAGAAATTGATAGGATAAATTCCGGCTCTGAATTGGCTCCGCCGAGCCGGAAACTCCTAACCCCTGGCCACCCTCTCGTCCCTTGCCCGTGTACTCGCCAGAGCACACGCTCTTTCTTGCCTCTTTCACCTCTTCGCTCCCCGCTTTCTCTCTCTCTCTCTCTCTCTCTCTCTCTCGCTTCGCGCGTATTTTTATCCGTCGTACAGCTTCTCCGTGGAGCTGCGAGAGGTTTTTCATTAAAAAGCTTTTCTCACTGTTGGCGACACGAACACACGCAGTGGCGACGGCGATGGCGACGGCGGTCGAACGAACGAAAAGCTCTCTTGTCCACCGGCGCGAGCGCGCGCACTTCTGGCTTGGCTGACTTGGAACAATATGAGCCAACGCGACACAATGAGTCCACTAATTTTCGAGCGTAACAGCAACAGCAGCAGCAGCTCCCTACTCGAGTACTCGTCCAACTCCAAACAAAGCGCGCCACCACACCAGAGAGAGAAAGAGAGAAAGAAAGCGAGCACCAAAGCAAAGAGTCTCGACTACTGGCTGGCTTTTTGTATTTTTGGCTTCTTTATTATTGTCCTCGCCGCGGAGTCATCCGAGTGTAATCTTGGCTCACGCGGCCCCGATTCTCCATTGGAATAACGCATGCCGTGCACTACGCTCTCGACTTGCGTTTCCCTTTCTTTTCTCCTCCTCGTTTTTTCGCCCGTTTCTCTTATTGTTGCCAACTGCGCAGTCACCAATAATCGCGCTGCCTACTCCAAGGTGCCCGCCGCCTAAAGGAACATCCTAAGCTCCGAGTCCGAGAGAGTTGAGTGACGCAACAAGCATAGAGCGTGGAGGAGCAACGAGCAGCAAGAGAGAAGCGCAATCGGGGATTAGAGGATGGCACAATGGGCGAGCAACTGTCGCCGGCTGCGCGATCCATTATCCGCACTTAATTAGGTCGCGTGGGCCGAAAACACAACCGAGAAAGCGCGGGGATGGCAACCCCGGGGGGTAGACAAGATTATAATCTGTCCCCATTATTGTGCCATCGACAACTCGCCCAAAGGGATTTTCCGCTCTCTCTCTCTCTCTCTCTCTCTCTCTCTCTCTCTGTCTCTCTGTCTCTTTTTTATCTTCTCAGTGCTCGTCTGGCTCCCCAATTCATGCATGTGCGCGGAGCACGAGGACAATGTCGTTACAGCACTTTTGTGCATTTAGCAGCGTAATCAAGCCCCCTGCACGTGAGCCAGCCCAAGTGACACATCATCCGTGACCCACTACTACATGAGCGCCGACGAGTAGCTTAATCCTACCTGCATATGATGTTCTCAGCGCCATTGTACTTGCTCGTCCTACACGACAGATCTGGCCAAAGGGGACACGGACACGGCCAGTATGTCATCTTCCCCCCCCCCTCTCACCCCTCATCACCATCCAATGCGCTCATCTCTCTCTCTGTCTCTCTCGCTATCTGTTTGCCCAACGTTGATCGTCATTCCGACGACTTTGCTCGTCTCCTCGTGGGAATGGGGCATACGGTTGCGCTGTAATTTTCAGTAAGCCTTGCTGTCGAATTGTCACCTTCAAAAGCTACAACTACTTATTCCTATATATTTTCGGTGAATAGGTCGAATGTTCTCGGTTAATTATAACTTGACAGCTTTCCTTGCCGACGATGGCTAATTATTTACAACCAAAGTGATCTTAATCGAGTGATTAAAATGTCCGAGCAGCAAAAGTACCAAAGTTTCTCCCATGGATGTGCGCGTTATCGAGCATAGCAACGCGAGTTAACAAGGTGATTTAGTTGCGCATAAGCATATGCGCGAATCGTCCTTGATCGATTCTTGTCTGCACGCAGCGAGTAATGCCAATGAGACGATTGGCCCAACTGAAATTCCATCGCTATTTGGACAATTAAGGAAAATCGGGGTACGCGGGCGAAGGTAGTCAGTCAGCTAGGTAGCCGCTCGAGCGAGAGAGAGAGAAGAGGGGAGGGGGGGGGCTTGGAGATGCGAGATGTTACTGTTGCCGCCGCAGCCAAGAGAGGGAACTTGGGTGGTCCTGTTTGGCGTTTCTTTGGCACAGCGTTGGCTGGCGCCCGTAATTACAGGTTCCTTATTTACCGCCTGTTACACACTTCGTTAACGCGCATCAGTTATTAAGCAGTCTAGTCTCGTTTCTCGAACGGCGGCCCTCAATGAGATCGGCCCTCTGCTTTCTCGCGGCTATTTATGAATGAATGGCGTGCGTGTCTCGACGCCACTGGGCTACAACCTATTACTGGGACTCGCACTTGCAACCGGCTCGCTTTTTCTCTCTCTCTCTCTCCCTCTGCCGCTATCTATCTCGCTCGTTTGCTGCTCAGCCTGTCGACACATTCGGCCGCCTCTTCATTCGCGCGGCATCGACTCATCGCACCTTTCTCTCTCTCTCTCTCTCTCTCTCTCTCGCTGCTACTTCAATGAACGAGTCGCGCCACTGCTGACTGCTGCCCAGTTCCCCATTCAGTGCTATGCTTATTTTAGATATACGCATTCTCGAGCTGCTTTTGTGCTACAGCTAGTCTTTCTTTTCTTCTTTCTATCATTCATACGGCACGCACTCCACTCCAATCTGTCCCTATAGGCCTCCTTTTACATTGCGCTTTGGCATTTTTTTCCATACTTCAACTGCAATCGAAGTACGCAGTGGCTATAGGCGTACGTCGAAAAAAACAAACTAACGAGATTTCAAAGTTGATTGTTATCTAACGTATTTGTGATATTTAGTTGAATTAGAAAAATCTTGGAATTGCGTATTTTTTGTCTGCTCTTTATATAGCTTTACGAGGTTCAAGGTGCTTGTCGTTTCATTCAATACGAGTCGAACACACGTCGTCGACTGAAAGTGCCTCGATAGCGGTGCAGATTGGTTGGGGTCGCGAGTAATGAATAGTATAAGGTGAATTTAACGAGTGCGTAGCGAGTGTTGTCAAGGAGTACAGTCAAAGAGAGAAAAAGAGACGGGGGAACGTATGTGCGGGGGGCGCGGTAGGCACATCTCTATCCCGTGCAGCGGCAGCATAATTGGAGCGGTCGCGTGCACGCCGCCGACACAATAGATTCGTCCGAGTGCAAATTATTAAGGTGGCTCGCTCACGGCCCTTGTCTCCTTGTTAGGGAAACGAACGGAGACGAGACGCTGGGAGGAGAAAAGAAGAGAGCAGCCAACGCGCCCTTTTAAAGCAGCGAAGATGCCTCGCCAAGTGATCGTCTGCAATTTGTCGAAGCTGGCGCGATTTTCGATGGTTATGGACGCATCCTCACCTCTCTCTCTCTCTCTCTCTCTCTCTCTCTCTTTGTTTTCAAACTGGAAAAGCTCTCTCGTCGCCGAACGCTGCACACGCATATACATGATACAAGAGGTGGTGCGACGTCGGCGACCAATCGGCAGTCGGCTTCATTCGAGTTGCAGCGGGCGGTACGGCGTTGAAAGCCATTTAGCCAATTTGAAAGGTCTTTTCATTAGACGTTTCACTTTGTCTCCGCTCCTCCCGTACCCACCGTCTCGCGTCTGCCGGCTGGCGCGCGCAACTTTACATTTTAAATGCTAATTGCAAGCTTTTTTTTAATGGCAGCGCCCGCAGCCACATTGTCGCGGGGCAACAGAGGGTGGCAGGAAGGGAGGAAGAGCCCATTTGCATGCCAGTTTTGCGGCTCAGCCAGTGTGACGTGCTGCTTCTGCTACTGCTGGCAATGGAGCTGTTAGAGCTTACTAACGTTACTTGTTTCGCTATCGACTGGCGCGTGAGTCTGCTTGGACATAATCACGGCTCAATGGGCGACGAGGATCGGGGCCCGGGGGCGACAAGGCCGGACGCGGATTGTACGAATGGCGGCGGCAAAAAGTTAAGAAGAGTGAAATCCGGCGCTGCTGCTGGCCCCCGGAAGCTCATTGTACATGGAGAGAGAGGGACTACGGTCTATTATTTCCGAGCGCTCGCGCCAGTTTTGATAATATCGCGTTACTTTTAGGCCTTCCAGCTCGTTAAAAGTTTATCGAGCTTGCGCCCGGAGCTCGTCTTCGTTAAATGGTCATTGAGAAATGGATTCGACGACACGAGACAATAAACGGTGCTGGTGATATCGACGAATCAATCCTGCACGACAAAAGCCGGTGTGTAGCACAATGTAGGCGAGTGAGAGCAGCAGTAGCACTCGACTCTGCGATATGAAATGATCCGTGCGCGCATTCAGCCAGAAAAACGCTCGGCAGAGTAGTGTATCGTGGCGAGGCACCCCTGTTGCCTGCCTGTGCACGGACCCTTCTACGTGTATAATATACCTATAGATACGAAGCTGCGAGCCCACAGCTTTGTCTAGCAGCAGCGGCGCGAGCCACTCTGCCGGATAATTTTCTCAAAACACAGCTAGCGGCGCAGCAGGCGCTCCCATTTGATTGTACGCGTGCCCCCCTCGCCCCGGCAACGGGCAAAATGATCATCGAGTTTATTAGCGAGAAACGAGAGTGAGCGGGCGATGGCAAAGTAATGGCGTAGCGTGCGGCTTTTGTCGCGTCGTTTTGTCGAGTCGCGACTCGGGCGCACACAGACATTTCTTCCAATATACTAAGAGCGGATACGCAAGCCAAAGCCGCAGAGTCGTCGAGGCCCCTCTCTGCTCGTCTCTCTTTCTCTCTTCCCCTCTCTGTATATTGCCGAGACGAGTACGCCAGCAGCCGCACGAGCCCATTGTGCCAGTACCGGCTCATTTATTTACGTCGCTCCCACTTTTAATCTGATGAGATCCGCGATCTTAGCAACCTGTCTGCCTGCCTGCCTGCCTGCCTGCCTGCCTGCCTGCCTGGCTGCCCGACCGCCTACCTACCGTAGTCCAACGCGGCCTAATAAGTCGCATTACAGCGTTCCATGTAAGTGCACGAGTACGACTCGATGATTGCGCCAGCTCGAGCCAATTGATCGAAAAAGCCGTTTTCCGAATCGACGAAACTTTTGGTCAAATTACACGCGTCGCGCTGTGGTTTTTATGTGGCTCTTATCAGACTGGATATAACGAAGCAACGAGGTGGCGCAGTGCTCGGTACCGATGCGTGCGTGGTTGTCAGATTAGAGATAAACGCTACTAGTGGAAAATCTGGCTTATTCGCGTCGGTAAAAGAGAGAAAAAGAGAGAGATAGAGACAGAGAAAACGAGTGCTGGTAGGGGAAAAACGCTCGGAAAGTTGCAACGAACGTTGATGCGAACGAGGCGAGGAAAGCTAGGAGCAGGCGTTAATGAAAAAACGCCTACCGAGAGAAAGAGAGCGGCTGTTTTTGGCTTTGTGAGCTCGCGGGCGCATTGTTTGAAATACGAACACTTGATAAAAAAGCGCCCACTCTCTCCCTCTCTCTCTCTCTCGCTATCTCTATCTGTATCTCTATCTCTATCTACCTCCCAGCATTCCGCTCATCAGCATCCAACGGGAGCCGCCGAGTAAATGGACCTGAAAGCCCTAGATGTATGCATTTTCATAGTTGCAAGCAGCTTTCAGCAGCTCAGCTCTGTCACCGATCCGCACCCAGACCATGCCTTTAAAAAACTTTTCAACTCTTTCACGCCACTTCTCCTCGATCTACTCGAGCGAAATGAAACTAAAAACTGTTTCTCATCCAGATTACTCGGCCATTTTCCCCACTTTACCGGCTTGAACCAATGCGCCTGTCCATTATACGATATATCTGTACAGGGCTTTCGATCTACGATACGTGTAAATCTCACAATCGGGCGCCGCAAGTCGAGTCTGCTCATTTTGGCGAATGAACGAGCGAAGAAAGAAAGAAAGAAAGAAAGAAAGAAAGAAAGAAAGAAAGAAGGAAAGGAAGAAGGAAAAAGGGAAGAGAGAGAGAGAGATAAAGAAGGAAAGAAGGAAAGAAGGGAAGAGAAAGAGAAAACTCATTAACCGCAGCAAGGCGACACGCCACTTGAAAGTTGCCAAGGATAAGCGAGGAAAGGAGCCGCGGTCCGGAATAATGATTCAGTGAAAAGGCACAAGCTCTCTTGTGAGCGCTGTAGCTGCGACATAAAAATGTCATATAATAAGGGAAAAGGGATTCGCGGAGGACGGATTTCGAGCTTAATTATACGAGAGCAAAAACGCGCTCGGAAAAGAGGCCCGCTGACGAGGTGGCGACAAGATAGGTGCTACGCGCCGTGTGCTACGTGCCGTGGGCTACGTGACGTGCGCTACGTGCCATGGGCTGTATTCGTAGTGGCGCGGTGAAGCTTCCGGCTAGGGGTTTACATCTCCGTCTCGTGGACTTGGTTTCGCCGACACCTTCTTTCGCTGGCGAGTGACGAGAGTGCCATTGCCGCGACAGCGCAGTGCGAGTTCGGCTTGCCTGCGACACCAGTCTTGGTTGTGGGGAGCAGCGATCGGTGATTGATCGCATTACGCAAATGGACGATTGTCGTGTTTGCAATTTAGGCTGCTCGTTGAGACGAGAGGAGACCAAGGGAAAATAGAGGCGCGTCCCGGGGAGACCGCAGGAAATCCGCTTTGCCAAGGGCTTCGCTCGTCAAGGCTGCGGAGCTGGGGTGCGAGCAACTGCTGCACGTGCAAGCAAGCGCGTTTTTCGTTTTCCATTTTATTCTTCATATTTGTAAGGTTTTGCGAGCGCCCTCGAGCGACGAGCATTTCTCCGGCTTAATCTTGGAGGCAGCTTTCGAGAATCCGCTTGCTCGGATGATCGGGTGATTTCGACGAAAGCCTGAAAAATATCAAGTCGAAACGCCAGTTGAAGCTCGGCTCGACTGCACAAAGACGAGGAGTAGAGAGAGAGAGCTTGCAGCTGGCACCACACGGACGTGAGAGTGGTCGGGAGGAAGGGAGAAACGAACGCGCAACTAATTAGCGAATCCTCGTACCAACAGCCAGAATTCGCCTCTGCCGTGTTCGTTCGCGGCACTTTTGGCGGTAGCGAACGAGCTGTTGGCTGGCTTGGTTCCTGGTGCTGACAGCAAAGACTCGTCTGAAACTCGCTTGGGCCCGCTTTCTACGTATGCGAACGATTAGAGCATGCGTTTGGCGAGGTCCGCTAAAACTGCGCGGATAGCAGCTACATCGAGGGGCGGCGGCGGCGGCGGCGGCAAAGAAGAGCTTTGGCGATGGCTTTGTTCCGGGGAATGTGGCGGGCAGCGCGGTCTGCCTCTGCGAGATGCCGGGCGTGCTTGCGTGCGCTCGCAAGTGGCTTTCGATTGCCTTGGCATCACGGGGGCCCGATATTGCAAACTCTCGCGCTGCGCTGCACCGTGGCGCTCTGATCGTAGCTGTGCGCGCGTATAGAGCTTGCCAAGTAGGCCTAGACGCTATAATATAGACGGCTAGACGGCCAGACGGGGGCCAAGCTGCCTCGAGAGTGCTGCGATTGAATGCTAGGAATTTCATGATGAGTTGGGCGCGGGCGGACCAGGCTGGCCGCGCGCACAAGCCCAGAAGGGAGAGAAGGAGAGACGAGGCAAGGGGCGGTTCGACTCTCTCTCTCTCTCTCGGCTTAGCGCAACCGAGCGCCCGTTCCAATCATGATTCCGCGCCCGCTGCAGCGTTTGAAGTCTCGATTGAAAAGGGGCGGGGGATTGACTAAAGAACGAGTCCTAGCTATCGGCTATCCCCCGCTCGTTCCTCGTCTATACTTTCCCTACGACCCGACATCGATTGCGTCGTCGATGAAAACAAAAAAGAAAAAAGGAAAAGGAAAAAAACAGCGCCTCGCTCTTGTGCTCACCTCCGCTGCTCACCCCCGTCCGGTCGCCGCCGCCTGTCCGATGCATATACGCGACGCCGCCGACGCTACTGCTGCTGCCTGTTTACGTTGGACGCGTTCGAGCGCTATCGGCGCCAGCCCTGCTTCCTTTCATATCGCACCCTCGATGAATATTCCAAATTTCGAGCGCATACTTTCATGAAATTCCCGCCTTTGGCAGCGCGCCGTCGCTTCGTAGGTTGCCCCTCTCGTGCCTTTTCCAGCTTACAAATCACGAGAACGTGGTGGTGCTTCGGCCGTTCGGATCCGGTCGCCTCGGCGAATCTACGGCGAAACTACGGCGAATCTACGGCCGATATACGCCAAGCCCCCAGCCCCCTTGAGGAAAAAACGGGGAAAAAGGATAAAAAATCTGGCAACCCCCTCTCCCAAACTCTTAGGCTCCCTCTTAAGCGACTAATAACTTTATCTCCCGTCGCACCCTCGTAATCCTGTTTTGCCAAAATGAGAGCGCACACGCACTGATTTCTCGCCGCTTCGCCATCTTCGATCGCCGCTCGAGCTCGAGCTTCTCCTGTCCTCTTCTTTTCCTTTTCTCCTCCTTGTTTCGCCCTTCTTTCTCCATGCTGCTTTTTCACTCTCTAATCCGGCGACTCGAGTGCTTTAATCTTTCTTCGGTGGGTTTGGCCGATAAGCTTGGGCAAATATTTGGCTCTCGAAGGAACGACGAGAGAAATGAAGCTGTGCACGACGAGGAGGCGACGCGGCCGCCGCCTAGATCGTTCGGCCGATAGCAGTGGCAGTAGCAGCGGCAGCGGCACGGAATCTAAAACTGGCCGGACAATGAGCGTGAGGGAGATGTAATCGCTGGTAAAAGCGTGACATTAGCCGTGTAGCGATGCTATCTGAAGTGTTGGAGCGACGAGGATCGTTGATCGCTGTTTTTTGATCGGGCCACCTGGCGCTTCTTATCGTAGCTACTCGCTCATTATTCCCCGGGCGTTCGTTATTACCCTAATAGGTGCGCAGCTCGTAATAATCACATGTCATTTTCACGCGAATGCCTGCTCGACATTGGGCGATTCTTATCGATCGCTTTGCCCTCCCCCCGTTTTTTCTACATTTTCCACTTTTCTTCCATTTCATTTCGCATTTCATTTCGCATTTCATTTCGCATTTCATTTCGCATTTCATTTTGCACTTCATTTCGCATTTCCTTCGCCACGAGAATCGGATGCGAGGAAGAAGGAGCTATATTCCTCGGGTTACTTTGGTCCGCGGGGACTGCGAGGAGCGGAAGAGCCCGTGAAATTTACTAAGAGCCACGGGGAAGCCGCGTCGTCTGTGCGTTGGGACACAAATGAAGCAGAGAGAGAGAGAGAGAGAGAGAGAGAGGGAGAGGCGGAGGGAGGGCGAGGCGTATATAGGACGACGCACGGCCAGCCGTAATAAGGGATGGAAAGGAGAGGAGCGGTCGGGCGGGGGCCGAGGGGCTGCTGCGACGATGCTATCGCTACGACTCTTTGTGAGATGAGATCCAGCACAATGATACACGCGCTACCTACTGCAGTCTGGCCTCTTTTTTAAATGAGATAGCAAACAACAACTATTGAACGGGCCCCCTCGAGCCCCTTGGCCTTGCTGCGTCCATTTGGCATATTGCCTCCTGATACGAGTACACATTGTCCTTGTGCAGCCCCATCAACGTTCCTTTTCGCTAACGATCTCGCGGCGAATCCAACTTGCGCAACTGGCTTCTGCAAATTACACTTATTGGCAAGTGCGAGACGTGCATCGGTCGCGAGCTCGACAATCAACTCGAATCGAATACGAGGTTTTTGTTTTTGTCGTGCGACTCGCGCGTCTCAGATCTATCGCAAGCTCTTTGCTTTGGCGTATGCGTGGGCGAGCGAGCTGGAGGTTGGAGCGAGGCGGGTCGGGGGAAGGGGGCGGCTGTCGTGTCGGGTTGCCTGGCTCTGCCAGGCGGCACTTTGATCTCGCGCTCTCGGCGGCGAGAGCGTTTAGCAGCGCGAAAATCTTTCGCGGCACGAGCACCGTCGACGCGGACGCCAGGATTTTGATCACGACTGCAAAGCGCTCGAGATGTATAATCAAGTTGGACTGCATTCCTCGACAGCTCTGCAGGAAATGGCAGCGTAAGCAGAGGGGGGAAAAGAGAGTACGGAGGATCGATATCGGCGGCGGCGAAAAGTTTGGCCGCTGCAAAGTTTGTCGAGGTGGCTGCTCGTGGCAGCAGTCGAAGTATGCCAAAGTCGCGGCGGACGGCCGAGCTATACACTCGGGGCAAGTGGAGCGAAAATCAGATTTACTCGTTGTCGCCTCGAGCCCTTGTTGCCGCTATACCACGGCTCCTCCCCCACCACCGCCACCGCCACCCGTTCTCTCGCTGTCTCTCTCTCTCTTTTTAGCAAACGCAACTCCCCCGTCGGCTCAGCGGCCTTTGATCCTGCTGCCACCCTAGCTCCTTCCTGATGAACGGCTCCACGTGCTGCTGCTTGCCCGCGCTTCGATCAGTGGCAGAGTGTGCTCCCGCTTGCGACAATTTTCAGCGTTTTCTTGACGGGAACACCACGGAAAAATCATACTGCTTAACGAGAAAAGCAAGTCACCGAGCACACGCGTAAACAACTGCCACTGATTAAGTCTCAGTCAGATTCCCCAGATCAAACGTTGTCGGCTCTGCGCGAGACCTGATTGCGCGTACGCAACCGTCGATTCTACCGCACCACTAATACTTTTGCTCAATTTGTGTCAAGACTAAACTCAACCCGTCTCCACGCCGCTCCTGCTGCTGTTTTCAAAACAACTCGTTTTGCTTCGCGCCGCTGCTGCTGCTCCGAGACGTTCACTCGTGTCGTGCTGTCGTTTGTTTAGACTGCTTGCGTTCGGCATCTCCTCCCTCTCTCAATCTGCCACGCTCCATTTTCGGTATTCCGATGCGACGTTCGAAAGTATCCAAACTGCTTGCTCAAGTGCGCGGTGCTAGAGATCGAGAGGTCAAGGTTCGAAAATCGAAAGTACGAAGTCTAGTGCTCAACTAATTGAGCGCAAGCTTATGGGGGCCGCATGGAACTTGAGTCTGCAAAACTTATCGACGTCTTGACCATAGAACGAGAAAACGCGGCCAACGCGGCCTTATTACTGGCCAAAGGGAATTATTCCAGGCTGATGGGCACGAGTAAACAATGGATCGGTTCTTCGAAGGGAAGAGGAGATTAACGAGCGAGCCGAGCGTCGAGCTGCACTTGACTCGTTAACGAGATTTCCGGGAAAACGAGTAATAAAGCTCGCGGCGGAAAGTGCGCTTGATGCCATTGCTGCAGCTGCTGCCGCTCGCGTATACGGGTTTGATGCACGTTTATGCAGTTGAACTCGGCATTCGTGGATGGTAGCTCACGAAAAGGCCCCGAATCGTAGGCTGGCTCGAATCCTGCTACGATATAGCGCTAACGTGCTCTCAAGCTCGAAAACCCCGTCAACTCGGCATAGTTAGTACTCTCGTGTTTGTTGTAAAAGTGGGTTAAGCTCAACTTGCAGCGCAGTTGGCATAACTTTGACCGCGCCAGTCAGTCGAACGAACTCTACGTGCATTGTATATCAGTGCGACCGCGACAACGACGGCAGGGTGAAAGGTAGTGGCTGCACTTGGGGGAGGGAGAGAGAGAGAGAGAGAGAAAGAGAGCTGGCTGAACGGGTAGGCGCCCCTAGCTCGCTCTTCTGTCAGCTTCCCGTAGTCATGGCGACGACTCGTTCGGATTGGCCGTGCGCAGTTTCCACTCGCGAATCCCCCACTTCTTTTCCACTCCCGCCGCCCTACGTCGATAGCTCGTCTCTCTCACTCTCTCGGGCAAAGAAGCTCAAGCGGAGAGCCCCCTCCCCTCGAGCTGCAGCTTTCCTCCTTCTAATTCGCGCGCCCGGATTTTCCCGCACGCCCGTTCAAGTTCGTCGTTTGGCGGTTGACGCCGCTGCTACGGCCTGATCACGTCGCAAGCTCGTCGCAAGCTCGGGCTTGGAAAAAAAGAGCCGGGGAAAGGTGGCGAAAAGCGAGCGAGGAAGGGAAGCTAAGGGTAGGCTAGCTCGCTTGCTAGCCAATAGCCATGGAGGCGCATAGTCGCAAGTCTAGGCCGGCCCAGTACACTTGGGCAGCGATATCGCATAGCGGCAAGCTCGGATCGAAGGGGGGCGCGCCTCCTCCCGCTCGTTGCCCCGGCAACCGCTCGCCTGCCTGCCTGCTTGCCAGCCTGCTGGGCTAGCCCGGCCTCCGTTGGCAGCGCGCTTATCGTCGCCAGCCGTCCCACCCTTCCCGTTACCCGTGTCTGACCACCCCTACCCCTTTGCACTTTTCCTCGTGCAGCCTCTCGATCGGCGATTGCGCTCCCCGCACCGTCGACCCTGTCAGCCAAGACTACGCAAGCCTGTCGTTCGCGACCGACTCCAACTGCGATTTCGTCAGCTCGCAGCACTGTCCCCGGCGATGACGCGCGCGACAGCCACGCACTGATCGTTATGAGAGTGGTCGTGCCCGAGCGACTCGCCAGCTCCTCGAGTGTACGAGTGCAGCGCTGCTGCAACTGCGAGGGCGCTTGGAGGGGTGGACGGCCGCAGCCATCGCGAACAGCCTCATCTTTTGGCGTGCTCTCCTCTCCTCTGCCCGATGACGCGCTCGCTGCATGTGCGTGTGCGTGCGGGTGAGCCTCAACGGCTCTATCACTCTCTCTCGCTCTTTTTCTCTCTCTATCGTCGCATCTCGGTCCTGCGAACGCCCGCTCGCTCGCTCTGCGCACGTGACGGGCGGTAGCGGCGCTTTGCGCTGGAGTAGCGTTGGCTTTGCGCGCACCCCTTTGGCCCGAGATCAAAGGCTTTGACGGGCGCGTCGCAGCCCGGTGCTCAGTCATCGTTCGGTCGCGCGCCCGCTCGCTCGTCGCTCGTCTGGTTCGTCGAGGGACATGTCGCCAAGCTGCCCCGCGGAGGAGCCGCGGGACCTCAGCCGCCGTGACTCGCCCGACTCGACCTCGGTGCGCTCCGAGGCCGAGCGGCTGCTGCGGGCCCACGACGAGGCGCGCCTCTACTCGGCCCACGTGCTTCAGCTCGACTGGCGCGCGCTTCCGGGCCTGCCCCGGCCCCGGGGGGGACGCGTCTGGCTGCTGGCAGCCGCGGACCGTGCTGGCCGCCACCGCACGCGGCTGCTCGTGGTCGGGCGGCGCTGACGGCCGCGCTGCCTCGCGCGCGTCAACATGCTCAGCCAGCCGGTGGTGTACGCGGGTGGCGGTCGCGGGCGGCTTACGCCTCAGCTGTTCCTATGGTGGTTCCGCGCCGAGTTCGTCCCGGCGGTAGCGGCGGTACACCCGGGCCGCGAGGTGTTACTGCTTGCCGAGGCGGGCCCCCACCTGCCCAGCGAGCGCGAGTGCGTAGCCGAGGATGGTCGCACGCGACTCCTCGTGCTGACGGCTGAGCCGGCGCTGTGCACGGGCCGCGTCGCCCGCGAACTGCGGCTGCGGCTGGCCGTGGGCCTGCTGCAAGCGGGCGGCCTGGCCGAGGGGGTGCCGCGCCTCGAGCGCTTCCTCGTCAGTTGCTCGCTCAAGGAGGGCTTCGCCGAGCTGCACCGCGCCTGGCTAGCGGTGCGCCCCGAGAGTTTCCGGCGCTGCTGGCGGATCGGAGACGCCGTGGGTCGCGGCGGCGCTGACGACGACGCAGAGGTTTACGAGCAGCGGCTGGTGGGCCAGCTGCGTGGCCTCGGTCGCGAGCTTGGGCTGCGCTTCGACAAGCGCCAGCTCGAGGACTGGCTGCTCGAGGAGCCCGAGTCCGAGCCGGAAACGGAGACGGAGTCGGAGACGGGGACGCCCACCGAGACGGAAAGGGCGTCCGATTCGGAAGAGGAGGCGACGGCCCCGAGCGCCAAGGAGGTCGTGCTGCTGCTTTCGAGGGTACTAAGCTGGATGGAGACCGAGGCTCTCGAGCCCAACTTCCTGTTGGCCGTCAGAGCGATGCGCGCGACCGCCAGCCTCATGGTAAGTCCGGCTGCTGGATAAACGCGCGGCTGTCGCTTTGGCTCTCTCGGCTTATCGATCGCTGCCCTCGTCGGCTGCGCCGCCGTGCAATATGGAAGCAGCGACGATGGAAAGAGGAAGGGGCGAGCCCGTCGCGTCCTCTCCGCCTCGCCACCACCAGCGGCGCTTCGACGTCTTTTGGGCTACTAATTAGCTTTGTCGGATCCTTGAGAAGCAACGAGGCAACACTTGACTCCGATATCTCGATTGCTCATTGAAATTGGTAAAACGGCCGGAGACAAGATCGGCTGCGCGAGCAAAGTGCCCTCCTCCCTTGCTTCCTTCTTTCTTTTGAGTACTTGAACTTTATTCGATCGGAAAGCCCCCTCAGCCCTCAGCCCCCAGCCCCAAGCCCCAAAGCCCCCGCTTGTCGAGACTGCGCGGCCCCGTTCCATATTTCACTCTCGTCTCGAGCAAGCTTATTGTCCAACTCGACGTCGTCGACGATGCTTTGCATATTATGAATTATTCCCCGTTGGACGAGCGATCGCTGCATATTTACGAGTGCCTGCAAGTTTGATCCATGATTGACGTAGACGAATGTGGTATGTTACAGGCGAGCAAGATGGGTCTTACGGGAACGCATCCAAGTGGGCTGCCGTTCTTCTGTTCGAACGGCGATCACTTGACGCAACCACCCCCGGCACACATGGGCATACCACCTTACGGAGCTCTCGACGCAGGCAAGGCCGCTGCGGCTGCAGGTCAGTATTTAAGCCATGGCTATGTATACTAATCGTAAGCTTTAATCGCACTGCAAGCGGGGAATGGCAAGTCGAGGACAAGTCGAGTAATAGAAGTCGTTTCGGTTGGGTGGTGCGCCACGACGAAGCGCAGACACCGAGAGCGATCCCGGACTACGACTCGCAACGGTGAGGTGCGCGAGTCAGAGGTTTTGTTCGAAAGGGCGTGTCGAGGCGCAACGCCTTTTTACGCCACGATACTTGGACGGCGTTGGCATAATTGATTTGGAGTGTCTGCGCTAATTGTGCCTAATTATCGCGCCTGGCGCTGGCGAAGCTGCGGTTCGCTCTCGCAGCCGCCTCTCGAATTTCGCGCGAACGTCGATTCCGCTCGGCGCTCTGGGTGCATGTAGGTGCATGTAGGTGCATGCTGCTCGTAGCCGCACGCTATCGATTTCCAGTGGCTCGCTAAACGAATAGCTCTGACAAAGACGCGACGGTTTGCGCTCTCTATTTATAGCGATATTCACACCGCACTCTGGACGATGTACCGTCAACGCCGTTTCATTTTGATCCTTGGGGGAAATTGCGCATCGACAATCGTATTGTAGCGCGCTCCCATGTACGGACAGACATGGTACGACAGATATTAAACTATTAGCCAACGTACAATGCCGTGCTATATTGCGTCGAAGAGGCGTGAAATTGTAAAATTTCGTTATAGCAATTTTCAATACTGAATATAACGATTGTCATCATGGAACGTAACAAACTCGACTACTTATCGTATAATTTCGCGAGGAACAACGAGAAGATATAGTAGAAAACATTATTTTAAATACAATTGATATATTTAATTTAGAGGTGACTTTAGTGCTGTTGTTGCATTACAGCGTTGTTGTTCCTTGTCGATTCCAGATCGACGCCATGGCACCCCGAGCCTATGTTTTTCCCATAACAAGATTGGGGATCAATGTCTTTAGATGGCAATCTTTCGATGGTTCAGCCACTCGCGAGATTCGAAATAGCGACTAGAGTTCCTTGCACATTTTCGAGTATTAGACTCTTTTTCGTACAATACGTAAGATTTTACAGCATAAAACATGCGAATATTTTGAAGTTTGAAGTTTACCGTCGGTTTTAGAAGGGTGGAATAATTAAAACATCAATGTTATCTGAAAATAATTTTATTATTCCTCAACTAAACGGTTGCAATTAGCATCAGGTCCAACTTCTACCGACGCAACGACCTACGGCTAGCGAACAATTTTTTTTCTGTACAACGATAGTGTTGCTAACATCCGTTTATAAAACAGAGAGCATTGAAATAAACGTAAATGCTAAATCTGTACATAAGCGCCTTGCGATCGACGCATGCGTTCTCGAGTAAAGACCACTTAAAATACTGCGACAATGGACTGACAGCAACAGCGTACCACCCGTCAAAGCATAGTACAACAGGTTCGACTGAAATTAGTTTGTTGCGTGACGCTCGGTCTGCGGAATGCCGCGTATTTCACAAACCACGAGAACGTGTCCTTATCTACACTAACTGATGTATTGGATTTTATTCTTACTGTTAATTTTTTCCAAATTTCATTAGTTACTGTAATTGTGCTAAATAATAATGGCAACATCTGTTATTCACATAACGTCGAATCTAATATTCGATACCGAATACTTTTATTCGTTAAAATTTAAATCAAATTTTACGTAACACGCTCACTTTTACAAAAAGATGGCATTTTATTCGTCGGGCAATATACCGCCAGTTACGCTTGTTACAGTAGTATTCGTCGCAAACTTAAATTAATCGAGAACGTTGTACTTGTTGTATTATTTGTCTAAAAGTCATCGATGGTCGTATCTCGGTGATCCATAGCTCAACGGGCCACGGGGGCGCGCCGTTCTTCTATTTCGTACGAACACGACGATGATCAGCGAGGGAGAGCTAGGACTCGATGCGAAATCGACTAGTCGTAGGTACGGGGCAAGAAGCTGTAGCTGTAGCTGTAGAAAGGAGACGCGAGAACGAGCGAGTATCAAATCAAAGATAGAGAGCATCTTGCTCGCCTCGTCGACAAACGTCGGTAACAAAGACGCTGTGCGGCTCGCCGTTGAAAAATGGACGCGTTCAACGCGATCAATGCAGCTTCCGCACAATCGTAGGCACGCGGACGCATAGCTCGATCGCGAGATGCATCGAGCAAGCGCGAGGGACGCTGGATGACTAAGAAGAGGGCGAGGGCGCGGGGAGGAGAAAGTCGAAGAGAAGCAAAAAGGGCCAAGTAGTCGGTTGTTCGATCGGCGAGCCCGCTCGATTAGTCCTTTATTCGCAGTGCATTTGCCGTCGGAGTCGTCTCGGCTGAAACGACTCGGGTGGGAAATAAGGGAAACAGGCGGCGACGGGGGCGGAGCAGGAGCACAGGAGCGCGAGCGCTTGTTCGCCGAATAAAAGAGTAATTTTCCGGATGGCGAGACGCCGATAATGGGCTGCTGCCGCCGCTGTGCGGAATAGCGAGTCGACTGGAAAGTGATTAAGCACACATGACAGACTCTGTAGTCGGATGGCCGTTCGAGAAGAGCGGGCTCGCCTCCGTTTTTTCGATATGTGTACATCGAGCGTATTGGACGCCCATACGTATATCCGCTGGTGCATTGTTCGGATAAGTGGCCCGATCGCGAAAAGCCACGCTGGCCGCCCGCCGACAACCGAGACGTCGTCGCTCGAGCTGGAGCCCGTTGCAAACGTTGCAAATGAGGCCGCCGAGGCTGAATTACGTAAAACCGTCGTTGCCGCTGCCTCCATTGGCTTCATCAAGCTTCGCCACGCGCACGCGCCCTCGGAACCTTACGAAGCCAATTATTTTCATAGCCACAGGCGCCAACCGCTCAACTCGCTTTAGCACGCGCGCTCTCGGAGCTCCTCGCGTAAGCTCCACTTAGCAGCGCTGCCGGTGCCCAGCGTTTATCATCTTGATGCGCGCCATCGATGCCTCGCCCGGCCTAGCTTCCGATTGTCGTCGCCACCTATTAACTGCGCGGTTATTCATTTTTTCAAAATTGCACGAGGCGCTAACGGCAGTGTACTCTCTTTCGCCGATTCGTCAAAAGTACTCTGTTCAACAGCTATACGAGACTAGCTGTATAAGCAGGTGCACAGGTGAGCGGGCTCAGCTAGCAAATCGATAAATAGCGCTCACCCAGCCCCGTCGGGTCCAAATATAAACTGACTTGCCCCCCTTTTTGCTATCCGCTCGGATCGCAGCTTCTTTGATCTTGCTCGAATGGCGTTCATGCTGAATACGCTATGTACGTATAATAGCCTCTCCCCTGCTCGCCGCCGCACCCATGTAGTTTTCTACCTTATACATATTGCATAAGCGTGTCGCAGCCTCATCTCTCTCTCTCATACTCTCACTCTCTCTCTCTCTCTCTCTCTCTCTCATTCTCTAGGGCATTCCGCGCTCTTTTGATTGATTGATTTATTTATTTGTTTGTTCGTCGATTGTTAACCAATTTCCATTGTCTACTTTGCAGGTCTGACGAGGGCGCCCATGTACCCGTTTTCCACGGGCCAGTACCCTTATCCCATGCTCAGTCCGGAAATGACGCAAGTCGCCGCTTCCTGGTAAGTACTAATTGGCTTTGCTTTCTCTTGCGTTTTGATAAGGTGCTCAACGGACGAGATGCTAGCGTTGCTGCCGACTTGACTACTGGACCAGCGGTCATCCTCTCAGTTCCGGTCTATTAGACCGTGTACAACCACTCGAGCGAGCTCACTTAGCTCTCTCTCTCTCTCTCTCTCTCTCTCTCTTCTCGTTATTTGCTACTTTCCGCAGCCTACTCCAGCCCAATTCAGAGATTTTCACGGCCGATTACGCCCTCTTTCCTCAATTACTGGCTTTGCCCGGCCGCCCGGCTCTAACTAAATGCAGCCAACTTGCTTCTTTGTCTTTTTTGCTCCCCTTTTTTTCCTTTTTTCTTTGCTGTCGTTGCCTTGTATGCTTATATAGCTGTCGACTAATCTTACTTATTTTCACTTGTGCAGGCACACGCCGAGCATGTACCCAATCTCCCCGGCTAGCGCTGGATTCCGAAGTCCCTACCCCACCAGTCTACCCATCACCAGTTCCAGTTTACCCAGGTCAGTATATCAGGTGTTTGTTGGGTTGTCAAAGCTACGTGTGCGCTGACTATCCAGTATAACTATATGTATAGACGCCAACGAATACAAAGACACGTTGACTAAACTAGATTTCTGTTTTACCGAAATTTTTAGTGATCTCTATCGGTTCTCGCCGACGGGCCTTATGCCCCCTCATCCCGGCCTGAGTCCGCACGCGCACGCACTCGCGTCGCACGCCCTGGTCTCGTCCGCGCCCAAGGCGGATCACTCTACCTTGGACCACAATCACAGGTGAGACTCAAAGCCAATTATCCTTTATCCTTTAGTCTTCTCCTTTCTCTGCTCATCTTCCTCCTCCTCCTCCTCCTCCTCCTCCTCCTCATCTCTGCACGTATGTTCAAGCTTCTTCTCTCCACCCTCATTACCACGTCTCGTCAGCTCCGTCTTCACCTGCCTTTCTCCCACACTCAATCATCTCACTCAATTTCCTCTTGATCATAGCTTTTTTCTCCATCGAATGTACACGGCCCGGCGGCCTCGCGATCAGCCAGCCGATCGTACTTTAATCAACCGATGACTCGCTCTCTTGCAATCGCACCGTCTGTCGATAAAGCGTGAGCTTTCTCTCTTTCATTCTCTTCCTTTTTTCCCTTTCTCCAATCTTCCCGATTGCACGACACTCTTATCCCCCTCGTTACCCTTGTTACGAATTCATCCCCATCACCGATAAAAGAGAAAACTGCTAGAAACTGGCTGTCGGAGTACGGAACGAGGACTCGTTTCCAAAGTGGATCCTGACAATTGGAGCATCGAGCGATAAAGAAGACCAGCCGTCAATTTCAAGGATTGCCGTACGAGGGTAGCACTCATCGAGATATGGGATACAGATTGATAAGAGCATACCGTGAAAAAAGGCGCATCAGCGCGCTCCCTCTCTCTCGTTCTCTCTCTTTCTCTCTCACGTACACACACTCAGCCTGGGTGATGTGTCTACATCTGTGTGTACGCGTATGATCGAATGCCAGACAAACGCTGTGTTCCACAGAGCGTCTGCGCTGATTCTCTCGCTCTTTCGCTCTTTATCTCTTTGAGCGGCGCTCTCCTCGCCACGTATTGATCATTACCCAGCTCTTAAACGCTTTCTCTCTCTCTCGCTCCCTTAGCCATTTGCATTGGCTTCGGCATGTCTCGCGGCGAGTACGCAGAGTCGCTAAATCCAGGGTGGCGAATGGCAAAAGAACGAGTACAGGAGGGAGCGAATAAGAAGCTCCATAAAGGCTGGAAAGGCTGGTGGAGAGTGCCCTAGAGGCCACGTGCACTGGCTACGAGGGAGTCGAGGCCTCGAGTGTCCTCGCTGGCACGCACTCGACGTTGACGTCGACGCCAGCGCCAGCGCAGCAGCCCGCCAAAAAAAATTCGATTTCCACCCCCCGGCCGAATTATGTACTAGGCTCGGTGGGGAGGAAACAGACGCAGTTATAGAGAGCGCCAGAGACGGATAGAGTGCGGGAGAGAGAGAGAGAGAGCGAGCGAGAAAACGCGAAAAGGGGGGAGGGTGGAGAGAGAGAGAGGCATGAATTGCAATGATGGGCCGACGGGCCGTCCGTGCACCCGCCGCCCACCACCGCGGATAATCAATCGAAACATCGCTCTCGAGAGATATTGCCATGGCGCACTGCCGTCGCCGCGAACAAGTGTATCGAGCAACAAGAGTCAAGTGAGTTTCGGCGACGATGTCGCAGCTGCTCGTGGCAGCAGTACCAGTAGCAACCACCACTGGACCCGTAGCTCTCGTGTGCCACCGCCTACGCCTGTCGAACGAGATCTCCTGGAGTGGCAACGAGGCCAACGTTGGCCCGAATAACGAGCCCGTCGTCGTCGGGACATCGGGATGAGCGACCAACCCGAGTGCGCTTCAGCGGCCTGTGCGTCCAGCCTAGCTGCAGTCCCGATCGCCCGTGGCAAGCTCGAGTGCGAGTCACTTGATAGCCCGAGGTTGTTGTTGACGTTGTCGTTGTCGTTGTCGTTGTCGTTGTCGTTGTCGTTAACGCTGGATACCGATGCCGCTGCTACTCACTACTTATCGCCTCTGCAGACCGATGTCGATGCCGATGCCCCGTGAGCGCGAGTTTCTTTGTTGACGGTCTCGTTGGACTCGTTCGTTGAAGCAGCATCAGCAGCACCCCCAAAGCGGCACCCGCGGCCACCGATGAGCAATGTAGCCACTGGAAGCTCGCTAGCCTGCCGCGAATGCGACTGCGACTGCGACTGCGACTGCGACTGCGACTCCGACTCCGACTCCGACTCCGACTCCGACTCCGACTCGATCCAAAGACTCCGCGCGTCCTCAGCTGTTGTTGCTATCGCTCCGTGCCTGACTCTCTCTCTCTTTCTCTCTCTCGCGGTCAAGGCTGCGAATGACAGCTCCGACCAGTGCTCGTGGCAATGGAGCCCGAATGCCTGGAGCCATTGAACCTGGTCATCAAGAAGGACTGCAGCGACGCCGAACCAAAGGCTAGTGATGCTTTCTCGAGCTCAGACGATAAGCCCGACGAAGACAAGCAGCTCGAGTCCAAAATCGAAGACAATATGACTATGTTGCAAAGTGCTCTCAAGTCTGCAGAGTCTACTATGCCTGCAGCGGACCAAAAGTTTCTGACTGCTCTCTACATGAGCAGCATGATGCAAATGTCCAATGCGTCTGCCTTCAGAAGTGTCTCGCCAAATCCTTACAATGTACAGCAAAACTTTATGCAGATTCTGGCAATGCTGGAGGCAAGGCACCGAATGTGGCAGCAACTCTGGTCGGTGCCTCCCAATTTCCTTCGAAACCCAGTTGCTCTACCTCAGCCCTTCTACGATGGGTCTATGACCAATGTCAATGAACAGCTGTGCAATTCTCCCAATTCTATTCTCTCCCAATATCCTCTCCCTTCGACAAAACCCGAGCCAACCAGTCCTCCTGATAATAAACAATCATTCTTCAAACGGTATCAATTTTAACATCATCACCATCTCGTTGCCCTGCCCAACTGCCTCTGTTTGACTAAACTCTTTTCCTTCACAGGTCTACGGTGGAGCAAAAAAATTCAGCATCGTTACCTGCTGATAACACAAAAAATCAAGACACGGGCCAGCAGAATAATCAAGGTATCACTTTTAATTCACTAACTACTCTCCTTGCCAAGATAATTGAAAACATATGGATTCGCTATCACGTCACCAACAGTTTCTTTTTATTTAATTAACTTTCAGTAATATACATCAACTTCTTAAAACATAACCTCTTGGCCTCTTGTTTTATTATTCTCTATTCTATTTAACCTTTCATTGTTGTTTCTTTTCTTTTCTCTTCTTGTTTGTTTACCTTTACTATTAATTGCAGACATAATTGAATAATAGAGAAGAGGGGTTTATGAAAGCTTAAGCGAAAAATAACGGTGCCGTTTGTCAAGGGGAAAATGCATTTTTGCAAAACTTGTAGAAAACTATTTCTAGAGAT
This sequence comes from Chouioia cunea, assembly GCA_030064505.1. NCBI lineage: Eukaryota > Metazoa > Arthropoda > Insecta > Hymenoptera > Eulophidae > Chouioia > Chouioia cunea. The sequence goes on from JAOPFQ010000002.1 coordinate 22,250,690, forward strand.
GGTAACGTATCGTAGCTAACCTACAAAATTGTTTTCCTTTGCAGAGAAAAAGAAGCCTCATATAAAGAAACCATTAAATGCATTTATGTTGTACATGAAAGAGATGAGGGCAAAGGTAGTGGCAGAATGTACCTTAAAAGAAAGTGCTGCGATAAACCAAATTTTAGGAAGACGGGTAAGCTACAACAAATTCTGATAAATTTAGGTTGATTTTACATCGAGGCAATGAAAATAAAGTTGTTCACTATAGTTGCTTTTCAAGAATGTAGCTCACTCAGCCTTGATGTAAAAGACTAACTAACTTTGAAATCAATTTTTTGATGGTTATTGTAACGATACCAGTGGCAGTACAACTGACAATGTTCATGCAAAAATTTGATTGAAAAGTGAGGGCTTTGTACAGGCTGCGAAGCACAAAACTTGAAGAAAATTTATACATAAATGCATGTAGACTAACGCTTTGTTGAAAAGATATAGAGCATAAGAATTAATATTGAAGCAACTAACGTAGAATCAGTTTCTAGATATTGTAGAGCATTATTGATGGGTCATAATGAATGTAAAAATTAAAAGTAAAAGAGGGAGGGAGGGGGGCTTTTGATGCACCAAAGCAATAACAGACGCTAGATTTGAAGCGCAAGAGTTTGCTTGGAGATTGATGTTTAAAAGTAAGAGAAGACAAGAGCAAACGATTAAGTGACAAACATTGAACGATTTGGCAATATGTACACACAGTGGCATTCGCTAAGTCGAGAGGAGCAACAGCGGTATTACGAAGCGGCCAGGCACGAACGTCAACTCCATCAGCAAAAGTATCCCGGCTGGAGTGCCAGGGATAACTATGGCTACGGCAGCAAGAAGAAGAAGAGGAAGAAAGAACGGTCCGCGGATCCCACCGGAGGTACCACTTTCCAGTGCTAGAACAGCAGACCCTCAATCCATGCAAATTTTCATACTATAAACAATCACTATAGTCTAATTACCTACTGTTGGTTCAATTGAAACGATCAAAGTCTCTGTGCGTCTCTCTTTCATTGTTTTAGTTACTTTTTCTCTGTTCTCTTAACAGTAGCGTTGACGACGATCAACCAATCAATTCTACATATTGTAAGCTATTTGTAAAGCGACTCGTGAAGCATCATTACGCTGCTGCATTGTTGCATTGTACGTCGACGTTGAACGCGTGTGTCTCTTTACTCTTCTGCGTTCGCCATCAATTTCTCTTGACAAAATATTTCATTGGATTGTCTGTGGAGAATTCTGTGGAGCACTCAAATATCCTATCTCTTTTCTCTATCTATCTGTTTTTATGTCGCGCTCTACCGATGAAACATTGCATATCTGGCCAACTCCCTAAAGCGGTATTCGTCGAACCATTCGTACAAACGAATACTACATAAATTTAAGTATTAACATGACTGTGAAAACGAATTTTAGCTTTACTCAATAAGGATAGTTTCAGCGTTGTCCAGGGCGTCCGCTCAATTTCACAATTGAAGCTCAAATCCCCCATTCACTTTCAACGAAAGATCGAGTTACCACAAACGTGCGATCAGTAATGCCTAGTTTTGTTTCAACAAACCTTAATAGAGATGGTTTGTTTTACTGTGTTTATTCTATTTTTTAGTAAATTCACGTTTACTCCGAAGGCGTGCGTTCTGGGTTCGTTCAGGAGGAAGCTCTACAACCGTGTCTATTCAGTATTACGAATAATTCGCCAAGTTTTCAATCGAACGAACTCAATTCTTAAACACGTAGCTGTAACAGCCTAGTCAGCTTGTCGGATTTATTGCTATTTTGATGACTGTTTTTTTTAGTTATTATTTGTTTGATGCATTACAACGTGACGCGTTGACGGTCGAAAAAGAGTAATTCATTATACGTATCGCAGTGCTTTGCTATTATTCTTTTCCAGGGTTTAACAAGGTGCTCGGAAGAAAGACGAAGAAACGGCTATTGTTCATCAGAAACTTTTCAAAGATGTTATTTCGTCCTCTTTCAACTGAACTCGTTGCTCAAACGTTTATTTGTGGAATTGAGACAAATATTACGGACGAAAAAAATGTTTGAATGTATGAAAAAAAAAGAAAAAAAAGAAAAAAAAAGAAAAAAAGAAAAAAAAAATGAAAAAGATATAAAGTGTCGCGCGTGGCTGGGACAATAGGCTGTTCTTCTAGCACTTGAAACGGAAAGTAGGGACTCCAGTGTCACATGGAAATGTTGTTGTATGCTTTGATGAATGAGTTAACAGTAGGATATTATTTGGCAAAATAACAAATTAGATGAAAAACTAGATGCTAGTCAGTGACATAAGTATTGAATTGAATTCGAATGAACGAAGCCAAATAAAGTATGGGAGCGGGTGGCGGCAGTAGCACTAGTGGAACTTTTTATCTTGATTGCCTTGATTCAAAGAAAGTCAAAAGAAAAATGAACAAAAGAAAACGACGAGAAAGTTTGATACGAATAATCAATGCGTAAATGTAAAGAAAGTTTGTTTAAAGAATTGTTTTAATTCTGTCTCTGGGTAGTGGCACGCGCTAGGGCGAGACGAACAGGCCAAGTATTATGAATTGGCTCGACGGGAGAGACAGTTGCACATGCAGCTGTACCCTGATTGGTCTTCCCGCGCAAATACCAACCGAACTAAGAAGAGGACAAGACGCAAACAAGACACAAACAGTGATCCTGGAGGTACTAACAATGCCTCGACCCCACACATTCTTTCAACCCTCAATTCTTTCAATATATCCCATCAGCCCGCCCGCCCGCTCGCCCACTCGCTCGACCGCCCGACCGCGTTCCCTTTTCTGCCTATCATATATTATATACTGTTTACTTGTTACTGTCATGGTTATATTATTATTATTATTATTATTATTGTCATTATCATTATCATTATTATCAATATTTATTTCATTTCACTGTTCATTATCAATACATTCTATATTGTATCTATATTGATATTACACATACCTTTCACGCTGTTTATACATAATGTTGCATGTTTTCCCCTTTTTCGGGGGTTTTGGGCCGATGTGTATATTATCATTATTATTATTATTATTATTATTATTATTATTATTATTATTATTATTATTATCATCATCATTATTATTATTAAACTACTATTACTACCATTACTACTACTACTACTACTACTACTACTACTACTACTACTACTACTACTACTACTACTACTACTACTACTAATATTAATACTAATACTAATACTACTAATACTAATACTACTATTACTAATACTACTACTACTACTACTACTACTACTACTACTACTACTACTAATACCACTAAAACCACTACTACTATTATTCTTATTACTACTCACACCATTACATATTATGTATAAATATGTATAATTTATATTAGCCATGCGTGAGCGCGTGCGCTTCTATTGGCTCTAGCGCGCACTACAGTTACAGTTATCACCACTGAATCACTGATGTTCATAGATCTGTGTATAATACTCGACTAAAGTACAAGTAATACACGTGCACGCACGCGCACATGCATATTATACATTTATTATATTATTATATTGATTATTATATACGTATACAACTTTGGGGACGCTGGCCATCTTGCATTTTACAGGGACCTTACTCCACGCAAATCAGACAATCCTGAACGTTTGATTTTTCTTAATATATTTTTATGCTCTTCCATTCTCACTCTTTCTCTTTTTTCCGTCTGTTGTTCTTCATTTTATCTCTTTTCTTTCAACCTCATTTTCAACTTTTATCACCTTTATTATCTGTTACTCTTACTTATGTATCTATTCGTACTATAGTTGTTATCTCGAATGACTATTTCTTTTCCTTGATCGTTTCAATGCTACCATTTTGTCAACTTTATTTCCCTTTAAGATTTCTTTTATGAAGTTTCTTTTAATGATGATTAATCAATACATCAATCTATATTAATCATTTGGGAGAGGCTTTATGTTGCTGTTAATACTTACAACGTGCCATTAGAATGCCTTTTCGATTGATAATCGGACGACTTACGAGACTTTTCTATATGCAATATACAGTCTCTTGTGATTTTTGTTTTCATTAGTTTGTCACTATTACCATATCTTGTACACTCACAGTATTGTTTACTACGTTCTTTAATTTTTCACAGCATCAATTCCAATGAGTTATTATTTTTTTCTAGTTTTCAAAAATTCTTCAAATGAATTTGTTTACTTGAAGCTTGTTTTATTGCGATTGACGTACACACGCATAATATATAGATATATATATACATACATTTTTTTTCTTTAATTGTGTTTACATCACTTCGCTTGAGCAGTTGTTAAATTCGTTTCAAGTCGTATTCTTATTAAATTTACAAATTTTTTTAGAGCATCAAACCTGTTATGAGCAAAAGCACTATGTATGCACGTTAACTTTTTCTGCTTTTTATCGTAAAACGAATGGGCTCTTCCTAATGACTACTTTTAACGTAGATTGGTGAGTGAAAACCATAGGAAGACCCATGAATACATATCGAATAAATCGAATAAAAATAGATTCGCTAGCCTCTATTATTTTTGCTTTAATAATATACAATCACAAAGACATTTGAAAAGAAAAAACAAAAATGACAACCTACTCTGTGAGTATCACCTTTCCTCCGACAAATCCGTTTGTAAACTTTGCATTTTTCTACACTCCGTTGCTTGAATACCTTTTAGCAAATGAAGTCTTTGACTACATATACACACGACTAATGGTGCCTTAAACAAGGTCAATTTTTTATATACTTGTTCAGTTAGAAAATCTAAATGTAGTACAGTGTTTGTATCTTGTCGATAAATAAGTATATAAAGAGTGCCAATTGTTTAGCGTGCCATGATGCGAGGTAATATTTGACTAATTCAGTTATCGTTTGTCGCTTTAGGTAACAATATGAAAAAGTGCAGGGCGAGGTTTGGATTGGACCAACAGAGTCAATGGTGCAAACCGTGCAGGTACGTTCATCAGGATAGTCAACATTATTTGTCGTTGAAAAGTAACAAACATGGTATACGCACTTGACTGACTTTACTTTGCTGCGAGGAGATACAAAAACTCGCAAATGTACATTTTCCTCTTTACCTTTGACATAATCGAACGATTACACGATTGATCAGGAGCCTACAAGCGTGCCTTTTTCCAATGCTGGACAAGAGGTTTATTGAAACGTTGATATTTGCGACTGCTACTACTAGAGAGTAGTATAGAGTAACGGTAAAACGAGAAAATAAGAAGTGATTGGTGGCGACGTTGGTAGGCTCCGAGAAAGTGTAGAAATTTAGTAAGGTTTATGGAGAAATGTAACGTTAAGGAGTACTCGTTGTCGACTGATGATTGCGTGTAAAAATGATGCATTGATATAGAGATAGAACGCACAGCCGAGTAACGAGTGGTGTTACGTTTCTTCGCAGTATTAAATCCTGAATTGAGATCGTGTACATTGTATGGAAAGATAAATAGTCATCACCTAGAAGTGCTCGTCATCCACACGTGTACGTGTATAAAGCGAACAAGACTTTGACGTCGAATAAAAGTCGAAACGAAAGAGAGTGCTCGCACGCTCGGAAATCGGGCGGTTGATCGATGTAGAACGGCTCGAGAGAGACGTGGGGTAAAGTGGGGGTAGGCGGGCCGACACAGCGTTCCGCGCACCTGTGGTTGGCGAGAATCAAAGGCAAGGCTAGGTGAGCGGGAAAGTGTCGAGTTGTTGTCGTCGCCGGAGCAGCGGCAAGAGCAAAGTACAGCCAAGTGCGCGGGCAGGGCAAGTGCTAGCTTGGGGCTAGGTGTCGGAGGGGCACGGCGTGTGGTAGCGGCCCTTTAACGGCTGGTGGTTAATTTTGGCAGCCCAGTGGAGCACGGAGCGGGCATGGGCATCCACGCGAGCATAATCCATCACAGTGTGGGCAGTAGCGCGGGCGGTGCTGGGGGGGCTGCAAGCGGGGTCGGGGTCGGGGTCGGGGCGAGCGCGGTCCAGCAGCAACAGCAGCAGCAGCAGCAGGTGGCGGCCGGCCAGCAGCAGCAGCAGCAATCGTCGTCGGGCGGAAGCAGCGCCGCCACCGCTGCCAGCGCCGCCGCCTCCCCGAGCGTCGGCCCCAACTCGGCCTCCAACGCCGCCTCGCCTCAGCAGGAACCCACTTACGTTAATCTCTAGTCAAGCCTATCGCCTCCCTTCTACTGCAACACTTCTTCTTAAACAGTGGTCAGTCCCGACAATCAACGCCGACAGTGCAGGGCCTCAACTCGCTTCGTTCACCCACTCGTTCACCCTCGCCCCCTTCCTCTTTCGCTCTCTCGCTCTTTCGCTCTTTCGCGACCGAAGCAACTCTGCAACTCCCGTGTATGCGCAGACCCTTTTCTATACACCTTGCGCCGACGAGTGACCCGACGAAGCGAGGGGCCCTCACATGCTCGCATTGTTTCTCATTGTTGTGGCTCTTTACGGCTTATTATCATTCTTTTTTGTCTTTTCTACTTTTTTTCTTTTTTTTTTTCGTTTTTCGTTGAAGATTTTTTTCAAAACCAATTCTAGTTTTTTGTTTTTATCATTCAGTGTTGCCCTTAGCATGGCTGATATGACATTTATTGTACTTACATAATTTTGGCTACTAAATGTTTGACGTTGTGGGTGCACACCTCCACGTGCACCCGCATACGTAATCTTGACAAACAACTTTTTTTCCCCAATTTTTTATCTTTGATTTTCTACGTTTAAACCGTTCAATGTTATTCATCGTTTACATTAAAATAGCAATTTGTTTGAGCGTATTTTCTGATATTTAGCATGGCAACTGGTATCAGCATCAATATATTATCAATAAATAATTAAATGTGTTTTATTTTTTGTTGAATAATCGTATGTAATCTTGATTGTCAGCCATATAAAACCGTCGCGAAAGTCATAAGAAAGTAACATTGGCAAAAAAAAAAGAGAACAAAACTTGACTAAACAACAGGTGCAATCAAGTTCGAGAGAAAAGAGAAGACGAAATCACTTGATCGCGGCGTCGATAATCGCCTGGGAGATGAATAATGAGAGCCAATGGCAGAGCGGTGAAACTGTCCCGACTGCATTGCTGCTGACATTCTCTGATTCTTTGATTCTCTGACACGAAATGTCTCGTCGACGCGATCGAGTCGCGCGTTGAAAAGACTGCACTACATCCTTATCTCGTATCTCCGAATTTCAACTCGACATCTAGTCACAATTCATTGTTAGTTGTGTCGTGCAATTTCCGTTTTCTTTGTTTGTTTGTCTGTTTGTTTGTTCATCCACGCACGCGAAAATAAGTAGATGAGCAATTTGCTATAGCGTCTAACACACGGACGAGCTTTGTTTGATCCTCTCTCTCTCTCTCTCTCTCTCTCTCTCTCTCTCTCTCTCTCTATCTCTATCTCTATCTCTATCTCTCTCTTTCGATATTTTGAGCATGATTTGACGCTAAGCAACGAGTTTGTGGTTGTTGTTTTTGTCGTTGTTGTTGTTTTTATTGTTTTTCTTTGACGTAGGATTGCGTAACGAAAAGCGGCAAGCATGCGAGTGAATTGCGTAGACAGACAGTTAGAGTAGACGCACTAGATGCATGTATCTGGTGTACGTCAAGTAAGTAAGGGGGGGGGGGGAGAAAAAGAGAGTGAATGAATGGCAATTAGACATTGATGATCGTTCGATGTGGATGGATGTGACGAGGGGGAAGGGGCGTACGCCCCATTGGGTAGGAATGTTGTTGATTTGTCGGAGTGACTAACGTCAATGTTGTATTGTTGCAGGCGCAAGAAGAAATGCATCAGGTACATGGGGGAGGGAGGAGAGGGCGACGGCGACGGCGACGGCGATGGCGACGGGGAGGCGGAGGACGATCACTCGGAAGACAACCTGGGCAGCGTGGGCGAAGCCGGCACGCCCGAGGACGACGAGTCGCTGAGCAGTCCTGGCGGCCTCTCGGGTCTCTCTAGTCTGGCGAGTCCCTCGCTGGTGATGCCCTCGCCCTCGAGTCTAGCGAGCCCGTGCCCACTGACACCGCCGGTCGTTAGCGCGCTGCCGCCCGTGGTCGCCGCTTCGAGCACCCACCACCAGCAGCAGCCGCAGCAGCAACAGCCGCACCACCATCACCATCAGCACAACCAGCAGCAGCAGCAGCACCATCATCAGCACAACCAGCAACAGCCGCATCGTAATCCCGTCGGCACCAACCCCCACGACATCAATAATCCGCTGAGCGTGAACCAACTGACGGGCCAGTGCATCAAGACCGAGCCCGGGCCCCAGCCCTCCAACCCGGCCATCAGTGTCACGTAGCCCCGGCTTTGCCAGCCGCCGGCTCGCCACGCGCGCACTAATACTCAGGACCCACCTCGCACACGCTTTACGCATTCAGCCCCCGCGACACTCCTTGTCACTCCTTATTGTTCCTTATTGCTTTCCTTTGGCCACTTCCTTGCCCTTGCCTTTGTCCCTGTTCTGCCCCTGCAACTTTGGCTTCTGCTACCAATTTGTGATCGTGACTCGACGAGTCAAGTTCCTGTGCCAACCACCTATCGCCACATCCCTCTTTCCCCCCTCGCCGCCCAAACGACTTTGACAACCCTCCATCGTTTGTTCTCACGGTCAATTATTATTACTTTTTCTACTTTTATTACTACTACACTTAATATTATCATTACCTTTGCTATCCTCATTATTATTAATACTACTATTTTTACTATTATTTTTATTACTAGTAATATTATTATTATTATTATTATTATTATTATTATTATTATCATCATTAGTATTATTACTATTGCGGTTTTTTTTATCTATTTCTACGAACACTACTCACGACGATTATTACTCTCGTCGTTTGTTAAATTTCTTTAAAGTTTATCGATTGCGCTCTCGTCGTTTTCTTTATTACCTCGACTACATCTCACGTTGAGCGCGTGTACTTTCGTAGTCTTGTCAAGTCTTCCAATTATAAATTGAACATTGCCCGATGACGCGGCGATGAGGCTAAATTTTAAATTTTGATACGAACCCTTTCAAAAAAGGCAATTTTTCTTCCTCCTCTTTTCGTTCTTTCTTTCTTATTTTCATTTGAGATTTATTCTAAAGTATTTTTACTTTAAGTACCTAGAGTAATTTTAACCAGTGATTTTCGCATTTTTGTTCGATACAAAAAGTTAAAGTTCGTCCGCGCACATATTATCCAGAGGACTTGATCCTTCCTCTTCTCCTTCCATTATTTCTATTTATTTTGACATTCCTAGTATACGAGGAATCTATGATCAGATATATCATAGTAAATTTGAGTAACGTTGCAGGCTACTCGTAGGTGATTAATTGCGTTTGTTAAATATATCACGGCGCTAAACGATCAATGATCAAAATAGACTTTTTTTTCTTTTTTTTACCTATTTTATTTTTTAATTTTGTAATTAACGCACTGTTTCGAAGTGAAATGTACTCGTCGTAATTGTACACTTGTCGCAATTTTCATTAGTGTTCTATTGTGAGGGTTTTTTTTGCAAAATTGTACTAAGCATCAGATGGATGGCGACTCATCGAAGAACGTTGCATTTTTTGAGACGTACGAGAAGCCTGCAAAAGGGTGACCTTGTGCACAACGCTATTGTTGAAAAATTGTAAGCCTGTACGTTGTTGTACGCTAACCGTTGACCGATAATATTCTCATTCCCGTTAGGGGGTTTCGGTGCAATTTGTATGAATGTTTTCACTGAAAATTGTCCATTTTATTTTACCATTTCACCTACCAAAAACACGCAATAGAAAGAAAGCATGTGCGAAGGCTCATAAAATGCAGCTATTGTATATAATAAAAATATGTTTAAGGTGCATTTATAGTGTGAAAATGGGAAAGTGCAATGGAGGACTGGTGACGCTAATAAATTCTGTACACGCTAGGCGGGTTTCAATCGAAACAAAATGAGTCCTTGATGTGTATAGCGTTGAGAAAGTAATTTTCTCCTCTCAATATGATGTTTACATAGCGAAAAAAACCCCTAAAATATTGTAACCCGTCTCTGAATAGCAAACTAACGTGCCATAATGACATCATGCCAATCATACCGATAATTTTATTATTAGATTGCCGTCTCTCTGTCTGCGTTACAAATGTGTGAAAACAAATGGATAAATTGCGATGCCTTTAATAGTTTAAGACACTCAAGTCTTAGTTTTGTTTTTACGTTTTGACAAACGACCTATTGTTTTGTAGTATTTTTTATTGACTTTTAATTCAATGCGTAGTCGCGCATCGACTTATCATTTGTACTAACATGTACAGCCAACAAATAAGACTAATTAACGCACGTATAGAAAAAGAATTTATTTTTAAGTGACAAAAGTTTTATAGAAGTTTTTAAAAGGCCTCAAAAGTATGTTACTTTTGCTAGCATTTTCAATTTATGGTCTCTACTTACTCTTTCATCTTCTCGATTTCATTTGTTTCGTTGTAGCTCCTTTTTCGAATTCAAAGGCAGTTGTCGACTCACCAGTGACACTTTTGAATAGTCAAACTAATATGGTAGTCCTGGGACCTCGGTCGCATCCGATGATCTTGTCTTGTCAACGATTGAAAATTATTCTCATTTCGCTACTCGTTTCGTGTATTTTTTGCGACTCGGTCTTCGGTACTCACAAAACTATAAAAGTGTGATACCCACAAAATCATAAGTACGAGTGAAAAAAAAAGATAAAGGGCCTGGCGAAGATCGATATTTCCTTAAGTAATCAATATTGACGACAATCGTGATTGAAAGAAAAAAAAAAGCGAATATAAGGCGATTACATAGTCTTCCATTTTACTTGATTTAATTCGTTATTTAAGGTACGTATAAGAGCACAACTGTACCGGGCCCTTGCTCTTTTTTTTTCTTTTTTTATCAATTCACCATTACAACATCGAACTTTAGACACGAGACTGAAGAAGCAAATGCGTACAGAATAATAAGTCTTCGTAAGAAAACGAGCTTTAAAATGAGAAATCTTTGTACGTAACTTCTATATACGTAATTAAAAATAACTGTAAACAGAAAGAAGTAATTTTTTTGAAAGCAGTAAAAGATTTTAAGAAACATTTTCACAATTACGGCGTATCTCGTTGAAATATAGCGAAGACAACATGAAATGGAATAGAGATAAAGAATAGAGGGCGGCAAACAAAAGAGCGGCAAGAAGAAGGTAATCGTAAAAAATGTACCAATATAATGTATATGTCTGTGTGTATATGAAGTTGCCGTTGCAGCGAGAAGTAACGAGCGCGTGCCAACAGCATCTGTGCGGTGGCCTACTTAACGAAATAAATGTACCGAGCAAGAGAGATTTTTTTTGTTATTTTACGTGTTTGGCCATTGCGAAAGCTGCAAGTTTTATAGTGACAAATCGAGCAAGTGTCAAGGCGCTCATTCTTCTTCCATTATAAAGTTTAACTTTGTAATTCGACCGAATTGGAGAGTTTTTTTATAACGACCGCGCGATTCGACGGAGCAAAAGTAAAGACACGCGTCTCGTGGAAGAAGATACATCTAAAGGAATAAGTAAATAATGAAAGGAAAAAAAGCAAAAACAAACAACAGCAGCGAACGAGAGCCTTGCGTAGTTAGCAGCGAGAAAAAGGCGAGATAGAAAATGAAAAAAGAATCGCGCGCCCCAAAACGAGCGCGACTGATCGAATAAGTTTTGCCTCGCTTTTGGGCGCGCTTGTATTATATGTAAAGTATGCCCGAGAGTTCGGCTGCGCTGTACAGTGTTTTCTAAGTATCTAGTTCATAGCATGTAATTGCGACATTGTATTTACGCTAATAAGTGATCTGTATCAAATTCATTCTCGTATAGCTTGTACTCCTACTCATGTAGATGCTAAAAGTGATTTGTGTCATAAAACTATAAATAAAATTAGCAATTTGAGAAGGTTTTCGCTGCCAATTAATCTACTGGCGATTCCTGCATTTTTCCCGAACAACGAGGCCCCCGTCAGTCATACGTGTCAGTCGTGCGTTCGTTTTGTTTTGTTGGATTTATTGATTTCCAAGATGCAACCAAGGCTACACGAGAACGAGGCGCTCTCAGAGCGCGAAGAAGTGCAGTTCCTCCACTCGAAGGCCGTTGAGAGTGTAGAGCGTCGGTCGGGCAAAGGCGAACACCGCGACAACGGCCCTGGCCAACGTTGGCAGGCTGTCGCATCTGAGGAGGCAGGCGACGCCCCTCCTCGCGAATGGGTTACGCTCGGACGGGTCGAGCAGATAGAACTTGCCCGAGTGACGAACGAGGGCGAGCGCAAAGCTGGTGGTGTGCAGGATGCCCGCGGTGGAGCTCGCCTCGGCGAAGAAGAGCGCCAGCGCCTGCAGGAGGTCGCGCTCGAGGCTGATGCCGGCTGCGAGGCCCTCGTCCAGGTGCACCCGGGCGCGGAGCTCGCCCACCGCCAGCACCCGCGGCAGTTCGGCGGGCGCGAGGTTTCGCAGGCCCTGGCGGCGCAGCTGCGTGCACTCCGAGTGCAGTCGGTCGCCGTGGCGGAGCACCGCATCCAGGAGCTCGGGCGTCCAGCGGGGGGGCGCGCGAATCGCCGCGACCACGAGGGCCACGCCGGCGATCGCGCAGCTCTGTAGGCCTCGGTTCTCCGCGTGGAAGTGGCTCGAGGCCATGTGGCTCGAGCCCGCGAGCACGCTCAGTTGCTCGTCCAGCCGCTCGAAGAAGCCGTTGGCGTGCGCGCGGCAGCCGGGCACTGCGGGCAGCGCCTCGACCTGCAGCCTCCTCGCCACAACTCGGAATATCTCGTAGCTGGCGTACTTGTCGTCCTCGTCGAGGTTCGCGGCTATCAGCCGGGCGAGCGGCTGCTTGCAGGCGAACCAGCAGACGCAACTCGCTGCGGGGCTGGCGGGCTGCGCCTTCGAGCCTGCGGGTGTCGGTCGGTTCGAGTCGGTAGGGGAGATTCCGCTTGCTTGGCGATCGAGCTACGACCCGGCTTACCTTGGCTGTCCCGCGGCCGCGGGTCGTACACGAAATACACTCCGCTGGCTCTCCAAAGGGCCAGCGTCGAGCGGCCGGCAACGAGCACGCCCGCGCTATTGTTCTCGAAAAAGCGGTCGAGTCCCGCCGCGAGCAGTGGGCCGGGAGGCGGTTCCGGCCGAACTCGTTTCGCGTTGCCACTCTTTTTCGCGCGATCCTTTGCCGTGGCTTTGTCAGGCGTCGGCTTCGTCGCTTTCTTTTCCTTGGCCCCCTGATCCGATTCAGCCGGAGGCTGCTCGACCAATCCTGCACGAACCAAATCGATCGCTCTCGTATCAGTTTGCCTCTCTGGCAGTACGCGTTTTCGAAATCCTTAATAACCGGCCACTGTGGCTGCGTCGACGTCGACCACCATGATGTTCGGACCCATCTGAAAGATCCTGACGATGTCTCGCGGCCTTAGCGAGAACGACGATTTGGCCGAGTTGTCCAAGCTCTCCAGATGCAGGTTCAGACCGAACACCAGAATTTCGTCGAGGGTCTTCCTCGTCCAAGTCACGGGGTTTTTTATTACCGCCATTGCCAGAGATACTATGCAATTCGCCGCGCCTTGCCGAGCTCGAACGTTGTCGGGAAATATTTCGGACTCTTGATGAGTGAAACCCCTTAAAATAGCCCGAGCTTTGCCTGCAAAGCCGCAAGCGCGATGAGCAAGGGGATAAGCGACGATCGAGGGCTGTCGAGCGTCGACGCGAGGTCGAACCTAGCATTCTACTGTAGGCGTTGAGAGGTGGCAAATCGCAGGGGCGCACTGCAGGACTGGGATCGAATTTCCACGGTGGCAATTTGTTCCAATCGACCACTTCGACATTCGTTATCTCGAAGTCACTACTCCCGTCGCCGCTTGTTTCCAGCTGATCCGCCAGCGACGCAAGACTTTCGAATCGCATCAGCGAGTGTCCAGGCCGAAAACTGTAAAAGTAATCGTCGATCGTCCAGATAGCCAACGTCGCGGGAGCCAACGTCGCGGGAGCCAACGACACGCAGCCGGCGCTAAAGTTTTCGAAAAATTTAACGCAGCCACTACGGAGGCTCTGTATGTTTGCGCGTTGGCTGATAATTTGTCCAGCTTGCACGCAGTCCTGTACGGTCAAGTCGATCCGGCGATCGGCAACGAAAAATTCCTGAATCACTTCGTTGACTCGCAAGGGTCTATCTTCGCCCAAGCGCAGCACGCTTTGCGAGTGCAACATTTTTCCTGCAGCCGCTATTTCATCGAGGAGTTTCCTTGACCAAAACCGTGGTTCGTATGCCTGCAACAGTGCAATAATCATTGTGCAATCTTTATAGTCGAGTCGTGGGAAGTACGCTCTGGTTTTATCAACTTGTTTATTTCATCGGGATAACGTGTGCTCGATTTTTGCTCGTGTTAATACTCTATTTGCCATTTGTCCGAGCATTTTTAGTCTCGCGCGGTACACGACTAAACGTATTTTTCATCGGCAACAAAGTACCTCGAAGTTTTGGTAACACCCGAAACGTTTGTTATTTTTCATTAATGCGTTCTACTGGAATTATTACAGTGACTGCTCAAGTTAGGGCTGGATATTTTCACGTTGAACGCAGCGTTGCATCGACGATTAACATTGTTCGAACGGTCTATTTGCCGTTGTCTACGACCCAGGTGTCGTTGACTGAACGTACCTTTGAAAAGATTATGGCCATCACAGAAATTGCAGTACTATTTTTGTCTTGTTCAACACGTTCGTCCGTGTCGTCGTTGGCCTCGCAATTAATTTCCCAAATCCCTTGCGCTTTTGTCGCAAAATTATACCAATGCTCTTCCGTGACGACACTTTCTTCCAGTCGCTCCGACTCTGTAAATTTATTCTCAACCGTAACGGTATCGAGAACGAAACTGGCGTCGCTTTTGTCCGAACATTCGAGTAAAATCTCGGCCAAAGACTGAACATCGACGAACCAATAGACGCATGCATTTCCCGCTTGTTTTCCTACGGGATCCATCGTGAAATAAACCGCTTTCTCTCTCCAAATTGGCAAAATGACCTGTCGTTAATTGCGAAACGAAATAATTAGAGTATATACGAGACAGCGAAGTACGTAGAAAGAAATGTGTCTTGAAATACCTTGCCTTGTCGATACACTCCCATTCGGTTAGTGCTGAAGAAATCTTGTAAATGTTGCTGGAGATCGTCGGGTTTACCCGTAAAAGTTTCTTCTTCTAAGCCTACGGAAATTTGATTGACTCCAAGAGTGAAATCGTTTTCAAGGTCACTTGGCAACAGGTAATCCCTTGCATTGTCCGCATCTTCCTCGTCGGCTTCTGGCAGATTTTTCAAATTGTCTCGGGTCATTTTGTCAGCCATCTTGAGTAGGTCGTCAACCACCTCTCGATACCATAGGTACGGGGAAAAAATGGTCGTCATGGCCAGCGTGACTAGAGTACTCGCCGCTTGTTGTTTATCTCTGGTTTCCCTTTTGAACATGACTTGATTATTCTGGCTGAAGCTGCCCGCGAGAGCAGCGCCACTCACCCCAAAACCTACGTAATTCCGTAGGTCGGGCATTGCGGGTGTCGCTTTATCCTTTTGTATTTCTTCATCCGTCATTGGTTCGCCGATCGATGCCACTTGTACTTGATGAATAAAGTATGGCATTTTATCTTCTTCGTGTTGAACTTGCAATAATTGGCTCAACATGGCGGCTACCTCGGTGGCCTCGTGAAATCGAAAGAGGCAGGCGGATACATCTATTTTATCGGACTTTGTCAGAATCGCGTTTAGAAACGCCTGCGTTGGGTTGCCGTGAATTAAATAATACGACGTCTCTTTGCTTTTATCCTTCAGTTCGGCTTCGAATTTCCAAATGGCAAAAAAACGTTTGTTGGCTTCCACGACGCCCAACTGCTGCTCTTTGAAGAAACTGCATATCCCACTTTCTAAACTCGTATCATCGATATCGTTTGTTGCTTGCAAATTTCCCATGATGCACGACTCTTTTATCGCGATGACGACTTTCCTCTGCTTGTAGTACACGTTTTTCTTCAAGTCTGCAATTCCCAAGGTTTTGTCGTCGTCCTCGTCGCCGCCGCTCTAAGTGTAAATTAACCGCGAACAATGGCTTTTTCTTTGTTATCGATTGTCATTTGGCATGCCTCAATGCTCGATCGTTTACCGAGTCGAGAATCGGGAAAACCGTTCGACGATACATTTGTCAGCCAAGTTTGACGGTACTTTCGTAATAACGATCAATCTATGCGCGACGAACATGCTAAATAAGCAAACCGTTGTTAACTGGATGGTAACGCGACGTTTTCGAGTGTCATATTTAAAACAAACCCAAGTATCGAGATATCATTTGGAGAAGCTCGAAACAAATGGTTCATCGAAAGGGCCACTTTTGCCAAGTACACGGTGCACTTGTATTAACCTCGCCAACGTTCGGAACACACCAGTTGTAGTACTGGTCACCCTGACGAATCACGTCGTCCACGTCGTCTTTGAACCAGTCGACCGGTTCAATTGTTTTGGCCGAGATCAAGGCGACGACGGCTATGGCAAGACCTTGAGCGCCGCGACTGTGGTCGTCGAAGATGTCGCTGTCGCAATTGATGGTCCCTTGAAGGATCCAACTCTTGCCAGCAGCCGCCGGTTCGAAATAGTTCCAGCAACGAGTCCCGGTCACGTCGTCGACAATCGTTATACGGCGAATAATGAAACGATCGTGCGACGCGGTGGCATCGATGTTCCGCAGAAGATGGGCATCGAGCGAAGCGAGATTGGGGAAACGTACGACGCAACACTTGCCGGTGGTTTTCTTCCCGGTAGTCGGCTCGTTGCTTTCCCCCTTGCCACCTAGCGATGTGCATCCATTTGGTAAAATCGTCTCGTTGACCGTCGCTGATAATCACCTGCCGCGTGCACGTGCAAACCGTTGACGTCGCAAGATCGCGGATCGAACAGGTAGTAGTAGTCGTCTTCTTGCCAGAGAGCGACCGCCAGAGAGGAGCACTCGAAGATGCCGTCGCGGTTGTTGGCGAAGAACTCGTGCAGGCCTTGCTTCAAGTTGACGACCGAGACCACTTTCGACACGATCGTACCGACGACCGTTAGCAGGTCCACGTCGACGATCATCTTGCGCCCGTCGATCTGCGGCCACAGCGAATGAAGCGAGGCACGATCGTGGCTTGCCGCCGATAGCCGAGGCACTCACCTGCAATTCAGCGTTGTGCAGGTCGGCGCCGCCCACGGACACGACGCCGGGATCATCGGTCTTGAGGCGCGCGTACAGCTCGTCGCCCGCAGCGAGTACGTCGTCGAGAGTCTGGCGGAGCCACGTGCGCACGGGCCGCAGCCGCCTCATGGCGAAGGCCACGGCACAGTTTGCTAGGGTCTGGGCGCCTCTGGCCCGGTACACCTCGCTCCCCTCGTGCGAGAGCCCGTGCAGAATGGCGGCGGCTGGCTCGCGCGGCAGCGGCCCTAGGCTCGACGGCACGTTGGCCCACAGCTCGCGGCAGGCGGCCTCTTCGGACCCGTCGAGGCGACGCTCGGGCAGCGCCCGGCAGCAGTCACCCCGGTCGTCCGCGGGCGCGCGCGCTTCCAGGGCCGGCGTCGATCGGCGTAGCGGCCCGTCGCCCGCCACGACGTCCGCCTCCACCGCCGCGCCCCGAGCATCGCCCGCGAACGCCCGCAGCAACCGCGGCTCGAGTCGCAGCGCGGCCGCTTCGCGGCTGCGCCACTCGCCCCGACCTACCGGCTCCACGCGCACCAGACTGAGCCGGTCAAAGCAGAAGCCCGCCTCGCGGCCGGCCACCCCGAGGCAGCGCTCGAGGCGCTCGCGCAGTGCGCGCGGTCCCGCGCAACGCGCCAGGCACGCGACTCCGTCGGGTTGAGGTCCGGGCTCGAAGTGAAACAGTCCGTTGTCCGGCCTGGCCCAGATGGCCCCGAAGCGCGCCGGTGTGCCCCTGGCCGCGAGCACACCGTAGACGGCCTCGGGCCCCAGCAGCAGGCCCGACAACGCGCGCTCCAGGTCGCAAAGGCTGTTGGCGCGCAGGAAATCCGGTTGGACGCAGACGCGGCAGCGGTAGTCACCAACGTAGAACTCGGGCTCGAGCTGGCAACAGGCCAGTGGGCCCGGCGGCCGGCCCGGCAACCGCGGCTGCCGAGCCCGGCTCACGCGGTACAGCCGATCGCCCCAGTCGAGCGCACCCTCGATCAGCTCGGCCCGCCAGTCGGCGGCCTCGAGTAGGTGGCCCAGCACGGCGGCCACGCAGCACGCGGCGCTGTCCTGTTGTCCACGCGAGCCCGGCTTGAAGCGCGCCGAGTGCGTCGAGCTGGCACCCCGCAGGATGGCCAGCTCGTCCGAGACCAGCTCGAACTCGTGCCACTTGGCCGGCGCTCCGTTCCTCGGCCTCTTTGCCTTCGGCACGTTGCGCTCCGGTAAGTCGCTGTGTTATCGGTCGTTCCACTTTTAAATGCCTCGCCTACTTTCCATAACCTCCACGTTTCTCGATCCTCGCTTACCTCGGCATTTCTAGTCGCCCACCCCTCTCTCTCTTTCTCGTACCCTGTTACGTGCACAGACTTTTGCTATTTTTATCGAGTGGTTTTCTTCATTTTCGACAAATTTTTATCTACAGATTCATTTTTCCATCTCGTCGTGACGGGCCAAACGATCAAACACTATTGTTGACGGCAGTAGCTTGAAATTGCTGAATATGGCGAGTCATCCGTGTCATTCGTCACTTGTATCATAACTGTATTATCACTCGGTCGATAGGTTCCCCATAATTACTAGAAAAACGCGAGATTAATCACTGCAGCAACCGTAGCGCAGCACGTGTAGCGCGTCCCTCAGGGATTCGTGTCGATTTGTGTGGTATTCGCCTTTTTCTTCCTGCCTTCCTTCGTCTAAATAGCATTATTGATTGACGCACATGACGTTATCTCGTGACTTTTATTTCATAATTTTGCGTGAAAAAGTATTATATCGTTAAGTTTGCTGTTATCTTCATCGTTATTTTGTCGTCGGCTCCCTAAGAAGGACGGACAAATTATTTAAACTTATATAAAAGTACTTTTCCAAAACGACGATTTCGTACTAATGGTACTTTCCTCAGTCGGTCTCTCTTTGTCAAAGGTCGTTCAATTACCATTTTTTTACTTATTCGATTTCGTGAATATTCAGCTTTTTTTAAATGAACGTCAATCTCAAGGCTTGTATCTACAAAATGGACCTTTCTCATTCCTACGTAAAGTGTGAATATGATTTTGAGCGCGCAGTGTGCTGACTTCTTCCGTTCGCTGTAATGTTCAAATGTTAAATTGTAAGTACGACTCGGTAAAGAAACTTGAGTATACCATATACCAAAAAGAGCAAAACAAGCGACGAGTCTCGAATAAAAAGTGCAAATTTTAAATTCGCTCAAAGCCGTAAAAAATTAAGCGTTGATGCTACAGGGTTGATGGTCGTTGAATGTTCAACCGTAACAATCGAAAACGATGAAAAGAGCAACGAACGAAAGTGTCCAGCAGCTACGAGTGAAAACGGGAAAAATGACGCGCAGAAAAGGCAGTCTGAGGAAAAAAATGAAATACGTAACTTCCGCTAACGCCGCTGGAACATGTATCGTGTAGGGCGGACGAAACATCTGGTCGTTGTTCGTTCTTTACGTATGTCTTAGTATCGCTTTCGCGATTAGGCGCACAGCCCCCGTACGTACAGCGTTGTCAGCAACGTTGGTCCGCGAATACAGTAGGATGTTCGTAGCTTGTGCCTAACGAAACATGATTCGTGAACAACCGTCCGATATTTCGGTAATACTTAACTCGACAATCCGACGGGCTCGTATCAGTTGGGCGCTATATTTGGCAAGGTGTCTACAAAGCCTACGTACACCGCTCGAGTACTGGCTCGGATATGCTTCTTACGAGTGAAATAAGAGCATCAGTCGATCCGACAACGTGCGTAAACATATTTCATTGGATGTGAATAAAAGAACCAGAGACAATAGAGAATACTTTCGTCAAGTGCCTACCAAAAAAAGCATTTTCTTTTCGAAGTGAAACGTCCATGGTCCCGTCGCAGCGTTTCTTCGCGAGCTACGGGGCTTCAGGAACCGAGGAAGTGCAACAGATTGTCCTACAAAGTATCGTCGATCTTTTTGCATTTTTAATTTAAAAAAATAGTGCTCGTCGCGGGACGTGCCGCATACGTGAAACGTAAAGTAACGATAGTATAGTTTGTGATAAAACTATGGCGTTGAAAAGTACTTTTCACAAATGCATCAGATTTATTAAGTCGATATCTTATTTTACAAGTTTAATTTCATATCGATAAAAATAATACATCGTTCATTGATGTCGTTAACAATGAATACTTGTATTGATTACAATGAGCGTGAACCTGCTCGTAACAATTTCAATAAAACATTGACAGAGCGTTTGCTCGGCGTGCACAACATATTTAGATAAATAAATTGACGATAGATTTTGTCAATTTATACAAGTTTCAAGTGCGAATCATTCTCGTATCAGTTGAATTCAATTGAGTAACGATATTCTACTATCAGAGAAAATCACGTGATTACGGTTCTTCTAATTTTCTGATTTCCTCATCGCGCAATTTTTGCGCATCAGATTTCACCTCCATTTTCCATCCGTATTGCACGTCGAGCAAATGCTTTTTACATTTGTCGTTGAAATCATTACGAGCGGTTACACCTTTACATCCGGATGTATTGGTATATAATAACAATACATCCGTTTCGATAGAACACGAAATTATAATGTTAATGAAACATTTGATCCAATTAATCGTGCAACTTGTAAATAACGATAACAAATGGTTTGTATATTTTAGTAATAATTCGTCTAGGTGACTCCGTGGGAAAGTGAATTTCGAATCGCTCAATGAAAAAGCGCCTGTATTCAAAACATGTTTACTGGATCGAAACGAAAAGATGCTATGTCTAATTGTCGACGGTCTTTGCCAAAATATCGTAGGTAGTTTTGTTCATTCGGGACAGATTTGCAACTCAACAGTTTCGAAATGCGTAACGAAATATTATGCAAAATTGTCTTATTTTTAACATCCGAAGAAACGTTTGTACCGACTTTAAGTTGTTGATCGTTAGTTGGTGGACATTTACAGAAGTCGGTGAATTGACATCGGGCTACTTGTATTGATTGAGTTTTGTAGCAACTAATTCGTTAATGATTTGTAAAACTATACGGCAACCAATTAGTTCTTTTCGGCGATCATTATCGGAGCTCAATAAAAAGACAATGAGGCGTCAAACATTATCGTCTCGAAATTATTTCCTGAAATGTTTTTCTTTGTTTTTTAAGCAAGATGCTGTGTTGAATGTAACGCGTTGTAAAATAAAACAGAACATGCTTCTAGGAGTGAGTCATACTACGGACAGCTTAAAATGATTCGAAAATCGATAGCGACATACGGCTGTACGCTATTCGCCGATCCCCAAGCTATAACGTAATGTTTCGATTCAAATTTTACAGAAAACTATAGACACTATCTACTTTTTCATCGAGCACAGCGGTCTTTAAGAGACACTTACTCATACAACACTCACCAGTACAAGTAAAGCAAATTAATTGTTATGTACAATAAAACGTATTTATCTTATTCCCGACTTTCGACACAAAACTCGTTATGGGCTCTTGAGAAAATGATCGCAACTAGTAAACGTGCTTTCCATTCACGGTCTGCCAATAATGGGCCAAGTAGTATCGGTTGTAGATAGAAAATGATCTCTTAAGAATTTTCTGACAAACTTATTCTATCGATATGTTCTAGAAATTGAAGCGGTCGCGTTGGCACTTTTGAACATTCAGTAAAACAGTTCAGTTTTTCAACGCTAATTTAACTATAGAAAATTCGAAGTGAGTTTCAAATTTAATATTCGTCTACAGTGGACGTGTGAAAAATGAACGATCATTTGTTAATAAACATATTTGTATTCTTAAGAAAGCAATTTTGACGAGTTCAATGAACAAATTGGTGCCAAGTACTTCGAGTGGAAAATATGCCGGATGAAATAAATCATTGGTTGTTCTCAAAACTTCTGGCATATTTACACAATTATCTTATCGATATCATTCCTATCAGATTTCATTTGGATTACTTCCAGAGACATTGCTTTGCGGGAATACGAGTTTGATCATTTTTGAAAGTTGACCTGGCTGTTACTAAGTCGACTTGCGCTATTTTGCTATTTCTTTCATAATCCGTTCAGCTTCAACGTGCCGCTGTGTGCTATTTACACTTGTATAAAAATTAATGGAAAAATTTTACGATCCGTGGTTCTAAAGAGAACGTAGAATTAGATACAAACAAACGTCAGTCTAGTTTGTCAGTGAAAATGTTGAATATTTGTTATGATTTTTCAAGCTCACTCAAGAAACTGCTAAAAAGACAATATGGAGCGGTATGGGGCAAGAGGAGAATCCTCGTTTGCTATAAGCTCACAGTGTCGTTTTGGAATTGATACGTTCAAAGCGTGCGAACATGAATAATTTAACAAAAATAAGAAATACATAGCGTGAAAGCTCAATGATCTACACTAGTTACGATTTTTATCGTAATTAGGGCATTTGACATCGATCGTGAAAAAAACAAACGAAATCCACAACTAAAATTGTATAATGTTATTATTTTGTATTATTTATATTTTCAAATACTACACATATAACAATGTCGAGACAACTTTGAGCAGTTCACAAACTATCAGGTTGAAAATTATTCCCCGGAACAATACGAAGCTTAATTGCCGAAAGAACATAAGTCGGAAAATGTCGTTGACGCGACATTGCAGTCCACAATTTAGATTTCCGATTGAAATTTGCAAATGTACTTAATTACACTAGCCGAATCGACGATAAATCAATAAATACACAAATCTTAAAGCTTTTTCGCTAAGTATTTTTAGAAATTATATAAAAACTATCACTTGTAAACCGGAAACATTAGTGAACTCTTAATGTTCGATCCATATTTCAATTGCAATCGACGCTCAACGCAACTGATGTCTTCGGAAAAGAATTCAACCAAACGTTCTTAAAACTTACATTTGTAAAATAGCACAGTATATACTTATCATACGATATTAATATGCTCGTCGATCTTTCGGACTGCCACGTAAAAAGCTTTTTTCGTTTTGTTTCGAGTGCTTACATATCCATACAACATTAATACATTTATCGGTTAGATATTTATATAAGGCACACAAACTTGTGTCTCAAGTGCAATATTAAAGCTCTTTAGCTTTAAGTAATCAACGATGCAAAATTTTACAGTCTTTTTATTTAACACTTACTTAGCATTTAATAGTACTTAATCACTTTGCGTTTTTTTTATGTTTACTCTGTATTGCAAATGTCCTACCAAGCATATTTTTTTAACACTTATGTCTACATACGAAAATAGTACATTGTCTTTATTGCATACACCTGTATGCAAATATCGAGCCACTACGTGGACAAGAATATAAAAAAAATATAAATATATGCGCGTTTACATAATTATTAGTTGTAACTTGTAATCCACAATAGATCTCTCTATCAATGATTTGAAAACACATTTACATGAAATTAAATTTATTTTACAGAAATAAATTTTTTGGGTCATTATTTGAATTTTATGATTTTTAATTATTAGTAGTTAAGGAAAACAATAAAGTACGTATGCATGCATATACATTCATTTTCATGTTCATACATATATGCATACATAATAATAATGAAATCATGAATTCAAATAGAATTTGCACGTTTAGTCGAAATACATCCAAAACCAATAGCAATTCGAAATTGATCATATAACTGATTGGTTTTAAATGGTACATGACGGTTTTGTAAAAAATTGCACTGAAATTATGTCCATATAATATTT
The DNA here is from genome assembly GCA_030064505.1 of Chouioia cunea. Classification (NCBI taxonomy): domain Eukaryota; kingdom Metazoa; phylum Arthropoda; class Insecta; order Hymenoptera; family Eulophidae; genus Chouioia; species Chouioia cunea. The sequence goes on from JAOPFQ010000002.1 coordinate 22,274,588, forward strand.
CCATACTAATATTAGTATTCCACGTCATTGCACAGCAAATAATACATTTGAAATAGTGAAAACACGTTTTTTCTATTTGTCGTCTAGTTAGTTATTAAGACTTATATATGTATGTATATACATCATTACAAACTATTCTTTAAAAATTGATTTATTCCCGCATTTACTGAGTTCGCTAATATTAACAGGGCAGGTGTAAACACTGCTATGTTCAAAATACACTTTAAAAAAATCCTTTTTTTTTACCATCTTTCATAACGTTTAAAGTAAACTTTGCTATAATAAACATAAAAATATTGACAATTTTTCAGTTCTGACGCTTCTCCACAATGTCTTGTATTCATTGTAATGTATGTGTATCTACCAATTAGAAATTTAAAAATAACTGAAAGAGAGAAGAACGACAAGCAACAGAGTCCGCAAACAAATGTTACTGGTCCCATGAAGTCGTCGAATTTAATTTTTAAATAAAATTACTCATTTTTCTATCCGAACTCCGGATCATTAATTTTTTACGACTGTGTAAATAGAGTTTTGTATCATTGATTTAATTGATTAGTTAATTGTAAAAATAATGCAAATAAATCTCCATCATAAATATTTTGGTTCGGCTAATTTTGAACCAATCAATTGTATTTGAATGAGTCTTATTCATGTACCAATTTCGAAATGTAAAATCGATTTGCTAAAGTCAATAAAAGTAGAAAGTGAATACTACTACATAAAAAATATCACAATTTTTTTTCAAAACCTAGATCAATATAATTTGATAAATTCCTATTTTTTATAAACAACTTATCACGTTCTACTTTATCGAGTTTTCGAAAACTGTATGCACATTGTGTAAGATATTTCCATATTTCTATCTCTGTAAATACTGTATAAAAATCAAAAAATTGCAAAATAATAGAATAACCGTTTGATGTAACGGTTTTTGAGCACAGCAGGTCACGAAGTATGTGATCTTCTGATTGGACATTGACCAGAATTTTAAAATTTGGAACTTGTTCCACATATTTCCATGAAAATTTACTTTGTGGATATTTGCTATTTGACGTGGCTTTATATCATAAGCGTAAATAAGTATGTACATCGAATATCACTGTGGAAACATATGCTCCTTTATGACCAATGCTGGTCAGTTCTGATAAATATTAACTGTCTCTGTTTGGGTGCTTGGCAAGCAATCTTCGAGGCCAGGGTAAAGGCCACTCATATTGTCGTGGTACAGTACCACTCACATTCTGTTCAAAATATTTAAATATAGGAAACCACCAAAGTCGAGCTAAAAAGTTATTTGGTCCATATTGCTGCAATCACATAAATCACAGATATTATAACAAATTAATCTTCGTCATAAAAATGTTCAATAATAAAAACTCACTTTTAACTGTACATTATTTGCCATTGTATGATAGATGTACCATAATCGTGTGGTTATATAATATGCTATGAGTACATCAATAGTATAATGGCCGTGAGAAATCAATACCATAATAACTCCAACAAATGATGATATTCCCGCAAGCCAATGAATGGGATGGCATTTTTTTGGTGAATCTATAAAAAGTACAGTTATTAATTTACCTCTGTTAAAAATATTAAATAATCAAGTATATTGCTTACATTCTTTAATGATTAAATAACAAAGAACAAGAACAACTGTGTGTCCACTATATATGCTATCTCCACAGTAAGTGTGCTTGCCATTGATTGATAATCCAAACCCAGATATTAGCTGAAGAACTCGTTGGGTCACAATTAGTGGGCTTGTGTTATTTACTTTGGGACTACAGTAATAGGTTTTACTCGCCACTGGGAGTACAGTGACGTACATTGTGATACTTCTCATCATATACAACAGTCCCATTAATAAAAATACGCGTCTAATAACTATGAATCTGTAAAAATAAAAATAGCTTGATTACTGTATCGACATTTTAGGATTATGATCATCAAAGAAAATAGCTCATTGCCAATACCTGTGTTTGTGGAAAATTATGAAAACCATTGCAAAATTGGTCATAATCATTATTAAGATTTCAGACACATCAAGAGCCCAATCTTGAGGAGCAATATTGTCTAAAACTATATCTGGGAGAGGTCCTTTTTCTGGTACACGTTCATGAACCATGGCAAGAGAAGCAGTGGTCAGTATAAAATTTACAACCATAAATAGGAATGCTGCAGATGCATATTTATAATAAATTTTATTTAGTTCATAAATACATAATATTAATCTAGCCGACACTTATAAAAAAATACGAACCAATAAAGGTTTTCCATTTCTCTTTAGGAAAACGAGGTTCTTCTCTAAGTGGAGCTGGTATGTCAATTTTAATAATGCCACTGCCAGATCCATTTGGTATGCTTTGATGGCGAATGTGATTTAATCCATCTACTTTTTCATCTTCCTCATCTTCATAATAATCACAACTAGATCCTACTCCACTCCATTTGTCCTTATTTTTTGCTTGTACAACTGGAAGCAAAGGCTGCCTTTGGTAAACATCACTCGATTGCGCCATTCCACCACTGGTGCCATCAACAGTTGCTTCAATATCTTTATCTTGACTATCTTCTCCCAGTGGTTTGTCAAAACTTCCGTAATCGTTATGAAGAGTAGTAACTTTGGGATCCAATACCATCCTAAATATAAGTTATAGAGATTAGAGCTCTTAGTCTATCTTTATTGATACATTGTATAAAATCTAATATTAAACTTTATGTATGTTTGAATGAATGTATGAAGTTGCTTGATTAGTATAAAAGTAAAGTTCATATATGTAACTACATTTCTATTACTTTTCACATAGATAAAACACTCCCAAGAGATCTTAATCGAAAGAAAAAAGGTTTATTTAAAGATTTCAAAATAGTCAAATTTTTTTCAATTTGTAGAACTAAAAGTTGTGCATAAAAATAATTGCAGCTTTTAATTATATCGAATTACAAATAAAATTAATAATTTGTCTTATAGAAGAAGTTATTTTATAGTTAGTTTTCTTGCGTCAAAAAAATTTTAATTTATTACATAAATACTACAAATGACAATAACTCAGTTGATCAAATCATCAATCACAAGCTTTAAGCAATGAATGTAGACATTTAAGAACAGACATTTATCCTTGTTACTCTATGCAAGCTTATAGATTTTTAAAGATGTTCATTCAATATATCATAAAATACAGAATTAATACAATAGTATATCAAATAAATTGTATTTAACCTAAACAAAACACAGAAACCATAAATATGACTCACTAAGCTACAAATGAGTCAGATGTTTCGACGTGGGCGAGGTTGACTTATATCATTCTAGAATTATTAGGTCTTAGTTGATCCAGAGAATATAGTCTTTCAAGTTCATTTTATGAATTTATAACGAATGAGAGGGATAATAGTTAACCAAAAGTGTTTGATTAAACAATATAATTATTCAGTGAACAATAAGACAAGTAAAACGAAGTTTATCATAATACACTGATTATGTTAAAATGGAGAATAATTGATGTTTTGCACAATGATGCAGATAATATCAAGAATAAAAATGTAGCATTCATAATGAAAAGCACTCATTAAGTTATTTGCAAAATAGACAAAATCAAGTATGAATCGAATCGAATATTGTAGACGATGAACTTACAAGCTAATGATATAAGTAAACAAAAAAACCATTACACAAAATACGAGAAGCTACTAAAAGATGATATGCATGCTGTCACTTACACTCTTGCTACAGTTGGTTGAAAAGCAACCGCATGCCATGTAAAAAGTTTGTGTGTCAACCACTTGAGTATTAAAGTGGCGCATAAGATAATTGTTGACACGAGACGTTGTAGCAAGACATTATATGTTGACATACTTTGGAAATCATATTAATAATCCAAATAAGACAATTTCCATAAATATTTATTCACAGATTAAGATTACTTGAAGAACTGTCCCAACTAATACAGTAAACTCCAATAGAGCGACCTTGAGCATAGAAAATAGCAAAAAAGATTAACTTGCAAATTTCTATCATCGAAATCACAATATATTTACTTGACATTCTACACTTGACTTTGGTCTATAAGTTTAATCCAACAAGAATAGAATAAAAATTGAGTCCAGAAAGTTGATCGAAAGGAAAATGCGACATTGTGAAAGATAAAAATTTGTTATAAAAAGTATATTTGGAAAGGTTGAATAGCTGATAATAGTGTGAAATGCGTTTCACAGAATATAAAAAGCAGCGCGACCTGCGTGCAGCAAAACTGCAAACTAGATAGACACAAGAGCTATAGAGAAATGCGTCATTGTAGTCTACACATCAACATAAATACTTCATTAGACTAAGGTGTGGAAGTATAGGAATAGCTGATAGCCAGGCTTCCCGTACCTAGTTAATGCAGCGGGCAATTCGACCTTCACGGGTATTCTTAATTTATGCATTTTTACTCGTACGGATGGATACTTGAATACCAAATATGTTGCTTTTCTCACATACACACTTGTTCTATTCACCACAGCACACTCTTAATAACTGCGATGAGGCGTTTAAGCCTACGTATAAGTAATTATCGGAAAATACGACATATAACAACGACACTCATTCTCGAACACTCCTCTCTCGTTGATATTCTGTTTCTTTCTTTCTTTCTGCCTGCCTGCCTGTCTGTCTGTCTGTCTGTCTCTCTTTCTCTCTCTCGCTTGCACTCCCTGTTGCGTCAATTGCTCTCTTGCTTGTACTCCCTGTCGCGTCAATTGCTCTCTCCCTCTCTCTACTTGGCTATGGCTGGCCCCTCTAACACTGCGATATATTTCAACAAGACGTAAATACAAGTACAGTCTACAAATAGTGATGATTAAGCTGCAAATGAGTTTTCACACACTACAGGCCTTCTTACATACATGCATATTCACACACAATTGTAAAATCTCTATAGATGCAAACGATTTCAACAAAAATCAACAAGATTCTAGTTTTTTCAACTATATATAACTATGGAGTTTTGTTTGTATAATAAACATAGGTTATGACAGCCTCACTAAAACTTGACTAGCTGTCATTCCTTATATTTATGCATAGAATGTATAGGACATATTTTCTGAAACTGTAAAAAATTCATTTTAACCTTTTATTCCCAAGAAATACTGTCATGGCAATATATTTTGTTCAAAAGTATTATTTCAAAGTTGACTATATAAAGATTTGTGCCTCTAAAAAAATGTTGTTAGTGGAGTATGATCAAGTGAATTATAAGGCAAATCGATTGTTGTTCTCAATGAGGAGTTTAAAACAGATTGTGAATCTATATGTGCATATCAGTTAATTGGTAAAAGGGGAATGCACACATGCATCATGTGCACACGTGTAAGTGATAAAGTCAAACAAACAAGCAGACAACTAGTAGACACAATCAAGCAACATTTACGTATCTACGCATCCAGTGTATATGTATATGTATTTATGTAATGTATGTGGTGACAAGGTATGAATATTGAAAAAATAATCGCGAGGAAAACTAACCAAATTTCTTTAGCGTGGTATTTCAAAGAAGTGTATTGTACGTATGTGCGTGTGCATATAGAAAGTAACACGATTTAAAGATTATCGTTAGCTTTTTTTGTGACTTGAGATTTTACGTGAACACTGGCTTTACGAGGCTCGAAAACTTCTTGCTTCCTTTCAGCTGCAGCAACTACATTTGTTCGACGTAAAGGCATTTCACTAGCACTAATTTCCAACCTTACTTTCGTCAAGTTATAGTCTTTTACGTGTCAACCAGGGACGTTTCCGTAGTAAACGAATTCAAGAGTAACTTGTTCCCTTTTAACACAACTATTATTCTTATTTTGTTGTTTTAATTATTAAATGGTTCAGTATTATTTTTCAATTCAAAACGATTTCGAGGCCGAAGATAATAAACGCCCTGGAATTACGCACGAACGTATACGCGTCCAAAGCGCCCGACGTCAGAACGACCACGACGATGATATATACTCTTAATTATAGATATTCACTAAACCATTCTGGGTTAACAAATAGTGCATTTGCGTTTATCTGTTATCGTTGAGGGCGCTTCGATACTTCTGTCACGACTGGCCCCAGCTTCTCGGACGTATTTTCAGCTCCGTCCATCTCATTCGTACACGTGCACGGAATACATACTATTGGTGCACGTGTACGAAAAACTCAATACGGTTACGTGCTACGTCTTCAGTACGGTTGTACTGAGTGAATAGAAAATGGTAGAATCGATCATAGTTAAAGACATAGTTTGTCTCCATAGGAAAAGGAAACTATTTATTTGCAAATCAATTTAAAAATTAAGCACTTTACAATTTATTTATAAAGCTATTGTAAAATGACCTTGTACCATAGATTATTACGTAACTTATGTATTTGATATACTTACACTTTAAATGGGAAAGACGATACTATCATTAAAATTAACATATTATTTTTAAATAAATATATACTCCTAGTTTTACCTTGATTAATTCAGACATTGAATAGCAATAAAAAAGGGATTTTTTAATCATATTTCTCTTAAGATATCTTTAAATGATATCGATTTAACATTTGCTATATCGTCATTACTAATTTGATATATGACTCATTCCAGACTAATACAAGTAGCTCCACAGGGGTAGGTAACCGATTTACATGAAACTTGGTATAAATACTGCCTACATGGTAGTGAATTCTACAAACTTTTAGATCATTATTACTTACTGGCGGTTTAAAAGTTATAAACAATATCGAAATTTTGTTGAGCATTTTTCAAAAATTTATATCTTTGTAACCGTAAGGGTTAGCGAAACGAATTCTTTTTTCAAAAACGAGTAAATATATACTTTGAGATTAATAAATTAAAAGTCATTCTTAACCATTTTTCGACAAGTTATTAACCATTGTTTTATATAAATGACTAAATGTAAAAAAGTATTGCTTATATTTTTTAAATTCTTATTTCATTGAATTCCTTGTCTATTTTTCAATAATGATCAGCAATAAATTTCGTAGAGCGGACATTAATAATGATTCAGGGAATCAATATAAATAGCGTCCTACTGAGCCGCAGGAGCTGGCTCTTCAGCTGTTTCGCCGCCATAAGCCCATCTTAATTCATACAGTTTTTTCTAATGTATACATGTTCCTTTATATCTAATATAAAGTCAACTGATTAACTTTCCCCAATTTTTACCACACGACGACCTGTAAATATCTTAATTGCACTTTCTATCTGCGTTTGAGTGGATTTAAGACCAACACAATTTCATTGCGGCCACATTAAAAGCGATTTATATATTACAATTGTCTTAGTCAATGGTATCTGTTAAATTGTTTTTTTTGTGATTTTTTCCTTTGCTTTTCGTTGTATTATATTGTGCCTTACAAACTCCCTGAAGCATTACTGATGCCTGCTCAAAGAAATTTATCGCTGATCATTATTGAAAAATAGACAAGGAATCCAATAAAATACAAATAACACTTTTTGACGTATCGTCATTTATTTAAAACAAAAGGTTACGGCGGCGCAGCAGTTCTGGAAGACGCTCCTTATAATGACTCCTTCAATTATTACTAATATCCGCTCTATGAATTTTATTGCTGATTATTATAGATAAATAGCCAAGAAACCCAAAAAAAAGGAATTTCGAAAATAAACATAACACTTTTTGAGATATTGTCATTTATTTAAAATAATGGTTAATAACTTTTCGATAAAATGGTTAACAATCACTTGGTTTATTAATTTCAAAGTTTATATTTTGACTTGTATTTGATAACTCTTACGGTTACAAAGATATCAATTTTTGGAAAATTTTTTACAAAATTTTTATATTGTCAGTAACTTTTAATCCGGCAGGAATAATAATCTTTGAATTTGTACAGAAGTTCACTACGATTTAGATATTATTTATAACAAGTTTCGTGAAAATCGGTTACCTACCCCTGTAGAGCTGATCGTATTAATTTGAAATGAGCCATATGCATTTTTTACTCGTTATATGTGGATTTTTATTCAATTGCGTAATAAAAAAAAAGGTTTTGTATAAAACGGCCTACGTCGGTTTTTTTTAATAGATCTATATTGATGACTTCACAACGCATCTGATTAGGATTTTAAGAACGAAACAAGGTCCCGTTGAAGTAATCACCAATTTTTCGTTGGTATACTGCATTGCCTGTTCCTCTTTTATATTTAAAAAATTATCAACAATCGTACATGTTAATTAACTTAGTTAATATTTAATTAATATACAAAATAACTATATTTATAATTTTATAATAAAAAATGTAAATAAGCTTAATAAACGATAAATCGATCCTATAGCAATTACCCGGGCATAGAAGAAATGAAATTCCTATCTATCGAAAGTGAAACACCTATTATTTACATATCATAAATACAGATTTGCATTCATTTTAAATTTATATGAATTAGAAAAGTTGATTTTATATGAGAATTTGGCTATCCCTTGATAGGAATAGCCAAGTTACTTTGATTATACTGTATTAAAAGAAAAAGTATTCAAAAGAGCTATAACAGCATTTTTAAAATACTTGTACAGTATAAATACTGTTATAAAGACATGATAGCTCGTTTTAAAGATTTTTCCTTATTTTTTCTTTTGTTCTTTTTCTTGATTTGATTTTTGGTAGCCTCTTTAAACAACAGAATTCCTTGTTGTTCTTCAAGATGTCGTTGAACATATGCCATTCCATACAAATTGAATCCAAGAGTGTCCTAATAAAAAAAATAATACATTCATGCATATACTATGTAGTTTGACGAATAAGATTAATAATAAACTGTCCGTACTCTCATCGTAGATATCTGTTGTAAAGCAGAAGATTTAATTTCTTCTATTTGAGACAGTAACTGTTTATTAGTTGCAATTGCTCCATGGTGGGCTCGAATTAAACTAAGCGTTAACTTTGTCACCATTTCCGATTGATCCTGTGTCTTTAACAGATCTGGTAACATGTGCAAAATATTGCATGCGGCCGAGTATGGTAATAGTAGTAGTGCCTCGTCAAAATCGCTGAAAAATGGCATGATCAACATAAAAATTACAGGTTAAAAATTAATTTTGTTTCTATTTAAAAAAGGTATTTAGATAATGATATAAAAAAGCGAGCATAATAATCTATGAAGTTTATACCACAACAAAAGTGTGCGCGTGTGTGTCTCTTAATCTAGGTCCTAAGTCTAGTATATAAATAAATACTCGACGTGAATTTCAGCTCTTACCTCGCTTTCACACGTTTAAGGATTTCCAGCATGAATGCTTCGACAGTTTTACATTTATACGCTAACATCAATGGTGGTACAGCTGGCATAGGATTTGGTGGAACCACAAGTGAGCACTCTTCTTTGTAATTCTTGCAAATATCCAGACATTCTAGTATCAGTTCGGCCTGGAATTTTTAATTTTGCAATATTAATCTTTGCAAAATAAGGTACGGAAAAATCGAAAATGGACCATCCAAATACTTAATACGATATGCAAATTATAATGCAACATTGTAAAATACATACATCGAGTTAAAATTGTAACCATTGGTACCCATTAAATTTATCTTCCTTATTCTAGCAAAAACTGTTATAGAATGAACGGATAATTTTTTTAAATTATAAGCAAGACAACGATACGACGCGTGGAAAGCTAGTTTTTCATCATATATATTATGCTTCTCATTTCGTAAGTAAAGCCTTTGCATATCAATTTTGCATATAATATATGATCCTACCAGATACCGAAAATAACCAGCGAAATGGATGGACCACATGTTGTCTGGAATCATGTGGAAGCTTGGTTGTTTGTCTTAACGTTTATAAGTTATACTTTATAGCTGAAGAAAATTCAACACAAGATATTGTTCAGATGACCTCACGGTATCATTCATATCGTAACAGTGATTAAACTGATCTCGGATTGGCAAATTTATTACCGTTACAAAGCTTTTTCTTCGAAAAAGCAACCCAAAATTACTGCAAAACTCCAACGATTTTTATTCGTATTTCGTTGACTTTTAGAGTGCAGTTAAAAAGGAAATCTTCTACAATTGTTGATATAACGCTATTATTTTGGCGATTCGCTATTTATTGCTATAATAATGCCATGCTCTTAGAATGTTTATGACGTTGAATTACGAATCGATCATTCTTATGCTCGATATGTCTTTTTAGTCTTGAGAAAAATGATAAATGCTCAGAGTCAAACTCTCTTATAAATTATCAAATGATATAAGTAGAACAATACTATGATACAATTAAAGAAAGTATTAAGCAATTAAATAAATGATAGCCGCAGTACACTATTTAATTTAAAAAAAACGCCAATCAATTTGTTGAAAGTTTTGAATGAGGCGTTTAAAAATGCTCTAATCAAACAATAGTCGTCAATTCTTAAATACGGTCATACATTTGACTGTTTTTTATTTCTTTTTCTATTACAGATAGCAAGACAACGTTATATTAAGTGAGCTAATCCGCGAATAGAGAGAATTGTATTCAAAATTTCAAAAAAATATCTTTTTATGGAGTAATTGATCAACATTTTCAAGTAAACTCTTACCGCTTTTTCACTATTTGCTGTTTTTCGAGATGGTAACTTCTGATTCTTAAGCCCTTGAACCGCTGTTGTTTCACTAGTTGCTAATTCATTTTCTTGTCTTTCTCTCTCTTCTTCATTTTGATCTTCAAGTACTAACATTTCTGTACTTTTTTCATAAATCCGTACTACTTTATCAGAACCACATGAAGCTATAAATTGTCCATTTGGTGACACTGCACAACCGTATGCTTGTCCCGAGTGGCCCTTTACGTAAAAACATTAGTTGAAATGTTTACATAGATATATAAAATTGACAATTCGAAAACCGATGTATTTACTTTAAGAGTGATAATTTTTTGAAAATTATCGGCATCCCATTCCTTAACTTTGCCATCTTTACTGCAACTAAACAAGTAATGTGTATTGGGTACAAAAGCAATTCCTGTAATTGAATCATCATGGGCAAATAAAGATTTATGACAATCTCCAAAATCCAATCCCCAAATTTTTATATTTCTATCAGCGGATCCTGTTGCAATTAACGTCGAATCGCTACTTATATCCATAGTCAAAACTGGTAACTTGTGCCCATAAAGCGATGAAAAGAACTAGAAATATGTTGGTTACTTGCATTAATCTATGGAAGTATATTGTTATTTTAAGAAAATCGATGCTTACTTTAAATGTGTCCAAGAAGAAGATTTTTATTGTACAATCCAAAAGTGCAACGGCAATAAATCGATTGTTTGGAGTAACTCTTACACAGAGAACAGATTCCTCTAATATTAAGGTTTTAACATGTACAACGGAAAGAATTTTCGCTTTACTTTCACTTTCTTCGTCTACGATAAGTTCAAAATTCCAAAATTTGACAGTTTTATCTCCACTGCCAGTAGCAATACCTTTCTGTAAGTACACAGTAATTGTAATAATATTTTTAATAAACAACAGCAATAATGATAATTCTTATGTTAACAGTAATATTTTTAACAACTCTCAACAAATCACTATGTTACAGGTAAGAGATCTCATCTTACCAATGTGGGTAACAATGTTATGCTCCATAATTCGGTTTCATGTGCTGCAATTTCTTCTAAAATATCGCCAGATGCAATATCGATAATCAACATTTTTCCATCTTTTAAACCTACAATTAAATTTCTGTCACCAGGTACAAATGTAACACACAAAGCGTATCCACACGGTACAGTTCGCAAACATGTTAATGTAGGTCTACAACATGAAAAATATATTAAATCTAAGATAGTTTTTTTTAATTACATCATTCAACAATTAAATAACATACCTGTTCCATAACTTTACAGAATCTGCACTTACGGTAGCAAATGCTAAATTGTCAGAACTAAAACAAACCGCTCGTACATCAGTACGATGACCATGAGAACTTAAATTCCTCAACTTGTGCGGCTCTTCATTTTTTTCTTTTAACATTAAAGAATAGAGTTCAATGCTGTTATTTTTCAGAATTGTAGACACCTGTATCAATAAATTATGCAGATTTGTAAATTTTGAAGTTTTTTCCATTGAAGTATCAACTCAGTTTGACCAGATACCACATTTAAACAAAAATTAGATCCTGATGAATAGAATAGCGTTTATCTTGAAAATTGAAATAAAGTGATTTCTGATACTTCCCTCAAAAGTCATAGATATCTACTAAATGTAATATTCGAAACAGTATAACCAAATTAATTTTAGAATTTCACTTACTATTAATTGATTAAGAGTTTGAAATGCAATTTTTAAGTATTTTTAGTATATATTGCATACTTTTAAATCATACTGCATAAATCACTTAGCATTTCTAAGTTAAATTGAAAATTATGTTCTACTAAAATAACTATTAGAAGAAACTAAAATTGCCATTTACAATGATAAGGCATTCAAATCTGACTTATCTAATATTTATTGTATATTATTGGTAACTTACTCTAAGCTCTTCTTCTTGTCCCATGATTAAATCTAATGATTTTGCTGTGCCTGACAATTTTATCACTGGAAGCCGATTAACTTGATCTCTTAAAACTGTATTTAATTCTGTTTCAGTTAGTTTTTCTTTTGTTTCTTCGCCCCTAATTAGAAATTTTGAGCCAAATTTTATGACATATATTTTGAATAAAATTGACAACGTTATACAGTAAATTACATACCTTATTACTTTCTTTTTCAATTTTTCCAGTCGCTTGGACTTCTTTGTTTTAACTTGCTCTTTGGATAAGAAATAAAACAATTCAATTATATCATCATTCCCATGGCATCCAATAACTTGTCCATTATTATGAGATGTTATTGAGGTGATTCGACCTTTCCCCACTCTAGCAATATTGCCTAATTGGACACAGCGCAGTGGATATTTCTAAAAAAAGAAAATCACAATTATACTCCTTGTCACATTAAAAATAATCAATTATGAAGAATCTTACCATATCGCTATCATCATTATCGTTTTCTTCCAAAGTTACATCTATTGTTTCTTCATTTGGATTTTTATCACCAGCGTAATAAATTTGCCAGACATGCAATTCCCTGTCATTGCAACCTGTTACTAAATACTCATCATCATGAATTAATGCAAAACCCCAAACCTAAACAATAAATATAAAAAAAATGTACACGTGGATTTTTCAGTGAATAGAGATTTGAGAATAGTATACCTCTGATCTGTGACCAATAAGAGTTTTGAAATTATATTCATTGTCTAAATCCCAAAACTTTATAAGCTTATCTTTACTAGAACTAATTACTACATTTTTATTTTTCATAAACGCAACTTTAGTTATAATATTTTTATGTCCAACTAATCTATTTAAACCGGTTTCAGCTATTATATCCCAAACAATAACATCCGTATCCTGAAATTGAAAAGTTAACATTTATTTTCTTTCTAAATTATTAATAAAAAATAAAGAGCTGATGACTTACTTTTGATCCAGACACTAATCGATGACCCAAACTATCATAGGCCAAACATGTAATTTCCGAGTGATGGCCAATAAAAGTACTTGTATTTTCACTAGAACGCAAATCAAATATTTTTACTGATCCATCATCGTAACCAGCAGCAATTTGCCTTTTATTTGGGGAAGCAGCGAGATGTGTAACCTTTGCCTTTTCTCCAGACAATACTTGAGCCTGTATACAAGAATTATTTTCAAATTGTCTCACTGTAATTACGTTATAATTAATTTATAATACATACTTTTTCGTTCAAACGTAGATCCCAAATATATACGTGTTCGCAAGCGCCAACAGCCACAAATCTTCCTTCTTGCCCTTCTAATGTAACAAATACTAAATTGCACGTGGAATCGGCTATTAAATTTATATTCCCTCCAGGAATATATCTCAAATATTGTTTTGTGATCCCCATGATAGTTTAATTAAAAATGAAAGTTGCGATCTAGATAAGAACAGAATATAAATTTACACGATAAAATCTCGTAAATTTGTCGAAGAAAGACTCGTGTGTCAAGATTGATTGAAAAAGAACACTGTAGAATATTACTGAGACTATTAACATTAATAACAAATAATAAGTTCTTACATTTAAAACCAGATGAGCAATTTTGTTTGAAAATAACTATTATGCTTTATGTTTTATTGAAATGCACGTGTTGAATCGTCCATGGCGTCCTTTTTATTCTCTTTTAGCCGTGCCGTCACCAGGTGTCGCTATTGTGGCGGTTCTTTTGAGCTTCGAGTTTGAGAACTTATGGGTGATTCTTGTCTATTTCAATGGCTCTAGAGACGTTGGTCAATCGATTTTTTTCAAACTTTGCATACTTATTACATATGAGGAGGTAAATATTTTTACAAATTTGTATGATAAAATATCAGTTAGGACAAAAGTTATTAACAAAAAGAAACAGCAATGAAATTTAAAAAAAAATTCATATCTCAAAAACTAGTAAAAATGTGAGCGTCTATTTTTTGTTAAATACGTAAAAGATGTTTTACTATAAAAATATGCAATAAAAAAAAACAATATATTTTTTTCCAAAAGTTATTAAAATTTTTTTTAAACAATTGCAAATATCTAAAAACCGGCTTTTTTAAATTCTCGCACCGACGTATTTTATAGTTTTTTCTTTAAAAATTATTAATAAAATTTAACTGCATACCATTAGGCAAAAAGTAGCAGTGAAAAGAGAGGACGCTACGCTCGGCGGCAAGCGCGCGTTGCTGCAGGAGGACAAGCGACGTGCCTAGGTTCGGCTTGCAAAGTCGACTTAACTATAACGCTATATTGTCACAAACTTGTATAATGACTTTGTGCGTTAGTTAATATAGTTTTAGTATACTCAATACAATTTCGAATGGTCAAACGTTACTTTCGCTCTGTATTTATCTGTATTTTTCTCTTTAAAAGACAACTAAAGAGAAACTAGACAAATTCAGTGTCAAGTTTGTGACAATATAGCGTTATAGTTAATAGTTTTTTTTTTCACTGCTACTAATTGCCTAATGTAAAAAAAACGATTTCGAGATATTTGCAATTGTTTAGAGAGAATGTTAATAACTTTTGGAAAAGAAATATATTGTTTTTTTTATTGGATATTTTATCTTTTACGATAGTAAAAGATTTTTTGCGTATTTAACAAAAAATAGACCCCCACATTTTTACTAGTTTTCGAGATATGAATATAAAAAAAATGTCATTGCTGTTTTTGTTTGTTAATAACTTTTATCCTAATTGATATTTTATCATAAAAATTTATAAAAATGTTTATCTTCACATATGTAATAAGTATGGAAAATGTGAAAAAAATCGATTGACCAACGTCTCTAGAGCCATTGAAATAGCTAAGAATCACCCTTGTATTAATATACACAGTATGTGTATTTGAATTAAGGTCTGAGGCTGCGACATAGGGTATGGAGACTACACAAGCCCCATGCAAGAAGCCAAAATACAAATTAAAAGCACGTTAAAATTAAAAAAACGAATTGTATAATTATAAATAAGTATAACGAGGTGAAAAAACGCGTTTAAATAAGAATACATATTTTCAAATTAATCTTGAAACTCAAAATAAAACAATAAACGATAGATCGGTTGAAGAAAAGGGCGAAAAATTAAGAGTTTAACCATACGCACGTATGAACTTTGCAACGTTCAATTACCAGTAGACATTAAACGTGAGATATTAACGTCTATTGATAATATAAAATTATACAATACGTTAATTATATTTTCATTGATTGATGAAAGAAAAAAGACCAGAGAAAATGGTCCGCATTTAACTTGCTTACGCAATGCTTTCAGCAGTTTTGTTCTCTGTATCGAGAGTAGATCAGTTTGCCAAAACAAGCGTTCGATAGTGACTTTTTGTATCGTATACGCGCATATCAACGTTAGCTATTTTAAATCTAAACAAGTGACTATTTAAAGACGTATGAACACTTTTAATGTGAATAATAGTAACAATAGAGTTTTTGGGTAATGTAAAAACTGTACAAAACCACGGTTTTTTAGATTCTTGTCCCTTTTTCTTTGGAATGCGTCGTTAACAAATTAACAGATTGTAGGCAGCACTGGTGTTTACATAGTATGTATTATGTAAATCTGTACGCTTTTCCAAGAGCCATGTTCGACAGCGTGCCTAGCGAGTTCATCGGCTGACTCGTTTCCATGTATACCTCTTTGCGAGGTAGCCGTAATAATTCCACGTCTTTGCCCAATAATATACAATGGTATAACATGGTTCGGAGTCGGAAAATAAGTGGACATTCAAGGCGCCTTCTAAAACGTTTATTTTTGTTCGCGATGATATTCCGAGCACTTTCAACCAACGTTAGAGTTTTTAACGTAAAAATAAAAGTCATATTCGGGATTTAAGAGATTCATTGCAGCTCCGTGCAGCAAGGCCGACAAACTGATCGTTATCTATGGTATGTGTCGATGTCAGTTACATATTGTTTTGTAGCGCATATCTTTTCAAATAGTTTAGGGGAAGTCAAGGATTTAAACATTCTGTTTCGATAGAAAAGTCAATTCCAAAATGATCTGGAAAGCCATTGTGAGCTTGAGATAGTTTGTAAAATAAATAACAGTGAATAATTAAGTTATCGCAACTTTAAACTGATTCGACTTGGTTGTGATTAGAGTCATAACGAACGTGTTCTGCCAAGTTTAAGATTATTTCCGTGTTGAAGAAGGTACTCGTAGTCGGGACATTTGAATCTAGATACGAGGTAAGATTGTCTTAATCGAGCCCCTATTACATTGAGAGGCGTGTTCTTTTCACATCCTAATCCTAAGGCTACTAAGGTTCAAGGCTGCGTTCCGATATTTTTTTTCGAGTTTCTCATTGTCGTTATTACATGGCGTTATTACAGTAGCAGTAGATGGAGAAGCGAGGAAAGCGCGGTATTCTAATCTCGAGCTAATTAACGCTTGGTATAATAACATCAATATAGATGGGTCAACTCCCCGCCAGGTTTTCCTCAGGCAACTAATGATTCTTAAGGGAAAATCAGTTTTCTCTGTCAAGAAGGAAATGCAATTTTATTTGTTTATAACGTAGAGAATAGGGCTGAAAACGCTGTCTTGAGGAAGTCCTTTATCAACGTTGTATAAACTGTTGTCGTCTGAGTTTAAACATATAAGTTATATATATTGTTATAAATCAAGTTCTTGGTCAAATAACAAACATTTTCGATAAGCCTAGAGAAATTAGATCCTCAATTAGCAGGTTTGGAATAACGCATTAAATGCGCCTTTAATGTTTAAAAAGAGAGCAGTCCAACGTTCGCGCACGCAATTTTCCACTTGCGAAAGCATTTCCAAAGTTTTTAGCGTGCACGAGGTCATAGATACGGGGCGGACTTTATCGCTACTATTCTTAGGAATGCAAGTTATTAAGTAATATAAAAACCATAAGTAACAAATAAGATTGTTTCGTAGAATTCTGGCAGATTCTAATAACTGAAAACTAATTGACTAAATTATATTAATAGTAATGTCGAATTAACTCTTCATAAGAGAAAAGAGAGTCCATCGAATGAGATTGGTGTTCTTGAGGAAATTGTTGAATCGATAAATTCGGAGATATTCATTTCAGGACGAAGCTTTGATCGACAAAATATTTTGGAATACACCGCTCATCCAGAGATTCCTTGGCATTAAACAACGCTGCTTTGTTATCTTCTAGAGATGTCGGTTTTTCAGACCCATTTTTTAAACGTTTCAATTTTTATCACGACTTATTGATGTACACGAATTTTTTTTAAATTCAACCTTTTCCGACTTTGCTGAAGCCTGGAATACAGAATAAACTTTTTTAAATTATCATCTTTATTTGCGGACTTATTCTACGTAAGACTCAACGATAAAATTACACGTAGCACTTCCCCTCTTGCCACGTAGCTATCGCTTAAACTTTGTGTCGTTATCGAATTGTTGTTCGCAACGATATTAAAAAAAAATTCGTTCCGATGTCACTACCGGTGATGCAGTTATTGATTTTTTACCGATTTCTTGCAATCGTAGACATTTTTTGACCCAATTGTTACTTTTATCTCATAATCACCATAAACCTTTATCTTTGTATACTCACTGAACGTGATATAACGCTTAACTATTTGGCATGTCCTGAAAAAAAGTTACGAAATAAATCACGGGGTGTATCGTGAAAATTTACGACACGAGACTTTTTAGGTAAGGATATTCAGTAAGTATGCCAATGTTAGAAAAAAATTCGGTTGAATAGAAGGAATTTACTCTCGGAATAGCCTGGAATTAGCCACATGTAGTCCAGCTGTTAAATATGTGAAATATATACGAATTCAGAAATAAAGGCTGTAATAAAAGAAATGTAATGCATGATTTAAATATTCGCGCCTACAACTGTGTAAAATGATACAAATGCGTGACGCATTGATATGCATGTTGATATATAGACAACTACAATACGCAACTGAAGCGCCCTTACTCAAGAAATATAAGTTCATTATGCTTTCACATACGATATTTTTCGACAATAATTTTACGGAGCAAACAAACGTTGTTCAATTTTGTATGAAACTTATTTTCTGCGCAAATATATCTTTACGTCTAATTTTAAATAAACTACTGCTATTACAGGTTATTTTCTCATATAGAATCATGAATTACGTACATACATATAGATCGACGATAAACACAAATTCAAGCCTCTTCCAATTCCTCTAAAAACCACATTAAACTTTTCGAAAGTGCTAGAATATTCTTATACAGTGGGGCGATAGCGAAAAGAGTCGAGCATCCGAAATTCCGAAAACATAAATATTAAAAATGTCTGATGATAAATCTCTATTAATTTGTTACAATCGAGGCTGTGGTAAAAAATTCAGTCCTGATTCCAACAAAGGAGGTACATCGTACAAGTAGTTTATTAACTTTTTGTAACCTACACTCTTTTAATCATTATAAAAGCTATGATTATACACAATGACTACAACTCGTTTGAGTTACTATTCCTCTTATAATCTCTTACATTTTAGATGTTTGTCAGCATCATCCTGGATATCCAGTTTTCCATGATGCATATAAAGGATGGTCTTGTTGTAATAAAAAATGCACAGACTTTTCAGAATTTTTAAATATTAAAGGATGTACTAAATCTTGTCACTCTAACGAGAAGCCACCTGAACCACCTAAACCAGTAGTGGATAAATTAAAAGCTAACGAAGTGATAGAATATATTTCACCACGTTTAGATAATATTCCAGCAATGGAACGGCCACCATTTGATTCTCCACAAGTTAAATTAGAGCCAACTATTTCTTCTAATCTGTTAGAACAAATACAAGGACTCGCAGCATTGGAGAATTACGATAATGATGAAAACAGAATAGTTTTAGGTCAGAGTTGCAAAAATAAATCGTGTAAGGCTATCTATAAAGGTTTATCGTTAGATGAAGAAGTTTGTAAATATCATCCTGGTGTTCCTATATTTCACGAAGGAATGAAATATTGGTCTTGTTGTCAGAAAAAAACTACTGATTTTTCTGTATTTTTAGAACAACCGGGATGTACACAAGGAAAACATATGTGGATTCAAAAGGTAAAATAATTGAAAAAAATTCCGAAAAATGTAAAATACCTTATTATTATTTAACTTATTTATGAAAATAATAATAATATTTTTATTTTTAGGATACAGGAAATAAAAAAATGAAGTGTAGAGTTGATTGGCATCAAACTGGAACACACGTGATAATATCAGTTTATGCTAAGAAGTATAATCCAACTTTATCATCTGTGAAATTGAATCCAATTCATTTATCAGTCGAATTGTATTTCCCGGAACAAAATTCAAAGTACAACTTTGATATTGAATTGAAAGGGGTACGTGTACTGTTAAACTACAAGTATTACTTAAAACAAATGACAGTCTAATAAGATTTATGGAAATTTTCATGCCTTCTAATGAAATATTGGTTCTATTCTATTTTAATTATATTTATCATTTATTTTAATTTTAATTTAGATCGTTAACATAGAAGCTAGCTCTGTAAAGATGTTGCCGACAAAAGTTGAAATTACATTAAGGAAACAAGAACCTGGCTCTTGGAGTAAATTAGAAATACCACATGATACCGAAGATGAATATTTACAAGAGCCTACTACAGAAGACAAGATAGCGCTTGAAATAGATGCTGTTGATCTTAGTGACATATAAAGTTCCACTGTGACAAACTCAAATTATTAAAGTTATAAAGATAAATTCTGTGCTACATTGCATAAAAGACTTATTTTTATAATTTTAAAAACATTTAATATTTAAATTAAAAAATATCATTTTTTGAAGTGTATAAAAACTGTAAGTTGTACAAATAATACGTAAAATTGTATGCTTTAAATTTTGAACAATTGATCAACTTTGAAATGCTGATTTTGTTATTTGGTATTGTAGAATTTAAGTGTCCTCTTTATTTTTTCCCTTTGAGCATCATCTGAAACTTAGCAATGTTTTTATAAGAAGTAATGGATTTAGACGTGGGAATATACCAGTCTATTAGAGTGGATACCCCACTGATGAAAATCACGTGATCGCATATTTTTTATGGCTTTGTAGCTGCACTCACTTGTTATTGGGTCGGATCAAAAGAGATATCTCTTTTTATGCGTCAATCGTCCAGAACCCTATTATTGCATTCTTCTTAAGTCTCTGCTGATTTTCCCTCTTATATTTAGCAAGGTTGATTTACGTAAATACGTGTTGCACAGATAAAATGCACCGCCATTCATCAGGTGATATCAATGCGTACTATCAGGTTAATAATGACTGTTAATAATAATTTTATTCAAACTAGCAAATGTGTCAACATTAGTTGCTGATATCAACTGGACTAACTACGTTACACGTATCCCTACATTATTACCTATGCCATAATTAAATTTAAATTATTATTATAATCCAACTATTATATTGTCCGACGGTAATTAACGGTTGCAATATATTTCGTCAGTATTTGGTATCATCAGTTAATGCTATTGCTCATTGGAATTTGCATCAAAATGAAGGCTAGAAACTTCACCATAGATTATATATTATATTCGTAAAAATACACTTTGAAAGTAGAAGTTGAACATATTCGCGTTTTATAAATGGAAACATAATACTTGATTTGAAAATTCGCGCCTACAATCGTGTAAAACGCATGAATGATGTGCAAGTACATATATAACTATGTGTATGTAGTGCATAGCTATGGTGCCTTCGTCTTTACTACCACATGTATAGATCATATATAATAATAGACTCTTCACAAACAGCAGCTGATTCCGCGCGAGTTTTTTTGAATAATCAGCTGCCAATCAGTGCTGCACTTATCGTGAGACTCTACTGGTAGGATTATCCACTAAACAGCTCCGCTATAAAGTAATTATGTTTGTAAAATTGCGTATCACTTAATGTTGAGCGACTATAAAAGCGAGTGTTAAAAAACATTGTAAAAGTGTAAATAAAGTAAATAATCCATTGAAACAATTACCACGTCAATGAATATCAGTTACGCAACCTTGTGTGCTCCACTTCTTTCAACTCCGCCCATTGCTTCTAACTCTCTCTCTCTTTATATATGTATATATATATGTATATACTAACCTTAACTCTATATATCATAATAAAATTGTGATACAGTATTAACAGTATTAACCTGACACTTTGGGTATGCATTGTACACGTGACTAGGCATGTACAGCGCTTATTTGCAAGAAACAAAATTTAAACTTGCTTTGCAAAACATTCTTATAAATAAAGAAAAATAAAGAAATGAATAACCAAAATTCAAAATTAAAGGTACATATATGTTAATAAAATAATTGAATTTTGTATATGATGCATTTAATGAAAATATGAATATTGTATAGATTTTAGCTATACATGGGTATCGACAATCGGATAAAATATTTAAAGCCAAATTAGGATCTCTGAGAAAGACTTTTAAAAAGGAAGTAAATTTTATATTTATCAAAGCTCCTCATGTAGTTCCACCTATAGAAGAATCAAACATAGCTGAAGGAATTTCTGAAAACTCTGATTTAAATGAACGTAAAGTAGTTTCTTCATTTGATGATAATTCAATTATAATAACTTTATGTTCAATGATTATATTGCTTAGAATGTGGTTGGTGGTTCAATACAGAAGATAAATTATTCAAGGCAACAGAATCAAGTGACAAATCAGTAGGCTTTGATAAAAGTATCGAATTAATTCAAAATACATTTTTAGAGCAAGGACCATTTGATGGAATTTTAGGATTTTCGCAAGGTGGATCGTTTGTTTCCCTTTTATGTGCAATGCAACAGAAAAATGGTATATAAAGAAAATAAAATTATACCTAAGCCACTATAATTCATGTTCAATGAAAATTTCTTTTAGTACTTTCACTCAAATTTGATTTTGCTATTATTATATCTGGCTTCAAATCACTGTGTTCCCCACACCAATTGTTCTACGATCAACAAATATTGTTACCAACATTACATGTCTATGGAAATGGTGACAAAGTAATTCCAACAAGTTAGTGTCCTTGTTTCTGAAAATTAATCGTTATTATCAAAAGATTACAAATCTTACATTTACTATAAAAATATATTTTACAGAAATGGCAGAAGTGTTGAGTGAATTATTTGTACAAAAACAGGTGATTGTACACGAAGGTGGACACTATATTCCAGGGAAAAAGCACATATACGACAATTTTTTAAAAGAAATGTTTGAAAGAAAATCCATGTCATAGTACACTATTAATTCAATAAAAATACAAGTTATATCAATAGTTTTAATAACTTTATTCAATTTTATAATTAATGCCATTCTTAAATAAATATCATTTGGTAAGAATTAGTTTGCTATTACATTATTATGATTATTTAACCAAAAAATATAGTAAATAAAAATTAATGTACAACTTAATTACACACATGAATTTTCATGTTATCATAAAATGAAGACATGAAAACAACCATGGATAAACAATTTAATTATGATAAAGGCACCAGTTTTGTTCTCTCACAATTTACTTTTATATAAACCAATTTCCATTTATTGGGATTCAAGTAACAAAGTATTGGTGCCAAATGAATTTAATTGTACACAAATTGATCCTTAAAATAATTCGTAAAATTTTGAAAATCATTTCAAATGAATGTACAAAATAAAAAAACATTTCATGCACTGTTATTTTGCATGATGTAAAAGTTTTCAATCTAAATCACACAGATTACAAAAGTGTAAAAGTTCTTGAATATCCACCTTTTAAAATGATGCTTTTGAACTAGATTAAATTAATTGCGTTGCTGATTGCTCACTCAAGTCTACATTGCCACATAAACATTGATATTTGATGTGTTTATGCATAAAACAGCAAAATTGAATACAATGTCAGTTTTACTAGCACAAGCTCCTTTTTTACATTTACTGTTTAATGATGTAAAGTATTTTTTCGTACAATGATTTTTTAAATTAAGAAAACTTCTGGAGAAGTTTTATTATATTAAAATAATAAAACTTATGATAAATTTGAACACCTTCTAAAAAAAGTCTGACGAACATCAGCACTTTTTTTACATGTTATACTTATTTATACACTTTTTAACTTAAAACAATGTAAAATGTTTGTTTTTTGTCTTCGATATTTTTTAGAGACAAATGGGTTACTCAATAACCGAATTAGATACTTTTTCAGTTGACCCTACTGTTGATAAATATAAACTCAAGGCGACTGTTCCTGTCCATTTGTTTCTTTAGTTTTCATAACTTCTGGAAGATCCGGGGGTAATGAAAATGGAGTCATTTCTAATGGTTCGAATTGGCCATTATCTATACGTACTGCCAATCCAATCAGTGCTGGGCATTGAGCTTTTGCAGTAGCAGATGATAATCCATAATCTGAAAGAAACTTGTTGTCTAACATAACAACGTTGTCTTTATTGTACAACTGCTGATTTCCAGGAGGGATCTTCAAAATTCCTATTTAAAATAAATTCAATATTATTAAATCCATACAATAACGTTATACAAGGTAATATTTTTGTGATTTATATGAAATAATTGATAAAAATCGTTTCGAAAACATGCAGACTGGACAGAAAAAAATTAAAGCTAATACCTTAAAAATAAAAATATATGCATTACATTAGTTTACCTTCAATGATTTTTTTCAGTTCTAAAACTGTTGTATTTTCTTTAGCATCAGTAAAAATTGTCATTTTCTTTCGCCGAATCATTAGAAAAACGTCCTGAAATGACTTATAAACGTAAAGGTTAGGTTCTCATATCGTTTTCCCCGTTCTTGAGGAATCCTGATAAATTTTCAAGCAGCATTTAACAAAAAACTCACCATGATTTTCAGTTTACTTCTATATTTGTAACTGAACTGGCTTTACACTGTTTTATTATTTCAATATTACAGTATTCAGGTTATATGGATGTAGTTTAAAGTAAATTTTGTGGATCACGGATCACGCTCACGAATTATGACAACGTTGTAGGTGTCGATCTGAACATAATATTTTGCTACAGTAAACAGTCATGGGTAAAAATTCATCTAGATTGTACACGAACGATTGTTTTTGTATTTACAGAAGAAAAATTACACGCATGAAATTTTCGTACATTGTCATACGTATAATTATTTTAACAATGAATTAATTTCCATATAATTATTCTAATGTTTTAAAGTGTTTGATTTTTCAAAAAAGAAAGTTTTACTTAAAAATATAGTAATATTGTTATAATTGTTGTGCGCGTTATGAACTATGCTAGTGATCATCAACAAATATTTGTAGTTATAGATCTCTATGGTTATAGATTATTCCACGAGACATTTTTAAGACGAGACATTGTTAAAAGTGTCGATACTGACTTTAAATGTGGAAAGTGGTACTGTCGAAATCTAATTATTACTGCTTTATCGGTAGAGCGCTGTGCTATTCATTTATCAGATTATCAAATATATACCGACATCAATTTCTGCTGGCATGTTTTTAATAAACATTTCGCCAATATTTTACATGTATATTTATGCAGATATTAATGATTACATTAATTATTAATTATTAAGACTAAAGTACCTATGGCACAAGTGTCAGTCCACAATGGATCATGAAGAAGAATTTTTAAATACATTTTTCACTCATGTTACTCAATTGTGTTTTGATAAAGCCAAAGAATTCGTTGTAAGCAATATTTACTTTTTGATGATAATCTTTTGATATTTAAATATATTATTATTTATGTGATTCAGGAAAAAGAGCGAGAGTCATGTAGGTCAACGCAAATGGGTCCTTGGGGAATGTTATTGATGCATCTTCCTCAGATAACAGTTGCAGAACGATCTTATGCTGACTTAGGCTTTTTGCATACCAAAAATAAGGGATTCCTTAGAAAAGATGTAATATAATATAATACTCGTTAGCAATTTATGATCATTCAATGAACAATATGCTATTCATGTAATTCTCATAAAAAATATTATTATTCATTCAAATAATTGCCTCAGTAACTACTTACTTCCTATAGAATTCTTTGAGAACAATGTATGAATCATTGAAAGCTGATTTGAAAAGAGTTGAAGAAATGACTCGAGGTACGAATACCATTGGAGCTACTGTGGCAGAAATATCAAGTCAATTATGTCAGTTTATTAACGCAAGAATTCAATTGATTGATTTGTAAGTTTTATATTGTCATATTGAGTGTGTGAGCACAGATATACAAAAATATTTATTTTAAGATTCAATAATGTGATTTTAGTTATGAAAAAATGTATAATATGAGTATCAACAACAAAATAATGCGTCATCAAGAGTTATTGTTATCTATCGAAGGTGTTATCGAGTGCAATATACATTCGTGTTCACATATTTCTTTGAATACTATAAAAACAGCTATAACGTAAAAAAAGACAAAAAATAACCATTAAATAAATTTTATTTTACATGTATATTTATAAGATTAACTTTTTCACAGATTGGAGTGTGAAATATTGTTGCACTTGATAGGGGCATACATTGAAATTCAAAATTGGAAATTTTTGCCATCCTTAATGGCACTGTATGGAGTACAAACTCGTATGTCTGCATGGGAAAGAACTCTGCAAAATAGAGAAGTAAAAATATTATCTATATAATCCATAAGTTGTTACAATAATTAAATGGTTACTGTAATTCAAAAATATTTCTATTTATTCAAATTATTATAAATTTTAGACTTGGAAACTTGGATTTGGAGCCACATTTTTAAAAACAAATCAACAACCAGCACTTTATCAATGGTTAGTAAAATTGAAAAGTGCCATATTAGCCAAATTTTCTTTATATTTTCATGTGACATTAAGTCAACAAGCCAGTTCTGGAGAAATGAGGAGCATTATGAGTAAACAAACAATTGATTATTATCATAAGTAAATATAATAATTGTAGTTTTCTATAAAATCATTGTTAATGTAGTTATTATTAACTATTAAACATTTCTAAAAGATTGCAGAGTTTTCAGAGAAAACATGACATATTAGCAGCAGTTTTTATTTTTGACTCCAGAGGTTTGCAAGATTCTGGACCAGGATACCAACATCCACAAAGAGATTGTCATAAATCTGAAGACTTTTCAATGATCATCAGCATACCTCAAGTAAATTAAAGCTAAAAACTATTATATCAATACAATTAAAAGAGTCCAGACAATCTAAAACAATTGGATTTCGATTAGACTTTCAGTCAGAAACCGTTTGTTCATTGGGAAATTATAAAAAAGAATATAATAGAACGCTATGCAGACCTTATAGTAATGGATAAAATTATTTTTAGTCGAGATGTTAATGTAAGTAATCAATCTTGATAGAAATAGTTCTTATCCACTTTATACAAAATATTTTTATTTCAGAATTTTTGGATATACGCCATGCATAACATAGATCCTCGAGTAACTTTTATAATTATTTACGAAAGTTGCAGTAAGCAAAAAGACAAAGATGCACATGTAGTAACATTCATAACGGACATGTGCTTGCAGATGAGAAGTAATAAAGTTTTTGAAAGTCTTAAATTAACCAAATAAACCCTTGAAAAAACATTTGCTTATTTATTACGTGAATATAACATTCATCAGTATTTTTCTTATTGCAAATTGTAACTGAATTCCACAATCTATCGTGATCTAACGAGATATCAATTGTGCTCTTCGTTGATTGTTTTGCGTCAATGGATTCTTATAATGTTTCTCCCAGAAGACACCGGGTAAAAAAAGTCACAATTACTATATTGAATATAATCAAGATCTTGCAAATAACTTGACAAACATGGATACGAGAAGGAATAGATGTAGCAATCGATAGCCCCAAATAGCTGTATAGTATCTCTATATGTACATAGCTTTAAATCTTTAACTGTACCATACATTTGTTAAAAATATATTTTTATACAAGATGTATAATATACTATTAGTCTCAAGTAAACATCGTGTCTCTTCCTTTTTCGAATAAAAACCTTGTTTCTCCGGATTGATACAGCTTTTAAACAATTACAGAAAGTGTTTGTTATATTAGATACATATTTTCAATTGACATGAAAATTAGTGAAAAATAAAATGTATCCCAACACGTGTAGATGAAGTATATGTAGGATGGATAGGTCCGTACTTATACGAAACACCACTTTCTCCCTGGGTGAACAATTGTGCCTTCGACGAAAAGTAATCGTTCTGAAAAAATCAGCATAACGGTGGTGTATTTATGCGTACGAATGTGGTAATACGTATGCAGCCCCAAATAGTCGTTTAATTACGACTTAGTTATGGTACGTGCCATCACACGGTGTACAAAGCTAAATGACTTGTGTTACGCCAGAGTTGTGCACAATAAATGCATATTATGAGTAGTTTATTGGAAAGCTATGAAATCTTGCTTTGGACACGGATTAATTATACGATACGAGATGTTTCGTAAGATATCGAGCACTACCAGAAAGACAGAAAAATATCACCACTGAAAGTACGTAGCCTGGCTGTTATAACGAAGTGTAATAGGATCCGCGTATCCGTTAACTCATAAACGCTAGGATTTTGTTCTCTGAAAATTCTTGGCTCGATTATTAATGTATTGTTTGCATTAAGCAAGTATGGAAGCATAACGTAGAGTTAGGCGTCATTGATCCGAAAAGCTTTCAAAAGATCGCGTCGAAAACGAGCTAACTATGTACCGACAAGTTAGCTTCCAATTACTAAGAATCTGGAGGTTTGTTG
Organism: Chouioia cunea; assembly: GCA_030064505.1. Taxonomy (NCBI): domain Eukaryota; kingdom Metazoa; phylum Arthropoda; class Insecta; order Hymenoptera; family Eulophidae; genus Chouioia; species Chouioia cunea. The sequence goes on from JAOPFQ010000002.1 coordinate 22,302,899, forward strand.
AAATTTCTCACGTTTACTATTCACGCGACGAGGACAAAACATACGCATGTACGCATGTTAGTTATCGCACGAGAACATCATTATTAGACACCTCGTATTTGCATATTTCGCAAGCACTATATAGCCCCATACGCATTGAAGATGGCTATGCACGTTCCCGAGGTCGATTTACCATTCATCTGAAAGTTGAAGCGTTTTTCCATTACACGCTTGTAATCTTGTCGAAAAAGCCTTATTCGTATGCCGGGGAAGAGTGACCGAGCTCAAAACGGAGGAAAGCCTGCCCTCGTAGAAGAAACGTGATATTTTTGACATTTTTAAACGATCGTATTGCCGTCGGTAAACGTTGAAACTCTCGCGAAAATTGCCTATAATCCACAACATATCAGCTGTGTCGCGTAAGTTCCACTTCCTGTTGCGCGTTCAACTGTACGACTGTATCTTTCTGTACGCGTGAATAATGCATCCCTCGTTCAGCAAGGCATTTCACCTGTATTCCTTAAAACAATGTTATTTTGTTTGCTTTCTAGTTAATCTCTACAGGGCAAATTAATTCTGCTGCGTAATCCGTTCTCTGGCGTGCAACCATTGTTTCAGATGGCAAAACCAAGTACCACGTGGACTATCGGTCGATTTGTTCGAAGTACATGGCGATGCTTCAGCTGAATCATACCATCAGCAGATTGGTTGAAATTACACAAACGCTAGGTATTTTTGCATAACGAACGAAAACATACGTGTATCGGCTGAACAGCAATATAACGTATACCTGCCAAAGAACGATAGACATTGTATAGTTTATACGTACTTATCGGTAAATGCAACAACGAGACTTCTTTCTATATTAACAGGATGAATCGCGCTATTGTTCGCTAATTTTGTTTGTCAATGGGTCAATTACAGAATCGAATTACATGCATCGGAAAGTACAACTGTTTGCTTCTGAAGTCTATCTTGGCGAGATAATACTTGCATTAAAAGAATGACTTAATTCATTTTTCAGAGAAATAACACGAGGTAAAGGAGCGCTGGATAACGATAAAATAAGCGTTTGACAAAAATAATTATTCGCGAAGCGCATCGCAAGTGTTTCACAAGGATCGTTGATAGTATAAACGAATGAGGCGACAAGTGTTTTATTGACAATTTTGAGCAGATGTTGGTATCGTACGTACGTAGAGATGTAACAAGGAAAGATGTAAAAATATAACAAGGCTTTACTGTTCGTCCGAAAGCCGTTCAGTACGCTGGCTACTTGGCATCGAGATAGATTAGGATTAAATAGACAACCATATCTATTTGTTTAATTCGTTAATCTATAAGGACGTTGAGAACTACAACGTTGCAAGCGCGAGTACTGAATGGTGGACAAAGTTGAATTGCTGTAACAGATGCGACGGGCAGGCATACGCGTGCTCCAAAGTTAACAAAGAACAAGACTCTAATCCCTTATTATTTGTCAGTAAGAAAGTTCCGGAGACAGTAAATTACGCTCAATTGGAACAATCTGTGCAATTGTACTGTGGTACGGTACAAGTTGACTGGATTATTCGTAGAACATTCTAAAACGCGCGCTCGATCGAAATGTCTCATCGCTGCGGCGATATCCGCGTATCACCCGATGTCGATTCTGATAATAAATGGGTAAAACTGTAATCGGGATGAAACGCGTGGAAAAGTTGGTCAAACGAAAAGGGCAGCGATCGAGGAATACAGCTGAAAAAATAGATTGATAAAACTCGCTGGAGCGAAAAAAGAAGAGATCTTTCATTAGACAAAAATAAAAGGGGATCGCTGTTGAAAACGTCATACAAAGAAAGTAACTATCGAGAAGTATGAATGGACAGTGGTTGTCTCGTTGATTTGCAACTGGCAAAGTTCTAAAATTTTTGATAGGCGAGAAAATTGCCGGGAATTAGCCCGTGGTGTCCATAATCGTCTCACGTGGCACTAACGCACGCGTTGGCCGACCCAACCATATGGAAGGGGATATCTGGTAATCCCTTTTAAAGCGCACGTGCGTTCACGCACTCGTCACTTACGCTCGGAACAGTCCGGCCTCAACTCTTTCTCCTTTTCTCTCTACTCGTGCTCGCGACCTATTTCTTTGACGCACAGAGCCGCGATGCCGCTGAAAATCCAAGTGGACTCTGCCAAGGTAAAGTACACAGCAGAGGGCATATTAACGGAGTACGACTATCAGACGTCGAGGGTCGATGTAACTGGAGATGAGTCGGCTCCGAATTATCGGGTAAGTTTTACAATGGGATGCTGCGGATGTGAGCGGCCAGATTTGTTCGGCACTGTGAGATATTTGGTGCTCAGGTGAGGCCCGAGACGACAAAGCTCCACATCAAAACGGACCTCAAAGTGCCAAAGCTCGGAGTGATGCTGGTCGGATGGGGTGGAAACAACGGCACCACCATTACCGCGGCCCTATTAGCCAACAAGCTGAAGCTCTCGTGGGAAACGAAGGACGGCACGAAGCACGCCAATTGGTGATTACGCGCTACTTGTCTTTCGTCCAATATTCGCGTCGTCACGTTGGCTGGTGCAGTGCAAGACTGCACGTAGTAACAACGATCGATTGTGCTCGACAGGTACGGCTCGCTGATCCAGGCCTCGACCGTTCGCTTGGGCAGCTGTCATACCGAAGACGTCTACGTGCCAATGTCGCACGTACTTCCGATGGTCGATCCCGATCGCATCGAGATCGACGGCTGGGACATATCGAGCATGGATCTCGCCGATGCGATGGCCAGGGCCAAAGTGCTCGACGTCAATCTGCAGAAGCAGCTGCGACCTCTCATGAAGGACATGAAACCGAGGAAGAGTGTCTACTTTCCGGACTTTATCGCCGCAAATCAGGTATGAGCGCGGATCGAGTCGTAATAACGATAGATCGCTGAGCGTCGTTGACGGCGAGGTGGGCAATGTTTTCAGGAAGCTCGGGCCGACAACGTGATCTCGGGAACGAAGAAGGAGCAATTGGACGCCGTACGGCGAGACATCGCCGCTTTCAAGGCCTCGAGGAATCTCGACAAGGTGATCATCCTGTGGACGGCCAACACCGAAAGATTCGCCGATGTGATCGCTGGCGTAAACGACACTGCCGACAATCTGCTGAAAGCCATCGACGCGGCCCACCCGGAAGTAAGCCCCAGCACGCTGTTTGCCGTAGCGGCTGCACTGGAAGGAGTGAGTATCGTTGAGAAGATAATTGCAATAAAACCGGGCGCAATGACGATCCGCTATTTTCAGTGTACCTACCTCAATGGCTCGCCGCAAAACACCTTTGTACCTGGCGCTATTGAGCTTGCCGAAAGAATGAATACGTTCATTGGCGGAGATGATTTCAAGTCCGGTCAAACGAAGATCAAGTCCGTCCTTGTGGACTTCCTGGTGTCCGCGGGCATCAAGCCCGTGTCCATTGTCAGTTACAATCACTTGGGCAATAACGACGGCTACAACTTGTCGGCTCCGCAGCAGTTTAGATCCAAGGAGGTAATATATGCGCATGACTCGTGTGCACACATGCACACACGCACGCATGCACAAGAGCGCACGCTCGCCCGACCGGTTCTTGCCAATTCTAGCTATAATTGCACTCGTTTGCACAGATATCGAAGAGCAACGTGGTCGACGACATGGTACAATCGAACCAGATACTCTACGAACCTGGAGAAAAGCCGGATCACTGCGTGGTCATCAAGTACGTGCCGTATGTGGGTAAGTGCCAATCTATCGACAGCGCGATCGCGTCGAACGAGAGCGCGCGCAATGATACGCTGATCGCAATGGTCGATTGTGCAGGAGACAGCAAGCGAGCCATGGACGAGTACACGTCGGAGATCTTGATGAGCGGTCACAACACGATCGTGGTGCACAACACTTGCGAGGACTCGCTACTGGCCAGCCCGATAATTCTTGACCTGGTGCTCCTCGCCGAGGTCTGCGAGCGCATCAAGTTCAAACGCGCCGACCAGTCGGACGAGCACTACACCGGTTTCCGCAGCGTTCTCTCGATCCTCTCCTACCTGCTCAAGGCCCCCCTCGTTCCTCGCGGCACGCCTGTCGTCAATGCTCTCTTCAAGCAGCGCTCCGCCATCGAAAACGTACTCAAAGCTTGCGTCGGCATTCCTCCGGAGAACTACATGCATCTCGAGTACAAACTCCGGCTTGACGAATAATTCGGCTCTCGTTCGCTATCCTCGTATACTCTTCTTATCGATTTGCCTCGTTATTTTGCTTCTCCTCCCTTCCCGTCCTCTCGTCCGCAAAGTATCATACTATCACATCTCAAAACTCCTGCATCATCCACATGCCAATAATTATCATCGCGTTTCAATATTAGCACGAACTCGAATCGAAATATCACGTAACTCCACAACCTCTTAGATTTTGTTTGACTAATGTTTAGTTATTAGTAAATGCCACATGCGACTATGTGGTACCAGTGCGCGATACGCGAGTCTGGCGTACGTTGTGGTGACGCTCCACTGTATTCTGAACTTTTGGACACGCGTTTAATTGTTGTCTGTCAGACGTAATAAATGCAATCGACTTTCCGAATCAGCGATTAGTACCGTGACAAGTGTATTCTTGTCACCTATATTGAAATAAAAAATGTTCACTCAAAGAGTTTATTATTTGAGACAATTAACGTAGATTATAGATGACGAATCTACTAAATGTTGCGCTACGATTAGAACAACTTTGTGGAGCTCTCTTTTAGAGTGTTCGTTACAAATTAGTCCATCCTCCGTAAAGACACGCGTATAACGGAATGATTTTGTTCGTCAAAATTGATCAAATTTAACGAAAAAAGTCCACCAATACGTATGTTCGTGAGAGCTCCCGAATCGATCTCTAATCGAAAAGCAGACAAAAATAGCAGATTTGGCACCATTTCAAACGAGGCTTTTCAACGTTAATTTCTCGACTGGCGTACTTTTGATCAAACAAATTCTAATCGATAATGTAATAATTTGTTCGAAAATTAAATAAAAATTGTGACTCCCTTGTGATAATTGCTAAAAATGTACCTAGAATCTCAGTTCGGGAAAAAGAACAAACGAGCAAGGCTCTTCAACGTTGCATTGCGATGTATCGCCGTGTCGATGATGTATACATATAAAGTATTGGGGTGACTGATAGAATATAATGCAAATCATGAAGACGTGAGCAGTACATTTTTTATTGTTTATCTCTCATAAATCCTACATAATTGATGTTTACAATGCGTCTATACTAAAAATGTATACAATCAAAACCATATATACATTAGCTGAAACCGTAATAGGACGTTATTTGCTCAAATATAAATTTACACAACATAACTTTGTTATAGTTACACTTCGTTTCTATCTGCACTATTTGTGGAATGTACTTTTTATGATTTTTAGGAACAAAAATACTGGCTATGTACGTAAGTGTCGTTTGAAACAAAATTTTGAATACAAGTACACTAAACGCGTTTAACTAAAATTGAAGAGAGAATGTGTTATTTGCAAGAGCATTTGCTAGAATAAATGTAGTTGACAAATACTATCGATCGAGGGATTGAAAGTCTGTAAGTTTACAATGACTATTTTAATTAGTTAAAGTCCGGCGTCGATGACGTGGTCAACGTCCCACGACAATCGCAATCGTCAAACGCAACGCTCGAAGGTACGAGGACATTTATTAACAAAGCGTACACAAGAGGAAAATGAAATTGTTGCAACTGCAGTCATCGATAGCCCGAACTATATGAATTCCAAAAACAAATTTTCCGAGTTTTGTTGTCAGCATGGAAGACAGAATAAGGTTTTTTTAGTAAGACTGCTTACTATACTTTACTTTAATTAACGCGTACCTTATCAATTCCAACTAATAATCGAACCCAAACAATCGATTTTGACTTAGCATTTGATTACAGAAATTATAGAATGCATTTATGCAATGCTTATATATTGAAACGTGGTAGTTTTGATTTTAAAAAGTTTTACATACTTGAGTCACGCGGCACAAACATCCGCCATTATTTCCTTAACAATCTAGTATACGTGTAAAAATTGTTCCTTAATACAAGTCTTTTCCACCTGGTTCATTTGCATTTTCAAATTGTGAACGCGAATAATATCGTATAAGTTTTCTGCTTTTCGCGTACATGAAATCGTCGTTATTCTTTTATCGACTTTAACCGTGAAAAATGTCAACTATGAGGGGAGCGTAGTTTCACGTTAACATACAGATATAATCAATCAATAAAGTAACTATTTGAACGGCATGCTCGTTGATAGCTGTTCCACATCGTGAAGCACGCCAGTCACAGTTTACGGCCGTGAAAGTACGTAGACAGAGCTATTCCCAATAATTTGTTGTTCTAAATGGCCTGATGAAACGAAGCTGACTCCATGTTGCAAGTCTTTCTTTCGGGTCTTTCGCTTTCGCATTAATGCCATACACGTTCGTTTCTATTGGATCATACATCGTTGGTATGTCTGAAGCCACTTCCAAGGATTATACACTGTTAACTAAAAATTACGACTGTTATTACGAACCGCTTGTCGCTATATCGATGTCAAAGAAAAATCGACAACATCCACACAGTTTGAGTATATGATTCCGTAAGATTCGCTATAAGATCACACCTTCGATATTCAGTGAACTAGCTCAAACTATATATTGAAAGACCTATCTTATTTAAAACGACGAGTGCACGTGTACACTCAGTGCTTCCGTTCTATAAGCTTGGTGAGCAAAAGTGAACCCTTACAATCGACTCTTTATTGTTTTCATCTGTAGAGCAGACGAAAATCGAAGGTCGATTTCCTTCGAAAACTAGCACTTTCACCTTACAATGCGCTTTAGAAACGATAACTTTAGGCTCCAAATCAGGCAATATTTACCGTTCACTATTACAATATTCATTCCCGATTTGCACCTCTAATTGTTCAAAAGGATCCAATGAAACGCCGATAGAACATGCCAGTCTTATTCGTAAATCATTTGTACCTCTGCTTTGACATAATAACTCAAACGGTTTCGAGTCTGATGAATCATAAATGTCTATGCGCATGGCTATTCCTTGGCAACGTCTATCTTACAATGTTCGTTTACCGTTGAATCGAATTAAACGAAAAAATATATTATTCCAAGCATTACTTGCAGTAATATGTTTAGTTGCAGTGTACAAACCACAATCTACGATCGTGTACTACTATCGCGCAACGCTTGGCCATGAGCTTGTATTCTCAAGCTCGTATTGATTGTGTCTATAAAGGTACAAAACTGTTGTCGTTCGTAATTTTTTGTTCAACGAATGGTAGTATTGGTCGACTTTATTGTAACGTCTTACGGTAGTTTTTCCATGTATCGTTTCTATCGTTCAGAGTAATCGATTATCGTAGAAAACGTCAAAATCACCACTCAAATAATATTTGATATTTGTCAAAATGTTCAGTCAAAAATTTACCAGTTGGGTTGGCTTTCGTTATACTACGCTAAAGTACGGAAAGTACGGTGTACTGAAAACATTAGTGTAAATTCTTTCTCGCGTTAACTTTTGATTTGAAGAATGTTTTTGAAGTACTTTTATACTTGGTTGTTTACTTGATATTTCTATACCACAGTTCTTCTCCGCTTTATAAAGGCATCGCTGAAAACAAATTGTACAATCGATCATTCGATTTAACTTGAGTAAAGGGTCTGGTATTTTGTCCCTTTTTGAAAAACTATCGAACGCAAAGGAAAGGAGATATTTCCAGCTAACGTTGTCTCCGCTAAATTAAACGAGGCAGTCCAATAGAAAAAGCAACTATTTTTTCATCGTTTCGACAACAAAAAATTGGTCTGTCTTTTTTAATTTCTCGCTGACGACCGCTTCTTGAAAATCCCATAAATCCCATTCCTTTTCCTGCAGTCTCTATTATTCGGGACAAAATTTAAGTTTTCCTAGGTATTCCTGGCAATATTTGAAACGGTTCCTCGTTGAGGATCAACAACATCTTTTTGATCAATCGCTACAGTACAATCGTAGTGTTGATTTTGATTGTTTGATTTAGGTCCTTTTCCTACTCCATTCGATAAAGTGAGAGAAATGAATTTGAAATATATTTTTGCCTATGCCATGCGATCAATTTCCACAAACATACAAATGTCGGATACTGCCTAAACGGTGCTTTTAATCAACACTTTTTACAACAACCTAAAAGTATAAAATAATACAACTACGTGGGTGAAAGTAATAAATAAGATGCCTTCATTATTGATATGTAATAATTAAGCGTCTGTATGTTCATATTCATCACCTGAGAACTTGATTCGTTTCTCTAATTTTAATATAATTTTTGAAATATTTACAATGATTTATATTTACAAGCTGATCAGATAAAATAACGCTGTTTCAAATAATAATACAAAGCCACATATTTAACCAATTTTCTCTGCTAAATAACTCGAGAAAGTGTTTTTTAACTTATTGTTATGGTCTAAGGTAATATTGTTTTGATAATGGCAGTCACGTGAATGTAGATTTCGCAGTAGTAGCTAGCGCACTAAACAACTGTAATTCAAGGCCGAGTAGAATTCTCAGTTAAGCGACAATGATAAACAATTAAAATGTGACTAAAGCCGTAAGATTAGTTACCGGTTGGATTGATTTTCAAGTTATTACGACAATTTTTTACACTGCAGCATCTAATCAGTATATATCGTTATCAATCAATATATCATCACTAATTTGAACGGATGTCTGTGTACATGGACGTTCGATTAACCATCGAATTTACTTGGGCAAACATTTTAAATTGTAGTAATTAATATCTTGTCCATTATTTACACATAACCAGTTCGGTTGTGTGGTATGGTCAAGTTTGAGAAAACTAAGCACAATCCACCCGTTGTAAAGTTCGTCATTTTATCGATCGGACCTACTTATTTGAGATACGTGCGGTTCGGTTTCTCTACGATTTTATTGAAAATCAAATAATTATCTGTGCGCTGCACTCGAGGCAAATGTTCGAAATTCATCAAATATATATTCAGCGGTATTCGTGTTGTTGATATATCACGCGTCGATTGACCTATAACGATGGTTTGAATTCCATACTTGTACTGAATTTGTTGACTGCGACCACGGTAGCGAAACGTACAACGACAACAATAACGACAACAACAGCAACAACAACGACAACAACAACAACAACAACAACAACAACAACAACGGTAGCAGCAACCACAATAATCACAACAACAACAATAACAACAACAATAACAACGACAAAGAAGTCAAAGAGAATGTTGCCCGGTTGAATATGATTTTGTTGTGATCATTGAAAATACTCGGTAGTGTTTAAATTGAACAATCGAATTCGTTTTCAGCAAGCCTTGTAAAAGCACGTATCTACAGTAATGATGGAGTGGTTTACGTTGTTTTTCTAGAATTATTTCATACTACTTAAATAATGAAATTGGAAAAGCAAGTGGATACGATAACATTTGATATGATGGATTATACGTGAGCGTGTATATATATATATATCGGTTGGAATTTATCGGTTGACTGGCCAACGCTTGGCGCTGAGCTCGGTCCACTCGGCTTCGTTGTCGTCGCTTTTTTCACCTTCAGCCTCTTCTCGCTCGCCAGGATTTTGCTGCTGATTCTGATGGCCATGCTCGCGTTGCTGATTATTCTGATTATGATTATGATTCTGCATTTGGTTTTGAATTTGATTTTGGTTGTGGAACTGGGTATGTTGCTGGTTGTGATATTGATTTTGGTGCTGCACCTGATTTGGATGTTGATTGAGGTGCTGCTGCATTGGATTTGAGTATTGATTATGGTGCTGAATGAGGTTTGGAAGATGATTTTGATGTTGCATCTGATTGATGTGCTGATTTTGGTGTTGCATTTGATTATGGTGTTGATTAGTCTGATTGTTGTGCGTCTGAGATCCTAGAGCAGCATTGCGCGCACGTAACTCTACTAGGAAATCATTTTCTTGCTGATAGCGTCGTTGGAGCTCGTCGCGCCAATTGCTGCCGCTGCTGTTGCTCTCGTCGCCATCCTCCCCAATCTCAAAATCTGTAAATACCATTGGCATCCCCTTTTAAATACGTATGATTTCGACGTTAGCTGCAACAATATACAACTACTCCGCGTTATATCGTATACGACAAGAGCACGAGTTCGTTTGCTTATTTTTCCTCTTCGAGGCAGCTAAATCATTTGAGACAATTGAAGTTTGTGTCAGGCTGTATTGGGATCGGAACTGGACATTAACATTACCACGGCAATTATCGTCAAATAGCATTATTCGTATTGTCAATAACGTCAATGCCCCAAGCAATTGGGCTGAATTTCGACGAATTTCACGTTTAAACGTCACTCGACAAACCGAAACTAGCGAGGTCATAAATCGCGGGATGTCGACTTTTGTCACGAGCTTAAACTGCATTGTATTTATCGCAACAACCAGTATGGTCACCTAGTATCTTCCGACGACCAATGTATTTGACAGTTAGATCATTATAATACACCAACTCCACGGCATTAACGAAGAGTCGTGATTCTAGCTTTGGATTGCACTCGGCACGACTGGTGAAAAGAGAAAACATAGGTTTAATGATATTTTGTGCACTATTCTAACTTATAGAAAACGAGTCAAAGGGAAATGTAAGACTATATATAGTATGTAGACATGTGTAATCTAAAAGTAACAATAATGAAACGCATTTAAGGGCCACGAACATACAGCTGTGCAGTTATAAATGTGTCAGTAACCTAGTCAGTAAACTAGGTTGATAAATCCAATGACTCGTAGTACAGAGTTTACTATGAAATCTCGTTTCGAGTGAAGATGTGTTTAAGAACTTGACCAAAAATCACGTTGTTTTATCGTACAAATAAGCTTTGATCCAGTCAAATATCAAGTGCAAATTGATCATCAATTTCGGTTTGAAGTTTGATCGTAGATAACTATTTTCTATCATTTTCTGTAACTATGGCTATGTGATTGCGGCCCCTTAAAAGTCGTGAATTTTTGAAACGCATAGGAAAGCATGCAAGCATTAGATTAATTATCGGCTATAGATACGCATTAATGTTTGAATAAATTCGAATGAATTTAACTACGTATATGTATAACGTTAACCCTTTTGGTCAGGCTACACTTGTTCGTTATAAGAAAAATGGCGAACTTCGGTACGGTATTTCAGCTAGCACAGCGAAAAAAACTCACTTCCCATTTGTTCGACAACCATCAATCATTTCCTTGAGATGCCTTAAGTCACATCTTTAAAGAATATACCTTGTTATAAATTATAAAGTTTGTAGAGTACAACAGTTGCGAATAAGATATTACAAGAGTTGCCGATGACTAAACCGATTTATGATTATTCAAATTCTTTCGAACGGTAGGTTGTCTACAAAGCTTGCAACCGTTCGGAGATATAGATCATGATTTTCCTTCAATTTTGTCTAACTTGTATCTCAAACACACGTTGGCAATTGAATCTGTGGTCAGCTCTATTATTCTTCCTAAATAGAGACTATTCGAAGCATTAAGGCCAAAGCTGCACTTGGGAAATGCCTGTTTGGCGACTTTTTTGGAAACCAACAACAGTAAAGTCATAAAGATGGCTCAAATGTAACAGACTCGCAGTTTAGACTAGGTACTTTAAAAGAGCTCCTTGGAAATTGCTTAAATATTGGTTCTATCGAAAGCCGTGACTAAAAGGGTTTTTTCACGTCGATGGATGAAGTCTCCTTTGAACTCGCGCGTAAACTGCATGCCCCGTGGTATATCAATTTGAACGGAAATTCGTGAAAATGAAAGTGAGACTCTTCAAAAATAATAGCATGTTTAAGTATCGGAAAGCGATGTTACGGCATTTCAATATCATCTTGGACCCAGTAGACCGTCGATCAATGCACGCGTAGCATTGATGTACAATTGAACATAACGTTTGTGGTTTTCATTGCAATTGATCAGAACGGCAAAATTGTCACATAAATAGTTGGAAACATGCTGTTATTGGCGATGAGCGTTGAAACAGCGAACGATTAAAATGAACTTACCTAAGGGTTTTTTGATGTTATGGCGGACAGAATTGATAGATCGCTCCTCCTCGTCTGAGTCTGCAACGTAGCAGTAGGACACATTCAAAGAAGGTGCATCACACGCATTCCAAAACACGTATTGCCTTTTTTATTCGATGTTTTGTCATTTTATTCTCTCTGTCCCGGTCAATCGTCAGTCACAGTTTACGTCGCTTTGGATCTTTGAAATAGGGAAGATAACCGATGATTTTACTTTGACCGTGCTACACGAGCAACTTAACACGTAATTTGGTGAAAAGTGACGGAATGACGATGCTAATAACCGATGATTTGAGCATTAAATCTACTTTTTTCTATCTTTTTTTTAACACTTTTATCTTCCCCATGACGTGTGATTATGTAACGTTTTCAGTCGCTCTAATAATATATACATGATGGATTTCTTAAGTTAATGTTGACATGTCATTGTTATGAATGATAGAATCAGGTTGAAAATAGTCCTCAGTCATTCGCATTTCAAAACTATTTGCTGAAAAAACTGACATTGGTGCTGGGGATGTTCTACATTATCATCTAGAATATGTTTTAAAATATTTAAGTATACATATTCACACGGAAATTATTCACTCGTAATGCACATAAAATAATTTTGACAAGGTGGCGAATGCAAAGTGAAAATGATGTTGAGTATGTATTCGTAAGAATGCTACCTTTTACTAGTCTAATAAAAAGATGTGCTTTCGTAAAAATATGTTTATATGAATTTGGAAGAGGTGTTGCGCTTAGAAATGCTGTTGATGCAAAATTTTTTTATGCGTCAAACAAACGTTAAAAAAAGCCCTTGAATGACATAGCTACGCCGAAAAGCGAGGAATGATGGGCAGTGAAACATTATACAGTAATCTCACCTGTCGTTCACGTAAGCCACTGCACAAATAAAAAATCACGAGAATCATGAAATTAGGATAACATTTGACGTGTGCCGTTTTTCAGTTGACAAGAGACTCAAATAAACATATTTAATACATGCCACCAACCTAATTAATTATTCAAATGAAACCAAAAACATTTTCCTTATATATATACGTATGTTTATGGCTATGGATAGCGATGATCTATTATATAATTCAAAATAAAAATGTTGTATAGAATATGCATTCTCGTTTTAAAAAAATCCTATAGATTACATATTCGTATAATTTAAGGAAAAAATTCCAAGCAAACACCTTCGAATCTATCCGAAAATAAAGACGGTACTATTTTCCGTGAAAATATCAAAACGTCAAAACTTCCAATACTGCCATAAACTACACAAGTCATCCGTGATGTACATGTATATTAAGGGGAAATTGAAAATGCGACTATTTACCGATCATCAACGTGCATACGAAATTAACGGAATCGTGACATTTTTAATTGATCCATGTCGCATTAACAAAGTAAATAACAAAACGTTATTCGTACTCAGACAACGAAAGATCAACTGAATTTGTCTTGGTTGTTTCACGTATATAATAAAAGTAGAAAACAACGAATACGATAGCTGCATTTCTGTACACACATGGATTCCTACAAGCGATAAAAACTAACAGTCATGAAATTCGATAAGTAAAACTATAATGATACTGTCTTAAATTGAATCAGAATGTTGATCGACACTACGAATGTCATGTGTTTGAAAATATTGCATTCATGTGATATTACGAAGCTTCATTACATATTCGTTTAAGAAAGGCATACCTGAGTTCAACTCTCTCACTAACGATGACATGGCGTTCGTCACGTTATCAGCAGCTATCAAGAGGTCATTTCTCAGTGATCGTCCCAAACTATTATTGGCGCTGTTCGAGCCACTGCCTGGAAGGCTATTCGTCCTGAATGCAGACCTAATATCGAAAATGTCTAACTTTTTCAGATAAAGCGCTCTTTCGACGCGAATTATTTCTCGCATACGTCAGAGTTACATAGGATTCTCAATTCATTACCAAAATCGCAAGCAATTAAAAGTAATTAGGCATGCTATTTCTCGTTTTTATTTCAAATCTTTTACTTGTATTTATTTACGCGACTACGCAATTATTTCCGCCCAACTATTCCAATACTACGTAAATACTACAATTTAGCGATAAAAATTGCAATATTCCTTTGTCGAGTGTTGTTATATCAAACGGTTTAACAACTTGCACCGTGCTACTCACTAGATGTACATTCGTGATTTTATCAAACATCTATCTATGCAAATTACACAATGGATAGGGTATGTACACGTTTCAAGGCATTCGTTGAAACAGGATTTAAATAAAAATAATCATAAGTTGCATTTTCATAAAATTTTTACTAAACAAGAAACAACACAATAACAATCAATACGTACTAGCTTTTATGGAATGTGAAAGCGGCTCGCTCACGTTATCGTTTCGATATCATGCACTTTACGTGCATTTCGCTATCAAATTTTAATTTCAATTTTCTTTTTTCGTTAAACAAATACTTACACCTAACGAGGCATTCAAATAACGAAAAAACGTCGCGGTCGTTAAACCAAGTGAACTAAACTAAGAAAATATTTCCTTCGCCAAACCATAAACAATTTATCAATTTGTTTTGAAAATGTGTTTTTCAAACAAAAAAAACGATTCATAAATTCAACAATTGATATTACATTTTTAAAATACATAGTTTAAAGCTAAATCAAACGCAAATGATTATATTGTTAAATACATCGCTGTTGAAGATTGAGATTTGAATAGACTGCGGTCAGTAGTAGGATTGTAGTATTCAAAAACTCCATTAGATTATTAGAGAATAAAGAACGAGTAGGTTTATAAAAAATGTTTACTTGACGTTTCCAATAGTTAGCTGCTTAACGAAATTGGTGCTTATTGATGGGTGCAAAGGTAAATTGATAATAATAAAAATCTGGAATGTTTTCTTAAAATTATTTTCTGAATATTGCTCTCATTATTTACGTATAACTTTGAATACCGTTAATCGTCAAAAAATAACAATATCAAGTCGTCAAATATCCATCAAATACTGAATTCGCAATAATAATAACGACAATAATATAACTACAATAATAATAACAATGGTTATCATTGTTAGTATTGTTATGATCGTTATTATTGTATTTTCGAAGTTACTGCGCAAAATATCAAGAGATAACACGATATAGCGGTAAATAATTAAAAATTGTGGATAAAACGTCACAGTCGACTCTGCAGACAGTGTACAGTTCGTAATGTTTTGGATGACTAATTACAAAATGCATCATAATACTGTCGTTACAGATATTTTGATGCCTAACTGTTACCCAAGTTGAAAATAGTTATTGAATTCCCACATGGAAACCCGTGTGAATATATACGTGAATTTGTTACGGATTTCCACGCGGAGATTCGACTATTTTCAGCTGGGATAACGGTACATACACACATACGTACATAGATACATTACACAAACAGCATGCTCAGTGGGTAGGTTGATTTGTGTGTTACATCGAATTATGAAAACTGAGGCATCAAAGACATACCGCTTGTATATCTACGTGGAAAATATTACGGGTAGCGTCGTCGGCATACATAAAAAAGCTTTAACGATGCTCTACTGACTACCACTTAGCAAGGAGTTAAAATATTTATTACAACAAAATATTGAATATAGCAATAAAACAGTTCTACGATATCGCATGGCGTTAATATATAAGGACATTGATAGTGATAGCAAGGAAAAGTACACGGAAGGTATGGTACGGGGAATGACCTACCTGACATCGCCCCCAACGCATGACAGATTGTCCGGCATTGGATTAATATGCATAGAACCATGAATAGAGTTATTCACTGCCGCTTGAACGTTGGTGCCCACAGAAGTTGGAGGTATAGGGCTTTGATAACTTCGCGACATTTGTTGTTGCTGCTGCTGCTGCTGCTGCTGCTGTTGCTGTTGAGTTTGTTGCTGTTGATGATTGGACATGGCACCGAGAGGGCCACCTGGAGTTGGTGGGGCTGATCTACTACTGGGTGGTCCAGCAGGTGGCAGTGGTGGTGATTTTGTACTGCGTGGCGAACTATTTGGTGTCGACCTTGGTGATGCTTGATGTATCTGCAAACAAGCAATCGTTCCTGCGAATCACTTGAACCACGCACGAGAAACAAAACAAAACAAACTCTTTTTTTATATATAGAGAAATTACATAGGGAACTCATATGAACCTTGAGCATTTTCATAAGTCCTTCAAGTTGGACCATAAGCTGTCTTCGAGAATCTTGCAACGTAGCCAAATGACTTTCTAATTCGTCTTTCCGTTGACGCAATGCTCGTAGCTCCGACATAAGGGCCGGATTCTCTAAACCCGCGGCTTCGATTTCCTGTTGTCTCCTAGAGAGAAATATACTGTTTAATTTGCAGAAACACGTTGAAAAGTCAATCAAACTATGTATGTTTGTGTATGAATAATGTTTGTCATTTATATTAATGCCCGACTTAAACGTTAAATCCGAATGTTTTGCGTTCAACAGATTGGAACGGCACTTGCCTAGGCTGTTAAAATCAACGAAATGATGCGTGAACGCTGTACGATCACGAACGAGGAGCAGTCGAATTACGGAGAAATGTTCGTATTACTGTAAATACATTGGTTTCTTCCAAGAAAAATAATCGTATTTACAATTGTTTTCATTTAACGAAACAGATAATTTGTAAGAGTGTTTGTAGTGTTTTGAGCATTTAACTCTTATATATTTTATATCTATGCAACCAAGAATACATGAAGCCAAACGGAAAACTTTGAATAACATGCGTGATACTAGGATGGTACGATAGGATGACGACGAGGTTGAGGCTCGATATAAAGGAATTCAAACGACACAGGTATACCTTAACCTTGTGATCTCGCGCATAATTTCTTTATTTTTAGCTTCGAGTTGAGATATAAGTTCCCGTTGAGCCCTTGACGCGTCTAATGATGCCAAATTAGCGTCCGATGGTGCACGGCTCTGCTTGTTGATGAAAGAAAAAAACACATATATATGTAATTATTAGATGTACGTTTTACTAATTACACGTTGATTATTTAAAAGCGGATACTCACTGTCTGTTCGGTCTGCGACAGTCTAGACGATGCGCGGGGCTGTCAAAAGAATTGAAACAATACAGTTAACTATGCTGCATGACTACGTGCGCGCTGCTATTGCATTCAAGAGAGTATTCGTTGTTGCAAGCGGGACATTACAATCAAGATTTTCCATATACTTCCAGAAGATCCGAGTATGATCAAATAAGCAAAATAACAACTTACGACTGTTCTTGCTTCTTGTGACAATCGCTGCGCGTACATTGCTATCAATTTGTGTTCGTCGTCGAGCCGCGAGCTATCCATACTGAAAATATGATTCAGCCATTATTTTGGTTAGCCTTCTCATTTAGTACTCGTGATTTTTAGACAGATTCCCACCTTCTTAAAGTTGAACGACTATCTAAAGAGCCAGAATCAAAGGGTCCCATAAATCCAGGATCAGGAAATCCGTTATGCGAAGGTAGGGGAGAGGGTGGACTAAAACAACAATAATGGATAGATAAATAAAACGTAGTTATTCGCATCGCTGAGAGCAACCGTTCGTCGTCTTACACTATATGAGATAGATCCAGAGTCTTTTCCGGTTGCTCTGGGAATCTCGGTAAATTGTTCCTTCCTTTTTCCGGAACACATCTGAAACTTTTCCTTAACGAATGGCCAATCTGTTTACTTGGTGATTTCTGTTTGAGGATACATTTTGAATCGTATTATCGGGGATTGAAACAATGAATCTTTGTGTTTATTCGATATTCCATAATAACTTACGAAACTACTATATTCTCTAGTATCATGATCGTTGTTGTGCGTCCCGGAAACCTTTCCTCTCCAAAAGCAATCCTGGCAGAGTTGATACGAGTGACACTTTTGACAACGGTATCTAAACCCTGTGAAGTTATCTTTGTGACATGCGTCACACGTAATAGGATGCGTCACTGAAAGAAGAAAGTACAGCGTGTAAATCTTGAGAAATTACTTTTGTTTAAACGGTGTTGCATGTTTTACATTCTACAACCAATGGTTTTATTCAAAGCCGACGTACGCATAAATACTTACCGGACTCGACAGCCGCCATCCTGTGGTACAAAGGTAGCCAAATCAAACAATGTGGACCAGGTTCCGACATCAACGTGTCCAAAAAATCGTTTACGGTGATTTTAGTATTCTAAAATGAATAGAAACGATAGTGAGAAATACTACATGTACGTACGTATACAGAAGCAACATTTTGAGAATTCATTAAGAAAAAATATAAGTGATACCGTTGGAAATATCATGCTTGCCAGGCCATCGGAGTATCCAAAGGATGGGGACTCGTAAACTGCAGCAGGCAGGGCCAAAACTTCCTTCAGATACTCGGTGAATTTCCAATGAATCATGTGTCCATTGCCATCAGATATTTGCGAGAAAATATCTGCAAATATGTGGATGAAGTTAATGAAGGAGAGGGGGGGAGGTAGGGAGAGAGAGAAAGAGAGAAAAGCTTGAGCGCGACGTGATTAGTCGTTTGAACTTACAACGAAATTTGTCCATGAGCTTGCCGGCGCAGAGAGTGGCCAAGGCAATTTTAACGGAAAATACGGATATCTTGTTGTTTTCCCTGAAAGTAACAAACGATCCAAGTGTTTCAATACAAATACTAGCTCAAAGGACAAGAATAGTAAGCCACAGAGGAAAAAATATCGAAGCTAGCTACCCATTGGTGTAAGCAGCCAACAGCCAGTTCATGAGCAAGGCGGTCGTGGCATCGACTTTCGCCTGTTGCGAGAGTGGCACTCTCTTGTTGAGCGCGTGAAAGAGAGAGGACAGAAGAGTCTCGAGTCGTGAGACGCTTAGTGTGCTCGACGGCTCCAGGGTATTGAGGCTGTTCTCCCGAAAAGCCTCGATCACATTCCAGATGTCCACATTGTGCACTGCTCAAATCAAAGGTCAAACCAATGCTATTCGTTTCGATACCGACGATTTAACCGCACACTGACACAGTCTGACAAACTGAAAAACTGCGCCCGTATTACGGTGAAACGTCAAACTTTTAGTGGGCATTGCTCACGAACTTACAATTGACTTTCTTTTGAATGAAGCGGAGCTTGCAGGCGGTGCGATAAGAAGCAAATCGAATGCTATCGAAATTTTGCTGTCGCATTTCCTGGAGCAATTGTAATCGACTCGCCTCCCCGGTAGCGCTGCCACCAGCGATGCTGCTCCCGCTGCAGCTACCACCGCTCGAGCCGCCTGTTCCAGTACCTTCTTCGGCCATTATCACTGCAACATTAATCTTTGGCCAGAATCGCATTATTCATTTTGCCGACATTCGTCTTTGGTTGACAACATGCTGCTGCGCTTGTTAAACAGCCGAAGGCATATTTACACTGATCGACGAGAATAACGAGAGCACGAACGAAACAGTGACGATCAAGAGTATGCGAACGAATTGTCGTTGCCTTGGAGAAACGTCCAAGGAAAGTCGTCTGTGGACGCGAGAGGGAGTGCACACGTCGAATAATAATCGAATAGTAACGAAGATATGTAAAAGCGACGTATAAAATATGCCTTTATCGTGCCCCATCAGCGTAAGTAGCCCCTACTGCATCTGCCTCCAATTCCAATTAACCTCTAGATTCTTTGAATTCTTGACGATGGGTCATACGAAATGTTGTTAATGTTACATTGCACGATCATAACATTAAAGATGTATGATCTAAAATATATTTTTCCGCATTCACTTGGACAACAGCCTTCTCACTGCAAAGCTGAATAAAACATAGTAAGTATGTTTTATTCGATATCGCGATATTGACGACATCTGCAAGTTGTCACATTTTTATCTGCACGCATTTTTACGACATCGCGTGGGTGAAGTTGCATCGGCAATCAAACGTTTGGACGAATTCACTAATAGATTAACAATTAAGTTTCGAAAACACTTCGATACCCGTGCAGATACGACTGTCTATCTTCTGAGAGTAGGTATTTTATAATAAAGTGCATCGTCAAAATCACGGAGATATTACAACGTGATGTCAACCAACAAATAGAACGCGAATGCTTCGCGAGCTTATTCGTCCAGTAGAACGAGCGTGAGAAGAGGAAAAACACTCGGAAACGAAAATTTAAGACAAAGGAGTAAAGAGAACAAGTTATGGAAAGGTCGAGGCAACAAGTACGAAAGGAGAACGAACGAACAATTGAAAAATTCGGCTTACACGCTATGATTCGCGTGTAAAAGCTTGCCTGAATTTTCATAGCTTTTTGCCAATTGCGAGTACGTATAGACCAAGTGCCAAAATTTGAAACGGATTATAAGTATATTTAGAAATTGAGAACATTCGTGCATGTCTCTGGGCTAAGATCGTGCAAGATCGTACGCCAAATGGACACCTGTGCAGCCATGCTCTAGCAACGACCGAATTAGTCCTTTCCTCCATCGACCGATTGATAAGACAAGTGGAAAACTCACTGGGCCATCGCGAATTAATTAGATGGAGCATTAACGCATAATTGACCATCAATGCGCATCGACGGATTGGATTTTGTCACCGTAGAGCACACGTAGCACACGCTGGGAAAGCTTCGAGGGGGGATAAGAGACGCGAAGAGATGGAAATTCAAGAGATGCCTATAGTTGGTGGAGAGCTGGCAAAGAGAACGCTGGCAAAGAGAACGCTGGCAATCGGGGGATGCAGATGGTATAATTGGCAGAAAAAAAAGCCGGAGCTTGAGCAGCGCAGGTAGACTACAAGAGAAGGAGAGACTAAGGAAGCAGCAAACGAGCGAGCGGGCGAAACGAGACGAGTTGGTGATCTATATACCTAGGCTTCACGGGAGGACGGGGAGTTGAATCAATACAATAAGTGGACCGGGTGGGGGGTGAGTCGCTCCGTGGCACTCGCCTCAGCCCTACTGCAACTATAGGCCTGCAGCCAAAGCTCAGCCGTGAGAGCCCCGCCAGTCGTAAGAACAACGTCCACGCGCGACTTCTCCGCTCCCTCTCTGTCTTTCTCTCTCACGCCAAGCATCCGATTCCACGGGGATAAAACGAGCGACGAGTCTCCATTTTATTATAAATCTGCCGTTGCCCATTGCCAGCAACGACTCCTTGTCGTATTAATGGAGGTTATTCCTTGCTGCCACGCGAACTACTTCGACGTATTTTTACTTTTAGCCTCGTAGTGCATCCAGCATCCGCAGTAAGCACTTTAAAATACCATAATAAACGGGCACAACATCTATCGCAGCTGTACTCCAACGTTTCTCCGAGCTTCGGATCGATGCTCGATCGAAAGAACATCAATGAACGTGTGTACGTACAATCGACCATCGTCGGAAGGTTCCGTGCAGTTTGCAGTTTCTCCTTCGGAGAACCAACCCGCTATCTCATATGCAGCTGTTATTTTAGTCGCGGTTACATCGTATCGCCGAACCACGAGACTAGGACTGTTTCTACGACCCATCAAAAGTACCCTGTATTCGTTTAGTTGATTCGAGCGTTGTATATTCTGATTAGATGTACGGGATAAAAGACATTTGATTAAACTATCGGAACGATGAATAAAATCGCGCACCACGATTTTATCGTACGACTTTATCGGGATAATTCGTTATCCAATCTATTAACGTTCAAGTCGACGTTCGATTTACCGATTTACTATTTTTACATTGTAATAGCAATTGTAATTATCGTTTAGTAATCAAAACTGATTTTGTTTCTCCTTGTACCTCTCTTCCTCGAGTCATCAATAATTATCGCCCTAATGGACTATAGGCATGGCGTCAAATTATTAACCAAATTGAACATTGCACTAGAGTATCCAAATAACCTCACGTCTCGCGTTGCTGTTACTACTACAGACAATTACTAGTCAAACTTGAGCGGAGCCAATCCGATAACAATTATGAGTGTTTCAAAGGAATGACAATGAACTTCAGCAATTGCGACGCTGGATACAATAATGGCTTTTGCGAGGCGGATGATCGTTAAACAATCTGACTTGTCAACTTGTCCGACGTAAAACACTTATAATACTTGCGTTTTAACACTTTGAATACAGCGTATCCGAAGTGGAAACGTTTTGGTTTGTGCTTTGGTTCCCTTTCAAGTGTCTTCAACGACGATCGTAAGGCGAGTTTTAATTTGACTTTCGAGTGCAATGTTCGACAATCAATTCAATTATAGCGTGTAATAAGCAATCCTCGATCAACATGCTCGCGCTAGGTTTTTTCAAATCGGAATTACGTAACTTCACTCAACGACCATAAATCATTTCCCGACTACGATAATTTGTTCACGATCCACGAATTGATCGTCGGTCATCATCGATGTATTACTCATTGTTATATATAGCGACATAGAAGCTGCTGAAAAAATGGAAACGAAACAAATCGAAGGCGAGAGATACTTTGAGAGCGATGACTAATTGATCGAGCCAGAAGAATACCGGTTTGCTCATAGTTCAGTCGTCAAACGTAACGACGCAAGCAATGCACGGTCAGTGTTCAAATTTATCGTCGGACTGCAGAAAGAAATTGAACACTGTAACGCAAGTAAGGGGGTAGGAGGTAGGTAGACGCGTGAGTACCGAGAGTGCCAGATATTTTTGGTCAGATCGACGACCTAAGGGACTAATGATGTACGCAGGTAAAGTAACAGACAGAGTTGTACGAACGAAAGTGGAACAAAATCGTGCCGTGCATACGAAAAGGAAGGGGCAAGAAGCTGGTGGGGTGACGGGGGTAGCAAAGGGGTGGCTAGGGTAAAGCAGGCCCATCGAGCATCTGAACCCGAAAAAAGAGAACGAAGTAAGATCCGACAGCGTGCACGCAGTGTGTATTGCGCTTTCCATTGAATAGTGGGCGCGCGAAACGTCCAATTTACCGGTAGTGCAACCTTTAATTTGCCGCCTTGCGACAACGATTGCTTTGTTTCTACCACTGCTATTACTATTACTTATACTACTATTACTACTACTATCACCACTACTACTACTACTACTATCACCACTACTACTACTACTACTACTATCACCACTACTACTACTACTACTACTACTACTACTACTACTACTACTACTACTACTGCTGCTGCTGCTGCTGCTGCTGCTGCTGCGGTTAATACCCAAGAGAAAGAACAACGTATTCACCTGAGCTGGCCTACACCGATGCACCTGTGCCAATGTAGTAACTTCGATCGCAGCTGACTAGTTTTTTTTAACTAAAAACGTTCAGTTTGGTACAAGTCGCAAAAAGGTTGCGAGGACATTGGGTAAAGTAGCAAATGGAAATGGGGACAATATATACAATAGTCTGCAATAGCTGGGCGTGTACGAGAACATGTGTGCGAGTAGACGTACAAATACGTCAAGTAGAAAGAGAAAGAGAAAGAGAGAGGGAGAGAGAGAGGTGTCAATGAAGTTACGTTTCGAGATGTATTATAGTTTAAGGTAGCGCTGTCTCTCTTTCCCTCCGAGTCCTAAGTTCAAGACTGGGGACTGGGGATTGGAGAGCTTAGAAGCTGGGCCACCTTGTTAATACCGGCCTAGTCAATCGACATAAATCTATAAAAGAGCTATACCTGGGCTCGAGGCTATGGCTACTTCTCGCGTATCCACGAACCTCACTGCTCACTGCCCACTATGCACCACACAGAACAAATAAGCACCGAGCGCATCACACATACGTCTGTCTTTCTGTCGTAGCCATCACTACCAATGCCGCCCGCCGCTGTGCTTCCTTTCCCTGTCGCCACCGCCGCCGCCAACTTGCTAAGGTGGTCGCTTCGTAACTCACTGCGCAGTGCGCTTTTCTCGCTTGTCCCGTCAGATGTCACTCGTTGTCAGTCCAACGCAGCTTGTATCGACCTACCGTATGCTGCTGCTGCCTGCTGTACCGGTCCGCTCTTGATACATAGTATTCGAGCAAATTAATCGTTGTGTTATTCCAACTTCCACTTCAATGCTATATTATTCAATTATTTAAACAAAGACTATATCATCTGTATCTATGCAAAATTTAATTTTTTATTAGGTTGTGTCTAATGTGCAAATGGCTTTTTGTATCGTGATCTAGCGTGTTGTAAACGCGCGATTAATGAAACGAGGTTCCGAGCGTGATTGATGATATATAGCCCGATGGAGAGACGATAATGCTCGAAATTTTCGTCTACAAGATAACTAAAGGCACGCGCATTTTTAACTTCCACTTCGACCACTTACAGTCCGTATTGCGAAAGAAAATCAAACGTGAAGCGGGTGGGAACTGAAATATTATAGTCCATATATATATCTTCATCCAACACATAAATAATAAACGACCAATTTTTCGTTTTTCAACAGATTTATTTCGATTATTACGAGCCCTACTAAATTTTCTTTCATATAAGACACATTATGACATCATTTAATACAAAGTTCTAGTATAAAAGTTCTTTTATACTATAAGCATGGTATTTAAACTTCTTAGTTTGTAAATTAAAAGCATTACAATTGATTTTAGCTATATCTATTTGAATTTATAAAAACAAAAATAAAATATGTTGAAATAGATTCAAGATATTTTGGTTTTGAGGATACGGTTTACACCTGACACAAGCCACATAGCCATTGAACATATAACGTATGTAATTTATACATGCACGTAGCAAACGAACTTTTGACTTTGTAATATTTATTGTGCAATGGCCATCTCAAATAACATTGAACGTTTCCAGTACGTTTTCTGGAAACTGAAAAAACGTTTTGCAATATTGGTGAAAAAAAGTTTTTAAAGCGTGAGATATGGTCACAGATTTTTCAATTTTCCAAAATGAACAAACGTTTTCAACTAGTTTTTAAAACGCATTAAAAACGTTTTTTATCAAAATACAAAAATGTCTTTTGTTTATCCAACGAACATTCTGATGTTATTAGGGATTCTAGTTTTATATTAAATGATGTCACCTAACTTATATTATTAATAAGGTTCACTCAATTCATTAAATAATATTTTATTTATTTGTAATACAACAACACCTCTTTTTGTCATACTTGTTATTCGAACGATCAATTTAATCGATGTCAAGTAATATCCGCAGACTACGACTACATTTGATCCTATTATATATATGGAAAAATCATTGATCGCGTAGAATGCTTAATAATATGTTTGTGACTTTTTAAAATTCTTGGAAGGTAACATTTGTTACTAGTCACTTGAAAATTATTCCATAAATATTGTATAGAGAACAAACATAATATTAAAACTGTAAAAAAAATTCCGATCCTGCCAGGATTCGAACCTGGAATCTTCTGATCCGTAGTCAGACGCGTTATCCGTTGCGCCACAGGACCAATGTATCTATAATCAAATTAAAATTCCAGATAATACTGCCAATTTTGAACTGCCTTTACATAATGTTATGTTGATGAAACGCCAACGTTCGACAACACCTCATCACACATGAACGTTTGCCAAGCAAAGATGCGAAATATAGACGTAACGTTTCCAATAAAACTTATATCTTTACGTAAAGTTAAATATACATGACAAATTATAAGAATATTTATTTTTTATTTTAATTTCAATTAACGGTACAATATACAACAGTTACTAACGAACTCTATTAAAGTTTCAGCTGGAAAGAATTTTACAACATTATATATTTTTCGTTAACTGTATCAATAATGTACAATCATTTTACTTTTCGCATCGTGTACGAGTGCAGCACTAAAAAGCATGCGTGTGCATAGTGCATTACAATTGATTTTAGCTATAACTATAGTGCATAGTACACATTTATGCTTACCAAGAGACTCTTTAGCAACTGACAACTGTCTTTTATTTTTTGTACTCGTAATATTGAAATATTATGTAATAAATTTCACAAGTATTTGGCAGCAAAGTAGATCTTATGATTTTTCAAATCAAGATCAATCTTCGGAAAGCGTTGCAAGCTCCACCCTAGAAAACGGGCTTTCGACGGCCTGTGAGGTCTCCCTTATTACCTCTCGTTCTCGGACGGCTAATTACAATTATTTTTACAACGAAGGTGTACTTAAGACTACCTACGAGAAGAACTGTGATCGAGGGATCATTACGCGCGGTCGATACAATAGGTACCGTAAACTTTACAGCTTGGATAGAGCTGTGAAACGTTCTACGTTTTCAAGCAACTTGAATAGTTTTGTTTTAATAATCGGCGTATGTTGTTTTGGACGTTTTCAGCGCGTCCGTTCTTTGTTGCGGACCGCGTATTAAGACTTCCCGACCGAAAAAAAGGTCGGTAATTAGTGCGTTGCATACATCGATAATGCAACGTTTAAAACAGGCACGCTTTCGGTGTACGATAACGTATAGCCTCGGTTACGCGATTCGATTTGTATGATTTTCGGGTCCTTTTCGAGCTGGGCCCTTTTCCAGCTTCATTCAATTCATTCCAAGGAAAGAACATATTTCCTTCGTTGAGCGAACTGGATGAAGCTAAGGCATGGGCGGATAAAGGAGACTGATCATTTGTCAAGAGAAGTCAGCTTCGGTATTTCTTGCTTTTAACGAAACTGTCATTTGTAATTTTCGATGAAACTTGTAAGTTTCGTGCGTTACGTTACGGTAGCAATGGTCGAGTTTTAACGCGCGCACGGGTACTCGTCGGTATCCTGATTTTATCCCTGGACAGATGAAAAAAAAGACACAAATACCTTTAACAGAGCTCTTGAGAGGTGTCCTTAAACTGTGGCGTTGTCTATCCGAACGAACCGGCGTCGCTTATGGGCTGGCATATTTATAAACGGAACGCGAGTTCTGGGAACGCGCAGTATTAACGTTAACGACATTTAGTTATGTTTACACGACAATCAGGAAATGCGTATGTTTATATCTTTTATTTGAGACAACTATCCTACTAGACGATGTTTACTTACCCATGTAGACGTGCGTACGTCAGTGCGTTTACATAGGAAGGATTATACTATCATATTCGACAACTGTCTGCTACAATCAATTAATTGGTTTAACTTATCAATCAAATGCAAGGAGAGATAGACGTTTACTGCAATAGTTAACTTAAAATGATACATGATTTGATAAAGGAAACTGTTACGTTGTCGGAGTTTAACAATACAATAAAAACAGTCTGAACAATGGATATATTGGAATTGAGAAAATCGTACATCCAGTTAAATGCATTATTCTAACTTTCTTTGAAGTTTATTTAAATTATTGTCTCTATTGTTATTTCTATTGTTATTTCTAGTCAAAACAAGATATTTCCTTGATAAGACTTTACGATAAATAAGCTTGACGATGCTCGCACGTATAACAAATAACTTACTAGTGTTATTTCTATTGTAAGGACGGCAGATTTAAAACAGAAGATAATATTAACAAGTTAAACGTAAGAATAGTTCCGAGTCAATTAAAAACAGAAATTCATTATCTAAACTCAGCGCAACGGAAACAGATCGTTTTAAATATTACACAAAACGTCTGGAAAATTTCGGGACGGAGAAAAGAGGGTCCATTTTATGGATTTTCTCCGAAAACTAACTCGACTATGGGTGGCTCTATTACTTATCCATGGGACACCGAGGTGAATCAACTGAAAAGTTCGTCTGTATACATGTTTGGGAACGAATACTTCTTAAAAATAGAACTCAAGTACGTAAATTACAAAATTCTACCCATAAGTTGTGGAGAGAATGAAAAAAATGCACATTTTTCCTCGAACTTGATTCTAACGCTTCAGCTTTCTTCCCCCACCACTTGCCCATACTCGCTGGCAACGAAAAACAATGCTACCACGTTTGCAGATAACATAAAGTGTGTTGAAAACATAGAATGTATTACAACAGCTCAATGCAAGGTAAGATCATGTACGATGAACTTCAACTCTTGCTTCGGATATCTGTAAAAATGTCATCCTTTAATTTTAACAATTGAACGATTAGTAATTAAACATAAAATTGTCTTTAAAAGAATATTATCTCTACGATAGTGGTATTTACCATAAAAGCCATTAAAGCTTACCTACAACGGAAGATATTGCGTCTGTTTATTAAGGATTAGGCAGCGTCATTTTTAGAACCATTTTTAAATAATTTATGTGAAAAACTTGATGAGACGAGCATAGATGTGATAAATTGCAACTTTAAGGGAAAAGAACGAGCTATTACCGATAAGTGTAACGTTCTTCCAAAGACAACAAATTAATTCTCAAGAAGACTTCTTTTTTAACAGTAATAACCTTTGTGGAAAAACTTATTGACATTTTTTTTTAATGAAAGATGTAGCTTCATCGTGTTAAAACGCACGTTTCCTATATTATTGAAAATCATTATTTTACGAAGTTCGCAAACTATTAATTGACTAGTAAATAGCTGATTTAAACAGTTTTTGCAGTAACTGAAAAACTATTTATTCGATTTTCATGTTCGATACACCTGTTGTAGTTAATTTAAGAACAAAAGTTCATTGCAAAATTATGAAAAAATTATTTTTGAACCTGTTTTTCGCAGATTGTTTATGCGCGCAGCCCACTCCACACTTTCTATTAAAGGGTTATATCCTCTTAGATTTTTTTCCGATTTCATACTGTCCGGTTGCCACAAGACCGTAACTATACGTTTAGTTGTAGTATTAATTGGTTTGAAGCACTTATACTTGTTTAACTTGGAGTTCGTTCATCAGTTAAGAAAAATACGAAAGCTACCACAGTGGAATAGTTTATGGATAACCACAACTTTTTCTTCGCGAAATGTTGTCGGTAAATAGCTCTCTCAATCGATCGATCAATTTCGGCCTCACAACAAGGCTGCCCTTACATTCCGTCTCTTTTTTATAGGTTGGATTTGATTCGAAACGAATATACCGACCTATTGTTTTGCACAGCTATAGTATAAATGATACGTAACTTGTAAAGTCAGCGTAAAAACGATTGTTTCCACAGTGGATCACGCTCTTATATAAACATCTCGTTTTAATTTACAGAGTAGAGCGGAAAACTATAGTTTTACGAGCGAGAGGGGGAAGGAAAAGAAAAAACGAGACCTAGAGAGGGGAGAGAGGAAAAAAGCAGCTGGTCGTTGATCAGCATACATCCCTGCCAGTAGTATCGAAGCAGGCACCGTATTTAACATTGTGAGCTTTTGATCTATTGGTTAGTCGGATAAACACGAACCGGCCATGTAGATACTGTATAAAATTGCCGGTCGACGCTGTGTTGTATACGTGACGAACGTTGTGTGTGTGTGTGTCACAACGAATGGAAGAGTTTGCACGCGCTACTCTGTCAATATGACATCTGTAAAACACGAAGAACTTGATTGTATAGAGAGCTTCTATAACGCACAGCTACAAGAATTACAGAAATTTTAGCTTACAGTATCGCTATAACTTATAACGTCTTTTTATTTTCGGCGATTTCTTATTTTTGTTATAGACAAGACACCCAGTCTAAGTCAATCTACTACATTTTTTTCGTTTGCAGCGGTAAGTACACGCGTGTATTATTTTGTCTTGTATTTTCGATATATATATCTATACTGACAAATGTCCAAGATATTTTTCTGTAACCACAAAATTCTCGTTCGTTCTTTTTCCGATTACCGTTAACCGTACTGATTAAAACATGTATAGTTTGAATATTTATTAATAGTAAGATCGATGAACCATTTTTTGTTTCCGTCTCACGACAGATTGACCGGTAACCAATAAGAAAAGATACTTCTCGAAAATTAGAACAAATAGCAATATACTACGAAGATATACTTGTTACGATTGAAAATTGCTGTATAATAAAAATGCTCCAACTGAATTAGTATTGAATGTTGAGCGTTCGAATTTATATCATTTATATGTTTTCAGTCGCAATCTGCAATTTACGCACGAAGGGTACCTTAATCGCAGGCACGTTAGTGAACGTTGTAATTCAACGTCGAGCGTGCATGAGCTGGTACTTACGCGAAATAATACAACAAAATCTCGTCACGTTATTGCGACACGTAATAATCACTCCGAGTCCAAAAATATCAACGTAAAACAAATGCTACTCCAATGCATTAATTGACGTGTTTTTATTTTCCAATGCTGTCAAATTTATATCTACTTGACCGTTAAAGAGGGATTTCGTCACATTCGCTAGGAATGGAATTTTTCAATGCCTACTCACCTGAAAGATTTTAGCTTTGTTCAAACTGCATTGATGGTAAGGGGGCGAGGCAGGAATATACACGTTTAACAAGAATTATAATGTCTCGTTACGTAGAAACTTTTGACTAAAAAACACTTATGTAATGTTGTATATACTGATACATTTTTTTATTAATAAACTCGCATATATTAATATATCAAGTAAGAGAAACGGAAGAACGAGAGAGAGAGAGAGACTTGACTAAATTTTATCAGATATCTTTTTAGATATCCGCCAGATGTCTGTAAAAAATAATCAGATAACACAAGATAGCGTGAGAAACGATTTCGGTCTGAAGGGAAACGCAACTTTAAAACAACGTAGATTGTGAATATTGTTGAAAACGGGTTTGAGCAAAATAGCAGAGTCTATTTATATAGGTGGATCGATAAGTATCCATGTTTTCAATGAAGATGCAAGTTTTTCTCGAAACCTTTTTTTATTTGTCAACGCAATCTCCTTTTAGAGCTTGATTTTTTTTTCGCGAGCCGGGTTTTCATGTTGAGGAAGAGAAAAAAGTTACAGGGAGTCAGGTCAGGAGAGCACGGTGAATACGGCAGCAATTCACAGAGCAATACGTGCAATTTGGTCATGGTGATTCCGGACGAGTGAGCTGATGCAATTTGATAAAACAGCACTTTATTCTTTGCCAAATGGGGTCGTATCTCGTTCAATTTCTCATAGAATCGGTCCAACAAAGCACTGTAGTATTTCCCCTCGATGGCGCTACCCTTTCCCAGGAAATCATCCTAACATTTTATATTAACAAAAATAAATGTTGACATCCGTCAATGATATTTAACAATTTCACATACTGTTTCGGTATATACACTATGAATATGCTATTCATCTTTGGTTTTTAAAATTACAGATAGCCTTTTTATCACGGGGGGGGGGAGGGGTGTCATTTAAAGTTTGCGAGCTTAAATATTAAAGTACACAATATGTGTCGATTAAACGAGATTAAGCTGAAAGATAAAACTTTATGTTGCAGGTTTTCTATTGAAGCTCTGGCATGGCACCGAATTACAGCGCTACAATTGAAAGCTTTTCTTAAACATGAACAGACATTCGTAGAAAATGTTCAGTGATGCTTTTATAAAATTTAACGTATCAATGGCAAATGATAAAATAGATTTTATGAAATCGCTGGAGTTGTTTTGTGTAAAAAATGCAAAAGAATGGCATTCAAAAGAAAACTGGAAAGTGCTTTCACTAGAGAACATTGCACCACTAAAAGAATCTTCGGTAGTGTTCACTAGTATAAGCAATATTGCACGTGGCCAATTACTTATTAATCAAACAGATCTCGCGCACCATGAACATCAGTATTATCAATCAAACGAATGCAACGGCAAAGACATTTTCCAGAAGCAGCAAAATATCGAAAGAAGATGCACTCAGTCTACAGGTATAAATATTTCGAAAAATACCGACAATATTGCTTCCGTAAAAAGTAACGCACGTAAAAGAAAAGGTAACAACGGCGTTACTTTGAAAGTAACTTTGAAAATAGGCAATGAAGTGATTTCGAAAAAGTACTGTAAAAAGAAATATTTGAATCAAGAACTTTTGGATAAACAAATAATTATTAGGTCGCAAGACTGCACCGATTGTGCAAACTGTAATAGTACCAAGAACAGTTTGTACTGCTCTAGAGTAAGATCGAATATTGCGACTTGCGATCCAGTTTGTAGCGGTGAATCCGAAGAAAAATGGTTCATGGCTGCTGTACTTGTGGAGTATGCAATGCAACGGCGGCGTTTGCAATCCGTAAAAGCTTATACTTTTGACAGTGACGAACAAACTGATTTCCAAATAACGAATGTTTACAACGGTGATGTAGATGGCAAAGAGCATGCCGGCGATGTTGTTGTTCCTGAAGAAAATTAAATGATTTCATTGAATATCGCGTGATCACTTGAAGAGCAAAGATAATAGTACGAATTTTGTACGATGGATACCGTTAAATAAATTTTGAAAATCCAAGAAGTTGTCGTTTCGACGATGGCAAGAACAAATTAATCGAGGACATTTTGCTCTCTAACTACTCAATCTCTATCGTATAAGCTATCAAGTTGTTTTAAAATTTATAGAGCAGCAAAACATCGTTAATTTCTAGTTCTTGTTAGAGGTTTATACAATTACAAATACATGCCACTATTGGAAAGTTATTAAACGATTTATATTTTTTATAACTTCACTCTGGAATAAATGTTAATATACAGGAAGTATTATATATTTTCAATTGCGATATTGGTAAACACTTTACACATAGGAAAATGTTACAGTTTGTAATATATAGTTTTACGTCGAATAAACACACGATACGATAACATTTGGCAAAATCTTATTTACCTATATGTATTATAGTTAAATATTTGACAAAAGGATACGTGTCTCTAGTCCGGGAGTTCTTTCTCATTGATTAGTTGATTCATTCGTGTTTTCTTCCGTTTGCTTGTCTCTTAAGTAATCCTTTTGCGATTGAAAATGTTAACGTGTAACGTTGGTTGAGTTAGGTCGATCAGCTTTTTTATTTTTCTGAAACCTTGATGCTAAAATAACGACTACCGAACTATTGCTTACCTGCATTTTTTTCATATGAAAACGAGGGTCATGTATTGCACAATACAACGTATTGAATTGAAGCAACGAAGTAATGCTTTATTTTGCAAACAACGTATTAATTTTTGAAGGATGAGAGATATTGGAATTTAACGATCAAACACGCACAATTCCAATGAATCTAATTGTTTAAACTACCGTTACATTTTCTAAAAGAGGTACAGAAATTATGCGATTCTTGCTTCCATGAGCAATCCATTGTTTTTTGTCCGATGCTCAAAAATAATTAGAACTACGGATTCGATCGAATTACTGTGCGCTTGCTCTAGTACCTACCTAACATATTACCTAGTTTGTTCGTTGTATTTTTTATAGCGTTTCCCATCAGACTGCGTGCCAATAATTAAAACCACAGGTATGGCAAAATGACTATTTGCAGTTTTGATTAACATTTTTGCGCGTTTGAAAAACTTCTCGTTCTAATTCTAACTTTTGCGATTTACCAAATTATTATATTGCTTGCAAACTAACAAATTATTTCGTTGCTCAAGGTCTTTGCATCTTATTAGCAGAAAACATTGCAGTGATTTGATCAATAAAATGAGCGCTTAGCGTAGAGGACATCGTACTCATACTGGATTATCGAACACCCCAGCGTGCATAAAAGCGGCTTTCAACATTCATCCGTATAATATAACGATAGCGGATTCGAATGGACCTTGAGATATCGCCGATTTACACTAAGAACGCTAATGAGTCGGAGAGAGAATTAGTTATCATAGAATGAATTAAATAAAACGTTACATTTTGTTGATGTAACAATCACAATGATCACATCGACACATCGCTATATTGATGTATAGGACACCACTGCACATTGACGTTATCGCAATTGTAAATATAACGCCACATTCATTTGCTACTCTAAGTTAAAATTTATTTAGTATAATACTCGTTTGTTTCGTTCTGCTAAGGAATAAAGCATATTAGCTATATTACAAAGCTGAACTTTACGTAGGCTTGCCCAAAGCATCCTCTGCAGGTTCATATGTAGACTCCTGAAGCTCATGATCTAATGATTTAAAATTGCATTTAAATAGATAGAAAATCTTTTATATATAAAAATTAACTTACTAGAATAGAGCTCTGAATTAACCCATTAGTGTCTATGGCTACAACCCATGCACCCGAGCATTTCGGAACAAACGTTAACCAGATCACGAACCCTAATTATGCAAGGATATAACAAAATTCTGACTTTTGCAATTTGTTTAAACAATCATGCTTTAAATAAATTGTGGAAAATTCATATTTTTGAAAATCTGACAGCAGAAATAGATATTAGAAGAATTTTTGAATTTTTTTATTTTTATAGTTTTTTAAACATTTGGAAAAATAGAATAACGCAAAGCACTTTTGTAACGGCGAAAGGTTACAGCACAAGTATTATGGAACATGGGTAGAAATGTGATCCTTGCGCAACGATAATTCACGTAAGCTACAACATTTTCAGTTTTCTTTGAACAAACTGTGCCATCTACTTTCATCGTACACGGGCGTTTGATGCCGTCAATTATTTTGTGTTCGACATTTTGACCTTTAGAATCTATACTTTTTCTCTTTGGATTCATTAAATATATATATAGAACGATAGTAATAGTGCATGATACTTTTGCGAAATTGTGAATCTAGGAAGTAAAAAAATATGGTATGAAAATATGATCCAAAGTACTTTCAGTTGCAAGTTCGAGGAAGTACTGTTATATTATTTTTGTAAACAATAACCGTACGAATAAGTTGAAACATTTATTTGTAATTAATCCTGTATGGACGATTTTAAGTACTACTAAATCTTGAAATGATCTCAAATACATACAAACAAAAAATTATAATTTACATACTTTTGATCAGCAAAAAAATATGAACAAAATTATAAATAAGCTTTTATATTCAATAACGTTACATAAAATAGACGCGTTTCTCATTTTACTAAGTAACGTGACATTACTAAAATCTTATGAGCTTGAAGTTTTTTTGTCACGTACATAATTTCAAATATGATAAAAAATCGAAAAAAGTTATTCACAAAAAAAACCATTTCAATTGAAAACAAAATTGAAAACTAGATTGACAATATTTCAAATCCTCCGTACAGGAATTCATGCATTAATTATGAATGATAAATTATAAACGAATAACAGTCCATATTAACTATAACTACATTGTTTTTCATTGTCTCATAATAAGATACGTAGTCGTTAGTATAAAAAGAACGCTAAAATTCATTGATGGAATATTAGTAGAGATTTTTTATTCAAATTACTCATTCAGTACCGAAATTACGTATTAAACATGCAAAATGTAACTTTTTTATAGAACATTTTTTTCTGCCAATAAAAATCTTTAAGCTTTGACTGTTTTCATAAAAAGTGATATTTGTCAATAAAATTGCAATTTGTTAAATTTTCTGGTTAATAATTTGAAGGTCTTGAAAGTAACTTTAAAATGATACTGCCGGGGTCATACAAAAACATTTATAGTTTTAACAACTCTTTTCTATTGACTTATGATTCGCAGCTATTCATTGCCTAGGGGCAGGCAGTTGAATTTAAAGTATGATTGTAACTTCAAAAAAGTTTTTTAGATATTTGCAAT
This sequence comes from Chouioia cunea, assembly GCA_030064505.1. Classification (NCBI taxonomy): domain Eukaryota; kingdom Metazoa; phylum Arthropoda; class Insecta; order Hymenoptera; family Eulophidae; genus Chouioia; species Chouioia cunea. Next base: position 22,338,398 of record JAOPFQ010000002.1, read on the forward strand.
TGTTTAGCAAAAAAGTGTGTAACTTTATAAAAAAATATTTGTTTTCTTTTTTTCAGGAAAATGTTATAGTTGGAAATTGTATGCGAACATAGCCAAAAAAACGACTGTCATTATCATTGTTAGTTTTCAAAATGTACGCTTTTAATAATATTTTACCATTTTTTTCAAAAGTTATTTTAATTAATATTCCGGCAAAAAATTTAGACAAATATTTATTTTTACACGTGTAAAAAATATGCCAAGTTTGAAAAAAACGATCGACTAGTGTTTTTAATCTAATAAAAATAGCCTAGAATAAACTGCCTTTAAAATGTGCCAAAATATGTTTATTAAAAAATTCATGTTGTATACGTTCATATTTAATGTACGTATATTGACGTATATATTATATGTATATAATACATGTCGCTTCTAGCACTGATCTGGCGATAATTGGTATATCTTGGTTTAATCGAACTGTTAGTTATTGAAATGAGCATGATTAATTAGGCCAACAATATAACCTATTTAAATGTCGAAAAAAGTTTTGAAAGTTGGTTTAACAGTACTTCAAATTCCCCAATGCTAGTGCTACTTTAAATAGATGAAAATTGCAATAAAACATCGATCGAAATCTGTCTTCACACGAAAACAATCGAGTGGTACGGGTGCGTAAGAGTATACTTAAGCACGGAGAACTATAATGTACATTAAAACCCCGCACATTGCATGCATCGTGCTCTTTGGCGACAGCCAATTAGAACGTAGCCCCAGGTACGCAGATAGTCGCATGCCCCAGGCTCCTGTAAGGGCTTAGATGAAACTTGAAGAGAAATCAACGGTAACTTATAGTTAAATATAGTATAAGTACAGTACAACACTGTACAGCCCCGCAAGGAGTGGAATTTGAATTTTCCTTTAACGTTAATTATCTCGGAATTTATAGAGGCTACTTTGATACTTTTTTATTGTTTTTTCGGTAATTTATTCTTGTTCAAGTGGATTTGTAATCAACTGTCGTGTAAAATTAATATTCAAATTGTAATAATTTCTCATTCGTTCTTACGCGAGTTTCTTCAACATTCGCTTACTTTCATGTTCAGGCGAATTTTATTTGATGTTCCAGGCCAGCGATTCAATATTAAAATGTACTATAATATAAAATATACTTTGCCAAATAGGCTGACGACTACATAGTATCAGCTGCTCACTACGACCATTTCGTAATACAACAAACTCTTGAAAAGATTACGAATGAAATAAGCGTAAACCACAAAACCTGGACTCTTAAACCACCAAATTAAAATTTCGGAAAACAGCCAAACTATAATCGTTCCCTGCAATAACACAGTCAAATACCTCGGAGTTCAGTTAGATAGCCGTGTCCGCCTCAATGTGAAAAATGCCTTTAGGAAACTCAAAAATTTACGATAGCCGCTCCTTATTTGAAAAAGCCAAAATTATCCGCTACTTACTACTAATCCGCCTAATCATAAATACACGGTTACCGATTGGTGGAATACCAGTGCCTCGATAGTCGAACAACTTAGAAAAGTCGAAAGAATATGCCTTTGCTCGTGCCTTCAATTCTATAGATATGCGGACAGCAAAGGTCTCATAAGCAACCGTAATGGTGGGTCCACGCGATACAGTCTTTGGGTACAGACATCTAGATTTCTATAGAATTTAGTCTGTGCAACTTGGTAGCGTGAACAAAAAGTCGGAGTATTCGCGTGGTTCGTCCACGCGATACAGATTTTAGTCCGTACAGATATCTTCCGTATACACTACGAAGTTTGAGTAAAGAAGAATTGTCATTAGCTCAGACTTGAGTTTATCGGAATCGTGTTCAGTAACGTTGCACAGACTAAATCCCACGGAAATCCAGACGTCTGTACATAAGTCTGTATCGCGTGGACCCACCATTACGTACACTGCTCTTTACGCGGACAACTTCATTCTCGACGCAACCGTTGCTCCTTTTTTTACGACAATTTCCCGATGTCCTGTTCACGCGTGTTGAACGCATTCCTACCAAGTGCTGACCAAATGCAATCTTTCTCGATTGTCCCCAAATATCTACGCGCATCCAAGCTCCTAAACATTATACATTTTCAGTCTCTTTAATCGTAAATATTCAGCACTCTCACTCTCTATGCATCTTACACGTTTTCCATTGTTGATGTATTTTGATCAAATTGTTATTATTATTTGAACGTCGTCAAAAATGTTCGTAAAAATGTCATAATTATGCCGATTTGAAAAAACGTCGGCGGGGTATTGGCATCAAAGTTGATTTGCCTGTATTTCAACAGTTTAGCAAGCACAGATATTGAACACCGTTTGTTGAACAGTCCTTAAACGATTGTTCAAGATTACAGTGGAGAACAAGCTTGGAATCTGATGTCGATATCGTTCGGATCCCGCTAAATATTTACCGTGTCAAATACCTTGATTTATGTATTTATTTATTTTTTGCGCGACCAATATGTTACGAAGAGTATCGTAACAAAAGCCAAAGGCCGAGATAGGAGGCAAGCGTTGTTTGACAAGTATACGAAAATACACGAAGTACCTAGTATGCACAAATTATATTATCGGAAGAATCACGTTGATACCAACGTCTATATCAGGCTGAACATAACGGTTCTCGTCCAATCACCCAAGTCAAGTAGCGTTAAGCAAGGTTAGTACTTGTTTTGATTTGGCCGCTTAGGAACCTCGCCCGTCGACGGCGTTATTTTAGCATTTTTCAAGAGAAATAAAGTACCAAATAGCCGAGCAAATATCAAATAGTCCAGGATCACGATCTAGTCGTACTGGTTGTTTTGATCGAACGGTTGATTTTTCACGGAAAACCAGATGTATTTATCCGTTCAACCTGCTTGATTTCATGTCGACAAAACGACCAATTGTACGTACTGAACTCATTCCGTAAATATTATTTTGAGGTGAACAGTGATTTTGTCAGTATCGATTCGTGTCTTTTTCTTTAAAGCATTATTCTGTGGATTTTTACTTTTACAATCGCGCAAATATGGTATTCACGGTTGAAGGTGGATCTTTAGAATCAAATAAACGTGCGTTAGAAGCATATGAAACAGAAACTGTGCTCGAAACCAATGATACTTAACTTTCACATGCGACGATCATGTGCGTATATATATATATACCCTCAAACTTTGTTGAATAAAAATGTTAACCTTCATTTTTCGAGTTCGGATTGCCAGTCTAAATTCGTATAAATGCCGTAATAAAAAATGTACAATATTTTATTACATATTTACAATCACGGACGCATACAGTTGGGTATATGAACTATGGGGTCAACGAGACGAGCTTTTTTATCACGAAACAATAAATACTACGTACGGGACCAAACAGCAATGAAAACACCTGAAAAAATAAGAGTAAACCGTAAAGAAAGGTCTTCATTGAACGATCTGGTTTTTTAGTAATAATCTTACGAGTAGCATTTCATACGGGTATTCATAAGTTGAAAATATTCTTTACAAACATTCGCCTCCAATACCGTTAAATTTGAAACGAGTTCCAGTCCGGTAGGTTTTGCTACAGTTACACGAAGGCAGATCTGTAAGAAGAAAATACGGATCATTCGTCCAAGATAAAAGGATACTCGTTAGAGAATGCGATCGTACCGGTAGCTAACTTCGTTCTCAAAATTGGCTAGGCAATGAGCAAACGAAGCATACGCGTCAGATTTGTGGGCATCTAAGGCCCACTCGAGTGCCGCGCGTAGGCTCTCGAGTTGATGGCAAGGCCAGGCCGCGGTGAGCGTAACCGCTCTACGTAACAATTCTTGCATCTGTGCTTCGGTTAGCAGTTTCTCGGCACTGTGGGATGCATTCAAGGGATTACCACTCGAAGCGCCAAGTCGCGGGCGTTTCATCGGAGGAGATTCAGCGTTCGCGTTCACGTTCACGTGTTTGCGTTTACCGCTGTTCCGACCGTTTACCAAAGCTGGCGCCGAAAGGGTCCGACCTGAGGCGACCACTGCGTAAAAAACGGACGTCATGTTTCGACTTACAGACCTTATTTCGGAGATAACTTAATGCGATGAGACAAACACAGACATTAATCGTTTCGACGAATTACTCGAGCAACTAATTTCACGAATATCCGTCGAAAGTTCGAATGTTGATACACGTGAGTCACGCCTGTGTGAGTATTGTCGAGGCACCCAAATCAACCTGTCTTTAAGTATCTTTATAAAACTCTCTAAATGTACGGCAAGCCTTAAACCTGAACTCGTGTGGTTTTACACAGCGTGAAAGAACGAGGTCACGTTTGCGATATGCCAAGCCACGAATATTGTCCAATCAATACAGCAAACCTATAAGAACGTCACGCATTCTTAAAATGGGACTAGTGTAGTGTAGACGCTTCTATAGGAAAGATATGCCTTTAAATACTAAAAGTACAAAGCCATATTCACGTGTCAAATTATTTATTTAGTAAAGCCGTCGTCCAAAACACTACTTACGACGATGTATTATGTTAGGCAGGATATTACGATTTATCGATACACACGATTTAAGTCAAATCGACTGTATCACCCTTTCAAGAATTTCCCGAAGCGCTGCCAAGTTTTTCGCGTGCAAAACGTGAAAATAGCGGTACTGGTTGTTTTGATCGAACGGTTGATTTTTCACGGAAAACCAGATGTATTTATCGGTTGATACGCGGGATGCCCTTTGGATGCCGCGGGTATAGCCATTGTTGCTCGCTTTCTCTTTTCAAAAATGTTGCCTAACCACGCTGCCCGACACATCTTTAGCACGAGGCTAACGTCGCTGACCCTTTTTCACGATCTCTCTATGTCTTTATTGTGTTATTGTGTCCCAGTCAACACGCGTTTCGCACCCCACGATTATATTGAACAAAAATTCATACCGCAATACGACTTGTCGGATACATTGTCTGGATCTAAATTTGTTCGCAGGAATACTTCGTAAAAATATTGTTCTCGCTCCGTTCCGTTTGGATGTCCGATTTCGAAAATTTCTTTCTGGTGTTCATTAAACAGCTCCAATATCTAACGAAAAGCGATTATTTTTAATTGTCGCGATACCAAAGAAGAATCAAATCTGTGCGTACAGTCAAATAAAGTTTTGAAATATGCGTTATTACAACCGTATTCGCACTAATTTGTTTCGTTAAGTACGTGCGCTGAAACATTGTTTACGAGAGAGCGATGTTTCATTCGAACTTGAAATGTTCTCGGGTACTTGTAAACAAAGCATATGGTCAGTTTCGACTTTGTATCGAGACTCAAAAGCTAGAAAAGCTATTGATTTATAGCGTGAGTTACCTCGGACGGCAAGTCGTGACGATGACACTTGGCAGTGGTCAATACAAGCACGTGAACAGAATGGTCCAAGCCTCGTATTAGCGAGGTAAAAACAACCCGCGAAATTTCGTCCACCAAGTTCCACCATGACAAAACGTCTGGCACGTAGAGCAGAGAGGGCAAGGTATGACGAGCTTCTTTCACTTTCTGTCGTTTAAAAGGTTTTCCAGGATTCATTAGAAAATAAGATTAAGATATCGGAGGGTGTAAAGAGAGAGAGCGAGCGCGAGTGTCAAATAGTGGCGGTTAGAGAAACTAGAGAGCGAGACGTTTGTGAGTGGAGAGAATCGAGTGTCCGCGTCTTTAGATGTTCAAGGAGACAATAGAGCAAGGTTGCACGTGGCCAGCGTTTGCCCTACGCGTGTACGTTGAGCCTGAACAGGACTTTGGTTAGGAAAGATGGAAAGCGTGGGAGGATGAGCCGAGCTGAAAAGGGCAATGTGGCGGTAGTGCACGTGCACGCCATTCGCGTCTGTGTCGGACGTTGCGTTTAAACAGAACTTGTTTGATACCACATTGAGTTATTTGCCCTCGTCACAAGCGCCAATTACAACACCCGTCCCGAAAGATACAATTACACTGTTCAGAGTCCTCGTGCGTATCAACGTCAATGTACACCTGAACGGTGGTTCGTGGCTAACGTTTTGATTGGCCGTCAATTTGTGTTTTCCTCTTCTGTTGACACGATCTGAATACTAGAACTATGCGTAACGAAAATTGGCTGGTTTGGTCTCAATTGACACCAAGCCCCTTCGAGAAACGATAAACGTGAGTTTGACACTGATCTTTTCGAATAAATGTGTCGATTGAACGAAACGGTTAACAATGTTGAAGAAGTCTCAATGCCAATTCTTGTAGCTAACGATTAAACTGCCACGTGTTGTAAAGAGTAGCTCTCTTCGGTAAACCCTACTCGAATGATTGATTCTTCAACAGTTCTGCCAGTTTCTTCAAAGAGCGTCGTCACGTCTAAAATATGACACGGTAGATGTTCCAGCGCGTGAAGAACAGCCGGGCCGAGGTGGCGCGTGTGGCAATCGTCGGTTCCACACAATAGAATCCTTGGACAATTCATGGAATGCGAAGCAGTTGGATCACCTCTAAAAATAATATTCCGAATATGTCCGAATCGTCGAGGACCAGTCGTACGCTCGTCCGAGTTATCACAATAACCAAGTAAAATAACAACAACGAGTTTCAGTAATTTCCAATAGCGTATCAACGATAGTTGGTCTCGTTTGGTTCGGTGTGATTTTCTCTAAGCGTACTATCAAATATAACGAGAAAAAAAGAGCGATTTCAGAGGCTTTCTTACAAGTCGTCGGAAGTTATCATTTCCGCTGGACAGATGGAATGCAGACTCGACATGATGCACGTTAACTTGTCTTGAAGTAGGGGACGCATTTCCGGCGGTAACGTTTTCACTGGTGTGATGCATGTCCGATGAGAGGCCGGAACGATATTTTGTTGGGCTTTTACGAAGTCTAGCTTTTCAACCTATACATCGTGCATGCTTAAAATGCGTATCGCAACGAGTAGCTCAATTTACCATAAAACTGCTATGATCGTTGTTTCGCCGACATTGCAAGTGAGGCAACCGTTGAAACATTGTAATTGGGAATATTTTACGCGCGAGCGTACGGATAGGAAGCAAAGAGCCTCTCGCCGCTACGTAAACGTACACGGATATACCGACAGCGACGCAACGTCGCCGTTATACAAACGGTTGATTACTTGGAAATATCGACTATTTCGCGTTCCGGGCGCTTACCTTGAGGGATTTTTCGTTTATGTGATACTTGGACTTGGTTGTATAAATTTGGGGGTAATTTCTCCTGACGCAGCACATGACGGCTTCGGCGCAGAGCGCCTGCAAATCGCTTCCGCAGAATCCGACAGTTTTCGAAGCCAAGTACGCCAGAAACTTTTGCGGAGGTTTCTGTTTCCAACTTTTCACGTGTATCTGATGGAATACGAGGAAAAAACACTCGCTGAGTATGGCGTTAGCAGTGTCACGCCGCAGGCATGGTCAAGAGGGTAATGATAGGTCGCGAGGAACGCCCAAGGATCTAGGGTTCGAGAGTGAAAATGGACGCGAATATCGGAGCTTAAGGGAATTACCGAGAGTATATCCTTCCTCGCGGCATAACAAGGTAGCGGGAAGTAGAGTTCTCGATCAAATCTGCCAGGCCTTCTGAGAGCAGGATCAATTGCATCGAGTCTGTTGGTCGCTCCAATGACGATGATTTCCGAGTTATTATCGAGACCATCCATTAGAGCTAGCAAAGTCGAGACGACGCTTGCGTGAACGAAATCCTGACGATTCGAGCGCACCGGCGCCAAGCCGTCGACCTCGTCAAAAAAGATAATGCAAGGTTTACTTTGCTGGGCCTGCGAGGGAAAAGATGCTTGACGCTTGTTGCGAGCTCCTCGTCTCTACCGAAAACATCACTTTGCTATCTTTAAATGCGAGTGTGCCAACCATTTGAAAAATTTTCTGTAGCTTCTGTTCGCTTTCGCCAACCCACTTGCTTAGGCAATCGGACCCCTTGCGCGAGATAAACGAGACCTTTCTCTCGGAGTTGTTGCACTCGGTCGCCAATGCGCTTGCGACCAACGTCTTTCCTGTACCTGTGACAAACAATTTTCTTACGATTCTTCCTCGCTCGCTTTTCCCTAACATGTAGCATTGCGAGCAATTTGCTTGTTTTCGCAGCTCGTTCGCGTGTCTCGAGATACCTTTTCGTTCCAAAAAAACAGTAACGACCAAAACTGAAGAAAAAAAGACCTATAATACTACAAACGTGTTTACACTCGACGAGATTCGTGTCTCGAGGCATCTCAGTTTGCGAGTTGCTAAACTCGCGTGGAGAAAAATGCTATTTTCAAAATCTAAACGAACGTGCATTAATATTGTCTATTGTGTCAGATTCATCGTTGCGAATAAAGAGGATCAGTTTACCTGGAGGTCCGTAAAATAAAAGACCTCGTGGAGGTCGAAGGTTAAATTTGGCATAAATATCTCCGTACATTAGCGGAAAAAGGACCATCTCTTTCACAATTCGTATATGTTTTTCGAGACCACCAACGCAGGAGAAGTCTCTTGCACCAGTCATTTTTCTCAACTTTTTGCGAAAACGATATTGTAATAAATAAATAGTCATGGAATCGTCCAATACGTATAAAGCAACATATGCAGCTGTACAACGATTGCAAACAACTAAACGCGATTACGTGTAAAAATTAAACACTGTTACCTGCATTTCTCGACTGGCTAGAGATGGCTTAACTAGAATTTATGTTGAGATGTTATTAGATTATTTCACAAAAGAATTTCATTATTTTGACGTTTCCCTGTGTGGAAACGTACGTAAAAAAAAAACAAAAGACTCTTGAACCATCGAACTTGAACCATAATAAACTCGAAATCGAAAAATCTCTGTCGTTGTTTACGAAATCAAAATGTCACGTCGGAACGTTGCTGTAATTATACACATTGAACCACATGACACGTGACCGTTATTGCAAGTTCAATTTCACAATTACTCGTTTCAAATTCGTGTCGAATATACCTTCGAAATGAAAAGAAACACGAGGAAGGCCGAGGTTTGATTCCTCTGCAACATTTTTCAAAAGGTATACGTGCCAAGATCAATACCGCGACTCCCAGTGTGATTCGGTAAACCGCAGGTTCAGTAATCGGGGGCCGGACTGTCTCCGGCCATCTGTAAGTTTCGTCACAAAATTGTTTTCTAAATTTGAAATAACGCTTGGGTATTGCGTTATCGCGGTCTCGATTAGAGACCAGCTGCCATTGAACGAAAACTCAAAACCTAAACTTATATGAGTGTATAACTAATACCTAAAGAATCCAAAAGCCAGGTGTTCTGCTGCAGATGGGGAATTTGTCGAGATGTGCGAGTTGCAATTTTGAACTGAACCTATAGCAATTTAATTTTCTTTTGAAAAAATGTATAATTATTTAAACGGTAATATGCATTGGGATCGCTAGAAATAGGTGGCAATAAGAAATCGAGCATGGTATTTAAGAAATCTTAGTTTATTAGTGACAATAGTGTATGGTTATAAATCGTACCAACTTACATACAGGTTTAAAATAAATAAGGCAATGTATGCATCTGTCGCGATAGTATGCTTTTTTCTATTTTTTGTTCTGGCCATTGACATGTTTTTATTTCATTTATTTATTTGTACAATCACGCGAAACTACCACTTATTAAATAATTATAAAAAAAACACGAATTAAAAATATGATATAAACGAGCGGTTTATCGAACGTTATGTAAATCACATATTATATTTCTAGGAATTCTACGTCAAGCAGATTCATATCGACATCTTTAAGAGTCATTTAACAAAATTAGATGATAATAAAAAAAGAACGGTCGGATCACATTTATAGTAAAAAGTTCATCGATGATTCATATATGTATGCTCTACGATTATCGAATCGGCAGTATGAATTGGTGGAAGCCCTTTGCCTATCTCAGTTAAAGAAGCTTTTTTCTCGTAATTCTTATTTTTTATTTTTGCATTTAATACATTTCACGTAATACTGAACACTTTTTAATTTCTATCTTCGTTTTTCAAATTATTCAGATGAATATCATTTGCATAAAATCACAGTTACACACGGATTAAACGTCAATTAGATGGAAAATTGCATGCAGTCAAAGACTGCTTTTGAAGGGGTACACAGTTTTTTATGAAAGTTCCTGTTTGCCATTGCCAGTTTACGTCAATTAATCAATAATTGAGGATTATAACAAACTTTTTTAATTGTGCATACCATGTAATGCCATTAATTAGAGTGTCACTATATTAAATTATCCGTCATCAATGACTTACAAAATGATAATGCAACGCACGTGAGACTTATTTTTTTCAATTGAGTCAAGCACATATGAATATTATGGTTAGAAAAACTTATAAAAACAGACTTTACAATATATGCACTACTAATTCACAGTAAAAAACATGACTCAATTAAATCTATTTGACCAGATGATTGACAGACAAAAATCCTCCACCTATTTCTTAAATTTATGTATCACGTATGAAAGTAATGTAACAAACCTCACTTGATCGTATTTTAAACGACTCTACATTTTCACAGAAAACTTGGCAGTCGTAATAACTTTAAGAAAATTTAATTAGCGATTGAAAATCGCTCATCAATTAAGTATGCTAAAATAAGTTTATTAAATTTTCTTTTATTCCTATATAGAAAGCTAAAATAATAGAGCAGTTTTATGAGTATCTGATTCGTTGGTTGCGGATAAGTCTATCGTTTTCCACAGTATTATGTGTCTCGAATTGTTTTATATCTTCTAGTAAATCCTGAAAAAAAAAAAAAAATTGAATAATCAAGAATAAAATGAAAAAATATTGATATTCGATTTATTTACCTTTGGCAGTGTTTTCCTATCATAAGTGCGGGAATATTGATCAACTCGTCGACTTAATTGTACATAGAGATCGCACAATAATTCAATGGGAAAATTTTCAGTAGCTTTAACTGTATACAACAGTGCATTATCCAAATCGGCTTTGTTAACTAGTATTTTGTGGCATTCTTCGAGATTATTCGACAGACTAGAATCACTATCAAGGGCAAACGAAAGTTCGTCGATATCCAGATTGTCCGGTTTTAATGAAGAACGAGGACTGTTTTCTTCCAGTTTATTGTTTCCAAGTAATAAATCCATATTCTCTGCACAATGCGAATCCTTAGTTTCAGCTGCCCTTTTGTCGTTACCCGTATCGGGCTGATTCAAATGATTTTCCTTTGTTGATTCGGTATGCGAATCATTTTCTGTATCGCTATTGTCGAACAGAGGTACGTGACCATTAAGAACACCTTGGGCCTCTGATTCAAATTCTTGAAATTTATCTAAATCGACGCTCTGTCCAGAAGCTTCGGCCGAAGTTACCTTTTCTTTACTACTGTCGTTATGAACACTATCTCCAAATGAAATTTTCTTTTTCTTATGGGGTTTTTTAACATAACCACGTGCCCAAGCAGGAATTTTGCGTTTTCTTGAGCTCGGTAATTTTTTACCGTTCACCACTATAGCACTACTCACACTAGTGTCTCTTTTGTCGCTCTTATCTGTATTTTGAGTAGAATCAGCCTTATAGTTCTCTTTTTTATTTACATTATTGCTTTGCTTATTCTTACTTCTACGACTCTTTGATATTTCTCTACATTTGTCTTCAAAGTCTGAATCCAGCTCAGCTTTTATTAAAGCATAAGCATTATCACGCAGTGAACAAGCTCTGTGTCTAATTAATTTATCGGCAGGATCTCTGTAAAATAATATTACAATCAATATATTGTATAATCTACATTAAACAATACTATCAATTAGCACAATTTTCTAGAAAAAAAGTGGTTTTCAATAAACATTACAAATTTAAGATTTTAACGTTTTTATCAACAATGTTTCTAAATAGCTGCGAGTAATGCTTAACAAGACTTAACAAAAGTTTTATGAAAGTTTCTCAATACTAATAATAGTTAGGGCAATAGTTAAGGCATTAAGATGGGTGGTACCCTTGAATTACAAGTAAACTCAATAGGGTACACGTAGTTCCACCCATCCTTTATCCCTTAACATCCCTAAAATATCAAGTCATTTGATTGAAAACCACCAAATATCTACAGAGCAGTGACAATAAAAACAGCACAAACAGTCATATTGACAACAACAATGGTTAAACTGGAAAGACTCAACTACCTCTTTATTATTCCAAGGGAGGGCCTATCACGCAAGCTGACATGGAAACACAACATGAACATCAGTACCAATATATCATATTGTGAACTAAGTGTTTTTACATTTTATTGTATGATTTATGTATGTATAAAAGCATGATAGGTGACAAAATTGTGCTTAAATTTATCATAATTCCAATAAAAAAAGGTATTCTTTTAGGAAATTTAATTAAATAAAAAATGGATGTTTCACTTAAAAACAACTTATTGGTTTAAAAAAAAAGTTTTACTATTAATTCTAATTCCTGAAGAAAATGCTGTGTAAAGATTGGATATTGCTTATAAAATTGTTTAGCAAATATTTACATTTGCAATATAATATTCCAAGAAAAATAATCAAATAATTTTACCTATCTGGATTATATTCCAAAGCATTACGGCATATAAGATCAACGTCATCTAGGAAATCTCGAGCACACAAGTAACAATGCATATCGATTTTCGTCATCATTGTTTCAAGATCCATGGGTTGTTCGATAATATCGTTGTAGTCTGGAACTTCTTCTGTATCCACTGGCTTGGTAAACATGAAAAATCTAAAAACCAAAAACAATTACATATGGAAAAATCACTGTTATCAAACCAAGCGTAAGTGGACTCTTACTGTCTGTTTCTTGCTAATTTTGCGCAAATTTCTCTCAAGAAAATCCTCAATTCTCTCAATGATATTTCTTCTTTTTCGTACAATACTTTCTTTTCTTCTTCAGTAAGCTTCTTTGGCTCAGGATCTGGAGCAAGTGGCAGTTCTTCAAATTCCTCGATTTTTTTTTTCCAAACATATGGAGATCGGAAACTCTGCGTAGTGAAAATGGGCTTGAAAAATTTATTTCTCTGTTCTTCAGTTGTACCAGTTATCGAGAAAACCTCCCCTCTAAGTGTGCTAAATAAATTTTTAAGTTGATCGGGCAATTCTTCATATGTAGCTTCCGTAGTGGAAAGTATTAAAATTGGCAAAGACGGGTCAAGTGCAGCGATGCGACAAAGAAAAACCGCTTTAACTGTTTCAGGTATCAACGGCCACCATTGGTCAATTGATGATATATAAATAATGGACGGTATATTTCTAGAAGCCTCATTGAATACCTACAAAAAATTCAGAATTATTCAATTTGTATATACAGACGATTTCTCAGCTTTTATACTGTATTTTTTTCTTTTCAAATAATTTAAATTCAAATCGAAATTGAGAATTAGCTTTGTTTTCGTTTGGCTATGTTAATTTAATGTAAACAGCTCAAAGATTGAAACTAATTCGCTTACCTGCACACAAGTTTCTTCTGGAGATCTTGCACTTTCAGAAAATAAAGTACTGACATTCAAACTATGTACAGGAAGATGTTCCATATGATAAATTACAGCTTTTGCTAATTGCGAAGATTGATTTTTGGCCATATAACCACTGGTAATCAGGATCCGTGGACGATGAATTCCTTTTGTTACTTTCAATCTAAAACCGTATTCAATAACGAATTTGTTAAAAATAACAATATTGATAGTGTTATAAAGAACATTGAATATTTAATACTCAATGTTTGTATTTGAAAGCATTATTTAACATACTTTGCAAGTGATTGATTAATACCCTGGGGAAATATCTTCTTGACTGTGACAATCAGTTCTTGTAGTGATACATCCAAAAGAGGTTCTATAAAAGATGCCAATCGTTTACCAACACACGGAGTTGCACGATGTGATGCAGGAACAAGGAGTGAGCTGGCTTTAACAAAATCAGTTTTCTTCACTTCAACTCGTTCTGGATTCAATAACAATCGATTGTTAGTCAAATAAATTTGAGGATATGTTCGCTTTAATCCTTGTATTACAGCTTCGGTACAGAGTGCCTTCAAATCTGACCCGCAATATCCAGTGGCTTGATCAGCTAATGCTTGCAGCAAATGATCTGCTGGTGGATTTGTCCACTTCTTAACGTGAATTTTCAAAATTTCTAATCTTTCTTTCATTGCAGGAAGTGGAAAAAATAATTCTCTATCGAATCGACCTGGTCTTCGTAATGCAGGATCTATAGCATCTATTCGATTTGTTGCCCCAATTACAATAACCTATTGTCATAAACATTTTTCATCATTATAAATTATGTCATAAAATTTGAAATAATATTAAAATTTGACTATTACCTCTCCCCTATCACTGAGGCCATCCATCAATGCTAAAAGTGTAGAAACAATACTGGCATGGATTTGATCTTGTTTAGTGCTTCGTACAGGAGCCAACCCGTCGATTTCATCAAAAAATATAATAGAGGGTTTCATTTGTTGTGCTTGCTCAAATAATAATCTCAACTGACGTTCAGATTCTCCAACCCACTTAGTTAAACAATCGGCTCCTTTACGCATGAAAAATGATACTTTTCTGCTACCTTTACTGCACTCATTAGCTAACGCTCTTGCTATAAGTGTTTTACCAGTGCCTAATGATTAGATAAAAAAATATATCAGTAAGTATTTATGAAGGTAATTGATTATGTATAATTCACTATTTAATGAATCAATAAATTTACAGAGATATACTGCAGTAAGTACCTGGGGGACCATGAAACAATACGCCTTTTGGTGGTATCACGTGAAATCGATCAAAAACGTCTGGATACATCATTGGAAACACAACCATTTCTTTAAGACAATGTATGTGAGACTCTAACCCACCAACGTCATTGAATGCAATATTGGTGTCTACTGTAATTGGACTAATATCTGCTTTTTTATCAGAAGGTCCTCCTTGAGGTATTGATGTTTGCCTGTAATTTAAAATATATTATTAATTTACAGATATTATATCATACAATATCAATTGTTGACTGCCACACTGAGGTTCAGAATACCTCAAAGCAATTTAACATGCACTAGCTCATGCCTCTACCCATGACTAGGCCTATGTCTGAATTTTTAAAACTCGACAAACCTTAGGAAACTATGCAAGCCGATCGATTATACATGTTTCATTTGAAAAATGTTCCCAGTATATTTCAAACACTCTGAGATGAAAATTAATAATTACTGTAATTAAATTTAATGTTACACATACTGAAAGGACAATTATTAAAAAAAAATTGTTTCGAGGTGTGGCAGTTAATCATGAAGTCATTCCTTCAAAGAGCTTGGCAAATTATACCTGGATTTTTTGCTTTTCTTCTTATCATAACGTTGCGGTTCAGAGTCACTTGAATCAGTACTACTAGAACTTTTGCTTCTATGCTTACGTCTTCTTATAGAATTACTATAGACACTTCTATATACTCTCATTGATCTCCGTACAGGTTCCACGTTAGCTTGAAATCTATCTACTGTAGGTTTCTTCTGGCGTAGACTGTATTTTCGAGGACCAGGTGTATCAGAAGACTCACTCATATCACTATCTAATGAATTATTCCGAAGTAAGTAAGTAGATAATTCACATATAAAACGTAGAATTAAAAAAATGTATTGAAAAATCTATGGTTTTAATATCATTAAAATTGCAATGTAAATAAAAATATTTGTAACTGTACTTGAATACCATAGAATACTCTAAGATATATGTTTATTACATGTATAATATTTTTCTTCACTCTTATTTTCTTATTATATGTATTATTACACATTCAACATTTGCAATGGAATTAAATGGATAAAGCTCGACTCGAACATTTAGTATCGTAAAAATAGACAAAAAGAATGAATTAGAATAAAATAAAGAAAAAACTATCTGTAACCATACCAGCAATTTGTCGGTTTTGAATTCTTTGTGATGTTCTCCTAGTTCTTTTAACTCTTGAGTACATATCCTGATACCCCTACAAAGGCAAGCAAATGTCATTAAGAGGAATTCCTAATATAGATATGCACGTATTTAATAGTTTACTAACGTCATTTTCATCATTTTCCGAATTATTTTCAGCTTTTTCACTTTCCTGGGAATTATCATCTTCTTCATCAGCATCATTCTCTTCGTTTGGTTCTGGTTTCGATTTTTCATCTTTTTCTATATGACTATTACTTAGTCTTGTAACAGGTCCCTCTCTTGCTCTGAATGGGCTCTCAGATTTGCTTTGCCTGAACAACGAAAAACTGTTAGGAAATTTATAAAACAATTTACAAATCGAAAATATTTCCAATATATCTATGATAACCTTAGTTCCTTATCTTCATTAGTTGGCTTCTCATCAAGCTTATCTTTTCCTTCACTTTTATTATCTTTTGAATCCTTGTCAGATCTTTCACGATCCCGCCTCTCTCGTAAAACTCGTAAAGCAATATCATGCGATCGGTCATGATCCCGCTCATTTCTCTCACGGAGTCTACTTCTGGACTCACAGTCTCTGTCCGGTCGTCCTCGATTAGGACGATTGCGAAGAACTCGTTCCCGGTCACGTTCGGGTCGTTCTCGTAGTCGTTGTCTGTCCCTAAGTTCTCGACTCGAAGTATGGCTGTTATGGTCTCTTAAATGCCTTGGAGAAGTTCTATTTGGTACATGATTTTCTCGTGATCTTATTGGTAATTGTCGTCTGAGGATACGAGGTCCTGGAGTGTCATCATCTATCATTTCCTTATCAGAGGATGATGGCTCTTGTTTATACATTGGATATCCTTTTAATGTTTGAGTTCCTAACAATGGAAGATGGCTATCTTTAACTGTACTATGCGAGTTGAATTTTCCATAACTTACCAAAAATCCAGCTAGTATTGAGATTGTCGTAAGTCTGTGATTTATTTCGAGTACTACGACGCACAATTGAATTACTTTGATCTAAATCTTGATTGGAAGTAGAATGTGATCTCAATGTTCTAGGAGCTTTTATTTTGCGTGGATTAAATATTTCTTCCTCCGTATCTTCTGTGTCCATTGTATCCAGAGCATCATCATCGGTCATGATCTACAAATTGAAAATGATAGCTATCATTATTTAATATCGTTTACTTCAATGCTTATGTTATATCAAGTTTACATCTCCTTCAAAGCAATAAAAATATAAATCCTGTTTTAGTATCATCTAATCAATTGACATTTAATTTAGTTTAATCATTCTCAAAAGTCACCAGAAATAAATGAGAAATTCTACTGCGTTATTTAGATTTTTTTACATTCATACTTAACCATGAGTGATTATGAATCACAGAAAGTGTAAGAAAAAAAATTCATGCAATTTGTTGGGATATTGAAAATTGACAAGATGAGGAAACT
The DNA here is from genome assembly GCA_030064505.1 of Chouioia cunea. NCBI lineage: Eukaryota > Metazoa > Arthropoda > Insecta > Hymenoptera > Eulophidae > Chouioia > Chouioia cunea. The sequence goes on from JAOPFQ010000002.1 coordinate 22,355,725, forward strand.
AGCAAATTTTTAAATTTGTTAAAAAATGAACACACGAGGAGTGCATGGACTGAGTATTAAACGAATACACTAGTGCAAAGTTAGCTTTAGCTACGAAATATAAATGTAGGGATGGGTTCAAGCCGAAGGTTGGGGTTTCAAACGTCGGCGCGCGCGATGTCGGTGTTGAAAGAGATAGATACTGTAATCGATTAGAGGTACGAGTGTCCGGAAATGAACATATCTAGGTGCAGGTGTCCTTGCATAAATTAAAATAATTTAATTTGATGCTGTGATAAGTATGTAGGGAAAGGGGGAAAGAAACGGAACTGTTGGCGAACTATAGGCGAAATTTCACCGATATAATACCTTCATCTGTTCGTCTATATAGCCTAGTCAGATCTGAAGGTTCTTGAAAACAGTGTCAGGGCAGTCAGGCCGAGACTGGCCTGTCATGCGCGAAATACTGCACAACTGAACAGCGCAGTCACATCCACCGCATGACCTGCATGACTACACGCACTACACAGCTGTACATTACATCTATAGAGACGATACTATAGCGCTTCACTCGTAGCCACGCTCGTAGAGTAGCGTGCAGCCAAGCCAACTTCGTTTACTCCCTCTTTGTCTCAACTCCACTCCTATACCCTCTCTGACTTTCCTTCTTTGGCGTTTCACGATTTCCCAACTTTGCACCAAACTTCAACAATCAAGTATTACTTCTTTACAAATATCGAATCCGATTCATTTTACACTCGACTTTGTTACTGCATGTACGGTTTGGCCCTTTCGTACCATCACCCTTCATGAACCAGCATGCGCGGCGGGAACACTAACTGCAGTACGAAGGCGACGAATGTGACGTGTTTATCTTCGCCTGGCTTTATTAATTATTGTTCAGCACCAAACTTACAGATGATCGCAAATTCGTTTTCCCTATGTGTGCCATTACACCTGATATTATTCTCTATTAAGTGAATAATAACTAGAAATCACTCGTGGATTCAAACGGTAACCTCGTCTATTGCTTACCTTCAGCTTTCAAATAATTAACCCACCTAACCTCGACTGTTGACGAATGGCAACGAACTGCACAACGCACGACTCGTTTACACTGACGCTAACTTCTGACAATTGAAACATGACAAACTCTGACACACTGCTCAATGACTGTCTCGCCAGAGAACTTGTCGCGACATTGAAAATCGTTGCGCAGCCATTTGTGCGCATGATATACTTTGGGGTAGGGATTTCAGTTTTTTTTAGGGGGCAGGGGGGCACATTTTTAAAAACAACGTCTAAGTATTATGCCAAGTAAATTATACATTATTATAGATAACGAACGATAAAACTTTAACGCGTCGTTAATCTCATTGAAGTAATGAAAAAGAAAGCTGAGTATATCTAATGAAAAAATTATATTTTTGATAGCGGAATCATGACACTTTTTTCGATTGTATTAAACAAGGAAAACATTTTGAATGAGTTTAAAAACATGAAATTTTTAGCATACGTAAAGATTCTGCTCACAAATATTTTCTAATATTCAAATTACAAGACTTTGTTATTAAAAATAACTTTCTTTCGCTATACTTCCCTTGAGATTAATAGCGCACCTTAAGATTCTATAATATTACAAGCAGTGTCCGAGACAGGTGTTACCGACTATAAAGCCTTCTGACGAGTCCAGTCGGTAACACTATACGTATGTACAATATTCCTTGACTCCTCTCTTCTCTATCCCTCCTATAAACTTCCCAAATATTACATAATTTGTTTTTAATTTGAAACTTTGTTTTAAAAATATGCGCCCCTTCGAAATCCCTAGGAATATCCTGTGCATAAGTAGTTGAGCAATGTTTTTGTAGTTTGACAAGCCTTTTGGGTGTTAATAAAGTTATCGATGAAATACAAAATTAATCGATTAATCGTTAGTTCGTCTCACCCACGAACGTTGTCTTAACAAATCAAATCGACGATTTTGAACGGGCCCGTTTGTAAAAAACCGATAACGAGCATTCACGCGTGTCCAAATTATTTCCTAATTGACGAACGTCTGATTATCGTATTGGTTGATTATCTTAAAGCTATTGATTATGGTCGTCAACTTTTAAGACCCGCGTCGTGCGCACGGACTTCGGTGATACCATATCAGAGATTAGCAAAAAAGATTGGTATGGAAATGTCCAAAGGGCATGGGCTGCTTCACCATACGGTGACGTTCCGATTATAAGCGATCAACGCTGAAACACTGGTGGAACGGTATAGGAAGTGGTTTGATGGGGGTAGGGGGTGGCACTTTGAGACGATCACGTGGATGTTTCTTTTGTATAAGTGACAACTTATTGTTTAAAAATGCGAATCGGCTATTAAGTAAAGGTGAAATTATCGCTTTGAATCATTATTGTATATATTACATGAGCTTATCAAAGTACAATTATGTAATAAGTACATACATTCGATTTCAATATGCTAAAACGTAATATTTATCGAAGAGAAAAAGTTTGAAGAACAAGTTACATTTAGTGTTTGTAATCTCCAATCATTATTAATAGTTTTCGTATTTTATACTTATTAATAAAAAATACTTTGATAGGTCCGTAATGGAGTTTCGTACGCTGAAAATAACGAACGATAAATAAAAAATTAATAAAAATCAACGAGCACAGCAAAACACATCTTTTAGAAGATAACTCATAATATATAGTCAGACCTACGACGCATTTAGGGCCTTGTTTCTAACGTGCTCTGGACAATTCGAGACTCTGGAAGAATTTTACATTAAATATTCTAGCCCTTTCCGAAGAACTTTCTGGGCCAAGAGTAGGGGTGATCTCTTAATGCCTGCTTAAACTCTTGTATCATCATTATGAAGTACTCCTCGCGAATCCGAGCTGACCGCTGAGGCGATATGGCGGTTTGGTCTCGGTGAGAATATTAAAGTAACGATAACAACAAAGCCAAGTTTAATCTTGCCCATAATGAAGCTCCAAAGGTTTGCGTCTTTGCAACGAAACAGAAGTACATACGTACAATAAAAATCAATCGTGCTTATCGTTCTTTAACTCTTTCCCGCAGTTGATTCTCTGCGTTTGCGAATTAATTTAAAAAAATTCAATTCAATCACTTTTACAGGGAGACTTAGTTCTGCAGAAAAAGCGACAAATCGCAGCACACTTTGATGAAAGCTCTGAGTTTTAGAAAATAACTCGTGAAAAGTTTCAGGAATGAGCAAAGGAATTGTCTATCTGGCACATAAAAAATGAAACGTGCAACAAACACGCACAAACACTGCTTGAGGTGTGCCTTACGAAAAGTATAAGCAAATATCGAACTTAATGTCGAACTTGTGACTGAAGTTTAGCTTCATCGATGAAAAAAATGTTTTACTGTTGTAGGTGAATAAAACCTTACTATATGTAAAATTTAACATATGCCCATGGAAACTAACAACCAATCTTAATTTACTTATAAATAAATCATTGTCAGCTGTCGACTCAACTCAAGTTTGGAAAAACCTTCCACACAATTGAAAAAAACTGCTTACGTTCAGCTGATTAAAACTGTTGTTAAAATATGTTTAAAGAAATGTTATCTAAATATGAACGTAGTATAATATATTTCTTTAAATTTAAACACAAAGTATTCTCAAGCGTTATCCAAATCTAATTGTGAAATGCATTTTTTATTTTCCGAGTATCACGTTCGAACAAAGTTATGCTAAACGTTAGCGTAATTTAACCTTAAAGTGCAAAATAATGTCAGTGCCTATTGTAATATTAATTGAAATTTATTAATATATACTACGCGAATGTATAACAATTTCCATAAATAATACTGATAAAAAATAAACATGGATTTTTCTTAAATAATAGAAAAATTATATCTCTGAATGAAAATGACTAAATCGAAAACTTGCAGGGTGTAACAAGATCTATTGATTAGGTCTATGTATTATGTTGTAGATCACTATAAAGTGAATACATTTTTCTTGTACAGGTTCGACGCGTTTACGACAGCTGTATCAGTTATTATTCCCATTGCTACTGTCTTATATGATTTGATCGATTTTCTGAGAGCTGTGTAATAAGATGACATCTGATCGAAATAATCAACTCCTATTTTTACCTTATTATAATCCAACACACATTCTGGTTTCTGCACAATGTACCATCATAAATAACATCCATGACTGCTTTTATTTGTTATCGTAAGAACATCTCCCTTTCTATTTATGTTTAGAACAAGATTGGTTATGGAAATCAATATTTTGGAAATTTTTCAATTTAGTAGATAGCACTTGACGTGGTATGTCTTTTCCATTTTTTCTTAATGTACGACAGACGTAAGTCTGATTTGTTAACAATTATTCCGATAAAGGTATGCTGGTGTCAAATTGATCCGCTTATACTTTTCTATTTTGGTTCAAATAATTAAAATACAGATTACGAACAATTGTTTCAGCATGATTACTTTTTTGTATTTGATTTTCAACCTACAATTTTCCACGGTCAATCTTTTTACAAAGTGTGCCACTAACTGCATATAGCTTGTAATGCTTGATCCCATATCGGGTTACGTCAATGAATATTCTGAAGAATTTTAACCTATATGATGCAAACTCGTGTTGTATTCCCGCGGAGCCTAGTATGCTTTTACAAAAGCAACAAATCTATGTAGTTTTAAATTCATTGTATCGTAAAGCGATATGATCGTTGTTGTTTGCTACACGCGCATGTTGGCCTGATATCGAATATGCTTTAAATTATGCAAGTCAATTCTTGAACCGACGTAATTATACTCACTCGATTTCGATATAACTGTTGAAGACAATTTGAATGTGTAAAATGTCACAGGCTTCACAAATGGAGTTTAACGTTTACTTTGAGGGGTGGGGGAGTATCGTGGTCTACCTAAATGCACAAGATTGTTGCTTTGTCAATCGCTGAAATTGAGTATGTGGCATTAGCTAATGGTGTCAGAGAAGCGATTTGGTTACATTGTATGTTGAACGAATCGGATCTACAATGCAAAACTACTTCGATTTTTGTCTATAACCAAGCCTCGATAAAAATGACAAGCAATGTAGATGTTCACACGCTTTCCAAGTAAATTGTCGTAAAATATCACTTGACTCGAGATACTGTTAACCGCGGCAGAGTCAACGTTATTCATGTACAACCAAAAGAACAGTTTGCAGATATTATTACAAAGCCTTTGGCAAAGCAACAATTCTTTTATTCGAGAAAGAAATGAAAAAGTAACGAGACATTTAAACAAAGTGGGACTGTTAAACGTGTGTATAAGTTATATCCTTCCGATAGACGATCTTACTAAAAGTTCGAAATGACTGTGGAATTAGGAAGTCGGTGCAATGAATACACTCGGCATATAGCTCGATTGGTACTTTATTTGACAATCTTTTGGCAGCTTGATCAAGGCACAAAACCCCTATCCGGATATAAGGTAAAGCCAGGATCAAGGGCACAGATCGTAATTCAAGCAGATGACTCTTATCATACTTAAAAAATAATGACAGATGTGACGCGTTACAACGTTGATACAGCGCAACTCACAAAGGCTATCGAGAGCTCCCTCATACTTACGGGTACGTAGTTGCCGGTACGATAGGATGGGACAGGGAACCCCATCCAATAATCCACAGAAGACGACCTTCTCGTGTCGAGGACGAGAATAGCGCTTGCAACAACCTCGTGGATGACGGGTACGGTGACCACGTACTGGATGCTCCTCCAAGAATTGTGCAAGGACAATTCCCACTACAACCGCCTTAATTTGGGACTGAGTCCAATTCGCCCCAGATAATTTATCAGTGTTAAAATTCGAACTAATCCCATGATCGTGGCGATAGCAAAAGATGCCTTAAGCTCTTGCAAGCTAGTTTCATGCCATAATTCGATTTTAGATTTACCTATTAGTCTCTTCAACTTCAGTTTGTAATATTCCATCGATTATTAGTCGATAATGAATCAATCGAGATGTAACCCTTAAATACGTGAATTATGATATTCGTTTAAAAATATAGTACTGACTTACACTGAAAATAAAAAAATCGTACGTTACATGTTTGCAACAGTGCGCACTATGGAACTAAGCTATGTAACGATATCTATGAAATCATTTGAATTTTCGATTTGTTGCAGAAATGCAACAAGGCGAATTTAAGGGTTCAGACTCTTTCCTGTATAAAATTTCCATCTTTATCATTCTCTGTAATGGAATTTCATACTAAACGTACAAGCGCTTCATCATATTCAGTATCTTGGTCGTTACGATCATTATTAAAAAAAGTGTTACAACAAAAATGTTGCAAAAAAATACAATACATTTTTTAACAAACCTCTCTAGAAACATTTAAAATTCTTGAACAATTTTAATGTTTTTGTTTTGAATTACTCAATAAATTACTTATTCTGTAAATAGGAAAGTGGACGATCGCAACTGATTTTACTTTAGGTTATTATTACGTAATATATCTCTATTTTCGTCGATGTTATTGAAAATTCTATCGTAAACACATATTTATTTTTTGAGCGAATACGGTTAGCCCCTTGCTCAGAACCAATCAATTCTGAAGATTCCGAATAATTTCAAAGTTATCGTCATTTAGAATATAACTATCGTGATCTTCTTTTTTACTACTGTGAGTTTAGAAAAATCTTTGGATCCAAAATCAGATACTTCTTAATTATTAAAGAGTTTAGTTAAATTGAAACATTTAAATGCAAAGTTTGCATTGAAAGATTTGAAAATTAACGATAATAGTCACCATATTGAAAACATTCTTGATCCGACGTTTGTTTCTCAGTGAACTTGTTTTTTGGATGGATAAAATTTCCGTTAGTACTCCGAGTTCTCATACATGCTCAAATTTGACATCACTTGATTATTTCTCATTTAGATAACATAGGTGGATCAGTTTATTTCCAATTAGATAGACTCACAAATAATTATGTTTGATTAAATTTTGCTTCTACTGTATTTACACTGACCAGTAAGGACAGGACCTGCAAGATGTGAATGAACTTGCGCATTCCATGCTGTACGTTGCATACTTGTATACATTGCACCGTTCTCCCAAGGTAGCGCAAGAAAAATCAGCGCGAAATATGAAATACAAAAAAAATCTATTGAATTCTTGTAATCGTTTTCACGGGTAATTATGTTTAAAAAATTATGTTAAACAAGTCTTTCATGATCCTGCCGCGTAATTTACTTAAAACTACGTACTCAACGGGGGAAAAGGCCGAAAAAGAGTTACTACCAAAATTTTTTTTACTTAAAAACAGATCATAATAGTGATGATGCGTAAGACATATACGTGACTCATTCCAGACTAATACCATCAGCTCCACAGGGGTAGGTAACCGATTTTTATGAAACTTGGTATAAATATTGCCTATATAGTAGTGAACTTCTGTACAAATTTTTAGATCATTATTCTTGTCGGATTAAAAGTTATAAACAATATAAAAATTTTATTAAAAATTTTCCAAAAATTTATATATCTGTAACCGTAAGAGTTATAAAAACGAACTTTGTTTTTAAAATACATGAAAAAATGTAAACGTTGAAATTAATAACTAAAAAGTCATTGTTAACAATTTTTCGAAAAGTTATTAACTTTTGTTTTAAACAGATGACGATATCTCAAAAAGTGTTATTTTTATTTTCGAAATTCTTTTCATACTGGATTCCGTGATTATTTATCTATAATAATTAGCAATAAAAATCATAGATATACGTGTATACGAGTCATAATGTACCAAAGTAGAAAGATGTGATACATGTGTACGCAATTGCTTGAAGATCACAAGAACGTTTTTAGATACAAAACAAATACTGAACAACTATGCATCGCGAAAATTAAAACTTGGGCTTTATAAGGTTGGTACTTCCTAACATACTTATTCTTTCCAAACAACGATTGTCATCTATACATCAGGTCGGGTACTTTTGACCTTTCTTACCACGATCTACACTTATAGAAAATAATAATTATAAAAACACGACTGTTTAGTAACTACAGAGAACTCGATTGTTGACTGTTATTTCGAAATATGACGAAATGTAACGAATGAATCGAGACTTACACGAAGGTTAATTAATAGACCTTTTTATTTCTGAAATGTCCGGGTTTACTGTATTTCGATCAAAGCTAGTTTCTCTGTTACTTCAGAACTATTGGTGTTTGCTACATTGTGTATTTTTTTCGTGATCTAGCAATTCCATTTAGCATTCTGCGATCAATATGATTGTATTTTTACCAGACATGAATTTTTACATGTTTAACATAACTGGTCTATGACAGATTGCTTGGACTGTACCGAGTACCAAGTACCAAGAGCCCATCCGTTGAGTTGGGTACGCACGGGCCGACGGTTAAGCGAGACGCAGTGAAATTTTTGGTCTAATACAACTATCACTAATTAACCTAGTTCAAGTGTAAAATAAACGTTCTGCCTTCGATAAAATTTGTTCGATTCTAAATACGTTATATATATTTTTATAATAAATATGTACGCATTAATGGATAATTATAATATCATGTATCATTTTTTATATTTCGAATCATATAACAAACTTTGTATTAACAATAATAATAATTAGATCGTAGCTAATGGTAACATTACATATAACATTATACAGTGTTATTCTTACATCGAATAATATAATTTTATAATATTGTCAATTGATATTTTGAACACAAAATACTACGCAAAAGCAAAAACCTTTGCCATTTTGAGTTAATAGTTTCTGCACCGGCCCAATACAGCATCGAACATTTGAACATCAGCCACGTATGCGCGCAAGTGAGAAAGGAAAGACTATTTAGCTCAGTCGTTGTATAGCAATCACATATATACAATACTCATTTTCATGTAAACAATGATCAATTAATATTTTAAATGTTTTGCATAACCAGTCATTGGAAAAAAAGTTAACGAAAAAAGGTGTGTTATGAAAGGATGGGATACGTATGCGGGTACGGATTTTTCTAGAAATAAAATATTTTTTAGAACTTACCAATTAATATAAAGTAAAGCGTCTACTATTTCCTTGCATTTCAGAAATACGAATGAGTATTCCTAACTTTTTTTTAATCAATTATTTGTGTGTATACATTTATTGTTATAAGGTAACTTGTCAAAGAAAAAGATTGTAAACGTAAAGCATAATAATAAACTTCTTTTGAAGTGTTTCCAGAAAATCCACAAATTAATTTTATCAGTTATTAGTTAAAATATTTCAACAATTCTATTAGACATTTTTTCCTTTTATATTCCTGATAGTGATATATATATATGTATTCATAAATAAGTTCAAAATTGACCCTTAACATTATACCACATGATCTCAATGTAACTTTCGTCCCAACATCATTATTCTCTGACGGGACTTATACATGATTTTTGACACATTAGACACGACATCTGAGGGAAGAGGTGAGATGGTATAAATCTTCCTGATAGGTCAGAAAAAAGTTATGATTAGTCGTTTAAATATTGACAAAGTCGTTTTTTCAATGACGAATATCTTTGTCGCGTTTGAAAATTTTTTTTGCAGGATACAAAAACAAAGGTTAGTTTTGCTTATCGTATAAACAAATTGGCGTAAGAATAGCTCTGTACATAAGAAGGTTTGAAGGGTTAACTTTGATTTTTTTTCTCTATTAGCCAGTATATTTTCCTTAGTATAAGATTAAATTGTTTTTAGAAACCAAGGTGGATTCCAAAGTATTTTGCATAATTATTATGAGGGATGGCTTTTTCATTTAGAGTAACTGGTGGGCAAGTATTTTTTCTTAGTTTAGTATGAAAGTCACTTTTATTCTCCACGATTTAAGCCAGTTTTTAATATTGTTCAAATATTTTTGTCGATTGTGTGGTACTGTTCCGACGTTCAAATGAGATCACAGTTTTATCTTTGGTGCTTATGCAAATACTACCACAGTGTCTATGGTGATATTTTGCGTTGTTGGTAGATGAGCTGTGTACAATACGAAGAGCATTGGACCCAAGACATTTCATTCTGACACCTTGTCTTAATAGGAATATTTTTGGTGACTATGTCGTCGATTTTAAGATACAAAGATCCCTTCGTTAAATGACAGTTAAGAAGTTTAAATAGATCCATAGGACAGTTAGCTTTCATTTTGAACAAAAGTTCTTCACACCAGAGTTTGTTGAAGGCTTGTTGGACGGCAAAAAGTACAACGGAGCAAAGCTTCTTTCTTCCAGGGCTTCTCTTATGTGAATAACTATGTGGTTTATCTGTTCGATTGTAGACTGTATACGTCTAAATCCGAATTGATGTTTTGGAAACAAGCATGTTTCTGAAAAACTCTGTGAAAGTGTTGCAAGAAATCTTATGGGTCCATATGAGGTGACTAATTCTACAATTTACCTGGTTTAAGGATGAGCATAATTTGGGTCAGTTTTCATTGTGAAGGAAAATCACATAGACGAAGATACCCGTGCGCGTATTACAATATAACAACGATAAGTTTCATCGAAAATAACAGTCGGCAGAAAACTGCGACTCGTGTAAAAACAATAGTGAAATAGATTATTACGCTATCCGTAAGCACCTACATGACGCCATCAGCTCGCCAGTAATGTCCGCGTACGCAGCGAGCTACGAACGAGTAATTAATAATTTCGTACGCGTGCTTACATGAACTTTTAAATGTATTAATGTAGCGAAGCTGATAACAAGTAATAATATACGACTAATATACGAGTATGTATTAAATTTTGTATGCGTTTTTATAACCTTCTCGTCTATTTCCCTTTCATCCTTGCAGTTAAAATAACATTCGTTCGTCGCATCTTTGACTTTAACTGTGGTTAAGTTTAATCAGCTGTTATAAGTTTTAACGTAACTTTTTGAAAATATATGCTTTTGAATAAATACATTGTTTATTTACATCATTGAACATTGAACATCAATGTACGTCCACCTTTAAAAACTCCGTCACTTCCTAATTCATGACTGCGTGACTTTTCGCAAATGTTTCATAGCAGATATTGCGTCGACTCTGAGTGTTTTTTAAAATCATTGTATACAGTTTTATTCATTTTTGCGAATAATATTTCGACTACTAATTATAATTTGTAAACATTAAGTTAACCACGTGTAAATAGAAGTGTTTCACAATCGCACCTCAATTGACTTCAACAGCTTTGACTTCAATTTGTCGTTGTTTAAATTTCGAAATTAACGTGAAATAGAATAAGGTAAAAGAAGATTGTTATTGTTTATCGCTGAACGCCAGTAAGCGTAGATGACTGATAAAGCCTTAGCAATGTTGAAAATGTTAACTTTGGTGTTATGGACGACACACAAGACTACTAGCGTAGTCAGTATTAATCAATTGGAGCCTGAGAAAGACAAGAGTGAAAATACAATGGTGCGATTGGACGACGGAATGTTGTATGCAAGTAAAATCGTCAAGAAAAGTGGGACATACGTTCGGAATAAAACTTGAAAAATTGCACTTTAGCGTTAAAAATCATTACTTATCACAATAGGTTATCGTTAAAAATGTTTCCAATGTAACTTTTATGAATATGTAGCCGACGAACCCTACTTGAATTTTCTACTTGTAACCATCGAAGGAAAATTATTATGGAAAATCATACCAAAGAAAATGGCGACAAAGAGCTAGCTTTTTCGGAAAAAAAGAAGAAGTAATATAAACACGAATCAAATAATAATTAATTACTGAAAGTAAAGTGTATTTTCGATGAAAGCTCCGAAGAAAAATTTCGTATGTAATCCTAGCCGAGCAAAATGAACGAGGTAAAATGCATTTTGTTGTATACAAATCGTAAATGTGCAGGTGATACAATCTGATAAAACGACAAAAATAAGTACTTTGACGTCACGTAGACTAGAAAAATGTCAACTTGCCCAATAATTCAATACGCACGGTCGAAAAGTAAAATTTTATCGATAATTTTAGCTTAAAGGTAGGTTCTTTTTGCAAAACAAGAGATTTTCCATTAACAGAATACAAAATCTACTATTCCATTAGAGTACTAAAGACTCTACGTAAGTTTGAATGGACTTGGTACAAGCTCAACAATAAAAAGTCGGCTTGCGAGTTTGACGATGCTAAAGAAAAAGAAAACAAACTAGAAACAGTTCGAGTGCACGACCGAGACCAAGACCAAAACATTGATTTCACGGGTAATGAAAGACAACAACGTGATTTGGCAATGGACGAAGAACGAGACCAAGATCGGGTCCGCCGAGAAAGAGAGCGAAAGAGGTGAAGGAGAAGAGGAAGGTCCCCTCAAAGAGTGCCGAAAGTATGCACAAGGAAAAATTCAAATTTGCGAAGACTCCTAATGTCCGGATCGACAAGACCGAGTTGACTAGTGAATACGGGTGCTAGGGGAAGGACATTGATAAAAACGCCTGTTTCTCAAGACGGTGTCGCGTGTATTGAACGTAAGTTGGAACGATATTAACAATAGCAATAATACTGAACATAAACTAAGATATCATTTTTGTCTATTTCAGACTACGTGAACAAAAAGTGCCCGACTGGTCTTACTCCCGCAGTCCTCAATACAGCGGCCAATTACATGATCGGATCACTACGTCATCTGAAAACATGATTTGTTTAGCAATTAGCACATATAAAAATAATTTAATGCAATATTATGTATTATTTATTAATAAAAAAATTCAATAAAAAAATTTGAATATTACTAAATCAAAATGCATTTTCAATACATTGGCAATATATTGAAAATGCATCTACTGCCAAGATGTCGCCGATACTCGACAAAAATCAGGTTCATCTCGCAACTATCTTTGTGTAGGATGCCTTTAGTGAGTTCATTTGGGTGATTTTTCTAGTCTGGTTTTGTAAGTCGTATAAAATGTTGTAATAACATCTCTAGTAGTCGGTGTATATAAATCCTTGTTTATAATGTAGTTTCGTACGAGCTGTAAGAACGCCAAGCCGCCTGCGTATGTACCCATAATGATATTATGCATAATTGGTGCATCAGCTGTAAACAGTACGTAGAGTGTTGGCCCCAGAACACTTCCTCGTGGGACTCCTACTTTGAAGGGATACTCCACTGATATTGCATTGTTGACTTTAAGTCTGAAAATTCGTTCTATTGGGTACGATTTCAAAAGTTTAAAGAGATTCGATAGAGAGCAACGTTGTAATTTGCTTAATATACCTACGCGCCAAACTTTGTCAAGGAAAACGGCGTTACAGAACTTTTTTTCCAGCGCTTTTCTACGCTTTTCTGAACATCGACGACTAAGCGATTAACCCGTAAAATTGGTGATTAAGAATCAAGTTTCTTTCTACTGTTACTGGAATCATTCTCGCAAAGAACAACGTTTCTCAAATCCCTCTGAAAGTATTGACAGGAGGCTTATACGTTTTTAGATTTTACTTTATTTTACTCTCTATCAGGTTATTTGAGTCGTTTTCTATTGCGAGGATACGTAGAATCTGCAAATAAAGTATCCTTTCTTTGATTATTCCAGGAGAATATCTGCATAGGAGGAAAACAATATTACAATAAGATTGATGAAATTACAAAGAGTTTATTTTAATCCATTTGATGTACTTAAAGAATCTTTTTTTTTTATGATTCGCTCCTCTTAAAAATCCTTACATGTGACCTGCACATGGAAGACTGCGCAGTAGCAAATGACGCTCCACATTGTCACGTTTCATGTCATTTGCTAAGTGCAGTATTAAGAGATTAGTAATCTCTGATAATATCTATACATACGAACAATAAAATAAGTATGGTGAAACAAAGTTTGTCCACAAATTTTGAAAGTGTGAATCGAACATTATTTGTTTTATGATAATTTTTTAAACAATGAGAGCGATTTCTTAATTGGATATCTTACAGATTACCTGTTCGCCAACGTTTGACGAAATTTCACTTGTACAGATCTTTTAAATCGGATTATATGAATAGGAAATATGCTTCTGCTATAACTTTTATTGTTTATAACCTATTCGTACATTTATATTCAAGCAAGTTTGTAATCAATGAATAAGTGTATTGAAAAACTTCGTATTGATCACGATGAAAGTATCTAATTAAAAAAGACACGTTACACACTCGTGCCATTAATTTCTTGTATAATACCGTTGTACAATAATTTGTATGATTTGTCTACAAAAATTACAAATATAATGTTTTGACAAGTAATTATTACTTGGAATCACTAGATTTTTGTATTCTTTTCATAGTGACATTGAATTTTTGTGACCTTTTTTTGAAGTAGCAGAAACATGTTGTCTGTACTTTCAAGTGTTTGGAATTCAACAGAAAGTATGATTGGTATACATTTTAATTTTATTTCTTTATTTTTTTTCATCAAAATAAACTTTTAATATAAAAACAGTCTTTCTACTTTTTAGCTGACTACATCAATTTCAATGTCACATTATGGCTATTGATGCCATTGTTGATAACATTTCTGCTTCCACTAGTGATTGTTCTATTACTATACGTGACTGCCTTAATTTTATATGTTTATCGACTGCATAGGTATTTTATTTCACTGTCAAATGTAATATGTATATCGTAATTTGTTGACATCGTTAATTCTAATTCCACTTCGCTAATTTTCTTAATGAATAATATTTATTAATTTTAAGTATTTTTAATTTTAGGCATAGATTAAGAAATGCTTATGGGACTGATTGGAGGAATGCATCGCGCAATGTAGTAGCTGCTGTATGGGACGCACATGGATGGATATGGCATGGTAGGAAGATGAACAAAATGTATCAAGAAGTTTTTAAAATTCCGTTAGTTTTCATTTTGCTTTCCATCCTCCTTTGAATCTTCTCGTGTTTTTTTGAATATAGGCTATACTATTTAAAAATACTCTATCATAATATATTTCCTTTCCATAGGTTATGAAGTTATTGGTTTGGAAAATATTCCAAAAAATGAACCTGTTTTATTTGTTTATTACCATGGAGCTATTCCCATAGATCTTTACTACTTTATCTCTAAAGTGTTTCTATTCAATTCAAAACTCATTCACACAGTCGCTGATAGATTTCTCTTCAAATTTCCCGGTTGGTCCATAATTTCTGACGTTTTAAAAGTTATACCTGGAACTATTCAAACTTGCTCATCAATCCTAAAAGAAGGTAATATGTTAGCTATATCACCTGGTGGAGTTTATGAAGCTCAATTTGGTGATGCATATTATCAACTCATGTGGAAAAAAAGATTGGGATTCGCTAAAGTAGCAATAGATGCAAAAGTGGTGAGTTGTTAATATCATTATTGAAATAGCTAGTTGATAAACAAAATTCACCCTTCAATAACATTTGATTGCTAAAGTCAATAGTTCCAATGTTTACGAAAAATGTAAGGGAAGCATTTCGAGCAGTAACCTGGGGTAGAAGATTGTGGTTGAGATTATATGCTGCAACTAGGTTTCCCTTTGTTCCAATATATGGCGGTTTTCCTGTTAAACTGAAAACTTATGTTGGTAAGCCAATTGCCTACGATGAAAATCTTACTCCAGAACAATTGCAAATAAAGGTATGCATTGCTAAATAATGCAAGGAAGTTTGAAATTTTTTGTAATAAATTTGTATTATTTTATTTATAGATCGCTGTAGCACTTGATGATTTGATTAGGCAACATCAGAAAATACCAGGAAGTATTTTACGAGCATTACTAGAAAGATTTCATGATCCAGAAACTATTTCGAATGGATCAGAAATAGACATCAAAACAAGAAGTGAATGAAGAATTAAATTTATATTAGTTTGCCAGAATCTCATTATTCGAGATTGGGGATTTTGGAAATATTTATTTGAAGATTTTGTCAATTACAGACATATATTTTACTAACATATTATTGTATATAATTGTTAAGAATTAATACGAATCAATTTGTTTTATATTTAATTTTGGAAATATTTGTTTTATTCAATTTAATGCTATTTAAATCATTTTAAAATCTCTACAAAAATAACTACTATTAATTTTATTCTATAAAAATAAGAGAGAAATTGATTAAATTTACAAATTTGAGTATTAGATTGATTACATCGTAATTAAAAATTCGTGTTTTTAAATAAGTGTTTAAAACAACAAAAAATCAACTGAATGGAAACATAAATATTATTGCTAAATTCTATCGTAAAATTTAATTGTTATTAAAATTTCTTACACCGTGGTTATTAGAGATGATCAAAATATTTGTACACCTAAATTAAGAATCGATCATATGGTTGTTACTAATTATCTACTATGTGAAAAGTGATCGTAAAACGTAAAATATTAAAGAGATAACATTTACTTATTGTTAAGTAATTTCCAAATGGTGATACTGTTTTTTCATTATAAGTTATACTTAGTGATAAATTATGGTACTTAAACGTATACTCGGGATTTATAATTTTATTAACAAAAGGCATAAAATAAATAGAATGGCAGAAACAATATTTTAAGGCGTTTTTTAATTCCATAATCTGTAAAAACTGGTTTCTTCTGTGGATAGGATTTTATTTGATGTTGAGACATTCACTCATTCAAAATTTAGCACTCTTGAAATAATGGAAGAATCGGTGCAAAATAATGTAGGCACGACTTGATTTTTCAGCGGATGTTCACTGCGGTATGGCCGCATCGGTATCGCCCGCATACTTCGGCGGTATTTTCGAGGAAGATCGCAAAGTGAACGAGGGGGTATAAGAGAGCAATTTTGACTTCCGGCACCATTTTCGAAAGCAAGATTTACACGTTTACACTCATCCTACTTGTATAAGTGCGTATTTGCGTAATATAATAATAAAAAAATTAATCAAGAATTATATCCACGTCCTGCGGCATGATTATCTGATTAACAGTTTAAGCGACAATATATACAATATTAAGTAACTAAATTATTTTCTTTTAATTTTTACTTTAACTACTTTGATTTTTTTAAAGTTTAAACTTAATCCTCTCAAAACTCGTGCATTCAAGTAAAAATTTTCAATGATGACACGTACATGCATACATACAATATATACCACGGGTACCAACCAAGATGTGGCGGCGACTTACACTAAGCGGCTGATGATTCTATGCTTTTGGAATATAATGAATATACATACATACATACTACATACAACGCAAACATACACGTACTCGTACAGTATATATGTATACATAGAGCGTTCCCCGCTCACTTACAACAGTATGTGTGCACATGATTGAGTTTGTATACGTATATGTGTGTAAGCTGTAAGCCAAAGAAGCACATTTCTCGGTAAGCTTCGTCTTCTCATCCACTACTTACCTCTATTAATCAGGTAATAATTCAGTACTTTCTTCTTTTTGTTTAGCCAGTTGAGCTTATATTTTATGGGATTATCCTACTATTGTCAATGGTTGCGAGGTAATACGTATATTTTATTAACTTTTTGTAGAAAAACAAGCAGTCATGGGCGTGGAAGTTGAGGTTCTATCTCCTGGAGACGGTAATTGTTTTACATAAATGCGCGTTTATTAGCAAAGCTTACTATTCACTTTTGTCATAAAACTACGTTTATATGATTATTGTACCACATCTTTTATTTATGAGTTATGATTTTTATTTTCATTACATTTTTCCACATGTATGCCAGTCTCAAAAAAGACGCCTTCTCGTGTTACATTTTACTTGACGATACCACTAGTGAGCCTCGCTACACTAATGCATACTCATTCCACTTCTCACAAGTCTTCGGCTATAATATTTTTAGTTTTATTTAACCTTATACACTTAAAAAACATGCATATGAGATACTCCAATTTCGCATTTACAATTACTTGCGAAAATTATTATTTTTCAACGGCTTATAAATTTGAACTTTTTTTCACTAGAATTTGAAAAACACCAGTTATGAAATACAGTTAATATACTTATCCAAATCCATATGCTTTTATAAGATATAGATAAACTTAGATTCATTTACTCTTTTCTATTAATATAGTACCTCTATACGTAAATTAAATCAAATACTTTATGATTAAAAATATATTTGTTTTATAAATTAATTTATATATTTTGTAATTTTCCTGATATACATACACTTAAAACATTTCTTATTACACCGTCGATTAATAGCTTTTTTAAATTGGTTTTAGGACAAACATACCCCAAAACTGGACAAACTGTTGTTGTTCATTATACAGGTAAACATTTTCTATTATTTACATCAATATACTATATATCAGTAATAACATTTTCTTTTTTAATTTGATTTCATGTGCCATCTAGGTACTCTTTGCAATGGAAAAAAATTTGATTCAAGCAGAGACCGAGGAGTACCGTTCAAATTTAAGATCGGCAAGGGAGAGGTGATTAAGGGTTGGGACCAAGGAGTTGCACAAATGTGTGTTGGAGAACGAGCTAGGCTAACTTGTTCACCAGAAGTTGCATATGGTGCAAGAGGACACCCTGGTGTATATCCTTTAATGCTAAAATATACTTTAGTCTTATTTTTAATTTGTCATGAATTAATCACTTTTTTTGTTTCACACTTCATTACTTGTTAAATTAATTTGAAATTTTTTATTTACTAATTACTTATTGTTTACACTATACTTTATTCCTTTTTATTTTTGTAATATATTTTATAATCAACGTTATGAGGATATTGAAGCAATTTGCAGTATGTATTTTGTGGATTCAATTATTCTTGTTTCATTTTGAATTTTTTATAAATCTTTGAATCGTTAAGTCGTTAAATTTGCTTGAACGCTGTCTAGCTGAATTTATAAATGATAACAATCATAACTACAAAAATATTAGGTTATCGTGGTATTTCAGAGGCCTCTAGAATCTTCTTTATGATTTGTTCACCTTTGTATTTTTCTCATATTTTAAAAGTATTCAACAACAAAAAGACCTTCTAACTATTTATTTTAATTACATTTAAAATCGTACTCAAACACAATATACAATCACCCTTTCGATCAAATTTTTTTATTTAAATGTCTAATTCTAATAATCACATCTGTTTCCCAACAAATCGTTGCATTGTATATTTTTAATTTTTTATAAAATATTTTAAATGATATTTCTCCTTGACAACAATACACTATTCCACCAAACTCAACCTTGATCTTTGACGTTGAGCTTCTGAAAGTGGAATAAAGCAATATCTATTGTACATGGAACCAACCAAACTCATTTCATCTTGGCACCTGACAATTGACAGCGCTTAGAATTTCATTAAGTGATTTTACAACAAGCAGTCTTAAGGCAGATGGCATATTGTACAAGTTATAGTTCATTCAATCGCTTTTTTCAACAAAAATGAAGATTACAAAAATCACCCCATCAACCCATTGCAACAAGACAATTATCTTTTACAGTTAAAGTGTCTAGGAGTAATTGGACAATCAGATAATTTGCAGAAAATAGATTTTATAAAAATAGAACTTTTGAATCTTTTCTATACATAAGCGATTGAATCAAAACACACCAAAAGCATTTGAGGATTTTCAATATTTTTGTGTTCATTTCACTCATTTAGTACTTGATAATTTAATACAACCCTTACTTTAATGTTTTGTATGGATTTTACATATGCTACAAAATATCTACATCTTTAATGTAATCTTCAATATTCATGTGACCAAATCAATAAATACTTTCTTCTGTCAAAAAGGTGTAATTAACTTTAGTGTAAGTCATTTTATTTTAAAATATATATCTTTATTTTTCAATTTGTAAACTTCATATTTTCTTTAATTAAAAAAAAATAACATTTAAAAAAATACTGATAAACATTATTTAACTATTTTGATGAACAAGTGTGTTTAGATTGAGTACTAAACATCGAACATTTACAATCATAAACCAATATATAATTATTCAAACACACACACTATATATATATATATATATATATATACAATTTAATTTGTATAAGAATATGAATTCGACATGAATTCGGAATAACCTATAGCATTTGTCAATATCCTGATTTATAATCGTATTTACTTACGTAAATACGTAAATACAATTTTACATATGCATTAATTATGAATATTATAACCAACTTCATTTATAAATTAATAATAAACAATTGAACCTAACAAACGTTAACATTTTTTAACAAATCTGTAATAAACATCTGTCAAACAAAGAAATAATTGTTTGTATCAAATAATAATTCACAGCTATATAAGTCCTTCATGTGAAATTGCAGGAACACATCAATTTGATACCTTTGCTAATTTAATACTCAAATTTTTACTAATATACACAAAGCAGCCCATTAAGACATATAACAGCAGATAAATATAGTTTATAATTTAAACATTTCATTTGAGAAATGGTATTAGTAGTTTTGTATATTCAGTTTGGCTGAAATTATACAATTATTTGTTTTAACAACCAAATTTGTCATCACTTAAAGTATATAATTTTTTAAACCGTGTCACTAGTAGTTATTGGGTTATTTATCTCATATTACATTTTAATAAATATTGGAAATATGTATTTAGTAAACAAACAATTCTGGAAAATGTATTTCATAAGCTGGAGTTTGATTTGGTTTAGTATCAGATGGTGTACCTCCAGGTATTGACTGGCTTCTTGGTTCAATCATTAATGCATTGAATATTTCAGATAATTTACTTTGCAACACATCGTGCTATAATAAACATGTCAGTTAAAAAGACAATAATGTGAGTAAAAAATATTATTAAGCTATATTAATCGAATAAATAACATACTTTTGGCTGTGTTTTTTTTACCAAATCTTGGAATGGAGCATTTCTAAATAGCTGAGAAAATTGTGCTCTTTTTTCTTCTTCTATTACTTGCGCATTATTGGTTTCAGTTAAAATTCGCTTCATACTGTCAAATGTCAATTCTTCTTCAGGCAATTTCTGTAAAAATAAGTCAATTTACAGAAATATAAAATTGATATGATGTTCAATTGATAAGCAATGTAGAAAATACCCTTTGGACTCCAGGAGATGATCCTGCACTGTCCAGTTCAGTGGTTCCACCATTAATATCACCCAATGAACTGCGACCAGCATTGTCAACCCAAGAATGTCTACAACATAAATGCATGAGAATAATTTGTATTAATTCAGTATTTTAATAATTCAACAATGAAAATGTAACAATTTAAAGCCACTTATCCAATGATTTCGAAATATTAAAAAAAAATATCCTTATTCTACTTTATATAATAATTAATTACAATATAATATGTGCTGTACCTATGTTGTAAGGAACTACTGCTATAACCAGACCCTTGCTGTAATTTTCCCGTTTCCAAGCCAACACCTTTAAGGCATTCAGTAACAATGGTTTGATCAACCAAAAGAGAAGTTTGTATTCTAGAAGACAGATGTGTTCCATATTGCGAGCGCAAATCAGGTAATAAATGTGGAGCTTCTTTACATCTAGCTTCAACAATCTAAGGGAAAAAATGTTCATGGTCATTTCGAGACTTTATAAATATGTTGTCAAATATAAATCACTTACTTTATTCACATAATCGATGAGTGTAGATATGTTACAAACATATGCAATAAGAACTAATAAGCTTATAACTGTTGCATGTAAATTATATTTAATAGATATGTTGATTTGAGCACTTGTCAAAGCAAGATCTTGTAGGCTCATTACCAATCGTAATAATTCCAAAACTGTTTCTTCCGATGCTAATTCAACAGTAAGTAAAGCTAAAGTTGTGTAAATAGATCCAACATTCTCAACTCTATTACTAATTAATTCCAGTGATTCATATAGAGCCATATAAATTTCAGGTCCATGTTTCTTAATAAATATAACATCTGGCCTAGATGCTTTTTCGATTGCAAGATCTAGTTCTATAACGTGAACCCTATGTACAGAAATAATTAATAAATTCCAAATAAGTTAAGTTTACAATTATATATGCTAATATGCTTACGTTGGTTTAGCTAATTTAGTAATATTTTTATGTCTATCTATTAGTGTATGGAAAATTTTTTGCACTAAAAGTCTCATTTCAGCATCAGGTGCTAAAGACATTCTTAACAATGGTTGAAGAAAACTCGGCGGGAATGTTGTGTTTAAGTGAATTGTTTGGTATTTTGTTCCAACCTATGATATAAACTTTTTGTTAGTTACATTTTTCATGTAATTATTCATCTACATTTATATAATACATGTTTAATTGGTATACCTTCAATAATGATTTTAATAATATACTTTGTAGCAACACATCTCCCTTTCCAGCAGAAGTAATCGAGTCTGGTTCTCCATAAGGTACCTTACTCATAATAAATTTCATAATTTCGATTTTTTGATAATCAGGAAGATGATTTGCAAATTCTCCAAGTGCATTTATAAGTGCTTCTTGATAAAGTTGCTCATCATTGGTTGAAGATTGATTTCTAGACACACTCACTCTCAAATGTGTTAACAATGAACTAATAATTTCCAAAACAGATGGTCCTACAAGAATGACAATACATTGATTTTTAAAGTATTTTTATAGATATAAATATGTAATGCAATATTTAAAACTTACCAACACTTTCACCAGCTGCAATAGAAATAATTTTTGACAATGTATCTGCTATACTGGTACGAATTTTCGGAGATGATTGAGAATGTTCATCCAAATGTGTCATTAGAGCTTCAACAACTGTGTATGAATACTGAGACTGCAAGACATAAAATATATAAATCATTTGGAAACATTATTTATGTTACTTGACTGATATAGAAACTACAATTACCTGAATAGAAAACATTATTATTCTGAAAGTGTGAATAGCAAAATAATTTGGAACCCATAATTGATGATTATCTAAATGTTTGAGAACTGGTTTAATAACACAACGAATATGGCCGAATGATGCTCTACCCACTAATTCTCTCATACAAGTTTCTGCAAATTGTGGTGGATCTGATCTTTCTTCCGTGGGACTCTCTGGAGTATTATTATCTTTATTAAAATACCTATATCAAAATGGGATTAGTGTCAAAGTAATGTGAATCATTTAGTACTCAAGTTTTTTTGTCGTATCATACCTAGCATTTTGCATATTGTAAAGCAAGGAGGGTACAATTTTATCCATGTGAACCATATTCCAAATATTTTCCACCAAATCATCAGAGACTGTTTTTCTTACAACACCCTTATTTTTAATCATTTTTTTTGTTAATAGAATCATTCTTTGCTCATGCATATGAAAAAAAATATTTTATAGTAAATAATTGAAATTATGAGTAATATTAACCTGCAATCCTTGAATTCCTGCAAGTCGAATCTGCTTTCGTACTGTGAAATCATCGTTGTTGGAGTGGCACATAGAAGAATATTTTGATACAAAGAAATCGTAACGTGTGTGATAAGACGGCGTGTCTTCCTCGATGTTGGCAAATCTAACAAACTGGAAGACAATAGCATTTTGTTCAGCTGAATTAATGTATATAAGATTTTTTCTTATTTTTAAAATAAGCTTAATAGCAAAATTTTATAAGCTTGTTTGTACTCATGATTATTAGTACAATACAAGGATAAAGTTAATTACGGATAATTGGGATAGTTATAGTTATATTTATATTTTTATAGATGTAAAAATTAGACTCACTGATTGAGTAGCTAGAATTTGTAACTGAGGATCTGTTGATTCTAATAATTTTTGAACCATTTTTAAAAAACTTTCCACAAATAAATTTAATGTTTGTGCATGACAAGCAGCTAATAATTGATCCATTGCTTCCATAGCAATGACAACAAATCCATTTCTACGCCTATTAAATAAAAATACAATTAAAAAGAAATCTAGTTATTAATTAATAATTGATTGTTTCAAACTTACCTGGAAATATCTCTTGATGCTCTTTGGAATAAATATTCTCCAATGCGATCAAGTTTCTCTGGACTGCTTAAAGAGTAGAACATTAATTTTTCCATGTTATTTTTAATCAACCCATCCTGAAAAATCAGAAAATATTTTGCTATAATTAAAATTTTATAACAGAAGACTCTTAGATCAATATTTTCTGGAAATGAAAGAAAAAAGTACGTTTTAAAATTGAGGTACATGCAAGGATCGGCAAATAGATAGTAAAAAATGTTCAACAAAAATTATTAGAAATTCAATGAGTTGAAAGTAATTTAGTGCTAGAAAATAGAAATATTGAGGTTACATTAAGATAAAAATATCAATAAATCACTACTTTTGCGCAATTTTTAAGTAAAATTTGCCGAGTCATCAATTTACCTGTGGATTGACAGGAAAAATATTATCTACTAGTCGTTTGTATCTGGGTCTGAGTGCTGAACAGCACCAACAGCAACCTTTGGAGAAGAGAAAAATGATCGTTAAACTATAATCACAATAGAAAAAATAGAAAAATCAAGTTGATTGACATTACTGAACATGTTGTTTACTATCTGTGAACTTGTTTACGATAATATGGATTTTGCGAATAGATTGAAAATACTCGGTCGATGTTTTTTGAGCTATTTTTGCCTTGCCCAGTGCAATCCAGTCCAGGCACGCCCCCTTCCGAACGTTCGCGCCTACAATCCGTATTATGCTTTGATATACGCAATAACTAATAATAACAGTGCTTTCATATATCTATATACACCGAGGCACGTAAACGCGAAAAGTTAGTCAACAGTCGACACCACGGTGTAAGAAAGAAAGTTGGACTTCCTATCCCGACGATGTTAAATTCGCGTGATTTTTTTGAGGAACTTAGGATACCGGCCAGAAGGCGGCGCCAGGTTTCATAAGTACAACACTTCTGACCAGCGCATCAGTACGAGTGAAAATGGCGCTCGCTCGCACAACATACAAATATAGTGCTGCAATGTAAATTCAGATACTGGCAATTACTTTTAATAATTTTTTTCATAAATATGACTGTGCGTAATTGTATAATAATATCATCTGTGCGTACTCACTCGCACAGACGTACAGTTATATATGTATAATTGTAAGCTCCGCTCTCACTCATACTAATGCGCTAGTCAGAAGTTTGTTGTAGGTGTGAGCACATAGTACTTATCATACTTGCCGCCGCCTTCTGGCCGGTGCCCTAAGTTCCGCGAATTTAACATCGACGGAATAGTGAGTCGATCCATCTTTCTTTCTTACACCGTGGTCGACAATAAACACCACATAATGTGTACGATCGTGCATTCTTTGGACACCTAATAAGCACGTTAATGTAGTGCTGTGCTGACTGCGTTATCTTTCGACAATTCTTATTTTGATCACAAAAAAGTTTTATTGAAATGCGTTAGATTTCAAGTTGTCTGTAGTTGGCTGCCCGCTCACCTTTTCCATGACAAAAAGCGTGACTTGTATAAGAAAAATATTTACGATACTTATACAAATTATCAATGGTTCTATAAATAAATAACCTTCTAAAAAATACGCCTTTAATGATTTTGTAAAATACAATTTCAAAGTATTACTTCTTGAAACGATGAGTAATAGCGCAAAGGGTTTTACTCTAGTCAACGAAGCACTAAAATATATTTGAAAACTTTTATAACGCAGCGTTTAAAATTAAAAACAAAAACGGCACAATTTGTACGTCTATCGAAATTTAAGTTGAAATTAACCGATTGAGTTAGTTAATAGAGTTATATACTCGGATTAGATTAACCCGATTCCGTTCATAATGCCACTCGCGGTACACTGCAGTTCGAAGGCTCGTAACATGCTACCGGTGACTGAAAAAATTGAAGACACTTTTTAATTTTATAGCAAGGCCTTTCCGATGGTGTATATTAAATTTGTATAAATCATTATTAAGTATCGGAAAATTTGGATTTAAAAAAAAGCATGAGTTTTCAAAGGCTTCCAGTATGTAATCTTCCTGGGACCTCACTAAGCGATGGAGTAAGCGTCTAATTTTAACAATATAACGTTGGAGAGTCGATTTTTTACCTTAGTGTTTTAAAATGGCACTCGAACTGCAAAGTTTTCGCGAGTACATTCGTGAATTTTTGTTAGAAAATTATGAAAAATAAACAGTGTTCAAAATAACAAAGAATGGATCTGAATTATTTCCAAATGTTTCGAAAAACTTGATTTTGCAATCGGTAACATTTTTACAAAATTTAGAAATCTCTAGAAAAATTCACAGGTATTTTTTGGACAATTATTAGAACTTGTTGTTCTTGGTAATTTTTTCTATAAGTTAAATGGTATCAAGAAAAAATTTCCGAAAGATCAAAGTTTTATCGGGTCGTGTAAAAGTTTGATATACCCGTATATCGATTTATGCATGGGCGCGAAATGAATGAAAAACTATCTAAACGTGAATCAATTTTTGTCGAGAGAGATTGGATCTTAAAAGCCGATTGTTTGTTTATTTCTTGGTAACTTTCCTTCCATATATGCATTGCTTCTCGATATCCTATGTTTTACAATATCGCTTCGATTCGATTTATCCATCATACTATTGTACTTTAGATGAAATTGAGTATTTTAAAATCCTGAAATTGAATGTTTCTATTGAGCTGAAAAAGATGCCTAAAGGGAAAGCATAAAAATGAAATTATTCTAAATTGTCTAATGACGAAGGTGAGGAGCTTGTTATAATACCTGGTCCAGATTACTCTGGTTCTGATGGAGATAATTTGGTAGATGATGAGAATTAAGAATCGGAAAGTTTTATAGCGATTATATGAATGAATTTTTGATAGTTATTTTGATATACAGAAAAACAAACATCACTGGAAGCAGATTATAATTTTTCACGGAGTAAAGGAGAGTAAAGGTTACTCTAAGGATTTAGATGATCAATTATTATTGGAAGATGCATTAAAACGGAAAATATCGTTAATGTCACACGTGAAATTATTCGAACTTTTTCTCCAAAGAAATACAAATTAATATTATATAAGTTAGTGTAAAAACTGTCTTTCAATTATCTATGGAAGAATATAACACTTTCGTAGATATATTATTCCCATCATCTTACAACATTTGAAATGATCAAAGGAAGTATTGAGAAACGGACTCTCTTGTAAAGTGTTCTCCCGTTTCTTCAGCGATGACGCTTAATAGGTTCACTGAAATTCACTAAAAATGCAGTATTCAAAATCCATTAATAAAAACGATAGTAATAAGACATGCAAAGTTCGTCAAATTTTACAATTATTCAGACAAAATATTCAATTATTCGGTTTTTTCTCAACCGTTTTTTCTATCGACGAACCGATGATTCGACTTTTCGGTCGCAGATGCCTCAGCAATATTTGGCTTCCAAACTTGGTCGATACGGGGTCAAGCTCTGGGCCTTGTGTGGAGTAAGTATATATATTCAATGTAGGTGTTCTGTTTACGGTGTAAGATGCTTTTCCTAGTGTGCGATTGTTGGGGGCCAGGCTTATGCGTGACTTAACATGCCAAAATACGTCCTAGGCTTATAGCTCGACCAAAACCCGCGAAAACCCGACACGTTAATTCTCGAATGCATCTGTACACTCATCACTGTGGCACGTGCCTTTCGACCAACTCGAGCAACTTCCACCCTCCCTCTCCTTTGAATATTTCGCGTATTATTTGTCCCTCATCAATAAGAGACTGAGAGGGAGTGGTTGCATATGCGGACAAATTTCAAGTGACGAGAGAAGTAATTCCGTATTAGAAATGCGTCTAAGAGATTGTCAGTTTGTGAAATGCTGGAAGATTTGTCACGTGTCTATATCAGCGTGGTAGACTCAGCCCCAATCTACTTAGTTCCAAAGGAGACTGTAGGGGAAATTGCCCTGGCAAACTCCCAGAGGAGCAGCCAACACGCGGCCACTGCGCCCATCATCCACGAGGCTGCAAGGGCTATCCCCGTTCTTGAGACGTTGAGGCCGCCTTCTGTGACGTCTTGCGCGTGACAGAGATTTCGATCGGAGTAGTTTACAACTTGCGCTAAAGCATTGTAACCACCCCCATTGTTTGTAACCATCCTTAAGTATATTACTGGATTGGTTCACGCGAGTTGCGATCAGTGCCTGTAAGCACGGCTTTTTCTTATCCTTGGATAGGGTTTTTACAACTAAATGAAGTTGCCGCAATATCACACGACATATTTCGTTATTTTGAAATAAAAGGGAACTCGACGTAAACAACGATTAATTTAATTCCCCCGACTCCTTGATTCCTCAATTATCGCAGACTTGAAGGAAATATTACACCAAAGGGAAATAACATGTTTGTGGTAAAAATTATACAAGCATTGAGTGTCCACTTAGTTCCAAAGTTGTATCGCGCATGATTCCACTTCTAAGCAACCTTTAAAAAAAATTCCGACTACCATCTCTATTTCGATAATTATTTCACGAGTCCAGATTTAGTAATTCACTTGAACGAACATGGTTTACGATCTACAGGAACTATCCGCAAAGATAGAGTGAATGAAAAACATATTTTTGAATAAAAGCTCCGCGAGGAACATAAAAAGTAAGTTATGAACACAATAGTGGAATGAATTTTATTGGTGTGATCGACTCAAAAGAGGTTTCCGTTCTTTTTACAGCAGATGGTGTCACTCGCGTGAATGAAAAGGTATTTCCGAACTACTCACGAGAGAACAGTCATAGGTTTTCTAATTGCTTTCTCTTTGTACAATAAATCCATAGGACCAATATATTTGCACGATTTTCGACTTATGAAAGCTACCCTAAATATAAGTTCGAAGAAATTAACATTTAACATTTTCTTGTGAATTATCGAAATGTCAATGACGGATGATGTAACACTTTGGGACATTTGTGGAAAGAACGACAAAACTGAAATAAAAACAAAAGATATGTGTAAAGAGTTGAATAGTAAATATTCATCGCAATCTAAATAAACTGATTCCAAACCTCACAGATACGAAACGAAAAAGAAAATATCATGTTATAACGAAAGTTATCGCCAAATAACTACGAGATTTTTCATTGACTGCGATAAATGTTATTGTATACGCTGTTTTCCACAATTACACGCTGAAAAACAATACATAGCGATTCTCAAAAAATGATAATCAAAGTTAAAAAATTCAAAAATTCAAAAATGTCACTAAAATTTGAAAAAACAGACTATTTATATTCGTCGACCTCCATGTAGGCGATAGCTGGGCAACGTAAATTTTGTTTATGGTGGACAGACAATCAATACACGGGTACACCGTAATTTTACATTGATTTTGTAAAAATTTTCCCTGTTGCAGAATCAAAAATGTTTCTCGAAACATTATGTATAACATTCAAGTGCATTCTTTGAGTGATTTTAAATACTTTTTATTCTTGATAATTTCCTACACATATTCAGATTTTCGGAGGGAAAATTTTACCGTTCGGGCGCCATTTTCCAAATTCTAAAATGAAAAATCGACCTTTGAACCATATATTTCTAAATTTACTTCACTGATTAGTGGGGTTTCAGGACGACTATTCGCTGAAAAGTCTTTGAAAATCCGATTTAAAAAAACATGCCCAGATCTTAATTATATCTATGATTAAGGCTATCGAAAAGGGCTTGCCTTGAACTTAACAAATATGTCCTCAACTTTTTCACTCAAGAGTAACATATGTTACGAGCCTTCAAAGAGCGGTCATGTCTGACCTTATTTTGTCGCAATTTTAATCAAGGGGGTCAAATATAGGACTAAAGATATATGGTCATGAGAAGTGATTTACATAAAAGTTATTGGGTTTGGAGGGGTTCAACCGTTTGTGAACTTCAAGCTGATTTTGAACTTGCTTTTCAGTCATTTGAATAGGATCACATAGGAGAAGAATTTCCAATAGAAATAATCAATATATTGACACATTCGTTTGTAATATTTCTATATTCAACTTTGTACATTGATATAAATAGAAAAATTGCATAAAATATCAAAATACATTTTAATTTGTAATTTTCACCCTGAAAAACTTACACAGAAAATAAGATTGAAGCTCCAATATTCGTACGATTCTTACTGATTATTTTACAGGGGAACGATCAAATTAACTAGTGAACATTTTATTGACCTCCATGTCACCGGCGGGGGGGGGGGGTTGTAGTTATCCAGATTATAGATACGAACCTTAAACGAACGTAAAATTTTTTGAATACGGGGTAAAAAATAGAAGTTGCTGCTTAAAATTCCAAAGTTGACGTACAATTTCGTAACATAAGTTCAATATCAAATTGAAACGTACAATCCACTGACCTCCTCTGAACCCTATAGCTTTAATGTGGGTCATTTCTCGCTGCCACGCACTCTTAGTCCAATATTTGATTCCCTTGATTAAAACAGACTTTGTGTGTATATATATAGAATCAAAGTTAACAACGGAATTTTTCCTAAAAGGCGTTTTCCTTCCTCTGTTCTTATTTTAGAAAATAGATCATCTTAACTATCTCTACACAAAACCACATACATTTACAATTACTGCACGACTGCATGTATAATATTCATTTTAGTTTGGAAGACTAATTAACAGCATTAATGATCAATAAACAAAGTAGCTAAGAATGTACCGGTGCTCTCTATTTATTCCATTGGTGTGCCCTACATTAAGTAAGCAGACTAGGACTAAGCAAACTCGATCTAAATAATGCAAGTGAAAGAAAGCTCTATGAATACAATGTATATAAAGGGTAGAAAAAAAGATGGAAATACTTGTCGATTTTTTGAGGGAAGTAAAGTTTTGTAAACTTCGGTAATGTTTGTTTTTTTGTAATTTGTTCCGTTCTTTCGAATGGACTACTCAGTCTTTGGGCCCAACGCTGAAAATGCTCCCAAATCGGTCCCAACTTCAAAATTTTCCTTAGAAAAACATACTCTTTATTGCAGGTTCACAATATTAAAATAATTAATTTACTGGTCCCGTTAAAATGGATCCACTATTGAACACTTACGGGAATGTTAAATATGATCCTGGGAAAACCAAGTATTTTTTGGTATTGAGCCCAAAATTAAGTGGTCCATTCGAAAGAACGGAACAAATTACAAACGAAACAGTAGTAAGATTGATGAATCTTAAATAATTTCAGAATGTCCGTAGTTTGCAACGTTTCGGGCTCATATTCAGGGTCAATAAATGAATTATTTTAATATTATTAACATCATATCTGGGCATAAAATTTTTCGTAAAGTTCAAATCTGCCATAAAAAAAGGGTTTCTAATGGAATTTTCAAAATGGATTCAATTTGGGACGATTTTTAGCATCGAGTCCAAACACCGAGTAATCCATTCGAAAGAGTGGAATCAATTACAAAAGGAACATTATCGAAGTTAACAAAACTTTACTTCCCTCAAAAAATTGTCAGGTGTTTCCATTTTTTCCCCACCCTGTATAATATACATAAATATGTAGATAGGTTGCATCGATATTTCATATTTCTTGAAAATGTCCTTGCTAGCCATTGAGCGTACGACGGTAAAACATTTTATGAGTTGGATCGATCTGAATATAGTGAGCGTGGCTTGATCAAAAGCTATATATGACATAATTAGGGATTCACGAAACGAGTGTAATAAGTGATCGAAAGTAAAAAGTATATAATAATTACGAAGGTAAATAAAGTTGTCGCGGTATGTGCACTTCATCTGGATACGATTACACGATGCTCACGGTGTAACTATGTAAGAGTGATGGATATCGAAAACGAATTAAAGCTGATTATGCAAACAAATGGGTGAGCGGAAAAGAAGGATATAGAGATCGTAGGAAGGGATAACGTAAGGTTGATATATTTGGTGCGTATATAATAGTGCGAAGATTGACTGACTTACAGCCCGGATCGGTGCACTTGCTGACAACGGACTCGAATAAGTCTGGAGCTTCGGCCTCAAAGCAACACCTGATCAAAGCCATCACACACTAGAGATTCGAACGCGCTGACGTTGACTGAGTAGCTTCGAGTTGGAGCATGCTTGTAAGATTTAATGATGGAACTGAGAGCAAACAGAGAAAGACGTACAGTCGAGAGTTGTGGCTCTGCTCCACTAACCCTCATCTACGACGACTACCACTAGCGCCTATCGTTAGCTCGACCCTGGCCGCGGCTGCGCGCGTGCCCTTCATTTTCTCACCCCCTCCCCTCACACATCGAATCTCTGCCGCCTCTCTATATCTTATGTATCTTTCTTTCTCTCCACCATTCGTTACTCAATTATCGCGCGCAAACTGACAGATCTACCTCAAGATTTCACTGCCACGTTCTTTTCATGGATGGACTGAATGTCATAGTTATATCTAATAAGATTTATTTCGCTAAATTGACGCTAGTGTTTTTCTCTTGTGATGATTGATACGCAACTTTAGGTAAACTCTTTTGATCGACCGGGGCTAGCTCGTTCTCGTTCAACATTTTTTACGACAGCTCTACTTATCACCGCACGTCTTTCGCAATTATAGAAATAATCACTTGTTCTAATGTTTATAGAAGAGATATAAAAAATATTTTCTAAGTACAGTCAAATGTGCATTGTATAACATTATTTTAGTCATTTTTGTACGACTAGAATTATTACTCTTATATAACCAACTGACTATTCCGGTAGTCGCAGTATCCGAATGAGAGGGCACGCGCGCAAATATCGCATGCTTTTTTAAAAAATCACGAATTCGATTTCGTCGGCAATATTTAGGATTATAATTGGTCGGGCATCGAAGTGCGCAAATTCAAAGTTATTCAAAAGGTAACGACATATGGCGCTTCTATAATCCTGACGAATCATTTAAATAGTTTTAGTTGTAACTTAATATAAATACACAATTGCAAAAAAATGTGCGCTTGAAGCGCACTCGATTATGTCTAGTCAACATTAAATAGCCAATCTACGTGCTTTACGCTATGGCAAAATCAATGTAGACATTGTCATGTCTTCGTTAATAGTACTGAAATTAATCAATATTCTTATAGATGATTTTACTTATATGTGAAACCGTCTGAAAGTTCGCCACAAAGTGCCAACATTTCTGCCAAATTACTTATTTGATCGATCAAATCGATCGGATAAGAACGGATAAAACAAAACGAAAAATACATTGAGCAATTTGTGTGATTTTCCGACGTTAATCGGTTACGAATGTTTGTACGTCACACGGAAAATAAATGAAAATGAGGGCAGATACGTATTGCTTACTCTAAATATTTATCCGTTGAAATGACAATGTATGCTAAGAAATGCAGTCGTGATATAATTCGATGTAATGTATCATATATTGAGCCAAAGAAGTATTTTACAATTTTTAGTAATGCTTTCTCTGTTAAACATTCGTCACGTGGAATGATCACGTGATAAACGTTGCTCGAGCGTACTTCTGGCGCGCTCAGTTGTTACGTTTGAAATAACTTATATAAATCATGCTACAAACTCACGATGGAATGCAAGTTATGGTCAAACATTATTGTTGGAGTATAGTATTTAAATAAGGCGTATAAAACACGAGTCCACTTTTAATGGATTTTTATTCAAAGTCTGTAATACGAACTGTTTGGGATTAACGAATTAGAACGACGAAGAGATCTATGATTAAGGCTAGCTCAGCGAGGAGAGAAACCTCGCGTGGAGTAAACGGGCAAAAGTTGGCTTGATCTCGATGTTCAATACGCGTAGAGGCTGCGAAAGCATGGCCTGTCGATCCTTTTGGCTTGAAGATTTTTCAGCAATTGGTGTCAGAAAAGTTACCACAAGGATAACTTTGTAGGATAGGCTTGTAATGGCCGATGGTTCATAGCGACGTCGCTTGTTGATCCTTCGATGTCGATTCTTCCTATCATTGCGATATGAAATGAAATTTAACAGCACGGTTTTATAGGTTTGTGCGTTAAACAAAAATATTGCGTCTCTGCCCAACAACTTTCAAGTATGACACGTGTACACACGCACATTCGAACAAATGACAATCGTCTAATTTATCGATGTTGAAGTAAAGCCGAGTATATTCTCAAAATTATTAATTAATTTGTATGTTACTAGTGTTGTTTCATAACTTTGGTTTTTATAAGTAAATCTTCGACTATATGAATGAATTATCTGTCATAATACTTTGAATCATGGAAAGATCTACTTTAAATCATCTGAAAATAGAAGATAGTCATCTGAATTTACAGTTCTGATCTGAAAATAAATATTTCATTTTAGCTCATTTTGAATATTTAAGCCATAAATAATTGTGATTAATTTATCTGACAATTTCAGTTGACAAGACTGCATTATCTTTGTATTTGAAAGTGTCGCCAACTTAACAAACGCGTTGATCCTTACCACAAGCATGAACCATACAATTTGCGGGACCTAACAAATTAAAATTCCGATTTTTCATTTCGCGGATCGCGTTTCTGTGCGGCCAGTACACACGAGATTCTCTCTTCAAACAGGAGCAACATGTTACATGTAACATCAAGAGATGATGGCCTACACCTTGTATAGAATATATGTATGTATGTGTAGTAGCTATGACTTTTCTACTACGAGCGCCATCTATACTCCCTAGGTCTAACGAGTAGTTCATTTGTTCCAGAAAGTCGTATGCTTCACTCTCCATATTTATTAGCCTGTGTTGTTAGACGTATCAGCGATCGGCTTACATGTTTGCTTTTCTAGTAAAAAATGCACATTTATCAATATGAAACAGCATTTTACGTTAATTCTGCTTCTCTGAAAGTTAATTTGACAAACAATATTAAAATTTGATTTATTAGGTGAGTTGTAAAATTGTTTTCGTTTTTTAACGCGTACCCAACCTTAAAACTAATTTTTATGTATCTGCCAGATTTTTAAATAATTACTCAATATTCCTAGAAATTTGCATTTTAATTTATACGAGTTAATAGACTTTTTTTTCTACTCACTGACTGATTATTACTCTTTCTATTATTTTAATTTACATGATAATTTGAATGTATTAATAAAGATTTCACAAAGTGCAGAATGCACAGTTTGAGGTGGAAATAAACAAAGGTCGTTAATGAACATTTCTAATGAAAATTTTTATATTCCACTATTCCAGATCAATTAAGGTATTCCAACAAAGTCAATATGGCACCAGTACCTCTGGAAGGACATCAAACTCCTGTGACTAATATGCCACAGGAGGGAAATCGAGGAGGTTCCATTTCACTTGGTTTACTGATTGATTTTATAATTCAGAGAACCTACCATGAACTCACTGTTCTAGCAGAATTATTGCCTCGAAAGACTGATATGGAACGTAAAATTGAAATTTATAATTTTTCTGCCAGAACACGTCAGTTGTTTGTAAGGCTGTTAGCCCTGGTGAAATGGGCTAGTAGTGCTACGAAAGTTGAGAAATCTGCACACATAATGAATTTTCTGGATAAACAATCATTGTTGTTTGTAGATACAGCTGATATTTTAGCTAGGATGGCACGTGAAACTTTAGTTCATGCTAGACTGCCTAATTTTCACATTCCAGCAGCTGTTGAAGTTTTAACAACCGGAGGTTACAATCGTCTTCCAGCTTGTATTAGAGAAAAAATTGTTCCTGCAGATCCAATCACTCCAGCAGAAAAGAGAAGTACTTTACAGAGATTGAATCAAGTCATTCAACATAGGTTAGTAACGGGTAATTTGTTACCACAGATGAAAAATCTTAAAATTGATGCTGGACGAGTGACGTTCAGAGTGGAACAAGAATTTGCTGTTTCACTAACCGTTATGGGAGATGGGCCCACTTTGCCATGGAAGTTATTAGACCTCAAAATATTAGTCTCGGATCGAGAGACAGGAGATGGGAAATCATTAGTGCACCCTCTCCAGACACAATATGTACACGAAGTTATTCAGAGGCGTCTAGCTGATAGTAGCGACCCTCTTGCAGAAGTTTATCACATTCTTCACTACTTTTGTCAGTCGCTGCAGTTGGAAGTATTATATTCGCAAACTCTGCGCCTAATTAGAGATAGATTAGACGATCATATAAGAATAGACAAGTACATATGCGGTGAATGTTTGACCATCTCGTACTGGAAAGAACTGACTAATAAGGATTCTGGGTCGGAGCTCGGTTATAAACTCAGCGTTCTAGTTGGTCAGCACGATCCAGCTAAACCTTTGACCATCGTTCATACGCCATCGTTGTCGAACAAAGAATGTGAAATTTCAGACTCGGCAATAAGGTCAAATCAATTGTCGATGGAATATCTGTTGGTCCACACTATATACATCAGAACGAGGAACCGCTTAACCGATCTAAAGCAAGAAGTGCAGAGTATGTTCAAGGGTACCGATTGCACACTAGCCGGTTCACCCGCCGTCTTGTCGGTGCCCGTTCTGCAGCCTTGTTTAAGAGCCGAATCCCTCTTAATAGCAGTGGATACCCACACGGGAATGTTGCAATGCCACATCCCGCAGTACGATGCCCCCCTCGTTCCCGAACTCACAGCAGCATTGAACGAGGACCATTCCAAGCTGCCAGCATTGATAACCGAGTTGAGATATTGGATAACGAAAAAGCGCTGCGAGAAAACATTACAACATTTGCCGGCTTCGTCTCACGAAAAGTTGCCCCTGTTGTATCCAGCCGATCATCCTGTCAATTCAATCAGTAAACACAGGTTGTTCGTGCAGTTTCACAGACACCCGTCCGTGATTTTGATAGTATCCTTCAAAGAGAACGAGCGATTGCCGTGCGAGATTCAGTGTTCCTTCTACTTGTGCGCGGTGAAGCCAAGCTCGACCGAGGGCACAGAGTCTCACGACGACAGCATCGACGCTAGAAGCCACAACATCTACTTGAAGCTTGACAGCCTCATCGAATTCGATACGTTCGTCGCGACGCACGGCTCCTTCACAAGCATCGACTGTGAGAGCAACGAGTCCGAAACGTGCGGGGTGGCGACGACGTCGACGTCGGCAGTATCAGTGGCGGATTCGAGCGACAAGGGCAGCAGGAAGCGCCGCAGCACTGGACAGAGTACGAAGAGCGACGCGAGTGCGGTGGCGCAAAAACGAGCCAAATCTCCGGCCTACTTCATCCCCGAACTGGCACACGTGGTGGCACTGTGCGACGAGCAGATACCCTTCGTGATGCTCGCTCAAGAACTGACGAAGCGCGAGATCGCCCACCAAGGGCTGCAGATCGAGGCGAACGCGACGGCCTTGGTGCTGAAGCTGGTGCAGCTGCCGGCGCCGTCGACGAGCGTAATCGGGAGCAGTGGCTGGAGCGCCCTGCTCAAGAGGCTGCTCAGCGTTGCGATACGCGTACAAGCCAAAGGCACCACCAAATTCTGGCTGGTCGAGTACGTGTTCTACGGCAGCCCTCTTATGAGTAGCCAACCCAAGGAGCAGGGTCTGCGACGACCAATCTACTTCCAGTACGAGATGGCCAGCGTCGACGGCGTGTCCCAGGTGGTCGACTGCCTGCTCAACGACTGGGCGCAGATCGTCAACTTGTACTCGTTGGTACACGACCTCTCCGAGTACTATCGGTCAGAGAAGAGCAACCTCCGCAACATCGCCAACGTCAAGTCCTACAACTACAGCAAGCTCGTGATGACGTACGGACCGCACCGAAGGGCCACGGTCACGGTTAAGTGGCTTGCCCCCGACAAGTGCTTCAGGCTCTACTTCGGCAGGAGTCCGGCAAGCGCGCTCGAGAACGCGCACTCGCTGCTCAAAGAGCAACTCGAGGCCTGTCTCAATCGTCACAAGAACCTTGTCCAGGTGGTGCACATGCTCAATGAGAGCCTGGCGCCTCTCAGCTCGATCGCCAAACTGCCCATTATACCGCAGCTGGGTCTGCTCGACATTAAGCGTATGCCCGTACAGACGTTTGTGCTGATGCCGCAGTGCATCAGCCTCGTGCGCATAGCTTACCAGAGCATTTACTGCTTGGAGCTGTGCTTCCGAGGGGACGGCCTGGTGAGCCTGCGCGACGGGGCCTACAGCCGCTTCGACCATAGCAACGTCGTCGAGGGCTTCACGCCCATCCAATGCTTGAGCACCTTTCTCTCGCAGTACGCCGACAAGAACGCGCTCTATCGCAGGCGCTCTCAGTCAGAAGACGACAACCCTCCGTCACCCGTGACGATCGAGGGCAGCGAGGTCACCGCGTCCCAGGGGCCTGGTATCGGCTTCTTGGGCCACCGGGGCCCTCAATCACCGGCGGCTCAGCAGCAGCGTTTTCACCCGCCAGCCACTCCACCCTCGGGCAGTAACCCTAACACGCCGGCGAGCCCGCACACGGTGAACCAGCAGTCGGGTCAGCAGTCGAATCAACAACAGCAGCAACAGCAGCAACAGTCGAGCCAGCAGCAGCAGCAACAGCAGCAGCAGCAGCAGCAGCAGCAGCAACAGCAGTCGAGTCAGCAGCAGCAGCAGGGTTACGGGAACAGCCCCGGCATGTCGCTTAATCTGTCTTCGCCACCGGCGCTGACGCCCAGCACGCCCAACGTGATGCCCCACCCGTCACCGGGATCGGGCCTCGTGGCCAGTCCGCTTAGCGGCCAGATGCACGCGCCCAGTCCTGCGGCCCTCATGCCCACCTCGTCACCGGGGCCATGCGGCAGCGTCGGACAACTCGGCCACTCGCCCGCCAGCTCCTTCATGCAGGCCGGTGGCCACGGCCTCGATGGCAGCCCCTTCCCCTCGTCGCAGAGCATGGCCTCGCCGGCCGCCTCCAACTGGGTCAATTCACCGAGCATCTCGCGACCGTCACCCGTGCGCCCCGGTCAGAGCCCCGGCAGCGGTCACGTGCCTATGCACAGTCCCCAGCAACCAATGCAGCAACAGCAGCAGCCGAGTCAGCAGCAGCCGCTGGCCGAGCTGCGCATGCTGCAGCACGTGTCGCGGGTGTTGCCTCAACGCTCGTGGGCGGGCGCCATTCCCACGCTACTCACCAACGAAACACTTGAGCTGCTGTGCAGCCCCTCGAAGCATCCGACACAGCTGCCCGGCCCGGACATGTCGCCGCTCGAGCGCTTTCTTGGCTGCGTTTTCATGATACGGCAGCTCAAGCGCTTCATCCAGAGTAACGAGAACCTAACCATCATCGGCAGCTCCGAGCCCGGCGTCATGCACTTCAAGGTGGAAAGTCTACAGTGTCGCGTGGCTCTCAATCCCCAAAACATGCAATCGCTCCACATCAAGATTCAACCGGTCCCCGAGGCCAACAAGCAGTGGACCCACGACGAACTGCAGCTCCTCGAGAAATTCTTCGACACTAGGGTCGCTGCCCCGCCCTACAAACCCACTAGCCTGCTCTCCTTCGTCAACATGCTCAATATGCCCTTCAACGTGCTCAGGGACTTTGTCCAGATAACCAAGCTCGAGCTTATCCCGGGCCTGTTGCAGCAACAGCAGCAGCCTCAGTTTAAGTGGTCAGTGCAACTGTGCATGCGGGTGCCGCCCTCGGTAAGCCACGTTGTCGGGGGTTTAGGTTCGCCCGCCATTCTACAGCACGTGCCACACGGCAAAGTCAAGGTGCTGTTCTTCGTGCACATGACGCGTTTGGGCATCCAATGCCGCGAGGACGAGGAGCCGCCGTCGATCGTGCTGCCGCTCGTTTACGATATCAGAGCCAACAACGTGGGTGTGACCGATGGACGCGATGCCCTTACCCCAGTCATGGCGGCTGTGTCCATGTTCCTCAAGAGGTTTGCCGAATACGGGGCCAACGCTCAGGAGTGCAGTATTTTCCCGGCTGTTAGAAACCTCATGGCCAACATGACCTTGCCTTCGGAGAACATTGTACCAGGCCAGCCTATGACACCTAACATGGCTGCCGGACCAGTGCCAGGGTCAACTCAGCAGATTCCTAATACCGGACCCATGCAGATGATGCCCCAAGGACCACAGGGCCCGCCCCAAGGACCGTACAGAGCTCAAGGGATGCCACCCATGAATATGATGCCCGGTCCTCAGTGATATTAAAGGTAACATTTAAACGATTTCCCCTCTTCATGGTTACACTCGTACATTGTTTCGAGTGGTCACTTACATCTAATACTTTTTCCATATTGTTCTTGATGTCTTTTAAAATTATTAATGACCGAAGAGAATGATCGAATGCGTTAATTAGTCAAAATATCTAGCACTTTTTGGCAATATATATTTTATAATATATCACGCTTATACAACATTATAATAGATCGTCGTATTTTTGTAATGAAATGTAATTATAATTGCAGTTGTTAACTTTATTTTGTCATTTTCAGGGGAGAACGTGTTGCGATGACCCAAGATATGCTCTGTGAATTTGTTTCCATAAGACATTAACTAAAGAAAACTGATTAACTTTAATTGAACTCACAAGGTATAAGGTTAATCAGAAGGACTGTTTCATTTTTTCCGGCTGTGAAAAATGTTCCGAGAAAGTGAAACTGTTATTATAACTTATTTCATCTTTCTGTATCGATTATGGTCTCGATAAAACTGAATGTACTTTGTTCGATAATAACAAGCATAGTTGAACTATATTTAACTCTAGGAAGATATTTCATACATTTTTATTGTAATTTTTATTAAAGTAAGTATTCGTTTGTAAATAGGCAGAGATTTTATTGTTTAAGTTATAAGATGTTTCTTTGGTTCTTCGCAATGTTGTACATCGATGCGCATCTAAAAGGTGTAGAAATCGTATGCCTCAAAAATAATTTCTAGATGTAAATATACTAATATCGATCAATAATAAATAGTTTGTAACAATTGGTAACAATTTTATAAAATAGAAACTCTATAAACAAAATCTAATTTTTTGGAATCAACAGAGTATTTTCTAAGAATCTGTTCGTCTATTTTCAGATAATAAATATGTGTTCCATATATATGTGTGTGCGTGTGTGTGTGCAAATATGTAACATGGTTTCAAATTTCTTCAATCGTGACAGAATTGGAAAGAAATAAAATTGCAAAAATTATATTTGGAATTTGAAATAACTAGAGAAAATGAAGTCGTTATTTTTTTATGCAATCACCTATAGTATGAAATACACGTGAAATTCTTCCAATAACTCGCAGAAAAGGTGAGCTGCCCGCGAGTACTGCACTAATATAGCTAATGCAACGTTAATACTGCTTGAACGGCGTATATTAGGTAAGGATATGCTCCTTAAAGAAGTTCGAAGCGACGATGATCTTGGGCTGCCTCTCCAATCTTACCTTCGCGATATTGAGTTGAGAACGTGCAAGCGAAAGTTTCCCACCAGTCTTTCGACTAATCGCTCGTCATTCTCGAGCTTCGGTGCCAAGGAATCGCTGCTTCGCTTGGGTTGCAGGACAATGGGGATTTTCCTTAACTTTCGATCCTTGGTGCAGGCCTGCTTTTACTGGACGTTTCATTTACCAATTCATAATCGTTGCTTTTTTGCTATAGATGTGTACTCGTTACGTATAAAGCAGCGTTATATTTACGTTTAGGCTCGGTTTAAATTTTCCATTCAAGTAGCGCTTCAGACACAAAAGTTACTTTCTTTGGCAGATTTTTGTAAATTACTATAGGTTACTTTTTATACAACACTTAACAAAACGTTTGTTCTATTGCGTTACAATTTCATAGATGCGGCTTGTTTTAAATCGAGTTACCACAGTCTTCGGCTCGATATAAGGGGCTGACGGGGCGACAAGTAAAACAATTGGGGAATTGTAGTGGTACGATTGGTACGTGACTTTGTCACGTAGCATCAGTCTCACTATCTTTGAACTTACTGCTATTCGATGAGTATCCGTAATAGGTCACGCCTCTCACAATTTCTCCTCGTATTTACGCATTCAAACTTTATCCACACCACTTTGCGTCGGAGATGCTTATCGAAGGATACACGCCAAATTTAAGAATATAAATCATGAAATCCCAGTTAATTGACGTAAAAAGGGTTCTTTTTGAACGCATG
Source organism: Chouioia cunea (assembly GCA_030064505.1). Lineage (NCBI taxonomy): Eukaryota > Metazoa > Arthropoda > Insecta > Hymenoptera > Eulophidae > Chouioia > Chouioia cunea. Next base: position 22,397,555 of record JAOPFQ010000002.1, read on the forward strand.
TAGAATGAAAACTCTCAAAGATCTTGTAGTTGTAAAGTTACAGCGAGTACGTGGTTAAAATAACACAATGTACACTCATTCCGGTGAATGAAAGATCGAAAGCTGTCGTTGCACGGAAAAATGATACGCCAAACAAAGCACTCTTTTACCGATGGCCGCTGATAAATAATCGATTGTTTCCTTTTTTGGAAGAAACAGTGTAGCAGCGTTTCAATTGTAAGATCAAAGGTGTGCGTCCGAGCAGTGAACAAATGCAGATTTCGGCTCTAATTTGCCAACACAGTGCCATAAGAGATTCGCGCCAGACTTTTCTCGGTATCGCGGAACTTGGCATGTTTCCGGCAGAATACGGCAACGCAAATGTTTTTCTCAGAGTAAGTATTTACGCGACAAGAGGTACAAAATTGCCGTTGATCCTTTGCACAGGCTGTGGTCGCAGAGAAGCATCTTTTAGTCAGAAAGCCTTCTTCCTGCAAATAAAACTGAGTTGTCCGAGGAAGAGGCTTGACTCATGGGGGACCGAAGCTTAGGATTATTTCGATAATCGTTCTACGGCAAAATTGCGCGTTCAAGGGCGTGACAAGTAGCGCGAGCAGTCGAGAGAGAGAGAGAGAGAGAGAGAGGGCGACGCATGTAATTTGATGCATAATAAATAGTCTGATCTGTGTGATCTGAGCTTTCTCTTGTTTTTATTTGATTCTTTGCGAGCAAGCTGATCGTCGGACGAAAGTGTCGCGCAGGAATCTTGCCGGCAAGTTTATAAGGCAATAATTACGGTTGGCTTTGAAATTTATAGGCGCAGATGCTTCAATTAGAGAGATTTGCATAGACATTTTAATAAACGCTCTAGTCGGTCGGCTGATCGCCCAGCGAATTGGGTGCAGCGACTGGCTCGCTCTTTCTCTTTCGCTGCCGGACAGCCGAGCTCTGTATGGGCGTAGTTATTCCTTTAAGTTATGGGTCCGACGGCGAGATATTTGCACTTGCAGCGTAAGAGGAGAAAAATCTTTTTATTCGGTGCTCCCCCTCCTCTTTTTTCACTCGCTCGTACAGTATCGTCACGAAGACTAGATCTACCGCTAACAGCTGTCCGCCTGGAAAAACTAGAACTGCAACCTTATTATTTAAAATAAAGGTTAATAAATCGAGCGAGGCTTTGTGCGGCGTCTATTTTGAACGAATCAGACTGCGAATTAAAATCATTTTAAAGCAGAGAGTGAGGAAGAATTTAACGCTGACGAACATTGTTGCGGGATAAATTGCTTCTGCTTACTCGCGGCTGGCTCGGCAGCATTCGCACTCACTGCACTGCAACGAGGTAGGTATAGTGTTTCTGACATAAAGTGCTGCTCGCATTTACAGCGGCACGGTATATTCTTGTGTCCTTTGCTCTCTGCAAATAGGCCGCGTGCACGCGCGCGAGAAGGAGAAACGGAGAGAGAGAGAGAGAGAGAGAGAGAGAGAGAGAATCAGAACAATAACTACTCTCACCTTGATTTTAACTACGTCATTTGCACTTGGGTTGTTGCACCTGAGATTGCAGAACGCGCGCGCTCGCATCAGCAATATGAGCATGCCGCAAATGGTTGCAGCGCCGCAATTGCATTGTGGGAATAATATACATCCAACGGAGCCCATAGCAACCTATTAGCAGACTAAGATCGAAAGCTTTGTCAAATGCGACGATCGTACGCAGGTCCGGAGCTTTGAGATCGATGGGGCGGGAGCAAGGTACCTTTTATTACGAACACCGCGCGTGCATGGGAAATTTTCTTGCAGTGCACGCTGTATCACGCTGTATCAACGACTAATTATCGAGACTTTCGTACATTTTTCTACCAGAATCGACTTTAATCAGCGGAATAATTGTTGGCATTTTATTTCGTTGCAGCTCGTCGTCCAGATACATTTGTGGATACCGTTTCTGTATGCGTTATTTTCGTGTTTTTTTAGCCCGACCTTGTCTCGTCGCGGCAACTTTTTTCTTGCTCGTTGCAGTTGAATGCATTCAGCAACCAGTGCAAGCCATCTTAATAGCATATATGTATGTATATAGCTTTGACCAACGCTTGACTCGCAATAATACGATTGTTTGCGATAAGCGACTTACATAAAGACCAAAGGAAAGAGAACACGATCAATCTAAAAAGAATTCAACTGGAAATCCAACCTAGATTTTAAAAGGTCAATTTGCAAATGAATTTTGTGCAAAATACATGTCGATTTTAAATAAATCCAGGTAGATCTTTTCCAAAGTCTAGTGAATTTCCAACTCAAGTGGAGGACTTTAACGAATGATTGGTTAACTAACACGTTAAAACGGCCATATAATGATCCTGTCGGTTCAAATACGCGCATTAGGAATAGATCCAATGTAGTTGTTGCAGCCCATATTCATAGAAACACGTAATACGTAATCGTACTTGGCGCACTTTGCCGTTCAGATTTACTTGAATAACTTGATGCTGCAGTGTCATTCGTTACTAATTACCTCTTATTCATTTACTTCTAACTCCGTGTACGTGTGATACTCTTTTCTTTTTAATACACGTAATATCTTCCATCAAACGTTGTAACTGTTCAATAACTTGATCGACTACTATTTAAGGTATTTCCTGCTATGTAGGAAGGTTCTTTAAGATTTATATCACGATTGCACACTTTACAAAATAGCGTGTTTTTTACCGTCTACCAAATTGGCCAACAGAACTTGCTATGCGCGCACCAAAAGTATCTCACGAGACTCTCTTCGTTCAATCAAACGAAGAATAAACTCGCTTCACTTTGCAGCCCACGATAGACTTTACGTGTCAGGCAAGCAGCGTGATATTGCTTATCTGTAAAGAATATCTACCGATAATAATGACTATATATGCTAATTTGTAATCTTAAACCATTTATATGAATTAGTAAGTATACTTCATAATATAAGGCACAACTTTCGCATTTTTACGCATTTTTCACACCTTACAATACCTTTTAAGTGACATTTAGAGCACAGTTGTGTGTTTGTGTGTTTTACAGTTCTTTTCTGTACATCATCAAATATTATTTCGTTGTCTAGTCTCGCGTGCTTATCTTGTTGGTTTATAATTAAAAAAACTGTAATTAACGATTAAACGTGTTAAAATAGAATTATTGATTCCGTTAATAGTAATAACCAAGTTAACGTTAATGATCCTCGTTATTCATCTAGCATGGGTGGTTATTGAAAGATACGTGTATATAGACGTTATAACGATAATAAGATACAACGAGAACCATTACATCTTCTCGAAGCTCCTTACCGATCGCGAGGTTTCACAGAAAAATCATTAACAATTAAAAACATTTGTACCCGACCAGCGGATCTAAATTCTTGGTACGATACTATCCTGTTAAACCACGATCTCATCCGAGTCGTTCTACAGGCTAAAATCAACGTGTTACGAGAAATCTATAAATAAATTGAATATTTAAAACTAGCTGAAAACGTCAAAACAACAAATGTACATATATCAATCATATATCACTGTGTTATCATGTTATGTTTTGTACATTTATGTAAGGATCGTTATCGATGTTATTTTCTCCTATATTTTCATCTTCATACGCATATGAAAACATGAATATACATCGAGATACCCACTTAACAAAGTTTTAGTATAACATCAAACTCCCTTTTCAATTATTAAGCAACAATGGGAAACCTATTCTACTGAAATCGGTCCAAGCTAATGGTGATTCGCATTTCCACGGCTATCATAAGTCGGTATGCCGCAGAAACATAGACAAGGACCATGTACGAGGGCAGTTTGATAAGTCGATGACTTTTTGAATGAGATTTTTTTCGGCATGTACACGTTTTATTTTTTAAGGTAATCTCGTTTTAGCTCGATACATTTAGTTTGTTCAATATTTGTATTTCTTCCAAATAATAGGTTTCCTCGAGGCCCTCAAATAGACGTTTATTTCAGTGATGAGCTCTTCATTCGACGCAAATCTCTTACCGCTCAGCTATTTGTTCGTGTTTGGAAACAGGAAATAGTTGAAAGGGGCTAAATTTGCGTAATTGGCTAGATGGGATAGCAGTTCGTGGCCCAATTGCTTGATTGTTGCCATGGTTACTACACACTTGTGCACCCATGCAGTATCCTGATGAAACAGCATTTTTTGTTTAAATTTTACGCTTTTCGAGGTGATCGATGTGAACGATACCGTGTGCAACCCAAAAACTGTGGACGTGACCTTGTTGGACAACAGACCCACCTTGGCCTTCTTAGTTGCACGTTCACCAAGAGAAACCCATTGCCTTAATTTTTCCTTGGTCTCTGCTTTGCTGCGATGGATCCATGTTTCGTCCATGGTTACGAAACGGAGCAAAAACTCGTTCGGATTGCAGTTAGACATCGCCAAACACTCAGGAAAGGACATTGAAGTGTATTGCTTTTTTACGTCCATTTATTCATGAAAAACGTATTGTACTTACTCAGCTCAGCCACCTCGTGCACTTTCATTCGCCGATCGTTCAATATCATTCCATTGATTTTATCGACGATTTTTGGCGATACGATCTCTTTTTGGTGACCTCAACGTTTGGCGGCACTTTGCTGGTACGACCACAGCGGAACTAAGTAAACCACTTCTTAACCATTGAAATTGACGGTGCATAAATGATTTTTAGTCAGCAACAAAATGAACTTTTTTCCACTTTTTTCCACTTTTGTCCAAATGCGCAAGGTAGTATGCTTTCTAACAATTTGACAGTAGTCTATTAATAGGTGGCAGTTAACGGGAAAAGTGTTTCGTTTTAAGCTACTGCGCGGGGAATTCAAACTGCTCTCGTCAAATACATAGAGAATTGTCGCAGCTTTACTGTCATTTTTAGCGTTGCAGGCTACGACATCTCTCAATTCCGCTGCAATAAAAGATACCGAATCTACAGCATCTGTCGAGCGATCAAAATCTCTCTCACAATGCCAATAGGTCGATAATAAAATCAATATTGTCGCGCGCACACACGCACACACGACAGCTTCGTTTTTGATGCCTCGCTAACTGTATACTTGCACGCTATTCGCCGACGTTGATATCTGTTCTGTGTAACGATTTGAAGATGTTCCTAGTTTCCCCTCCAATCTTCCATCCGATTGTCGTCGCTATCACTTTTTCATAATGCCAATAGGTCGATAAATGATATTTGCAAGTTTACCAATCAATTGACTAATAACGCATCATGCTTGATCACTTGTGTACATTACCGTCGTCGATAGTTGATCGATTCCCGTAAGTAAGAATTGTCCGTATGGCTCATTCAATTTGTTTTTCCAAATTTATGTAAATGTTTTCCTCATAGATCATTAATTTCTCAAAACCACACAACTTGTTGAAATTACAGAAAATGTTGAATTTGTTGTGTTTGTTTATTTTTTATTTTTACAACTAATTTTTTAATGACTTTGCTTTTATTTAATACAATTTATAAACTCACTGATATATCGATTTATTCCATGCTGGGATTTATTTGAATATCGGTGGACAACCTAAGTGGACTATTTGGCGCATGCGCACTTTACCAGTTAACGGGTACCGTGACTCATCGCCAGATGTCAGAAGCTTTCCACGATTGAAAAGACGTTCTGTAAAACATAAAATAGATCGAAAGAAGACCAATGGCATCGCTTCTCGGCCTTTTGGCTAAGATCAAAGTGTAGTATCTGTTCTTATCAGCTTGATATCTGGTACGCTCCCCATTGGGGAGCCAGAATATCGAACTGATTTTTGGAAAATGGTGGAGTGTCTGGGGCTTGCTCCGACTCTGCCGCGGGTCGACTTTGCATTGCATTGCCGCAGAGATTGGCCCATATAGTACAATTCAAACATAATCTTCTGAAAGTCGTCTCCAATTTCTGACCTTAGTCCATGAACCGAAGTATTTTGTTTTAAATTTTGCTGCACGATCACGACTTTACCGAGGCGTCGTGTGTATTTTAACCTCCTACACATGAATTTTTACTTGTAATATTCAAGAGTGATTAAGTAATCGGTTAAGAACAATTCAATTGTTTAAATAGATCTAAAATAATATCTAATTGTTGTAATAAGATTTGACATTTTTCAATACTTCGTTTGAAAATCCCTATTTGAGACGTCTTTTAAAACTAGATCGTAACCAACGATATGTAAAATTAATGCAAAAACATTTTCCAGCGTACAGAGGTCTGTCAGTAGTCACATTTTAGTCTACAAGTCGTCTCGGTTGCAAATACATTGTAAATTCTGATAATAACATAATTTACGTGTAATAACTGCGTCTCTGTCATGGAATTTACGGTATTAATTTTACAAAATACATTTTTCTGAGGTGTATACTTTTCATATTATTTCTATTCCCGTAAAATAACTGTTTTTGGGTATTTTTTATCAAACATAATAAGCAATTCCAGTTTCATGTTTTAACATGTAAACATTTTTAAATACGTATTTTTATACGATAAGACTAGACTTTTCATGACAAACAGTGAAAGTATCCCGTTATTTTACTAATGTATACTCTATTGTGAATTTTCAATGTTTAATTAATCCACTGCTATCAGCGATATCTGAGAAATTCTGCATATTTTTTCCAATTAATTATTTATAATTGTCTTTTAAAATAAATCGCAAAAATCGATCTGCTTTCTTTGTATTCGTAAGCTTTGATAATCATTATCTAATTAAACTTATAACAATCGCTATCAGTTTTACCATTGCATCTATTTGCAATTTCTTTTAGAAATTCAATCGAAATCATCTTGTATTTTCGTATAAAAATTTGTATACATACGTAGTTTTCATAACTTTTAATCTGCTGCAGTACGAATATACTTTATAACGTGTCGAACAGATATTGCATCAATTGAAATAGAAATTTGTTGTATTCTTCGGAATTATTATTACATCACAACCGTTAGTGTTTTTACCTTAAAGTTTCTCGTATGTAATCGGTCACATTTTCAGAGTACTTGTAAATATCTATTTCTTGCAATAATTGTAAGCCTTTGTATGCAATGAATAATTAATGTTTTCAAATTATTGTCGCGTACATAAGTATTAACTAGAATTTTCTAAAAGTGTTTTTTAAACTACAATACGTATTCTGCTTTTTCATTTTTTCACAAAAATATCAAAAGAGTCATTTCTTACCTTTTCAATCGTTTATTCAAATTGTCTATTCACATGTAGTCAGTTTGTTGTCTCGTGTATGCATAATCTTATTTTTAAGGGCTGGGGAGGGGGGAATTCCGGTTGAAAAACTGGAGAGACTTGGAATTATTTTGACGTCAGATTCGGATTCAGCGCCAACAAATACACAAGAATATATGTACTGCAAGTAGGGTTCAAGATTTTACATTTTCGTATGCTGCTGTTATATACTTGAAAATTCCCAACTGTGAGCCTATTTTGTTCGGTTAAAGCTTTGACAAATACCATTGTATTCGTCTTTTCAAAAGCTATAAAATGACGTACTCATGTTTCCTATCATAATTGCTTAACGTTGTTTAAAACCCGAAAAACTACATTTTTCGACAAATCGCAGACTTTGATAATGGTATTCAATGTCAAACGCTTTATTTTGGATAAACCGGAATAATTGTACTCTATTCAGCATCGCAAAACCTTCAACGTGGCGTTGCGAGTCATCTCTACTATTTTTCCATCACAACATATGTCAATTTATCCATTTTTTTCAAAAATAAAACAGTGCAGCATGGGGAGATTCGCTCTTCAAGACAAAAGGGAAATTCTTTAAAAATTGACTTGGCAATAGAGGACTCGCTTTTAAAGTGCCGGTGATTTCACCTGACAAACCCACTTACCCTAAAACAGGCTTGTTCCTAGATCTATGTATCATCGATAACAGGTTGCACGCCATGCATACACGAGATAACAAACTAACTTACGTGTGATTATAACCGTGGCCACAAATCTATCCTTCTAACTCTCGAGCCCTCCAACAGCTCACAAATCGAAAAGAGTAATCCGCTAAACAAATGTCACTTTATGTACAAAAAAACCCCAAAACCTTGGTCTGCAATAACTCAGACAGCGTACACACAGCAAAGTGTCCAGATGACTTCATTGTACAAGTGGTTGGCCCAACCCAACCGTAGTGAGAACAATTCCCCACAGTGCCATGTGAGGGGAATTCTTATATCTGAATTCTCTTTCTTTTTTTCTTTTTTTTTGTACGTAACTCGATCAAATAGTCATTTATGAGAGTTTAAAGTATCATTCTTGGTTTTTCAGTCATATTTTGTAATTGTTGTGTAATTAGCATGCGCATTAGTCTGAGATTACTACGTGATTGCGTCTATTTCTTGCCTTTCTTGATTACTCAAAGCGTTGTAGGTACAACTTCCAAGTAAGAAATATTAGGCTTTGTTACACTAACGGAAACTACTCGATAGAAATCGGGTTTTCATTGTTTTTAATCGAGTTTCTTACGAAAATCTTGACATAGATTAACAGGAATAATTTTCATAAACGTAGCTTTTAGTCTCGAATCAAACGATAATAATTGTCCCTCAAATTTGTTTTAATTTTCAATTGACAAATTAGGATTATTTTATTTTTAATTACTGAATTGATCGCAGCACAGTCTCCACTAAGCTCGAAGCCAAAGGTGAGCTTCGATTCTAATTAAATCGAGCTACGCGGGTAAACTTACCGCTAAAGCGAACGCGACACGCACGATGCAACGATATCAACACATTTCGTCCCCAGCATACGCTCGTATTTTAGCCTCCGCTACACGATGCTATCCTTCAGGTGCATACGTCTTAGCTAATCCGTAGTCAATCTACGGAGACAAAAGATAAACGTAGAGCACGTTAAGTGCTCTACGCGCATACGGTTCCTTTCCAATTAAATCTTTCTCAAGAGTGATTTATAATTGAGCACGTTCGCGTTGTAAGTAATTGGGGTTTCCCCAACGCGTGGCGTTTTTACGAGCCCGCCTTCATTTTCCGGGCACGTTAACGCCTTTCTTTGCCAAGCGTCCTTCGGGCAAACTCGGCGCACACGAGTACCGCAGAGATTTCCTCCGTCAAACTCTGTTTTTGGTTTATTGGCTGTTAGTCTCAGTGCTTGCCTAACCGTGATTTGCGTCGGCTAATCGCCGATGTACTCCCGCGTGCTTTCACTTGACCATTTGACGACCAAAGTAATTTCCCCGCGATTATTCGGCAGGCATTAGTCATGCCCGTCGTGCAAGCGTAAGCCATTGTAACAATATCTTACAAACACATACCCGGAGCTGAATCGAGCCAGGACCCACTTAAAGGCAGAGAACAATTTCAAATAAGAAACAGAGAATGATGCGTTGTTTCGACGTATCATCTTTGGTATTTAACGGATAGTTGCGATTACAATTTTCATTGGCAATAAAGCAAGATACTCCGTCGTCGCGTACCAAACAATCGACTTATTTTGGTCCATCTCGAGTTGAAGTCCACACGACCTCGAGCATCGCGAAAGTCACATCCGGAGATCCTTTCGGTTTTCCGCGTGTCAAAAAGGAAGCGGTGGCGGTTAAATTTGAACGTCGACTCAGATACAATTTGTATATTCTACAAGGCTATTACGTTGCGAAATTCTTTTTTTATAAGTACTATGCACGTACGAAATATGAATTGATCGGGATCCAACTTAAAAAAAATATTTTTTATCGAAATTAGAAATAAAATACTATCGTTAGCATTTAAAAAAAATTATCTTAGTCAATTGGAATAAAGTTAAAAGTTTTCTTAATCAATTTGTTTCCGAAGTGCGGGACTCGGAGCTTAAGCCCTGGCAGGTCCTTACGTTGATCAACCACTGGTTCTGTAGAGTGTGAACAAAAAAAAGAAACATTGTAAAAATGGCTTAATTACGCTGCATGGTAATCGAGAACAAAAGAAAAGGCGAGGTGGTTTTCGTTCAATGCCCGCAACTTATGATTTCATTAAATAACTGAATGTAGATTAACACCTGCACTCGACGCGAGTCGCATTAAGAAGCCGCCCGGGAACCTCTTTTTTCTACAGCCCCTGTCCGAGACTCGCATCACCTTGACTTACCAGCGCTCAGAGAATGACTTCGCGGACTATTAGCCTCCGCCTCCCGACCACCTGCATCGAAATCCAATCGAGAAACCTTGGCATAACATAAGCTACAGCATCTCGTGAGAAGCAAACGCACTTCTCGGCTAAGTTGCTCTCTTTCCGCTTCGCACTTTCTTTGTCAACCCGTTTGTCTCCAACACTTTCGCTCTTGTTTACGTTGAAACATTGTCTATTTCGCGTTCTTCCATCGGAAAACTAAAAGATCATCGGATTATTGAGAGATAAACTGTTTTTGCGATAACCACGTTATTCTCTGAATATTTGACTTTATTGGTAGATCGTTTCCCGTGACAGAGCAGCCCTACTTTGCTTTAATCAATTCGGTAAAACCTGCGTGATAATTTAAAGATGAAAATGTCACCGCGACGAGCCAGGTTCACGCCGAAGTCACTATTCTTCTGTCGTTGTAAAATTAATGTCTTATCCATAACACTCTCTGTCGTTCAAACGTTTTACTGAATTATTCATGTATAAAATATGTGCATTTCACTGCAACAATTTGGACAAACTACCATAACGTTTCTGTGATATGCCAAATTTCGCTGTCGCGAAATCTTTGCCAGGAAATGTTTCGGAACATTACCGAATGTTACAAGTAACTTTACTCAAAATTACTCGAAATGCTCGCTTTCCCTTTTCTTTTTCACAAGCGAGCAAATTTCGAGAAATTTGCCGACGATGAGCTAATTTCGATCTAATCATCTCCGCATAAACGAACAAATGCTGAAGTTCCACCATTTTTAGGATAAAAAAGAAACAAAAACGCATTTTCTCTTTTAAAGCAGTAGTTGCCTAGTACGTTTACAAGAACTCTCCGTATGAACTGGTTTTTCCTAGTACGTATCGTATTTTTGCAACTCTGACAGTTTCGTCCCGTTCAGAATACGTTCCCACTGGCTTTCTTCGTCATGGCAGTCGATTGACGAGTGTGTGAGGGGTCGTGAATTTACCATATACTCGACTTCAATTAGTACTGTGGCGACTACTTGTTCACGATACGATTACTCGTCCTGCACATGATTTAAAGGAATATTTACATCTTTTCGATGTTTCCCACGCTTCTCCCATGTATGGTCCAACGAGAGGATAAAAGTTCAATTTGAAACCTTTCGGTATGGCTAACAACTCCTGTTCGTCTTTATCGTCTTTAGCAATCGCGCCTTTACGTTTCTTGCTGGCTCGAGTTAAATTGGTCCCATTGTCGTTGTAAATTTACACTGGCAATCCTCTCCTACCCGCCTTCGTTGCCGCACCATTACAGCTGAATCTGCGCTCAAAATGTTTTACAATTCTAGATGTATCGCCCGCGTCGTTAAATACGTGGATAGACGACGTGGATGATAAATGTTTGGTTTAACAAATTACCAATTTCAACGAATAATCTATTTGTTTTAAAATAGCAATGATTTTTCGTGAAATTTCCATATTACGCATTAATAATCTCTGTTCAGCACATCACGAGAAACTGAAATGCCATCCATGTTTTCGATTAAAATGTATCTGTTCATTTGAGTATAAAGATATACGTTTTCCATTAAACGACCAAGTTGACGATAAACAATGGCAATGTTTGTACTCGCATATATGACGTTAGCAGAGTCGCGCAATAGTCTTTGTGTACGCACGTATGACGTTAACAGCAGCACGGATATATAAGCCGAATGGAAGTTCGAGTGATCAGCATTGCTCGACCAATGTTTTCAAAGTTGTAGTAAGTACTAAGGCCACGATGAATAATTTGACTTTAATAGTTTTGGTGGGGGTTCTTACAATCGGTAAGAATAGCTTTATCGTTAAATTCAAAAGTAGTTTTCAACCTTCGCTAATAGTTTGTTGAATTCCATATTGTCGTTATTCTTGGACAGCAAGAGAGCTTCTAGGTGCTGATGCGGCTAAAAAAGAGAAGTTAGTTGGGGCAGAAGTGGCCGAAATCGGAGAGTTCCCGTACCAGGTGTCGCTTCGAATACAGAACGCACATTTCTGCGGTGGAGCTCTGATCACCACTAGGCACGTTCTGACTGCTGCTCACTGCGTTTATCCGATCGAGCAACGCCCAATCCTCAAGAAATTCCTGAACGTCGTCGCTGGAACCAATAGTTTGACCAGCGGTGGTAAGTCTATCAGAGTGAAATCGCTCTCGCATTACGAAGAGTACTACGATCAATCTGTGGACCCAGATTTCATGTACGACATCGGTGTCATTACTGTAAGTATCTCGATCGTAGCAGCACAAATGAAATGTAAACGATCAGCAACAATTCCGTTGGATATCCATCATGACTGGCCATTGAATGTTTGATTTGAAATAGCTTGCCGAGGAAGTGAAAGAGACAAGATTGATTAAGATCATTTCTTTACCAACGAAGCGAGTGACGGGTGGCGAAAATGCAGTGATCTCCGGATGGGGAACCACGCAGTCACCTGAAACGCCTGCCTCTACGAGCCTCAGAAGGCTCAACGTCCAGGTTGTTAGCAACAAGGTCTGCCAGCTTTACTATGAAGATGCTCGGGAAATCGTTGAAGCCCACGTGTGCACTTACAAGAAGCGTGGCGTTGGCGTTTGTTCGGTAAGTTACTCCAGCCCATTTGGTTGCACCGTCAATCGAGACCGTGTCCTAACTTTATTCCACTTTTCTTTCAGGGAGATTCGGGTGGGCCATTGGTCAGCGATGGTGAAGTGATTGGTGTCGTTTCTGGTGGAGTTGCCTGCGCAAAAGGATTCCCCGATATTTATACGCGCGTAGAGTCTTATCTTGATTATATTCACAAAATCATCGACGTAGAGTAACCAAGCAATTGATTCTACTTTGACGTTTTGTTACCTTACTATAGCAATTTCGGTGATGTATTTAAGGAACATTTTAACAATCATTATTGTACGTGTAAAAGACAACTTGGTTATTACTGCCCCCATCCCTCCCCCCCTCACCGCCATAAAAAACTAATCAAACGACTTCTCAATTTAATCGAATGAAGTTTTAGACACTTGGTGCGACAGCTGAAGTATAGTAGTATAATAGTTAAGCGAGTTAGTTGAAAGAGGGAGCACGCGTGTGTGAAGTCCGCTTCGTGCAATTGGTGCGTAAAAGGAGAAGCGTAGTGCTGTGGGACAATAAGTCGGCCGCAATGGCAAAGAGAAAGCCAAGTGCGTGAGTGGTATGGCAGGGTAATATGAACGAGATGGTATTTGCAATTGAAATAGCCAGAGTCTCGTGCAATCTGCGATTTTATTCATTTATTTGTTTTATTTATTCGTTGGTTTCATTGGTTTTGTTTGAACTCGTTTCTCAAAGCTACGTAGCACGCAATCCGTAGCGCAACGCTGATTGAACGTTCTTCTCGTCACTCCTAGGGCCAACTAGGTAAGGTAGGCTACATATAGAACAGCCGTAGGCTAAACACAGTTGCGTGTGCCGTAGTTGAAGATGCATATTGGCCGAGAGCTAATAACGTTATTCTATATTTAACAAAATATGGACTTGGTAATGAGCGTGCAAACAAAGCGCTACCTCCAGCACTCAGCCGGTTGACGCGACCAATAGAAGCATCGACTTTGCCTCGAAACGTTCCCGTGTAGTTCGGTTTTACACTTCAGTACTGTCGGCCATATATTTTGTAATAGAAATTGATACGAGTATCAACAACTTCTTATCTACCCGAGTATTAATAATTTAACCGATATTATACGGGCTTTAACAGTTGGTATTGTTTTGGAAAATATTTGTGCTTTACAAAAAATCCATTTTCTAGTTTAGTTACAATAACAAACAACTCTTTAGAATATACTTATGAAAATAAGTATTCGGAAAAATTAAATTAAAATAATCAAGTGATTCGTAAATATCTCAGTTAATTCCATAATTTTACAATTTTCACAAATATTCTGCTATTACTTTATAAATATATCCACAAGCTTTTTAAAAATGACACCAATTTTTACTTCGATGTTCATTGATCCGTTTTTTGTAGATTTTTAACATTATACTCCGATGAATACGATATTATTTTTGCAATGAATTTCCGCTTGTTTTCTAAATGTATAGGAATGAATAGGTGATAACTTAAGATCTAATTGGAACACAATGCTTGGATTAGTATTGATAATAATATTTGTTCAATTTTTGTATACTCTGTCATCGTACAGCAAGAAAATTTTATACCAAGTACGGCTTTTTAGCCTATTCGTATAATTCCTGAATTGAAGAAATGCTTAAATTTATGTTTCGCAAACTAATATTCCGAGCTAGTTTCTTTACTTATTGTCCCGCCAAGTTTATCGCTTGCGTTTTGTTCCATGGCAACTTGGCAAACATGTCCATCCAACTTCAATTCCGTGCGTATTATAACGAGAAACCAAAGTTCGAAAATTGGATTCATTTCCATAGTGTCTTGCACTCCATCAGAAACATAAATAATTTGATTATAATTTTTTTTACCGATAAGTGTATTGTTATGACTTGTATATATTTTCAAAATACAAACTTTCCTACGTAATTCGAAGGAAAAAATCATGCAGATCCGATCGGTAGTTTTTGAGTTTTGGTATTTAAAAAAATGTGTAATTTTGTTTACCAAACATAACGAAATCTGAGATCATGTTTCGATTTGATCCGAAACTAATTTGTTAAACGGCGAGTGAGCTCGAGGTCGCTTTATTATAGGCAGAACACCTTGTGCCTCCTCCCGCTCGGCCTACCCCAGCATCGTGCTGTAGAGCTTATAGCTTCACAGTTGATTAGATTATTGAATCCCGCCCCTCGAATGATAGAATACAGGGACGAGCAATCTTTGTTCAACCACGTCTCGAAGGAAAATCAGTTCTTCTTACATCCGAGCCTTCTACTCAAATGTTCTATTTCTACATTGTCTATTACGATATTTCCAATCTTGGGTATTGCATCGCATCTGGTAATACGCACCTAAATGTTTCCGCAAACGATCGATTTCGATGCACTTGTGACAGATATCAATCGAGTTTCATTTGGCGTAGATTGAACCGCAAAATAAATATTGCACGTCGAAGAAAACAATCAAGTTAAATTAACCGTCGGATTAATTTAGCGATCCATTATTTACGGCGTGTAAACAGATGTAACCTATCTGGCAATCTTGACATCTGTTTCTGTTCGTGAAATTAGTAGGCCTTGAATCGTTAGCTTAACGCGATAAAGCCATAAATTTTTCAATAGCTAATTTTAATTATTATTTCAGCTTTTCATTGATTGATTATCTTTATTTGGCCATCCCCGTTACTTTATTGTTACGCAACGTCGCTGCATCGTCATTTTTGAATCGTCATTTTTAGATCTTCCTTACATAGAGATTAAGATAAAGATGACGATTCGTTGTAAATCTAATCAAATTATTAACTTTACTTTGAAGGTATTGCGTATGACTTCACAACAACATCAGTGTTCAAAGGACTCAATCATTTAACGCGCGACTTGGACTTGTTTTCGCTTAGAAAGAAAGCTCAAGGCAAAATCGGATGCTTAGAAGTGTATCGAACGATGAAAATGTCAGAAAACGCGTTTTATGAGTAATCGTTTGAAGGTATCTTAATTTTAGACCTCGAACAATCAAGAATAGAACGAAATAATCACTTCCTGGAGTAGTAAATGGAGTAGTTTTCCGATACTCGTCTTATTTGGGTACATCGTATTTGTATACGGAAATAATTTCTCCAACAGACTTTGACAAGACGCAGCAAAATATACGTGTAAGAAAATCCGAATTCGATACTTTTCGATAATTATTATTATTTAACGATGAAATTGTCGGGTTATCTATAAGAACGCGAGATTACGCGAGCAGCGTGGTGGTACAAGCGAATAGATAGATTGCGTACGGATAAAGCGTAGCATGTCCTTCGAGACATAACTGTATAATCAGAGATATACAGGGAGATTAGATGCACCAGTTCGTTGCAGTTGAATAATGAGAATTAATAGCCGTGAATTATTCGTCAGTTGCAGATGCGAGGATCACTTTACGTTTACCTGCCTGGGGCTTTTGAATCAGAGTACTTGTCCGCGATATATTTTGCAATTCGTATTATTGAAATTCGGATGCCAAGTACATTTTTAAGGAAATTAATAAAACATCGTCGAATACTATCTATTGGTTGATTTTGCCTAAAATTGAAAAAGAAGCTGAAGTGGTGAGTGTGCAAGAGTGACAGTTCAAGAACATCATTGAATGTACGCGAATAGATGAGCACGCAAGGGAGAGAGGGAAAACAGCAAATTATTCCAGTTTCAGCACTTTGCCAGCGTCACGTTCTATCCCGCACTCTTCTTCTTCTTCTCTTTTACTATCTAAAAGTTTGAATGTGTGTAAAGTCGACATAAATATTCAAATAAAATCGAGCTAGTTAATTTACAAATCAATTCACACAATACGCATGTGACAAGTTTAGTGATACCGTGTGTGCGTGTGTGTATCTCTCTCTCTCTCTCTCTCTCTCCGCCTGGTTAATGCTAATATCGATGCGTGATTCTCCACTATAAACGTGTACTATTCCACCGTTTGACACTTTTATTTTTGATTCCAAGTTGCGTTACGAACAGCAGCGTATCGTAGATTAATGATAAATTAAGTCGAGCGTGCAACTGCGTCAAAAGAAGCAAAACAAAAAAGCGAGTAGCAAGCACGTATGAATTTACGAAGGAGAAACACCGAAGAAATCTCGAAAGTGTCGAAGCCGCGTTGTTTACCAACTAGCTTACTCGTCAGCCTCTGCCCCATAATACCTGAGTAACACCCGA
The DNA here is from genome assembly GCA_030064505.1 of Chouioia cunea. Taxonomy (NCBI): domain Eukaryota; kingdom Metazoa; phylum Arthropoda; class Insecta; order Hymenoptera; family Eulophidae; genus Chouioia; species Chouioia cunea. Next base: position 22,414,446 of record JAOPFQ010000002.1, read on the forward strand.
CGTGCTTTACCTGATTCTCTGATTGCGCTTATAATCTCGCACTTTGCCACAGTGTTTACGACAATTTCATCGACGTCCACGCGTGCACTAACGGATGCCGCGGAAAGTAATGCGTTACGTAACGAATTTCCAACGGAACGTGCATAAGTACACGTCTCGTTCGTACTAACGTGAATTTATAGTAGCTTTGGTTCGACCTACTACCCGCTCCCTATGGGAGTTAACGAGCTTAACGGACGCCACCAAGTGCCAATATAAGTAATTACCGACAATCATTGGTAAATTGTATACATAAATGCGAATCGAAAATCGTAAGTACACATCGGCTGCAGTTATAACGAGTATGTAAATTTAACGCTTTGTGTAGGAGCAAACGTGTCTTTTTTACTTGTAAGCACGACAACAAATCCAAAGATAAAAGCAAGCTTACTCGTGAACCTGGAATTACGAAGAAGATTAAAGCGCCGGACGCTGTAGTGCCGGCGCTCTGGCGTGAACTCGAACTCTATCGGTAAAATTGAGTATTTGAGTATTAAAGAAAACAATGTAGAAAAAGCCGAGTGCGGGGGCTAATCCGTGCCATACACGGGAAGGAATTGAGTAAAGTTTTTATTACAATCGTTGAGCTGGCTTTGTAATCCAATGGATACAAATAACGCGAGAGGCCGACGAGTACAAAGCACAAGCTTTCGAGTGAATTTGGCTTGGGCGGATCTTTGCTGCAACGCGAATCAGTCTATTGAATCGCTTCGTTTGTTGGCTGTAGCGGCCCGCGTAAGGTGGCGGCGAGTTTAGTGCTCACCGCGAGCAACTCGGCAGAGCGGGATTCTAATGGGCAGCAATATTGACCTTGAACCTCGTACCTACGTACAGGCGTGTACGATGCGGCTTTCGTCGATTCCGACATTCAGCAGCCGCGATTCTTTTTATCGATCACGCATTCCAAGACCGCGAGCTACCGATGGCACTGCTCGTAAAATCAGCGCGCGCACGCACGCACGTTTGCGCGCACAAGCCGCTCGGCTCGCAGGTCTTTTGCTTTATTCAGCGTCGCAGTTTGCGCGAATGTTTGCCCGTCCAGCTCCGACGACCCGCGGAAAGACAGAACGAATCAAAGACGAAGCTTTTCTTCTGGTCACGAGGGTGTGGGCAACGACTCCGCGCCGCGATCGTTACTTTATTCGCTGTGTTAATTACCGCCGGACCACAACCAATGCTTCGTTCTCCCCCGATTGCACCGATGGACACTGGTGCGCCCTATTCGATTCGGATTCGATTTGCCAAACAGGTTTCTTGCGTTTTTCATGTTTTCTCGAGTTTGGCCTCGCGATGACCTATGCTTCGGGCGAATTCCCAGACGCGGGTTCGACATTCTTGACGGTTCTTAGGAGCGCAGCACTTTTATCAAAGCAAGATATAATTATTGCTTCGCCAAAGTCGTTTGCTATTGTGTATATATTGTAAGCTTGTTTTTATGCATATACTTCAGCTTAACTGACGTCGACTCTATTGTGGGTCTTTGTAAACACAAGACCCCTTTGAACGGAGAATTACAAGGGTACGTTTCAAAGTTAGTCGAGCAATTCTCGTCTCATTTCGCATCTCGAATCGAGTTTCAGTAACGCTATTTCTAACGCGTCTACCGACAACTGTTCGTTTCAACGTACGATTGGATAGGCACATCCAAATTACCACAATTCGTGTGTTAACAATTATCTTCATTTTATCTGCATAACACTGGATTAACCATGCGATAAGACTACTATTACTCTCCTTGACTTTGATCAAATTATTGATCAAAAAGAGGTTGGCAAGTATACGATTCGATGTAAAAAAATGTATACCTTGTGCAATATGATAATAAAACGAACACATACGTGCCTATGTATGTAAGGAAGAGAGCGAAATAAGTTCACAGACCTCTGAAACTGCCGATACTGGATTGCGTATGCATAATTATTAAGGAAAAGTCAATTATCAAAGAATTTGCCCGCAGGGATAGGAAAAATAAAACATAGATGTTATAAAGTTGCGAGTTAATGGAAACACGTATTATACAGATGTATATGTGTTCATATTGCATTACTTTTACATTACAATACATATATATATTCCAATTCTTTCAAATATGGTGCTCTTTGATCTCCTTTGCGGTTAATTGTTTTTGTGTTTCTTCGTGTAATTTCAAGAGCATATTAATTTTGTTATCTTGCTCGTCGAACGTACTTTTATTGTATACTAGTAAAGATGTACTGGTGCCGCCTACACTGGCAAGCGCCTAGTCCATATCGATAATCACGTGGTTTCTGAAAATATATTAGTTTTTACGAAGGACAAAATATATTTATATTAAGAAAAAAACACGATCTAAAGTAAAATATTTTTTTATCGCGTATACGTCCATGCAAATATGTCTTTCTTCCGCATATGCCTGAACAGTGTTAAAAACCGGCATCATGAATTAGCGAGCAACATTTTTCTTGATATGTATTATGTATACTATAACTTATCAATTAAAAGGATTCTTGCACAAAAGATCTTGAACAAATGTATACGTTGTACAGTTTCGTTTTCGGGCAAACGTGTATTACTTTAAGAACAATATCAACACCAAGAAAAGAGTTTGTTCTTTGCAAGCAACTAAAAAAATAGAGGGAGAGAGCGAAAAGAACACGGCAATATTGCGGTGTTGAAGTACTATAAATATATATCGACATTCGTCCGCATGGTTTTCAGGGTTGTCCCTTCTTCGTTCCTTCTCGGTTGCAATGCTCGTTTTGCATACAATTCACCAGAGACGCGATCCAATGGTACAAACTGCAAACAATGCCACTCGCAGCAAACAAAGCAAGCGAGAGCTGCAGCGAGACGAGAAAAAAAATTAAGATATTGGGCAGTCCACTATGATACGCTGTCATAGTGTTTGTGTCTGCCACTGCTTTGAGGAAGAACGTTCACAGATGTACGTTATTTGCGCAAAGCGAAAGTAAACAATCGGCATCCGCGTTTTACTCAATCGTGGAACTAAATTGTTCGGTGGTGCCGCGCCTTGTTAAGGCGAACCGGTAAATTGCATTCATCATTTGTCGGATGAATTTCATAAAATATGTATGCGCGAAGGCGTTAACGAATCAATAATTGATGAGGTTAAGGCGTTATTGAAATGATGAACTGAATAATTCCTTTTACAACGCGATACGTCAGCGTCTTTTGAGAAATGGACAAATGGACAATTGAATGAATTTTAACAAGTACTGCTTGTTCGTGACAAAGTGTGAAGGTATTTTTTGACTAAATACTAGTCAACAATGCCATGAATACGTTCGATAACCAAATGTTGTTCAGTTTTTATCATTTTACACGAAATCGTATAAAAAAAATGCAAAATACTATTGCAAGGTTAGGCTTATCGTATAACATCGGTATTTCGCGTAATTCCCCTTCATCCATTCTGATCACCAATAAACAGCCTTTACTTTCACGAGGAATAAAGCATAAAGATAAGTTAAATGAACTTGCATGAACAGCGCAAGCACGTTGAAAAGCATAGTGACGTTTGGGGAAAAGAAAGATGCGAGTATCAAAAAAATGTACAAGTGATGATCGAAGGTAATTGTGACTCTGACCCTGATCCGTGAGAGTCCATTCATAGCCGAATATGGCAATTTATTTAAATACTTGTACAAAATAAGGCTCGAAGTCCTGGCTTAAATAGTGGAATCCTCGCATGTGCTTATGTATATATAATACATGAGAGCGTATCGTTGGGATTGGACAATTGAAATAATTGCTTTGATGCGTACGAGCGCGGATGCCGGTCAGAAATGCTTAAGGTTACAAGTGTATAAGAGTGATGGAATGACATTAAGCTTCGAGTGTGTCAGCTGGAGTTGGACGAGTGATAAATTCGATTTGATATCATACCACATGTGGTATAGAGCGGAGTGCCATTAAGATTGTGAAGCAAATTGGGTAGACGCGAGTTGACGAATCGAAAAGCCCTGGAATCTCAGAACTATCGTTGATTCGTGTAAATTGATCTGGCAGTACAGTGGAGAGAGTTTCGGTTGCGCATAACGGGCAGGTGGATAATTAAAAATCTCGCCCAACGCAGATAATCTTCATAGATTACTTACGTACAGTTGGAAAAGGAGGATAAGCGAAGAACGGAGTGCATCGCCGCACGGTTAAATATATATAAGTTAACGAACGTTGATCGAGGCGTGCAATAGACGATTAATTGCTAACGTTCGCCGAGCCCTTGTGGCAAAATTTAAAATCAAGCTCCGATGACACATATTCAAGTGACATTGACGAGCGCGCTTGAGCAGCTGGCAGCACAGTGAAAGTGAAGAGAACCAAATGCTAACGAATAATTGGCGCAGTTCACTGTAAAAAGAAACAAACGTGAAGAAAACAAACGATGTTTGGTTTGCCGCGACCGAGAACGAGCTGTGTTCGTTATCGGCGATTCAGCCTCATGAATTTCCGCAGCAAGTGCAGGCTGCTGCGTGGCTAAGCTAATTTCGGCCGTCACCTTGATCGGGCGCGAGCGCTAGATGCACGCGGATAACGAGCTTGCTGCGCGCGCGCACGCGCACATTATTCGATTGAGTGAGAGCAGCTGCGCTGAAGAGGCGGACCGGCCGAACATCAAACTGCTCCCGTCGACAGAAGCACGTGTGCAGGGAGCTGCATTTCAAGCTCTACTCGCAATACATGATCCAGCCGATTCCGATAATTAATCCAATATTATTCCATATATATATTATCCCTGTGGATAGTTTATCCGTTTCCGCACGGATATACGTGGAGCCACCACCACAAGATCGTTACACCAGCACAGTTAAAGAGCGGAATCGATTTATCCGATCTCCTGGACGAATCTAGCCGAGATCGCCATTCGCCTCTTGTATAATTGCACACTGCGTGAAACTATGCTGCTTTTTAAGTCGAAAGAGAGAGGACGTTGCTGAGCTACTGAGCTGAAGCTACATCCGTCAACAAGTCTCATTGACTCTCCAGTATAGATGTTTCTTTTCGCACGTTCACCGATAATCATCGCTACTCGTACTTTTATCGAATAACCTCTGCCACCTGGCACTGACCCCAACTGCGGCTTCCTCCTTTTTGTCAAACCAGCCGACCTACTTCCTTTTTTGTGACGTTGTATACATTTTGTAACTCTATTTTTGCTCTCTCTCTCTCTCTCTCTCTCTCTCTCTCTTTTGATCCACTCCTCTCATGTCTCCGTAACTCAACGTTATTTTCTCACACTGCAACTGTTCATCTACATATTTCGATATTGTATTTAGACCAATTGCGACACTTTCCCGTTATATTGCGCTTAGAAAACGATTTCAAAATCAAACCAAAATATTCAAATGACTCATTAATGAAAGTTTATTTGTAACACCCCAATTTGGTGAATCGATAGCGACGATAAAAATGGGACAATAGTAGGAATCGAAAAGAAAGATGAATGCAGTTAATTTCCGGCTCGACATAAATAGCTCCGACGAATATCCTTGAGCGTCCTTTGAAAACGAAACAGCGTGAATAATAAAAATGCACTTTTTTCTTTTACATCTACCTGCTAAGCCTCGCCTACTGACAAATCGCCACGACACGCTTTTTCTCCATCTATACGCGATGATTCTTCGCTGGATCGTTTCATCCAAGTTCAAGCCATAGATACGATCGAGTCCAATGTGATCGAATGTCTTCTGGAACCTGCAAATTAGTGAAAAGCTCCATTAATCCAAAAAAGTACGACCGTTTATTTATATCATAGATTTAAAAGCGCGCTTTTAAACGCGCGAAAAATGCAACATTTTACAATACCAAATGCAAAAAAAGTAATCGATTGCACAGCAAAAACCGTTGGATTTCAATATTCATCTTTTGGTATCATAGTATATTTGGATTACTAAGTGTGTCCCGAAACAGGCAGGTTGATCTCACATTCTCGTAGTATATTTGCGCGCACTCGTTTACTCCATTGCTCGCTTGTTTCCTTCTTTCAGCGTCGTTTTTATTGCGCGATACGTATCTCTACGCGGCGCTTCGGTACTATTCACTACGGGCAAACATGCTAATTTTTTTCGTAAAATTCTGTCTGGCGTACGCGTTTGTTTTAGCAGTGTGAGCGCGTACGCCGTGTACATTCGAAAACAAAGGCTTTTACTGACATCGCTGCCAACTTTTGTCATTCGACGAACGGGCGACTCTCGTTAAAGTGTGGCTCGTCTTTGGCCGCCACAAGTCTTTTTTTAACTTGAAGGACATTTCCGCCGTAGGCATGGAAATGGTTTATTTTCAATCATTTTTTTTTCAACATGTTCAGGGCACCTGCGTAAAGCTAAGTTGAGTTGCTTTGTACCGAATGAAACGAACGAAGGAATGGAAAACGAGGCAGGCAACGAGAAAAAAGCTTGCCCTCATTGGCGATGCGACGATTGTTCAGAAGCTCTAGCGGCGTTATCATTATAAAGTAGGGAGGAGACGCGAGGAGACGGGAGGAGAAGAGAGAATGGAAGTTGCACGAGCTGCCCAACAAATGGATTTCTCTGGATGTCTGTCTGGTCTGCAGCTGATGTCTTTCTTGCTGTGTGTGCGTGTCGTTTTCACGAGCGCGGAGAATCGTCCGCTTAACCATGAACATATTTCCTTTGTCGGGCAGATCTCGTCGAGTCTGATGCTGAGAGAGTCTCGAGGCCTGACAACCGGCGATCAACCGCAAAAGCACACGGCCGAGAGCCTCGATGTTGTCGCCGCCACCGTCTCTTTCTCTCTTCCAGACTTTTCTTTGTTCCCTGGCTGCTGCTGCAGTAACTCTTTTCTCTCTCTCTCTCTCACTCACTTCTGTTCGCCGCGTGGCAGTTGTCGGGGATCTATGAAAAATGGCCGTAATATATATTTTTTGACGGATTACTCTCCCACGCCATTTGTCGCTCGCTGTGCAAAATCGCCGCCACCAGCGCTGCTGATTCGCGCAAAAAATTAATTGCAAAGACGCTTGCCTTGTTATTAAGCACGGCAATGCTTGGCATTTGCCAAAAGTTCCTTTCTTATGTACTTCATTACCGCGGGAGCTTCGCAGCGTTAACGAGCTCAAGCTTTCGCGCGAGTCGCTACGAAAATAAATCGGACGTCAAATCAAAGGAACTATGCTACGTTGATGCGAGTTGGATACGCAGAGACCCAATCAAAACGGTTGTACAACGATTGATAATCAATTTATAATTGGAGAAGAATCCGGCTACGAGTGCAGCAAAAGTGAAAGTGACATTAAAGTTCGGCCAGATAGCCCGAGGCCGTCCAACGCCTTTTTTCACGGGTAAAGTATAGGCAGGCTGAGGATGCGATCGAGTGCAGAGCTCATACCCACAAAGGGAATATCCGTAGCTTATTTGCTTCCTCGATTCGACATTGACTCGTTAAGAGGATTATTTTCTCCCTCTGCGTACACGTCATCGGCCTTGCTTCGTACGTACGTTATAAGCGTATACGTATATAAATACGTAACTCGTGGTCTCGCACACTCATTATCATGGTCGAGACACCGCGGATATGAAATTTTTCTCGCCTCCACTCTTCTTACGACGAGCTCGCCTCTTCTTCTTCTTCTTCTTCTTCTTCTTCTTCTTGATTTTTTAACCCACGGCAAAAAAATAATCACTCGCTGATGCGCGCTCGCGTTTGTATTATAATCCGACAACAGTCTAAAAAGGAAGGAAAAAAGATGCCACGAGAGATATAATTCGATGAATAAAGCCTGCTTTTTTCCAAGATCCCCAGCTATCGCTTCCCAAGCTATACTTCATTTTAATCGCCTGTGATAAGGTTGTCGCAGCGAGCCGAAAAAAAGAAACACCTCGCATCAACATTTTCATTTTGCGCGATCGAGAAAAGCCTAAGCTTGTGAGTAATAGGACAATTTTTATTTGGTTTGTGCTCGCGTATGATTAGAAATATCACACGAGAGCTACGGATTCTTCGAGGAATAAATATCGAGTATATATCAACTGACGGTAGCATTTCTCAACAGCGATTAGTGACTTGAAAAATTTTAGGTCTTCTTTAAAATTCCTCTGGGCTATGCCATGAAATAAGGCAAAATGTTGTATGATACGTTAGAGTTAAAGGAATCCCGGAAATCGGAATGTATGGGAATGCCGACGTAAAAGATTGGTACACGGTAAGAAATTTCTTTAAAAAATAAAAATGATACCGCTGTAAGTCCGGAACGATTTTGCCAATTTTTTAAGAATTAAAAGGTTTTTAAGGATTTTATGTTCTGTCACTGGCATTTTTACTTAATGCTAACTACCGAAAATTCAGTTCGATCTGATGCTGTAGAAAAGAATTTAAAAGAATTTAATCATTGAAAATATAAAAGATGACAGTTTATAATTATAACAAATAATTGTTCACTAATTATTTATGCTCGGCGTTTGATCAATAACATGATTGCATGTACTTGAAATTTCGCGCCTATCACTTTTAATATTTGTATTTTTAATTTTGTTCACGTAATGTCTGAAATTATCCAATCAGATCTGATTCAATGATCAGAAGAAAAACGCAAAAGACATTTTTCAGAGAAATTTATTGTCGCGTACAGGCAGTAATTAGAAATACGATTGTCGAGAGAGAGAGAGAGAGAGAGAGAGAGAGAGAGAGAGAGAGAGAGAGAGACGAAGGCTCGCAGAGTGAATCAGACAGTGCTGGCTGTTGCGGTTGTTCGTCATTGGTATCTGTATAAAGGGACATTGCGTAACGGGTACTAGAGTGAAAACACAGTAGCGCACCCGGAAAGTTGTCCCTTTCTCAGAGAAACGACGTATATTGGTGTGCGCAGTCTCAAGATGTGTGTGTATATATAATACATGTACACTACGAGAGAGAGAGAGAGGGAGAAAGCACACGGCGCTGTCAGTGCGCCAAAATGTACGAGGTGCAAGACAGCAGTGGCAGCTATTCACGCGCGTGCACTTTCACTGCAGGGGAGCTGTTGGACTCTTTCTCTCTTTCTTTTTGTTGCGCGCGCGACACTTTTCCCATTGTATTAGCTTGCAAACGAGATGGCTCTATTCGCTTCTGCTATTGTTCATAGGGGCGCTTCTTTACGCATTTTCAATACATCCACAACTATACACAAGTTGCATCTTGAACTATCTCTTGCAAGAGGGTATGTCGGATATAAGAGCTCTCGTAATATTGCGCACTTATCGCCATCAACCAATCTCATTCTTGCTCCATTCCGACCAAAAATCATCTGGCTGTTGGTACTGCTGAGACAAGCAGCAAAATGCCACAACTCAACCTGCGCACTTCCGTCATCGCTATCGCCAAGATTAATCGCCGTGCCTCGCCCCCTCAATTTCCATTCACCATTTCAAAATTCTGTTAGCTCTGTCACTGCTGCTCGTGAATCTTCTTTGTTTTCATTCTCTCCGGTAATGTCTCTCGTCCAGGCAGCGTTCTTTTTCTTTTTCTAACGCACTGGTACCGAAAAGCCTCAATTTTCCCAAGACTTTCGGTGAATAATCAAAATATATTCTCGAGCTGATTTTCATCGTGCGACGCACCGATAAGTGCAACACCGACCTTAGATTACGAAGACAAACGGTGCATTAGATACACCTACGCGACGATTATCATAGTACGCACGAGTACTACGCTGCGGAGGATAGTCTTACAGATTCTAGGCCAGATCCCAACATTCGACCAACCAGCCACTAACTCAAGCAACAAAATTACACAAGAGCATTACGCGAAACTCCGTTATACGCTTACAGATCATATGCTTCGTTTTTTAGATCTACAATCTGCCATGTACAGTTAAATATATCCCGCGATTCTTTGGTTTTCGAGATCTCAACATGACTAAGCTTATACAGCTAGGCGGGTACGTGCTGAAAATGCCTCGAACTTTTCATCAATTTGAATACACGAAGTAACTTTGGCTTCGTATTTTAGCAAGCTTCGAGAAAAACAGGGCCTCTTAATCTTGGTACAGGTAAACACGCGGAAATTAACGCGACGAATCTAAGACGTAGAGACGCGTTAAAAAACCTGCCAACATTTTTTTGCGACGACGGATACTACGTGTGCACTCTTAATTAAATGTAGAGGAGCTACTCGATTGAAGGAACTTCGTTTTCGATTAGTTTGCGATTAGGGATAATCGATATCGCCACCCTTTTCGCAGCCTCTCGAAGGGTGCATGCTATCTGATTACGCTGAAAAATATAACTTTAAAAGCCGTGTAAAAACTAAACAATTTCGCCGTTTATTGTAATTTTTGTGGGACTAACATCTTGAAGCATCCGTTAAGTATCACGGCTATCCAAAATACTTTCCACGCGTGAAAATATACATTATTACACCCATATCAAAGGTTTACACGCAATAAAGAACATAGATGTGTGCCGTCTCCAAGTGTACATACCTCGTGAGCTCCTTCCCCAATCCCTTATTAATCAATTTATCGAAATGATCGTAAGAATTGCAGTGCACCATTGAACCTAGTTAACCAAATTAAACGTAAGAATTAATCTTAGAAAAACCTGAGGATTAAAAGTATTATCGCGATGTAGATTGATATACCGTGTTGCTGTATATTCTAAACATGAAATATACACGTTTAACGTCTTTTCTTGGCGTGCGCAAAGCACGGAACAATTCTTCTACGTTCGTTTTAAGCTAACTTTATGATTTATCTTTAACTTCGTGTGTCTGCTATATGATATGAACAGCGCACGGTCGTTGTATGGTTTATACAAAATAAACAATCAATAACCTTTGTCAAAACAACGTTATTATTTATTCGATACTTTTTACGATTTGAACGTAACAATATGTGTATCAAATCCCAACTCTTGTTAAAGTTGTATCTATTTGATTCGTACCGATAATCGACTACTATATTTTATGCGTAAATAGCAAATGTTATATTCCGAACTGCACGTTCAGTCAATTAAAAGAATATCATTTCAATGAATATAAGGTTAAGTAATGACAAAAATAAAGTAATCAAGCAGTAATAGTAATTAATACGTTCAAATAAAACGTTTACGTACAAAAAAATCGAGTCTAGCTAACCATGAATCGAATAAAAGTAACAAATACGTTGATTACTGGCGAAGCGGATCCTGCGCGCATTTCGATTAGGGAAGAAACAGAAAGATATTCCTTTGTCTTTCACGTTCGAACAACAAGCCTAGTCGTTACCGGGCGCTTGTGGTAATTTCTGGAAGTATATGCTACCACGAGTGCAGCTGTTCGCATTGGTATTTGGTAAGTGATTTTTGTAAACATTGAAATACTCTATTCGCTATTCAACTCTCGAATAGCCTGTAATAGCCTCGAATACTATATATATATATGTATGTATAGAGTTGCGACCGTGACCTGCGTGATATAAAGTAAAATCAGCGATAAGTGCTAAGTAAGTGTATATGTATATCGCTTTTTTAATCCATCCAAAGAAATTAATTTATTTGGTTTCGTCGAATTCGTGCGTGAAATTACGACGAATATACATGTATACATAGAAACTGCATATTTACTTTATTAATACATGCCATTGCTTACATATATGGTATTCATTTTATAGAATAATTGTGTACAATTGTGTATTCAACGATTATTTATTTCATTAGCTAATGTAGCTTTGGGTTTATGAATTAATTATAATTTTAGACGGTTGGTTATTAAAATTCTCGTATTGATATAATCGATTAATCGTAGGAATGAAAATAATGTGATAAATTGAGAATATTTAGAAAAATATTTGACTTGTAAAGTAAAAAGTACTTTGATAGTTTTATTATTTTTTATGTATAGATTGTATACTGGAAGTGATATTGCCAATAATTTTTATGACAATGGATATTGAAAAAACTCCTGTCTCTATTTTAAATGAAATGATGGTAAAAATTAAAAGCACCATTGTCTATGAGCTCTGTGCGGATGATTTTAATTCCAATCCACCTGTATTTACGTGTAAAGTAACTTGTGCTGGAATTACCACTACAAGCATGGGACGTTCAAAAAAAGAGGCTAAACAAAATGCTGCACAAGCCATGCTTGATAAAATTCACGAACAAACATTTATTACTCAACAGTCGACGTGTAAACCGTATTTGCTGTTGACTGATGTTACTATAATGGATAACGCAACACAAGAATTACAGGTATTTATTTGTTATTCCATTTATAGCATAATATAGCAACAAGTATTGTTATATTAACTGTTATATTATGGTTATATTGATATTTCAGAAACTATGCTTTAAGCATGAATTTGAACAGCCAGTTTTTATAGATTTAGATGCCACAGGCCCTCCCCACGCTCGTAATTTCAATGTGCAATGCGCTGTATCTACATTGACTGAAATTGGAACAGCTACAACAAAGAAACAAGCTAAAAACAAAGCAGCAAGTAAGATGATTAAAAAAATAGAAAAGACTTTCTCTATGAATAATTTACTGAACGAAGAATTAGAAACGGACAAAAAGAAGAATAAAAGTGAAGATGGTGAAACTAACAATAACAATGATTTGAAATCTACAATCACAAAAACATCAGATGAATCTGTCAATTTAAAAGTAAATTATGGTTTTAAAGCATTGAGTGTACGAAAAGAGTTGATGGAAAATTTCCAAGATTTGGAATTAACTTTATTACCAAAAGTAAAATATATACAAGATTTGGTGAAGGTATGTCAACATGGTATAAATGAAAAAAATGTAAAGAAAGTGAAAGAAGAATTTCAAAATATGCTGCAGTCAGTGGACATTGATTTTCATCATATGCTGCTACATACGCCAGATCCAACAACCTATATGTTAATAATACAATTAAATACAATTCCAGATATTTTAGAAATGAGCTTAGGTACAACTAGAGAAGAAGCTGAATTGCGTACAATCGGAAAAGTAATTGGAAGCCTCGGGGTATTGATAGCTAGAAATCTTAACAAAGATTATTCCTTTAGAACGTAAAATTGGTTTAATTAATTATTACGAATGCACATAAGATACAGAAAATAAGTTGATTTTTTTCAAATTAACATTGTGACTTTCAGTTCCTTGCTAGAAATAGCATGAAAAGTTTAAAGTTATTGTAAAAGTATATCTTTCATTATAATATTTTCTAAGTTTTCTAATGCACTTACTTAAAATAAGGTATGTATAAATAATATCTTGAAAAACTTTTCAACTAAAATAAGATAGTAACAAAACCTATAATGCTAAATTATGTCAAAGCCTATAAAAATGATCAGTGAAAACATTTAAAGCAACAAATCTGCACAAAAATCTAATCAACTCTAACTTTAAATGTTAGATTGTTGGATTTTGATATATTTCAAAGTGAACGAATGAAATATTAGTTGTAAAGCATTTTCATTTATCTTTACTTAATAAGTCATTCGGTAAAAAGTTGTTTATTAGTAAAACTAATCTGTGATTCGATATTTTGATTAAAGAAAAGTAACAAACAGAAATCTACAGATGGACTATTTATTGAACGGCTAGATGCAGGTGGTTATATTTGTCGGTATTCTTCTCGGACAACGCAGTAGTAGCAGCAGAAAGCGAGCGATAATTAAAACGTCCGCGGAATGTCCGATGCCCTCCTGTGATTCACGACGTAGTTAAGCGAGTAAGTGGTGAAAAGGCCCGCGGTCGTGGGGGGAGTTTCGGAAGCAGTCATTAGTAGTGCGTTGCGCGCTCGAGAGTATGTGTGTGAAAGAGAGAGAGAGAGAGCGCGAGAGAGCGCGAGATGGTGGAAAGCCGCGAAAGGCCGTAGGTTGTACAAGTAGTATAGGGTACAGAGGAGTTCCGAGAAAAGTCGCGGGACAACTCAATAAAAGCTGACTCTCATCGCAAACGGTGCGAGCGCGCGTAGCTTTAATTGCCGTTTGAGCTTTTTGCGACAGTGCTCCAGATACGAGAATGAGAACGTAGCAATCCCGAGCTTGTTTATCGAGCCTGCCCCTTTCCTTTTTGCTGGCACAGTGCTCTCTCTTTCTCTCTCTCTCTCTCTCTCGCTTGCTCTTTTCCTCTGTGTGCCAAAGAGCGATAACTTGAATTGCCTCTCATAGATGTTGTTGACCACCTGTAGACAGACTTTGCGACACGAATTGCACTGTAGCAACAGCTCTTTCACGCTTGAAATGTTACCCTTGAAATTTCCCTTGTTGACGGGAATCCATTAGACGCGATGGATTGCGTTATTATCCGCTCATTCTTGCCGTAGCTGCAGTCAAGCGAGCAAATTTTTTACTTATCCTCATCTGTGCTTCGCTACCGTGCCGCGGACGCGCTTAAGCTTTAGATGCTTATTTTACTACGTCTATTTGATCGCTATGAGCTTCACGGGAAATACGCTTCTTTATTTTTCATCGCCTCACCTTACAATTTATAAATTGTTGGCCATTTATTTATCCTTTTCTTATTTCTATCAATTTGCCAAGGGAATATCAAGCGATCAAGCGCATATACAATTTGTTAAAAGTTGCGATTTGAGACTTTCAACCAACAGGTATATCTGAATACTAGTATTTGTTCGTATTTTTGAACATTCATCCTTGTTCTAATGATCTCTTTTGAATAATTTGAAATAGATCGAGTGGCGGCCACGACGTTAAATGATCAAATGCAGAAAATGAAGAGCTTAACGACGTTAATGGTACGGCTCTGTCAGCAACGTGGATCAATCTAATAAGATGGGACAGACGTGACGAATGGAAAGCTGTTGGTTCGAATTTCGAGGAGAGTAGCGCGATGTGTAAGGCTGAAAAGTAGCCAATGGTGGCGAGTGTTTTTATTGAAAAGAAAGCATTTGTTGCAAGTGCAAACGAAGTACCGCGTTAATTTGCTTAGTGCATGCTCGATGCGGCGGTGTTTTGGATGTGGTGTGACGGTAGGTTATTGTTTTTGCCTTGGTTGTTCCGGAATAAATCAGGCTTGCGAGAATTGGCGATCGGGGTGGTTTTTGCCGCCTTTCTGCCGAGAACAAAAAAGAGAAAGAGCTGTGTAGTGCTACCGTACACTGGATTCATGAAGTCTAATTATTCCCGTATCCGTAACGACGCTCTTATTCTCTCTCTCTCTCTCTCTCTCTCTCTCTCTCTCTCTCTCTCTGTATTCGTATTCGTGGAGTTTGCGGCTAAGAAGGAGTGTTCTTAGCTATCCCCGGAGCACTTGTCAGTCAGATGGTTGCGCGCACTCTGTCTCTCTGTCTGTCTGTCTGTCTGTCTGTCTGTCTGCCCGTTTGTCTGTCTGTCTGGCTCCCTCTCTCTCTCTCTCTTTATTCGCTCTCTTGCTTGGCAATCTGTGCGCGCGCAAGCCAAGGTCGCGGCGTATATCAATGTCAGTTCTCGGCAGCTCTCATGGATGCGTATGTACGTGAAAACGAGTACGCGCAAATGCAGCTGGGGGCGGTGTTATAGACTCGCATCCTCGACGTAGTACCGCGCGTTCGCTCCGCAGCTACTTTATTCGCGATTTTTTTCCAGCGCCAAAGACCTTGATGCAGACCGATCCACACATCACTACTATATAATCCCTCAAACTCTCTTTCATTCTGTGCTTTTTCTACTATAGTAATTACATTGTCGCCATCAAATTGTCTCTACCGTCTCGTCTCGCTTTTCCCGATTCTTATAATCCACAATGACTTATCAAACCGAATGTTTTTTCAAGTACACGGTATTTACAAGGCTTAATTGATCAAATAGCCATTTTTAAGGCAATTTTATAGGAATTTTGATTAAAATTAATTTAGGAGTCGCGAGAGAAGGGGGTTCGTAAACAATAGTGTTAATGGCCTTCACCCAAGTGCCTTTTATTTATTTTGATTAGACAAATGAAGGGTGACTTATCAAAATATTGGCAAGGTTAGAAATCAATCAATGTGGTCTCTTAAGTGACTATTGCTAATAACTAACGATTGTCTGTAATGTGTCGATCGAGATAAGCTGCCTTGGAAATCATACGATCCTCAGCGCGTCAATATATATAAAGAACAAATGGGTGACATGGTACGAAATAACGTCCGATTATTTATTATAGAATCTATTTTCTATATAAAATACATTCGTGTCGATGCATTCCATTACTTATATCGGCCACGAGGGTCCTCCTCCCCCGTCCTCAACCTCTTACACGGCAGACACACCCCAATCCTCCACAGCTCCAATCTTTAAGACTATATCGTTCGTTACCTACGCTGTGTCAATCAGAGATTAGCTATTAATCGAGCCATAAGCTTGTTTTCTAAATCCTATAGGTATATTTGTCCATTTCGTTTTGACTGTGCGCAACATGAATTGCGTCCAACGTAACGTATTTGAAGTTGATCAGGGCGCTGCCTGCCTCTAAGGGATGACGCATTCACTCGGTCGGTAATACTCGACTTTGACTTTATCGATCGATCATGGGACGGGCGTCAACTCCCTATAAGTTTATCTTTAGCTTACTCAGTTGCGAGCGAAAATCGTATAGACGCAGCTCTAGTTGAGTTCATTTGTTTACACGTAGCGTTTAGTTTATAGTTTTCAAACAATTTGGCAGTTGATGTGATTTCGTGTTTTAACGAGTTTTCTGGGGACCAATCGCACACAAGTTTTTGCCGTATAAATATAAAGTTGTGGTAATTTTGTTCTGTGATGTACCTCGTGTAAGGGTTGCATTTTGTCCTGTAATTTTCAACCGAACGATATTCGTTTGCAATATACTTCTGTATCAATTTCTTACATTGAACAAATAATAATATTACATTGTGAATACAGTCGCTGAGAGCAAATAACTAGTTGCTTCAGCAATCTTCAGAACTAACCTTAATATTTGGAAAAAATCCTAAAAATTAATTTCTTAAAGGTATGTATTATTACATTGTAAAGAATACATTTTACTGTTAATCAAAGCTCTCGCAAATATCTATGTGACCATTGTACGTAGAACGTTTAACGTTATTGCTTGTACGGATCTAGACTACTTTTTAGTATTATTAAACGTGCATGAATCAAGAAGTGGAGTCATTTATTCAATAAGAACTTGATAATCATAATTTATGTTCTTCCATATCGTCAATAACGAGTTGAGATTATCACAATTAAGCAATCAAACATAATGTAATATGAATCTATAACGTTCATTAATGTTGATTGACATCTTGGAATATATAAATGACTATGGAGATAAATATCCTATCTATAGCTTCACTATGTATAATTATTGTTTAAAGTCAGCTAATTCCATATTTTCTTTTCTACAAACAAAGATATAAAGATAATATTTCTTCATAATTCGTTAAAATAATATTATTTAAAGATGTAAAGTAATATTTTAGTTTGCAAATGTGGCCTTTTAGTTTTGCTGTTATAGCTCTATATATATTATTATATAGTATGCACATACTCGAGCATAATGCACATTTTGAAAGCGTTATAAAAGTATTTGTCTTCTTTGATGAGTTCAAAAGACGACATTTTTTTTGGATAGATTACCAGATTCTAGACACACGATATAGATATCTGGTATTAGAAAATAGTTGTAGATCGATATTAGAACGTAATATTTTTAAGTTGTGTTGTGCTATTCAAATTAATGAGCAAAGTAGACGTTGAAAATTATACAACGGTTTGGTTGTTATACAGTTTGTTATAAACAATGAAATTGAAATAAGCCATAGAAAAAAATGAAGTTAAATTTAGAATAGCATTGTAAAATGTGTAGTTTAGTGGCTGCTAATAAAATGAATTTCTTGTAACTTTTACAATGAAATTTAAAGAATAACCTTATGGAATTATGTCATGAAATGATATTAACGTCGGTATTTCACGGTAAATGATTCAATTGATTATTTCATAGATGACATTGAACTAAATAGAATGTCGTTATGTGTGTTTAAAAGAACCGTGTAAACACATGGCAGCTCCTTCCTAATCAAAGATTGTATTAGCTATTGAAGGACAAGGAAATAGAGCCAAAAGTAATTCTGGTTTTAAAAGGATGCATTTAAATACTGCATACTTGGACATTCTTAAAAAGCATCGTCCAAATATTATAATCGTGAAGCTATGTACGCTATGTACGATACAGTAACGCGCTGGTGTTTCGTGTGAAATGATCGGAAGTGGTATGTAACGACACAAGTTTTTAAAGCGCGCTAATATCCGTGAGGAACATCGATGCAATAGCACGAGAGCAGGTCACGTAACGCGATACGAGGTAGAATATTTGACTGCACGGACGCGTAGTTTACGAAGGAACCAAAGTAGAGAGATAGAGAGAAAAAGAGATTAGTGTAGGTAGTAAAACGATGAAAATGTAGAAGTAGAAAGTAGGGAAAGAAAGGATGGTGGAAAGGATGTGATATTTGATGAACAATTTTCAGGCAAGCGTTGCGAAGCAGGTGAGGATGGGCTGCGCAGCGAGTTCTAGCGACGACAAGGCCGCGGCCGAGAGATCGAAAAAGATCGATAAAGACCTTAGAGCGGATGGAGAAAAGGCGGCGAACGAAGTGAAATTACTGTTACTTGGAGCGGGAGAGTCGGGAAAGTCGACGATAGTTAAGCAAATGAAAATCATCCACGAGAGCGGCTTCAGTCCCGAGGAATGCCAGCAAAACAAGCCGGTCGTCTACAGCAACACCATTCAAAGCTTGATAACCATCATTCGTGCGATGGGTCCGTTGCAAATCGGATTTGCCGATCCGAGCAAAGCCAACCTGGCCAGGGAATTTTTCACGATGGCCTCGTCGACCCCCGAGGGCGAGTTGAGCTACGATCTCTCGGTCCTTATGAAGAGCCTCTGGCAGGACCCGGGCGTGCAACAGTGCTTCGCTCGTAGCCGCGAGTACCAGCTGAACGATTCAGCGGCCTATTACCTTGACGCCCTCGACCGCATCACGCAGCCGGGCTACGTTCCCAGCCAGCAGGACGTGCTCAAGACGAGGATCAAGACGACCGGCATCGTCGAGACGCGCTTTTCCTTCAAGGGCTTGCAGTTCAAAATGTTCGACGTGGGCGGCCAGCGGTCCGAGAGAAAAAAGTGGATCCATTGCTTCGAGGATGTGACCGCTATCATATTTTGCGTGGCCCTCAGCGAGTACGACTTGGTCCTTGCCGAGGACGAGGAGATGAATCGCATGATCGAGTCCATGAAGCTGTTCGACTCTATTTGCAACAGCAAGTGGTTTGTCGACACCTCCATAATACTTTTCCTCAACAAAAAGGACATTTTCGCCGAGAAAATTGCCAAAAGTCCGCTCACCATCTGTTTTCCCGAGTATAAGGGACCAAATACCTTCGACGAGTGCGCCACGTACATACAAATGAAATTCGAGGATCTCAATCAACGCAAAGAGCAGAAACAAATATACGCCCACTTGACTTGCGCCACCGATACAACCAATATTCAGTTTGTCTTTGATGCCGTCACAGATGTCATTATACAAAATAACCTCAGCAGCTGTGGTCTTATCAGCTGAATTATCATTCTTAAACAACGATTCTCTTTCATCTACGTCCTAGTTGTGTAGGCTTTGTTGTGTCAACAATCAAGCGGCAATCGAGTGAGATTCGAACTGATAATTACGCACATCTTGCTTTTAGTCGCTGCCGCTGCTTGATCGACAATACAAACTTTCGTAAATGCAATTAACTTATTTTTACTGGTAGTAAGAACAATCGCTTATTTTACTCGACATTCTTATTTAGACGCGCAACCTAAACATGACAAAACTAGTTATTACTTGTACAAGCAACATTTTTTATATCCTCGTGTACTATTACAAGGCAATTTTTAGCGACATTTTTTCCAGTTTATCGAAAGCCTAGTTGATAGAGTATAGCGAAGGAATACTGTAACAGTTGACCGATTACCTTGCGTTTTTCGATTAAAGTCTGCTGTACAGTCAAAACGACATGCCTACTCATAACTTAGATTCACTGTAGTTCAATCATTGACGAATATATTTATATACCTGGCTGAATACTAGCTTTTATCTCCGTGATAAATATATTTTTGTAAGTTAACAATATTAGAACTACTACTATGTCAAAGCCTCAACAAACTCGTCAAACATATTTTCCTGATGATTTTGCGACAAAATAGACTCGTATTTTTGATCGAATGTCACGAAAAACAATTTTTACAATTGTGCTTCGATACATTCCAAAGGAAAACGCATATTCTTACCGCAGTGCATAATCGTTTGTAGTCTTTGATCTGCAAATGCAGAACATTATGCATAAAATGTAATGTAAAAAACCTAACCGTTTCCTCCAATTTATAAATATTTACTACAAAAAACAATACATCAATACCTCGATATAAAGTCAAGTTCGGAGACGCTATTTTGCACAACTAACACTGCGATAACTTGGAAATAGCCATTTGAAAGACTCGATATAAAGTAAAGTATTATTTTTTTAATTTGATGGCTCGTCGTACAACGTACCAGCACGTTCTTTCAGAGACTATGAACAAGGTATTATGTATTTTTTTTCAATTTTAAAGGTATTCTTATTTGTGTGTGATTGTAGGATACATTGCCGTGTGAACAAATTGTATAAACAGTAATTGTATCGTAACTCGTTGAGTTAACTCGATAAATACTAAAACCAAATTTATTATTGTGAAACGTAATTGTAACTTTGTGAGATAAATTTTTTCAAAATTTTAAAAAACATTGCAGGGTTCTAATCAGAACCATATTGGTGTTTTTTGCATTAATCATGTTTTACCTTAAATTAAAATTTACCTTAGTGAGCACGAACAAGTCTTTAGAATTAACAAGCATTTACCAAAAATTTAATCCATACTTTGTCGATAAAAAAGTAAGTTAACGATATTAATATCTCAAGAACAGATGATCTTTATAGTTGAATCACGTCAAGATATCTATGCTGATTTTCCAGTTGTTACGAATGTGTTTTAATTTGTCTACTGAAATATATTTTTGAATGTAAATATTACATTGCCATTTATTCAAAGTTGGTACGCACTTTTTTACAGGCTCGTGTTCAAGAGTCAACAATGGATGTCTTGATGGCTTTTTCGTGAAAATGAGGAGAGAAAAATTAATTCTTATTTTGTATATGTTAGTGTGTATCGTATAGCTAAAATTAAATTATTGTATCAGTCGAATAATTAAATAAAAATATGATAAATACATGGCATTTATTGGTTTCTGTAACATTTTATCGAATATATTTCAAGTTTCAGTGTACGAGACGATTTCATCGATGGATCCGACGCAAAGAATATATTTTTGACTTGCACATTTTTCAACGGAACATGTAGGTGCACGCCCATTGACACGATTTAAAATTGGGCGTGCTCGGCAAAGATCGTTGGAAACGAAGCGTTGCGGTCCTTGGAAGAATCGACATGCGTAAAAAACGGCAGGCTATTGAAAGTCGTACTTACTAAATTGACGTCGAAGCAGCTGACCAAGTCATAGGATAGGTACGTGAGTTGTTAGTGGTACAATAAAAAACGAATCGAGCTTGCGGCTTTTTGTATGGCGGGGACGTTGTTGGTTCGGGCTACATTGAACCGCTGTCATAAATCAGTCGCGGACACGCGCGCAAAAGAGTAGGTGAGCTCGCCGAGTCGCTCATAGCTGACTTATGGAAATCGTGAGTAGTTGATGCCATGGCCGTAACGGCTTCGGCGAAGCAAGCTCGATCAAAAACTTGTGCGCACAAGAGTCGATCTACGAATCTTCTCGGAGACCTATCGGCTCTCTTCTCTCGCTACTTATACTGCACTCGCGGCTCCGCGAATCACGATCTATCCAGTGCAGATGTGTACGAGACTTATTCTTAGTCGCGCTTTCAGACTCTACTTGCGCTCGCGTACCGTTACACCGCAAACTTGCGCATCCTCTCTCTCTTTTTTTCCCTTTTTTTCTTACGCGACTTGTTGCAGGTACTACCTGACGTAACTGTTATTCACACACCTGTGAGCCCTTACGGATCTACGTTACACCGTCGTATTTTTCGCTGGATCGCTGGCCCGTTGACAAGAGTTTGGTGCTTCCACGGCTGACGAGCACGCGTAACAGGCGTAGACCTTAACAACAGGGTCCTGCTAATAGTTGTCGGAAATAAACGTTGGTCGTATCCGTATAGAGCTCGGTGGCTCACGTGTAAACGAGTATAACGGTTTCCTCGAAAATAATCGACTCAACCTCGGAGGCTTGCATTACGTGTACTCTTGGTCTACGAATAAAAGTGCCTTGCCAATGCTGGCAGATTAACTCGTCAAAGTAACAAGTGCGCCCGAGTCAGATGCCGCAGTAGCGGGCGGCGAACACGTGCAGCCAAGGCAGGCACCCGAATAAAATTACGGCAAGCCAATGCGCGACACGCACACGCGACCCGAGATCTCGTATCAGTCGAGCGGCTAACAGCGTATAGCCGGCGCTCCCGATGCATCGTTGCTTCGTCTCGCATCCCCGTCGAGTGAGGCCAACAATGGCGTAAGTAAGCATTTCGCAGGTCACCTAGTACGATACGACAATAACAGCGTAGCTAGAGACGGACTGCGTCGCCGATGGGACCCTTCCCACTAATTTGATCAACGTTAGAGGAGCGCGGCTGGCGCACGCTCCAGGTTGGGCAGCCCCTCGACTTGGCTCTAAAACCAATATAGCTTCGAAACGTATCAATTTAGGTGCAATTAATCGCGGAGAAATGGGCGAGCAACGTTACGGGCTAAAAGTCGTTTGAAGAATAAGAGGTTCGGATCGCGCAGAGATCGCGCCACCCTTATAATTAGACATAAATCAATAAACGTCGCATAAATTGTCGGTAATCAAGCGATAAATCCCAAACTGATCTCCTCCTCTTCCTCCCCCTCCTCGTCATCCGTGCCAATAATATCCGTCCGTGTACGGACCTATATAGCGGCGCGTTGCCTACGGGGAGAGCTGTCGGTTTTTCGAGGAACAAGTCCTACATGATGGACGATACAGTCCTTCGCGAATGCGCCGAATCGCCTATTGGCTTTTCTTCTCGTTCTACCGCTTAGCGCGAGCACGGCGTTCTGGGTGGCGAGTGTTAGATCGCGCGCAAGTGAACAATGAAGGCCGCGGGCCAAGGCCGGTGGGCGGCGCGGGCGAGCGCGATGTTTCAATAAACGAGTGAAACGAAGAAGTGGCGGTGGTGGTGGTGGTGCTGCTGCAGGCTGAGTGAGCGCCATAATCCAGAGTGAAACCGGAATTCCACGGCCGGGCTCGTTAGGACCTATCGCCGATCCAAGACCACTTGATTTATTTACGTTTGCAACTCTGCTATGCGCGCAGCCAAGGAGGCTGCTTCGTTTGCTCGCTTTCCTTTTGATCCTGCTTATTTTTATTTATTTATTTGTTTTTTTTCGATTTCTTTTCAAGCGGCTACTTTTGCGCACGCGCGTCCTGTCCGAATTCAGCCTGCTGGCCCTTCTCGGAAGGCCACGAATTTACATGCGTAACAAGATACCAATTTCGCGACCCTCCTCCCTCCCGTGCATTGCTACTAATTTTCGCCGGATTAAACGCTACTTCGAGTATAGGCGCAAGATTCGGCGTTATAAATAAATTGTCGCGCGCGTGCGCGACTCAATGATCGTATATGGATACTGGAAATACTGGATTTCGCGGGACAGGCGCTCGGATGAGTCGGCGGCATGTATATATATACGTAATACCGACGATGTCCAAAGAACAAACGAAGACGACTTTTTTGATCGCCTACCACCAAAGTATCCGAATTTCCACGAGAAATCCCACCTACGTGTTTCGAGTACGTAAGAAATCGTGGATTGAAAATGAGCGCGATGCTCTAGAGTAAAGAAAGAATCGCTTATTGACATTGGCTCAGGCTTCTCTGTTTACTTTGGGCTTGTGCAACCTCGCGATTCTAACGTTGTGAGAACGAAATGTAGCTCCGAGTAACAATGGCGATGCTGCGTAACACAACGTGTACGCTTGATCGTGTGATGGGCATAGAGTATCGCACAAAACGTCCGTGAATCGTTACGAGCGGCTCTAGCGGTAAATAAGCTGACAGGATCAACATTGTACGCAATAAAAGCTTAGTAAACAAAATCCGAGCCGAGTCCGTTCTCTCGGCATATCTAAAAATATCCCAATTAAAATTTTGTCTTCGTCCCGCTAGCGATGAGACAGAGACCGAGAGCCGAAACAGCGAAGGACACCTTTGCGCATTTGTTCGTTATTAGCGGCCGTGTGGACCAGGCTAAGTTCAAGGCCGCATTTGGCTTTGAAATTACCAAAAGTCAGACCGTTGAACCCGCCTCTCTCTCTCTCTCTCTCTCTCTCGATTCACGCCGGCTCACGAGTCTGCGATGTTGTCTCTTTATCTGTTACGCCTATGTACGCCTTGTTACTTTTTTTCCATCTCTCATTCGTCCCGTTGTTATTCGTCTTGACTGCTTCCAGAGACTACTTTGCCACCGTTTTGTTGACTCGGCATCAGCTTTGAGAAACTCAGAAACTGCTTGCCTCCATTGTTGGCAACCAACGTCTTATTTTATTCGACGCTGACAACGTTTGCCATTCCACCATTGTCAAAGACGACTTTTCCTTGTTTCGATGCGATTCTTGCTCACCTACATTTTTTCGTTTCAAAGGTTACACCCGCTTCGAAATGCTTCGGAAAAGTACAGAGGAACCTTTACAAGCGACAACACTGTCAGGTATACGTTATTTATTCGACCACGGTACAACGTATCTTTAACAGTGCGTAACGCGATCAATTTGTACATTGGCGCGCACACGGACACTTGCAACTGTGCGTGCGTTTTCGCGTCTGACCGTTATTACGCGTAGCGAATCGCGCCCTCGTTGCGCCCTAACGAGAGCTTGAGGGAACGATCGACGCAATCGACGAGTGATCAGTAGCTCTGATCCGGGGACTTCCGGAACGCCGGCAACGCTCTCGCTGTTCTCCGCTCCATCGAGAGAGGCCCCCGTAACGTTCCGTAGCACTCGCCATCCTTGGGTTTCTCCTCGTGAACGACTCTACGACAAGAGGTTTGGAAAGGGGAGCTCCGAACCGAGTAGCCCTAGGCATCGAGGCATCGACTTACGCGCGGTCTCGTACGCACGAGCTAAGTAACCAATGAATCACTCGTGTGAAACGTTGAGATATGAGTAATTAGCGTATCTTGGACACGTCTGGAATCGAAAGTATTATTGCGGTCTCTAATTTGTACCTTGTTTAAATTATCGGAGGGAACCTATCGATTTTCAAGTAGTCACGTAAGACTCGGCTATTTGCATGGGCCTAATCCATTGAATGTACATTTGAACGTTACAAGTGGCGTTACAACATGGCGTACTCGCATAATCGTGTATAATCGTACAGTTGTGGTTGTTTCCAATTTTTCATCGTCGGTAACACGTAACGCGGATGAAGCGTGCGCGTAAAGTCAAACGAGTTACCCGGAAGTAGTACCCGGAACTGCGTGCTATTGGGCGTAAATCGCAACAATAAGAAGTAAACGCTTTAGCCAACGTACGCTTCACCAATAATAAGGCCAACGAAAATTCGCGGTAAAATTGAATCCGAGATGCTCCGAATTGCGTGAAAAGTTACATGTTTGCAAATTAGTCAACGTAAAAAAAGTTAGTGGGTCGTTGGAGACAATTTACGACGAGGATCGCAACGAGAAGGTGAGCAGCTTGTTGCGTGGCTTACGTGCAACGCGTGACACACGAATCTACCCGCGCGCGCATTGAAATCACTAGTCGACTCTCGGCTGCGGCGGAGTGAGTATACAATTAAGTTATAATCATAATCTCGTAACGATCCTGACGGAGAATAAAACAAAACGTGTGTTTTCTCAGGCTTGTTGTCTCGGTGCTATCGAGCTAAAACAGAGCGCACGTGCTGTATGCAATATATACGTGTGTGTAGTAGCGTCGATGCGTCAGCGTTAACCAAAAAAGCCAAGAACAAGCCTGCGAGAACGAAAGAGAGGCCGTAAGACATGGGAGACAAATCACTTTGACGACTTTGACTGGTCGAGTTAGATAGTTATGGGACACGGGGGCTCTTTGGCGCGCGCGCGCGCACCAGTTTTTACGCACTCGCTACATTGTAACGCGCAACTTTCCGACGAACGAAACCTTGACCGAGTGAGAGAGACCACTGGTTCGCGGCTTTTACCGAAATGCGCCCGCCACTTGCCACTCGCTTTCGCGAGGCCTTTATTTGAGCATGGAAAGACGTAAGTGCACACACGTGTACTGTTTGCTGCTACCTCGCTTGCTGGCACAGTGTCCGTGTCCGAATCTTTCGCCGACAAATAAGGTCGGGAGAGCAACAACAATATCATCGATGGTGAAACGGCCGTGTCGAAAGCGTCCAATGAAAGTAGGCGCGCACGGGGCTGGTGAGTTGGTCGCGAAACTATCAATGAACGGGGAGAGGATGCAGGTCGATCGAGATAAGATAAGGCGCCTATCGAAAATAAACGAGGCGTAACTCGGCGTAATGGAGTCACTCACGCACCTACCGAGGCAGAGCAAAGGGCAGAGGGGGCCGTACAACGTTGGTGTATGCGTGTCGCTTGACAAGTGTCGATAGGAAAACGATAGGAAGGCTCGGCGGGGGGATAGAGAGCGGCCTACGCGTCGAGCGCTATACAGACCGTATAGGTATAAAGTGCAGGGAGAGCTCGTGGTCGCGCAGGTTATTAGTGGCCGCTCCACACGTGTATAGCTATAGCTAAGAGATAGACCGTACAAGCGTGCTCGCTGCCTCTCTCTTTCGCTCTCGCTCGCTCGGCCGGCCGAGTTCCGCTATACGTCTCTCTTTCTCGCGGCGAGGCGCGCTCCCCCCTGTAGCAACTCTCCGCCGCCGCTGCCGCGCGCGCGGCACACTCGAGAGCTTAGCCGACGAGCGCCGTGCCGTTAGTCGCCTCCAGTAAGTCCGCGCCGCGCGATCCACGTCACTTTGCACTCGCGCCAGCGCTGTGACACGGCGCGATCGCCGACACCGCAGCCACCCTCTTTCTCTCTTTCTCCGTCTTTCTCTCTCCACCTCTCTACCTCCGCCCTAGCCCTCCTCGCTCCTTCCCTCCTTCTCTACGTGGCCGATTTTTCACCCCCTTCCCTTCGATTTCTCTCGTCCCCGTATCTTGTCCTACCTCGCGCCAAGTTCGCGCCAAGTTCGCGCCAAGTTCGCGCCAAGTTCGCGCCGCGACAAGTGTCCACGACCACGACCTGCAGTGCAGCAGCAGCCTGCAGAGCAGTTCGACTCTGCTACCGAGGCTCTTCTCACGCAACCCACGCGCTATTCGAGAAGGTAATCATCCGCCGCCCCCGGCCAAGTGTATGCCGTTCCCCAGAGTGAGACACAGAGAACGAGAAACGAGAGCCACGGCTGAAAGTGAAATCTCACAGTCGACTCGTCCTCTTGTGCTAAGAATTACCAGGAGTGCACGTGTAAAGTGCAAGTCCTATGTCGATAATACTAACCCCGCAGTTATAGTGCAGTTCCCGCAGTTTGCCAGTGTATGTTCTGTTCTGTGCGACCACTCTCGCAGAAGTCCACCTTGCGCGCGACGAATAATGTGTGCGTAGCCTACTCGATTGCTCTCCGTTGGGATTAGCGCGCGCTGCGATGCTTTTCCGAATGTGCCTGGCGATGCTCCATGTACTGCTGCCCGTCGTCGTTATGTCGCGCGTTGTTTTCATCTTTTCCTCTTTTCGCTTCGATTTCGAGACTCCAATTGATCGTCCTCAGTTTCAACGCTGTAACTGCAGATATTTCCCAAAGATGATGACTTTGAGTAAACGGAAATTGTTTCGCTAATGAAAAAAAGTATTAAAAAAAAACCACAAAAAGCCCGAGCAGAATTATTGGTTGCCTTGACTTGTCTAGTGCTTTGTTATTAAGTGCCACACGTATTATACACGGTACGGCAGCCGCGCGCGGAGACGCTGCAGCTATAATAGCTTCGCGTATATACGCAGCTAGTCGCCGGATGAGTAATATTTGCGTCAGCGAGAACGTTGTGCTGCTACCGCCTACCTCTATGAAATTCCTCGGTCGAAGTAATATGTATTTCCAAATCGAGACGAATCATTGGGAAAGAGCGAGCTCTCTACTACAGTCGCAATATGTAATTTACCTTGGTATTGTTCGATTGTCGTTAGAAAAAAGAAAGAAACACGTTATCGCGCTACTCATCCACAGTTTATAACGAGCATCGTTTGTCCGAACGGAGCACACGTTAACGGCTGAGGAGAGGATATTGGAAAATGCGCTACACTGTTTGTGTGGCGTTTAGTGCTTTCTTGTCGATTGGTCAAGTGAAATGAAATCATCAGTCTTGCGAGATGTATTGATCAATCGAGACAAGTCCTCCGTTTGTCATCGATTCGAAAGTGTCGAATCTTTGTTTCGGGCGGCGTTCGATCTTTTGAAAGTCATCGCTATTGTGACAAGACAATACACGCGTATTTTTTCTCCATCAGAATTTGGGCATCGAGACACAAACGCCTCTCCGTCAGGCTATGCTATCTTCGATAATTAAATAAGACGGATCGATCCTCTTTGTCGATAACGTTGTACAATTGCTTCGGATTACTCGTTGGTTGTACACGAACGAACGCGCATATTGCGAGCTGAGCTTTCATCGAGAAGCTCACGATTTGACGCGTGCAAGTAGATTCGTTGGTGGGATGGCGCGGTGTGAAAAGTTGAGGTGATTGGCATATTTCGGATACAACGTTTGCCCGCGTACACCACAAATTCGACGGCGCGGCGCTTACTTCTATTATAACGAGGTAATCGCAGTGGGAAAAAGCGCGCCGCCGAAACGGAGGAGCGGAAGCACTATAGAACTTACTACTCGCTAGATAGAGCGTAGAGCTGGAGTAAAACGAGGTCAGAAGCCTAGGAATTTCGCGATTTACCGAGAAAAGGCCTATGTATAATTGTCATGAAAAAACATGAAGTTTTCGTGGAGATAGTTCGAGGCTACGTAACGGAAGAGTCTCCGCAGCATGCGAGAACGGTAGTCAATTAGAGTATTCGAGTAGCAATTGGGACGGCGAATTCGAGCGGTTAAAGTGCGCTAACGGCCACTTCAATCGGCGACTCGGAGCTTTATGTTGCACATATGTATGCGTCTACAGTGCGTATTTGAAGAGCGGCAGCAGCGATCGAAACAATAGACTCATCGTTCGCTCGCGACGATATTGGCCCGAGCGATCAATGAATTACGGATGATTGGGCGCCGCGCCGACATGCACGCGACTTTTGTCTCGAGCACGCGCGTGCTGCCAGCTGCTGCGGATGAAGATCTCGTAGGCGCGTATACGTTCTCTCCTCTCGCGCCTCGCGCGCACGGAATACATGCCTCGTGCTGCTGTATCGGGCTCGCGGCATCGGCAAATAAACGAAATTTTCAGGTAAACCGACTGTCTCATCGGGCTGATAAATTCCCGCATTACAATTTAATCGGCGCAAACGTCCGCACGGCGCAGCGCAACTCTCGGCGCTCGTGCTATATAAATTTCAATTAGCCGAGAGCTCTCTAGGTCCTCTTCGTTAGCGCACGGACTTGACTGGTGCTCGATGCCCTTCGGCTCAGCTATACAGGTATACATCTCTCTATGCCTATTCAATCGGCTGAATATTCATCCAGCCACGACCACGCCTCGATCGGTTTCCCCATTGCAACATCCATCGCTTCGCGCTCTATTCCGTATACCGACAATCCAAACGAGTCGTTTCTTCCGTCTGGGCTAATTTCCTCGATAAACGAATAATTGGCCAACGATTATTCATTGCACGTACACGCTCGTACGCGACGCCTTGGTTCTCCGAAAAAACACGGGCAATCGGGCAATCAAATTGCACGTATATCTACGAGTATGTATACGTAGCTCTGAACTACGTAGCATATCGGCAGGAATCGAGGCGAAGGGACATTTACAAGGAGATTTACGAGGAGAGTGCATATTTCGAAGAAAACACAAGGAACGGTAGATCTTTGAATGAATCAAGAGTCAGATGGCCGGCGAAAAGTGTGGCAATTACATGCTCGAGGCATGGATCATGAATCCCGCAACGTACAAAGCGTGAGAGCTAGCCAATAGAAGCGAGTAGCACTACGGAATATACTTATGTAAACGGCGCGTATAGATGCTCCGGAAACTCTGGTTTCGTAATTAACGACATCCTCGACCGATAACATCTCAAATCTATATTCGGCGTTCGATAAAACTCAATTTGGGCGAACCTACGTATATAGCTAAAGTATAAAGTGCAATTAATGCGTGCCGCTTTAGTGCGAAAACGAGATAACCAAGTATAACAAGTTCCTTCAATTTATTCCTTTCCTTCTTCTTCACTCACCTTCGCTCTGCGCACTTTAGCTGTCTCTTTCTCTCTCTCTCTCTCTCTCTCTCTCTCTCTCTCTCTCTTCATTTCACTTTCTTCTTCGTAACGCACAGCCCTTTCCGTTTGCACCATCCCATTCTCAATACTCGCCTAGTGCGCGCTCTTCTTCTCGTCCTCTTCTTCTTCTTCTTCTTCTTCTCCTTCTTCTTCTTCTTCTTCTTCTTCTTAATTTTTTCACTCTTACTCCATTTCCCGTCCTTCGTTTTTTGTCCTCGTTATTTCTTTTTCTCGAGGACGAACGAGAGAAACTCGAAGTATACGGAGGAAGACGCTAACAACGAGGCGAGACCGAGGCCGGCCACCCCGACAGCTTGGAATTCACCAATCTCCATTTCTGTTTTCGCCTCGTCCTCCCTCTTCCCGGAATTTGAAAAAAAACCCTTTATGATAATTTTACAATGTTATAGGTCTGCACATATTTTCACTTAACTAGCATCGCGACTACGTGAAATTAACCCACTAAAACCTAAAAGAAACAGGTCGCCGTATGATGTGCGTTTCTGCATCTCTTTTCAATCGTTTGCAGTTAAATGAGACATTTGCGTGAATTTAACGAGGCTTTATCAAGTCCACTTTGAGAGGGGCCGTAAAAGGCGAAATCGCCATTAAAATTTATCGCGCACGGAATATCGATAATCCGTGGGAGATAATTGTTTTATAGAATTGGTTTGAATACAAAATATGTATTAAATTTGAAAGGATGAGGTAAAAGGGTACAGTATACGGCAAGGATTTATTTGTTCAGTAGAGCAAGAGTCTCAATGAAAACGTTAATCGAGGCTGTGCACTCTCCGCAGCACTGGTGTTTTTAATCAGTGCTCGAGTTGAGCGGCTTGTTTACATATACGCGTTAAAGAGGGTTATTTATAGGTGGCAGGCGGTCAGTTAATGATTGGGAGGCTGGTGAAAATAAAAAACAAAAACGAAAAACAAAAAAAAGCAAGAAACAAAGAAAAAAGGATGGGAGGAAGTAAGTAAGCAAGCAAGGAAGGAACGGGCCCCGGTCGCGCGCGCCGCTTGTGCGAGAGCGACCTTGCTTGCAACGTGTCATTACGGGTTTTTCTGCCAGGATCGCGCGAATTTGAGACAGACCACGGCTCGCCAGATAAGAAAGTAAATTTTCCCTCGGTCGACCCGTTGTCCCAGAGGGCGATCGAAGAGTAGGAGGAGTAATAGGAGGAGGTTCCGTATCGTATCGGGTCGATCGAGCACGCGAGTGATTTTTTGATGCGCGCCCCAACCCAGCACAGCTGAGAAATAAGAGAGGGAGAGAGAAAGAGCTATCGGTTCGTTCTATTCTGTCTCTCTCTCTCTCTCTCTCTCTCCCTCCGTGCATGCTGCACTCCGACCTTGACTCTCGTTCTCCGTTCAGTCTCTCCGGCGAGCAAAGCGCGCTTTAAAGCGGTGCAACCTCCTCGTAAAGTCAGCTCATTGGCTTGAACCATGACACCCCGTACCTTCCATGAATCTTCCTGCATCTTATCCTATTTGCTTCTCACCCATCCTCTTTGCTTTTATATACCTATAACGCCTAAATAGGCCAATCGTATCAAATTGATCCGTAGGAACAATCAAATGCAAACTCTACGTGCAACGTGCCCCATTTAAATGATTCGTCCATTTACATTCAGTAACAACTTCCTCCCAAAGGGCTTAGCGCGTTCGACAATAAAAACAAGTGAGCAATTTCATGCCCACGATTAGATTACCAGGTAGGACCAGGTAGGACAAACTCCGTTGGACTTGTTTCTGCCAAAAGTCGGGAGCAACTACATTCGTATATTAGTCTTTGCCAGAGAGATATCTCTCGTTAGATTAGTTTTAGTTGCAAAAAAAGATCTAAACAACTAAAGTCTCACCGAGACACGGGTGGAAAAAAGCCGCTCGCCGACAACGTCATCAGCTTGTTTTTCCGCTTTTGCGTAGTTTTTGGCGCCGGCAATTTCACCGCAACGTTGCGTTTACGAGAAATCCCTTCTCCTACTTCGGCCATCCGCACGAGTCCTCACTCGCCCCTCATTCGTGCACGTTTTTTGCATACTTGCGGAATACCTCGTAAAGTAGTGTCGAGCATCGTGCGTTTGATTTCTCATTGTCCTCTTTGAATTTAACAAGCCTAATATAGCCTTCCGAAGTTATGGAGATTGATTAGTGCTCGTGGAATGGAAATTCAACGAATCAAAGATACTGCCGTGTCGGAGTAAGAAAGAGAGACTGCGAGTCGTTAAAATTTATAGAACGACGGCAATTGGTTCGCGCGCCGAGTGCCTGCTTTATTTAATTGTTCCAAGGAAAAATGTCTCGAGGCGCGCATAACAAAACTGGCCACTTCGTCTCGATTAATTTCAATATTTAACGTTTGTTCGCGCTGTCACTCACGCATCGTTATCCTTCGGTGCCGTAACATAAAGCTTTTGCCCAGTGCTAAGGGGAAACAAAAGAGGTAGCTGAGTTATCGCAATAGTCGCTTGTAAAATATTTATGCTAATCACGCGATTGGGATGAATTTGAAGAAAGAGGAGAGAGAGAGAGGTGGCGGGAGGTAAAGAAGTAGCTGCTCGCGGTGGAAGTATGGGGCTTCACGTGGAAAAAAGATTGATAATTGAATGCGCTCTCTCGAAGAGTATACAAGGAAAGAGAAAGAAGTGGCGGGCCGATTGACTGCAGCGTTCTATTTTGGTTTCACGAAATGCTTGTAATCGACTTGACTCGTAAATAAATCGCCGCTAAATTTTCCAGTCACGAGAGATACGAGGCCTCATTAAGCTATTGTATCCGCGAATTACATGTGCCCCTTCCGCGAAGACTTGGACTACGCTTCCCTTTACCGTTGCCCGCCGATAGAGAAAGAGAAAGACAGAGAGACGGAGAGAAAGAACAACAGCAGCCACAGGCAGCAGCGCTACACTATACCAACAGCCTATCTTTCTCTCTCTTCTCTCTCTTCTCTCTAATCCGGTTGACCGCGGACGCCCCACGTGAATTGTCTCATTTGAAAGTGGCGCAGAGGAGATGCTACAGCCCCTTCTAGGCCCAATAAACAACTTGACTTATGAGCCGCCAGCAAGTCTCGACGATCCGTCTACTCCATTTTTTCGTTTGCATTTTTCTCGTCCTTTTTTTTGTTCTTTCACTTTCGTTAAAGGCCCACCTAAATAAAAATTGCCCGCCCAACTTATCTGAATACAAATTAACGAGCCATAATATACTTTTATGATCGGTCTGCGCTATAAAAACGCGATTTGGCTTTGTATTGCGACTTTGATGACGCCTTTGAAAAATATTCTCTCTCTGAAATACAGTCGCGGATGACTGTTTTATTAAAGAATTAAGCTATCTTGTTTTTTATTCGAAGTCGGTGCGTCGGAAAAAATCGTACCATTATATAGGTAACAAGCAAGATTGGCGAGACGTCGCTACGTAAAACTGGTGGAAAAAGCTTTCCGTAGAAACAACATTTCAGACTGCTTCGAAAAGTGGAGAAATTGTTATGGAGCGAATAAAGCGTTGCAGGAGTAGGGGACAAATTAACAGCTGTATCATGGGGTAGACTCGGGTAACATCCAGCTTAGAAAGTGGAATAAAGTGGTAAAGCTCCGGACGGCCGCGTCGGTTGGTCGCGCGCCAGAAGAGATGGCCTAGCTTGTACGTCTTGCACGTTTGCGAGCACGAGACGGCTGACGAGGACGGCGACGAGGACGGCGACGAGGACGGCGACGAGGACGGCGACGAGGACGGCGACGAGGACGGCGACGAGGACGACCAGACGTCGGGGATGGCGGGAAAAGCATTGTTGGCTTGGGAAAAAGGGCGCTCGCGATGTATCTTAATTTGTTTTTCGTAGGCGAAAAAATCCAGCTGCGTCTGGAATATTTGAGCGGACGTCGAGAACAACGTTTTTCCCGGCGCGGCGTTTGCGGAGTGGAAGGATGATCGTTAACCTTTGCTTTAGGCGCGCTAAAAATGCCGATACGTGTGCGGCCTCCATGAGTATGTAATGGCTAAGTGGATTTTGAGATTCTCCAAGACGAAAGCGTTCGCGTGGCATTTTAAGCGCGACATTTCGTGACTTTTTGCCGCGCATACTCGTATATAGAGACACGTATTGTTCCTAATTGCCAAAGCGATGTGCAGCTCCTTTTTACGTCTCGAAAGTCTCTATATACTCGTCCTGTCTAACGAATGAGCGTGGTTGCGCGAGCGTGTGATTTCTTTTCTCTGCAGAGCTACAGCTATAGCTCTCGCTATTCTGCTATTTCACAAACGATTCGCCTACTGCCTACTCGACTGTACGTTTCTTTCTTGAAAATTACCTACATGTCCTCGTCAAAATGCTGTTAGACAATGAGATGCTCGGTTCGATATCGAGCCAACAGCCATAGCCAATCGACTATGTACGCCACGTTCGCAACATTTCTAACGTGCCGCGTTTAACTGCAGAGTTATGCATACAGTTGCCCACGGCAATATTACTTTTCTCGAAACCGATAATATTTCTTGTTCTCTTTTTCTTTTTGTCTGGAAGTAAACAAAGACAGAAATTACTCAATCTCGCGCAAAAGAAGGATTTAGTTATCTTCTATCTTTATTCTTCCGCGTAAGCGAGCGCCTCTATTTCCAGCTAGTCGTAATAGTTAGTTGCGTTTCGAGCTAATGGTTGATAAATTTGAAAGAGCCGAGTACGACGAGGATGAGAACAACAGGTTGATGAATAGACTTTCAAGCGCTGACCTATTAAAATCGGGACTAAACAAAGATCTCGGTGGTCTCGTACTTCAGCTTAGCTGCGATGTATCGTCATCGTCGATCGACATCGCCGAGCAGCAGTTACTCTTATCGCCATTGTCATCAAGCTCGACGCTGTCATCGTGCCATTGTCGCGCTGCGCCCGGTCGATCTTTCTTTCTTTTTCTTGTTTCTTCGCGAGTTGTTGCCATTGTCCTAGACAGTGAAAACGTGACGATAAGTACATAACAACGCGGGCCAAAAGAGCGCTACTGATCTTTGCGTGCCTCGAAATAATATTCAATTTTACTTGACATTTGTCGACTTTCCACTCGTAAAGAGCCTGCATTGTTTACAGCCACGGTTTCGCGAATTACAGAAGTGTGCGTTTGTTCGCTCATTTCCCTTACTCCAATTCTCTCGAGGTAATTGATTAATTGGACAACGTGATTGGAGTGTTGAACATTCGGATGGAAAAATCAACGGCGCAAACACAGTCGCGATCCGAGGTCGTTGAAATCCGATAGGTTTATCTCTCGTGCACTTAGCGCATAACAGGTACATCTCGCGATTAGCGATTTGTAACTTGGGCGAAACGAGTGACCGTCGTATCGAGTGCTCGCACGAGTTCGGGGGTACTTAGCTTACTCTTACCTCTTTGTTCTTCATCTTAACCTGCTCGTCTCTCTCTCTCATGTACATACGCACGCACGCACCTCTTCGGTTATATTTATAGGCATTCACGCACATGGCTACCGGTTTGCTTCTCAAGCAGTCGACACGGACTGGACCCTGCGAGAAAAAGTAAAGGGCCAGAGGGAATTTCGAAAAAAAAGCAAGTCGAGTGATGGAATGTGCCTAGTCGGCCGTAAAAAAGTTCAAGTCTCGCTAAGAAAGAACATCTTGATATTTGGGCGAGTCGACCGATGAGAGTTTGTTAATAGTCGAATAAAAACTGTGTCTAACTTTTTCACGAAATGGACTAACAAAAGCGTATCAAGTATGTATGAGAGAAAGCTGAAGATAGTTAGTTACAAAGCACGTGTTGGCTACAGGGAGGAGAATCGAAGCGGTAGCAGAAAGAAAAAAAGAAAAAAAGAACGAAGGAAGTAAGGAAGCAAGCAAGCGAGGAAGAGAAGGTAACGATAAGTTGGTTGGTAGCAGCCGGTAATAAGAAAGCTGTTATGAAAGGATGCCTATAGTTGAACGCAACGAATCGCCCAGGTTGGGCCAGCTCTTCCCAAGGACTCTGGATGAGGAAGTAGCTGCGCATCAAACGCGTAACCTGCCCGAGCGTAGTGTCTCGTTCAATCGCGATGTCCACGTCAAGAGGATTGGTGAGTCTCTCTCTCTCTCTTTCACTCCCTCTCTCATTCTCTTTATCTCAACCTCAATCTCTCTGACTGTTTCTTTGCCACCCCCGCAAACTCCGACTGATCTCCGCATGCGTGTGACGCCAAGCAAAACTCACACGAGAGCGCCAAAGAGCAACCAGTGCTATATTATATACGCAGCCTCGGACCTCATCGTCTTCGTCGTATACCGTACTTTGTCTATTAACGAACAATGACTTTTCCCAAGCTACCGCACACCTGTTCCTACAATATTCTCTGGCTCGTACCTCTTGTCTTTTTCTTGTAGTCTTTTCTTTTCAATTTTGCGCCGGCTTCAATTTACTTGGTATGCCGCTTTGCCGCGAGTACTTTCTCATAGACTGCCGGAGATTGGCTTTTTGTCGCGCGCATAACTGCTGGACTTTTGGCTTTATTTGTAAAATATCGTGCGGGAAACGAAGTAGAAAAATCTCCATGGAGAGTCGAATCCAGAATAGATACAACCATGTGAAAATCCATACGCTTGCCTGGATATATTTGGCCATTTCCAAATTATTTCACCATAGAAGTTCAGATGTTGACCGTGTAATAGTTCTTTTTCAAACTCATCGTACGTTCTGTATACGTAACGTCGAAGATTGGAGCCTCTATTCACGACTATATATTGCTAAATAAAAATAGTTCGCAATCGAGAGTAAGGGAGTCTATACTTTAATCAATGACTCCAGAATGATGGTGACAACGGCACTAACTGTTTTTAAACTCTCGGAGAATCTTGAACTTTAATGTAACAATGGCAAATAAACGTGAACAATACTACTTCTAAAAATATAAACTCGTCGTTTGTAACGCTTCATCGTGTGATCATCGAACGTTCCGATTGCAACGTATTTCTTGAACTTGTCACGTGAAAAAAATAGCAAAACTCTTCGTCGCAAGCGACAGTGCAAAATGCAATCCCTGGTTCTGGCAGCGGTACACGGAAAGGTTAACTGTTTGTTTTTTCTCAAGTCGAACTCTTCATTTATTCGTACATTGATTTGAAATTGTCTCGTAATAACGAAATTTTTATTACTTCGTTAATAACGCTTGATTTACCAAAAAGATTGTCGGCAAAATTGGCTCAAATATTGGTTCTTATGTATACCGAAAATGTAGTACGTGCAGCGTGTTGAAATAATTTGGAAATAGCCATAGGTTGTGCGGTACGCGAGATACAGCGTATAAATCGGGAGCGAGCTTTGGAGAGTGCCGGTCGTGTTGGGGACTTTATCTGTGCACTCGTTTGAATGCAGCTCGCGAACGACTGCCGCTGCGGCGGCTTCCCTCGCGCTCGATTCTCCTGTCCATCAGTTGCACACTGGCACCGACCGAGCTCAGGCTTCCTCCTCCCCTCATCTCCTCGCATTCCTATCGTGCTCCTTCTTTCCCTCGACACATCCCACAGCAATATTGCATTGCTTGCACCTATCTCTCGCTCTTTCTCTCTCCCTCTCTCATCCTCGCAAAACTCGCCGGATAAATAGCCAGGCTCCCGCTCCCGTACACCAACCTGTAGTCTTCATTTCCCGGTCTCTCCTCTTCTATATACCTTTCTTATCGGCCACAACCATTACCAGATGCCAGATTTTCCCACTCAACTCCCATATATATATATATATATATATATATATATATATATATATATATATATATACACATATATATTATATACAAGTACGTGGCGACGAAGGCGACGACAACCCACGGTGCAATTATCAGCCCCGAGTGCGTGCTGCAACTCTGCCTAACTCATTCTGCCTAATAACTTCTCGCGAAAACCTCAATCCGCTGACAGCTGCCTCCATTCAATGTCAATTGATTCGTGGCGACAAATTATTTATTTCTCTTCTCTCTCTCCCTCTCATTCTCTATCTGTTTTTACGGTTGCCACTTTTGATATTCACCTTTGACATGACAAAACTAACGGCATCAGCTGCCACGATTGGCCTTGATAATAGTATAACCAATCAAAGTTAACGTTGTTTGATGCAAACTTATAATCGATTAACCTATTGATAATCGCAACGTTTAATCAAATTTAATTAAATAACTAAAATTAAAACGATAACAATTACTAATTGGAACCCGTTAAACAAAATAACAATGAAAAACAAAAACAATTGACATTAATAACGCAATAAACATGATAAATATTAGTATTGTTTGATTGATGAGCAAAAGCGAAGAATCAATAACAAAAAAATCTATTTTGTGGGCTAATATAACAAGTTAGAATTACGAGTTATTCTAACTTATTGTTCTCACACAAGAAATTCGCGAAGGTCGTCATTTAACGGACAACAAGGAGGTAGTGGCGCGTCAAGTGATTGGATTGCCAATTTTCCACGAGACTCCGAGAAGCGTTTCGTCATGGAAAATTATAGTAATTGGCTCAAATTTTTTTCTAATGACCATTCTTATTCAATAGCCATGAATACTTTGGCTCCAGTGCCGTTAAAAAATGAATACTAGTATGTTGCCGCGTATAATACTGCTAATGATGCTACACGAGCTAACGTTAACGTTGGGCATAGAAAATCCGAGGATTCATTAATAAAAAAAGTCGGTCAGCCCGTGAGGGAGCACTAAAAATTGTTTCCTTTTCAAAAATTCTTTGGAACCATTTGAAAAGTCATTAGAAGCATTTAAACCGTGTGAGATAAACGTAAAAACCAAAGTATTAAAAATAAAATAGCGGACAAATGATAGCAATAGAAGGTCGAATAAAAAATGGCAGTAGAGAAAAACGGAAAGAATGAGTAAACGAGGTGGAAGAGCCGCAGGAGAGTTGCTCGCGTTACACCAAGCGAAATTGCACCGCGAAGCTAATAAGGTTAAGCGAAGTAGGGCAAGTAACCCGAAAAATAGGAACCTTAAAAAAAGACCAAGTGTCCCTGCGTGTGCAGGTATTGAGACACAAGGATCGTAATAATAAAACTGGAAACTGCTCGAGAGTGCGCGTTGCATGCGTCATACGCTATCGGACGAAGGAGTGCGGCAGCGGTGACGGCAAGCGGAGACGAAGGAGGTAAAAGGAGGAGAAGAGGTAAGAGATGAAGGAGGAGGGAGAGAGGCACTCCTCTCTGCTATACGTGTGTGTGTGTGTGTACACTTAGTAACTCGTCGACTAATTATTAATTGCGTCATTGCTGGTATACGTTCCGTGCTTGCATACCCGGCAGCAATAGCAGCAGCAGCAATACCAACAGAAATTCCTCTGTCGCGTCGCATGTACAATAGCGTTGCTCGACTTAATGCGCTTTACGTGATTAATAACGAAGGTAGGCGAAATCGGACTGTGCCCGTGCCCGAGTCGGCGGGGCCACCGTCACGCGCTCTTTCGTGATTTGCAAATTAATAATTTCATAATACCTCTCTCGCTCTCTACTACATGTCCGCTTTGTATCTTTCTTCGTGTCATGCATTCCCTCTACGTATAATGTGCATGTGGCTCTCACTCTCGCGTCTGTAACGGCTCTGTTTCTCTCTCTCTCATTACAAGCTTTTGTCGTGAGCTTCCTTGTTAATTGCTCCGATCGCCACGATACTGCACATTTTATCGACCGTTTCTCATTGATTGCGGATACCTTATTGTAATGGCTTAACGTTTAAAATCTAGTTAATACATTTTCATCCATTAATTGAAGCCTCCGCTTTATTGTCCCATCAATACGTCGAGCTTTTGCTTAGATAGTTGCAACAACGCAGTTATGCGTTATAGAGCAATTGGAAATTGTGGGTCGTGCGTAAGCTGAATAAGGAAGTGTACACC
This sequence comes from Chouioia cunea, assembly GCA_030064505.1. Taxonomy (NCBI): domain Eukaryota; kingdom Metazoa; phylum Arthropoda; class Insecta; order Hymenoptera; family Eulophidae; genus Chouioia; species Chouioia cunea. The sequence continues at coordinate 22,454,771 of JAOPFQ010000002.1, forward strand.
ATCCGACAGCTGAATGGAAACGTTCATGTGTTTGAAGTATGGAACGCTCACCGTGAACGAAAAAATGAAAACTAAACATTTAAATATGTAAGTCGATTTTTGTAATTAGTACAGCAATTTATCGGTAAATGTGAACAATTGAGACGGTACCCTTATGCAGTCTATTAACTATGCTGCTATTGGTAGAAAAAAATTTATTGCCGTAGTTTATTATCATCCAACAATAATGAACTGAAACGCAAATTATTACGAAAATATTTTTAAAGCTAGCGTGTGCACTAAATATCCTTGACTGCAAAATCCCCGTTTCACCCCTAAGAATCATTCTGTTCGAGTTGCGTTCGACGTTACATTACGATGGTAATCTTATTAATAAATAGCCTACAAAGTTTCGGTCTCTGGAACAATTTGCAACTACCCCTGCCAGGCATTTGTTTGTACACACTGCGAGAAGTGATATCAGTTTCGAGCATGTCAATTTATATTAACCCATTTTTGTTCGATTACTCTTTTTGCAATGTATGGGTCTTTTCTAAAAAAATCGGCAACCCATTTTTGTTCGTTTATTCTTTTTGCAATATATGGATCTTTTCTAAAAAAAACGGCGACCCATTTTTGTTCGTTTATTCTTTTTGCAACGTATGGGTCTTTTCTAAAAAAAACGGCGACCCATTTTTGTTCGTTTATTCTTTTTGCAATATATGGATCTTTTCTAAAAAAATCGGCGACCCATTTTTGTTCGTTTATTCTTTTTGCAATATATGGATCTTTTCTAAAAAAATCGGCAACCCATTTTTGTTCGTTTATTCTTTTTGCAACGTATGGGTCTTTTCTGAAAAAATCGGCAACCCATTTTCGTTCGTTTATTCTTTTTGCAACGTATGGGTCTTTTCTGAAAAAATCGGCAACCCATTTTCGTTCGTTTATTCTTTTTGCAACGTATGGGTCTTTTCTGAAAAAATCGGCAACCCATTTTTGTTCGTTTATTCTTTTTGCAACGTATGGGTCTTTTCTAAAAAAAACGGCGACCCATTTTTGTTCGTTTATTCTTTTTGCAACGTATGGGTCTTTTCTAAAAAAAACGGCGACCCATTTTCGTTCGTTTATTCTTTTTGCAATATATGGGTCTTTTCTAAAAAAATCTGTTAATATAAATTGACATGCTCGAAACTGATAACACTTCTCGCAGTGTGTACAAACAAATGCCTGACAGGGGTAGTTGCAAATTGTTCCAGAGACCGAAACTTTGTAGGCTATTTATTAATAAGATTACCATCGTAATGTAACGTCGAACGCAACTCGAACAGAATGATTCTTAGGGGTGAAACGGGGATTTTGCAGTCAAGGATATTTAGTGCACACGCTAGCTTTAAAAATATTTTCGTAATAATTTGCGTTTCAGTTCATTATTGTTGGATGATAATAAACTACGGCAATAAAATTTTTTTTACCAATAGCAGCATAGTTAATAGAATGCATAAGGGTATCGTCTCAATTGTTCACATTTACCGATAAATTGCTGTACTAATTACAAAAATCGACTTACATATTTAAATGTTTAGTTTTCATTTTGTCGTTCACGGTGAACGTTCCAAACTTCAAACTCATAAACGTTCAAGGTTAGCACAAAGTCGGGCGACATTGTGCGCGAAAGTATAAAGTCTTGTATAATTAAGACGTGGCTGCACGTCTTGCAACCTCTGCGTGCCGTGAGTATCGGACAGAGGTATCGAAGAGAGAGAGAGAGAGAGAGAGAGAGAGAGGAGAAAATCGGCAAGGCATATATTTTCCAAACAGGATAAACAAAGGAGCTGCTACCAATTGGATTACGTATTTAGCTAAACCTACGTGGTAGCCACTAACGAACAATCGAACGTGTCGAGCATTTCAAGGAAGCGACAATGTTTGATCTGCTCTATAGTTGTATAGTTATCAGAGCTGCGAAGCAGGAGTAATGTACGCGCGAGAGAGTGCCAGTCGTTAAAATGCTTATTATCGCAGCCGGCGATCAGGCAAAATGCCCATAAGGAAGTTGTTAAAGGAAGCTCGGGCTGACGACGGCTACCGCGTCTACGATTCGCGGGGGATGCGGCTCACGCAATCAAATCAGAGAGTCAATGCACGGTGCGATGATGCAGTGTCACTCGACAATTTTCCTCGAATATAGTAGCTGCTCTCATGCGTTCAAAGTAATGGTCAGTAAAGCAAAGTTATTGCGCCGCGCGGCCAGCGTTTGTCTATTATTTTATAGCAACTTACATTGGCGCAAGGCTTTACGAGCCGCTGCGGTGTAACGTCGACGGACCAGCATCGTCGTACAGTGCGCATTGCCACTATTGCCAGCTACCCGCACCGGAATATTTAACCAACGATGCAATGCGTGAGCGCCTAATGACTACGATGACCAGCCTGTTTTTAAACCTCCGTCAAAATAGGTTAGCCTTTTATCGTGTCACTAACTCCCTTACGAATAATGATTATGTCGCCATTTCCCTTTTTATTCCTTTGGTCTTGTTCCAAGTGCGACGAACGTCTTGTTCCTGTAATGCTAGATTCTCTCTTCCTCCTTCTAGCGTGATATTCGTATAGAGCAGCTAAATGTCTGCTATTATTCGACAAACGGGAAAGTCTAGCGGTTTAATCGAACGTCGGAAAATGTAAATTTACAACTCGCTCGTTATAAATCGAAGAACCCAGTAAAACGATTAGTCTGTGCTCTCGATATTCCTCAAAATGCATCGCTTTACCCGTTGTACTGTTGAAAGACGATTTTATTGCAGCATCGATTCGAGTGCCCTCCGCCAAGTATAATACAGCCATCAACGATGAATAAGTATTGGTAACAAGCGTTTAACGCTTGTATAATGCAAATGAAATATGATGGAAAAACAGTCGGTGCTCATGTTTCGGCTTATGCGACTGAGGACCAACACGGTATACGAAAAAACTGTATAAGGAAAAAGTGTGCCGTCTTGATGAAAACAAGTTCCGTCGGCGTTCGTGACGGTAAAGCCAAAAATATTGTCGGCCACGTGTAACAAAGTAGAAATGTCACCAGCAAGAAAGAAATGTATGAGCTCAGCACTATTATAGCGCAATTGTTTGGCGGAATGAATCAGCCGGAAAGAGCCTACGCGAGAGCGAGTAAATTGGATTGGCAATATATTTCGTGGTGAGCTTTTTGCCACGTATACATAGAACGTCGACGCGCACTGGAGCCGCAGCCAATAATTCGGGAGGACCGCGCCGTGTCAGACAAATAATCGAATGATTTCGTAAAAAGTGTTTGTTGCCATTGCTTCTTGACAGAATTGCAAATTCTCTCGCGAACAGTTTCTCATTGTGCGTCCATATATCGGCGCTTCTTTTATTCCCAAGCATTAAGAAGGCACGTCGAATTCCTGGTTAATGACACGAAAGCAGCTGTCGATTATTCTTGTATTACGACGCTCGGTTCGTTACGCGAATCAAAGGAGCAGGAGCTTGAGAAGCACTTTTGATGCGACTGTGCCACTCAACATTTTTAACTACGTATATCGCGGAGAGAGAGAGCTATTACTCGCTAGCGGGAAAGGGAAAAAACTCATTTCTCTCGTACGCGATGCCCGACGCAATCATCGATTTTGGGATTGTCTTTGTGATGCTTATCAAAGTGTAATGTATATCGTGCTAAACTTTTGACACGTTCAACCGTAGCCGCTTGGATGTGGGCTAATTAAAACAGGTAGTAGTACGTCGAGCGGTTGGTCTCAAATTTCGGCGAAAAGTTATTCGCAAGGTAGCTTGTTCTTAGCGTCGCAACGTTACTCATGCAGCGTTAAGGCGCGCAACGTCTTTAAGTAATGGTATCACATGCGTGCAGGATTTTATCGAATGGAATAACATGAAAAAATAAAGAAAAAATTAAAGAAAGGGTCGACGATCGAAAGGGAAAGAGAGAAGAAGAGAGAGCCGTGCCCGCCTTCATCCGATTAGAAACGGCGCAACGACGCGGTAGATTAAAAGTAATAGCCGCGGCTACCCCCCCCCCCTTCCTCCTACCATCTCTGTGTCATTCGTACCGAAGCGTAAATCAAAGTTTTCGCGTTGACGAACGTCGCACGGCGAAAGAGGCAAACGAGTCAGTGTTGTTTCTCTATATACCTATATGTGAACAGCGCAGCGGTGATAATGCCCATGTCCAACATGCATTAGTTAGCGCCCCTTAACGAGGAAATAATATTTCGCGTGCTCGATCTATACGCATAAATTGTCAAAGTCCTCGTCTCAGCTTTCTATCCTTTTCTTTTTTTTCTTGACATTCAAACGTTATAAATTATCACCTGAACCGTCCGCAGAATTTTACGAGCAATAAATAGATGCTAAATCAAACTCTACAAAAATTCTCTCGTTCTTCTGGGGAATGCCCTGCTAATCCGAGTTTAGAATTTCTAGAAAATATTAGTTCTAGAACACTTTTGACGGCGATTATTTACGATAAACAAGCGTTACTGGCAAAATCGAATAAAGCTTTACACTAAAAGGCCTATGTTAGGAAGCTCTTTTCTTTCTCGTTATTTTTATGCAACTAGTGCGCTATGACTGTAGTGTTTACAACTAGTAAATAAATCTTGAGAACCGTAAAGACGAGCCGAAACACCGTGCAAATATTTGGAATCGAATATTGTATAGGAATGATTTGAGTGGTACATCTCGCAGAGAGCAATCCTCGTGTTACGCCCAGGAAAGTCGTTTTTGCGGAGGTTTGTCGCAATTGATTAAGATTGCACGCCACAGGTAGAAGAAGCGAGGTAACAAGTTGCAAGCACTTTGTCAGCGTATCATTTAAAGCACGTTGCAAAGTTTGCTCGAGACATTCGCGTTGATCGCTCCATACTTCATTGACAATGAGTTCAAGCATATTAATCTGCAATAGCAACTACATTACGTTTTATTCACTGGCGGTTAAAGATTGGGCCCCTACTAAAAGCTCTAATATTTCTATTAGCCAGCTTGAATGTTACTTTTCACCGACGTTTTTCTCTTTCATTCGTCGAGTAGGAGTTTGTTCGACGTTAACGATAGACTTGCGTGGTAATAACTCGTTGCGAAAGAAATTGATAATATTATCTAGCTAACGCGAGAGAGATAGAGAGAGGACAAGTTGAAGGCGATTCAAAACTAGCTATCATACGTGGTAACCCTCAAGACCCCACGTTAATATCCATGTCGTTAGAATTTACGTATTAAATGGGAAAATATATCGTGGCCTTCCTATGATAGTTTGACTGTCCTCCCCCAAAATATTTCCCTACGATACTTATACAAGGAAACATCGAAGCTAAGCTCGTTTGTTATGTCTTATATTTGTGCATATGCGACATTAAATGTGGTTTAAGTGGTTAATATCAAGACAAATAATAGTGCAATATACAGGTATCAGCATTTACGATGCCGATTGTCAATGTCCGTTACCTGTAACTTGGACAAATGTTAGCAGAAAAGTAGCAACCAGTCTTTGACTGTATATTTTATTTGTCCAATGAGTAGATAATCTTTAAACAAACGAGCTTTTTAGCTATGAAAGTCGTGATTCCAATGTATTTGAGAGTGACAAGTGAGGTGCGTGGGGAGACAACTACGAAAAAGAGAGCAGCTAGAAACGCGCTAGGATCGCAATGGAAAGTAGAGCAAATTGTTGAAAAGTGCGCACGAGGTGCCGGATAGTATAATTAGTGTAATAGCGATGACGGCGTCCCGGGGGAGAAGGAGATGGAGGAGGAGGAGAAAGAGGAGGAGGAGGAGGAGAGAGAGAGAGAGAGAGAGTCAGGGACGGTGGCTGATCGGGAAGTTACGGGGAGCCGAAGAGGCCGACGTCTGACGCTATCGAGGCAGCATCTACTCATTGATCGCGGTCTCCGCTATAGGTGCTCTTTCCCAGAATCGGCCTTTGCTCGATTGCCAGTTTATTGCCCCGGCTCTCTCGACTTGGCTCCACTTGAACTCGCTTAGAATGCACGGCATAGAGAGAAAGAGAGCGAGGCTGCTTTGAGAACAAATTTTCGCCGCGCACCGTCAAGAAAAAGTGTTTGTTGCATGTTTATATGTAATTGAACTGCGAGGATAAGTGGCCGCTGAGGAACAAAAGATCCGAGAGAAAGCCCCTTTAAAGCTATAAGTGCGCAAAAGGAAGCGCTACAGTGCACGAGCGCGCAAGATTCTGCCCGGATTTTTGTCCGATGTAATGACACGCTCTGTGTTCGCTATGGGCCCAAGTATTCCGCGGCATTAGAATTGTTATTGTTGCCGCTGTTGTTGTTACCGCTCTGTGGCATGCATGTCTACGCCTCGTTACTAAGTTCTTCCAATTGCAGCACGCCACTCCGAAATCTTGTCTAATCACCAGCTTGCCGCTTTTCGCTGACTTTTTTTCTGCGCCGCGATCGCATAACAGGATCTTTCGCTCTTCCTCGTTGCCACCCCGCAAAGCCACGAGAATTCGCGTGCCGTGGCGGCGTTCCACGTCACCTGCCTGCCCGCCAGTGCGAAGCTCCAGCGGAGCCGCAAAAAAAGCGCAAGAAACGAGGAAAGAGAGAGAGAGAGAGAGAGAGAGAGAGAGAGAGAGAAAGAGGGATGGAGAGGGGGAGAGAGCGGCTTTCCGTTGGTTTGGCCGACTTGAAGTCTGGGCTCGTGTGCGCGCGTGGAGGAGGAAAAACCGTTGCGGGTTAGCAGCTCAGGTCGATCGTTATTTGTCCGTGCGTGCACGCGCGGATCTTTCTAGGCTTCCGCATATAAGCCAAGCGTGGGCCCTTACAAGCTGAATACAAATTAGTTGCAGCCGATCATCGTTTATCCGTCCGATTACTTGTAAATAACAGCCGATCGTGGCATGCCTCGCCAAGTCTTTCCGCGAGCGCATGCACTATTTCATCTCGTCCAAACGACTGCAACGCCGATGCTACGATCAACGTTGTTTGTTTTTATCACTATATACGTTGCAACGATCCAAATAAACCACACGATGCACTTTTTACGCGCCAGCGCCATCGATAACTCTCGTCTTGTGTCGTTAGTTTTTTCTTCGTCTTCCTTTTTCCTTGCCGCTACCCGTGGTAATCGCGAGATGGTGCGTTGTGTCGCGGCCCAGCGGACAGCTGATGCCGAAAAAACTATTCGATTCTGTTGTGCGTCCGATCGTGCGGCTTTAACATGTCTCGTCGGCAAAGTCTTACAAGCTCTTGACTGTTCGTTTACAATATTTTAACGGCTCGAAGGAGCGGTGGAGGAGGACAGCATTGCTGTATATTATATAGCCAAAAGAACAACAACTCTCGCATGATCGTTTGAATGTTTAAATGGGGGTATAACGGGCACGCGCATGCAGGCTTCGATTGCCGCGCGGGCTACTTTTACAGTTGTTTGCGCTGTCTACAAAGTGCTTATACAATTCAACACCGACTTGAGCGCGCACTTGTGAATTTCGATTGCAAAACGTACTATAAAAGAGAAAGCAGACTGCTCCGCCGAGAAAAAGAAAGAGAAGTAGAAAGAGGTAGAAAGGCCATGAATTAAGCTACAATCTCGAGCGTGCGTCGGCAGGATAAAGGTAAAGACCACATTAACGCGGTATTTTTGCAGCGTAGCAAACTATTATTTGGAGTCGTTTGCCAGAGGTATGGAGAGAGAGAGAGAGAGAGAGAGAGAGAGAGGGCGCAGCAACAAAAAGCGGAAAGCGATCGGGCCTCGGGTGGTTCGTGCGTGACATCGTACAGCTATCAAACGGTCGACATTGTTTACAAAGCACCGAGCCAGACGTGTACGTGTAGTAGATCGCTCGACCGCCAGCCTTCCCTCCCACTTTTCAAGGAGAAGCAGAGGGAGAGATCCGGGCGCATATACGATCAGGACCGTCGATAAACGGCGTTTTCTCCAGCGGCATGTCTCTCTCACTCGGTCATTATGCGCCGTGGAACACGTTCTCTCCAAAGCCCGATGCATCGCGGAAAACTAGACGCTAAAAGTTCGTATACTCTCCCCTTCTACTCTGCCATTTTTTCGTTGTCACCTTTGTCCGGGGATTCTATAGTCAATAGACCGCGCTAGTTATGTTTTCCTCTGATGATCTCTTCTTACTTCGTACCAACACTCGAATTTATGATAATAGACACCGTCTCGTTTATTCTTTCACAATCTTGTTCAAAGACTTTTCTTACAAAGGGCAAGATCGAGCTCGCTATCGCTGACTATTAAAGACGCATTTCTTATTTATTCGCTTGCTTGCGTTAATTATTTTTACACTTAGGTTTATACAAATTCTGAGCTTATTCGATAAATTCGATACTCGCAATTTAACTGAAGACGTTACCGAATGGCTATGCAAATCTCCGCTCTGAAAAAGGGCCTTACCGAGCCTATATTAAACGAGTATTTTACGCTCGCATCAGGAGATAAGCTTTGCTATCTAGTGTGCAGAGGGTTTTTTATCACGTAAAACGAAATTCGAATACGAGGATTCTGAGAAAGCGAAAACGTTATGCATGATGGGCTCGGCGACGTGATAAGTGGGTAAGACTGTTTGCAAAACAGGGGAGAGCGATAAATTGTCGGCGCGCGCAAGCTTGGCAGTCGTAGCAAAAGTTCAAAGCGTCACACCTTTATTGTGTGCGTTATAAGCTCCGGACTTTACGACGCTCGTTATAATCGTTGGCAATTTTTTTGGGAGAATTCTTGAGAAAAGTAGTATGATTTTAACCTCACGGAGACAGAGCAAACGAAATATGCAGTACTCGAGTCGTAGAGTAGCAAAAAGCGCCAGATGATGAGGAAGGAAGGAAAGTAGGAAGGAAGCAAGGAAGGAAGCAAGGAAGGAAGGAAGGAAGGAAGGAAGAACCGTACGTCGTTTTTCCAGGATTTCTCGTGCCTCCGGATATTCGTACATCGGTGTATCATTAATAATTGAGAGAGAGAGAGAGAAAGAGATGATTCATACAAGATACGAGTAGTCGCTTGAAAATCACGGAGCGGCAGAGAGCGAATGAGCAAGCTTATGAACGATTTATGTTCAATTAAAGCGCCTTGCAATCTGACTCGGATGGCCACCTCATTCCCCTTTTTGCTCGGCTCTCTCGTGCGTTCGTAGCGCAGAGCAGCTCTTATAGCTCTCTGTCTTGCTGGCTCAATAAACATATTTCTTTCTGCGAGTGCCTAGCTTGTCTCGCTCTCGCTCAGGTGTACACAAGGATGAGGAAGCGAACATTCCGGAAGTCTTGCCTAGCCAAGTGGTCGGTATACACGCTCGCCGGCACGCCACGCCACACCGACAGAGGGAGAGGGAGAGAGAGAGGGAGAGAGAGAGAGAGAGAGAGAGAGAGACAGAGCACAAGAGAACTAACGCTAACCCATTGCTCCAGGCACCACGACCCCAAGCCCACGCTCGACGTATGCTCGATCGCTAATTGAGACGTAGGAAAAAGCTCTCGCTTTTGAGCAAACAGTCAAAAGACTAGCTATTGTCATTATAATAATAAAAATACGTCAGAGTTGCGAATAATGCGCAGTTCGATGGCTGGAAACTTGACTGAATTCAACACAGCTCGCCTATATTGCTGCGTGCACTCGGCTATCTACATCTTGGAATATCGATGATTAAACAAGAGCTGCGTGTGGTCTGTCCCTCCTCTCGCCACCCTACTTTTAATTGATTTCATTAACATTCGAGATCTTATTTAATAAATTTGCATTTTTACAGCCTTTCGCCGCATCAGTCTACGCGTATGCACGCCTATATCTATCTGCTATTTATGCACTCTCTCTTTCTCTTGTAATTGCAGTCTACTCATTACGCCGTCGATCGTATATATAGCTACGCGTTCAAAAGAAAACCACGAGCTTTCGGTGCTTTCCTTGTTTATTGTCGAGGAAAAGATGTTGGAAAAAACCAATCGAAGCGCGCGCGCGAGAGAGAGAGAGAGAGAGAGAGAGAGAGAGTAAGAGAGTAGAGCGTCGCAGTCCGAGCTTGAAGCCGCGGCCGATGCAAATTCACGCTCACGCCGCACGAATAATGCCAGATATTACGGACGTTTTACGAGCCGATAATTGCCCCGAGACGGATAGCCCGTCCAACCGAGCCGAGCCGAGCTGCTCCATTAAAAACATCTCGGCGCCGCCTTCGTTTCATTTTTCCTCGACACTCTGGTGGAAGCTTTTTTTTCTCGCTCGTTTTTTCTCCCGATAAATCAGTCGAGCCGACAATCTCTCCTACTGTTTAGCTGCAGAGTCAAGTTGCATGCGTTCGTTTAATTGTACACATGGATAAATGTTAACATAGCGTAGACGACTGATCGATCACCAGTGAGGGACCATGTCAATGTTTGCAGCGTAGTCGTGTGCGGGGAGCTTTCTCTTGTGGCTCGATGCTGAGCCCATCCTCGGAGTTATGTAAATCAGTGTAAAATTGATGATGTAAAAGAGAGACGCGGCTCCTCTAGGTAGAAAGTTCGACGAATGAGGTGGCATCTCGCAGACTATCGAGCGGCGCGCCAGCTACGACGTAGCTTTGTACAATGGGTGTAGGCGCACAAGGAGCTGCGGCAGCAATTAAAATAGGGAATAACGGAACGAGCGAGAGCTCGATAGCGCTGCCAGAGGGGTTTAAGGTTGCAGCGGTGCGCGCGAATGAGGGATAAGGATCGATAGGAGAAGCGAGACGGGCTCGATGAATTATTCGTGGCGTGTATATAGTCGGGCGAATGAGTAATGTGCGAACAGTCGACGCCGCACTATATAGGCTCGAGACTGGATCCTCTGGTGAGCGCGCGAGATGCAGGCTCGTTTTCCCGATAATTATTAATCTGCTCGGGTACTCGCTCGCTTGCTGGTTCGCATTAGCTCTCGTTTTTGCCGATCGATTATCGCGATGCCCGATGTATCGCGATCCATCAAAATCGTGCTTAATCGACACATTATTTCGTGCAGCCGGCCGCGCTCATGTAGGCGCAACGAATATTGAATTAAACTGCACTCGCTTGCTCGCGCGACTGCAAATAGTCTGTTACGCCGCCCTGGCTCTCAAATTAAACCGTCAAGCTGTCCCTAATGAAGGATTATCGCCAGTCACTTAAACATCAAAGATTAATCGACACTGATCGTTCACTTAATCTTCGATGCATTAATCATCGACGTAAGACAAAGAGCGAACTAGTTTTTCTCTATCGGCAAGCTCGCAAGAGCATACGCGCGCGCGTATATATTATATACACGGGACCACGTAAAAGTGGCACGTCGTGCAGCTCTCGCTAATCGCGACCTCTTGGCCGCGCACGAGATGAATAGAGGAACGCGGGATTATTCCTCCTCCCCTCCCTCTTGTTGCTCTCTCTCTCTCTCTCTCTCTCTCTCTCTCTCTCTATCTCTCTCCAGCTGCGACTATTGCGCCGTAAATTACGTCGACGGGCTTTGCGGGGTTTCCTCGCGCTCTAGGGACCTTTTCGCGATCCTGTTAATTGCAGATAATTTCCTGTCGATGGGCTCGCGCATAAATATAATCCCGCGCGCACAAGCCCTTTTCCCGCACACATACAAGCTTGATTAGCCATAGCTCATAAGCAGAAGCTACGCTAGCAGCTGCCGTCCGATTCGATGCTTTTCCGTCGCGTCTAATTTTCAAGTTCGACACTGCATGCTTATTTGCATAATGCATTATAGCGTCGAGGCTACTTCTCCTACATCTCATGGCACTTACGCGGTTAACGACATTCCGGCAAATAATGAATTTGCTCCGGCTAAAAGTTCACCAATCTCCATGGTACCTGTAACAAGATACACATTCCTCCAGAGTGTGATGTATTCAAGGAGTTTCCTTTGTGCATGCCGCTACTCGGTTAAGCGAAAGCCCCTTTCTTTGACGCAGTTCCGCTCTACGTATGTCTACGGGGCTGCACAGCCAGTGCGATGCTTATTAGGAGGAAATAAGTATCGAACCAAACGACAAACGTGAAAAGCACGTTGACTAGCTCATCCTTTTCCAGTTATGGCAATTTTTTGAATATGTGCAAATCCCGCGCGGCGATTTACCAACACAATGTCGACAGCAAGAAAGATAGCGAGAGCGAAAGCAGAGGTAATCGGCTGTAGAAATGGCTCGCGGTAGAAATCGAATGTCAAACTCGTAACCGAGCAAAATAAATATATAGGCGCTCCACACATATGCATATACCTATATAGTTGCGGGGGATTGGCATCGAAAGTTTACAGACGCGTATACTCTCATGCTCGAATCGGTCTATCTAGCTTTCATCGGAACTTCCTCGGCACACCCGACAACGCCGCCGACCTCTGGCACAAAGCGCTTTCTTTGCCCGCGAGAATCGAGGTCGCGGACACGTCGATTATTATAACTTCTTCAAGCATGAATTATACGCATTGATGGGTCAGCTGCAACTCGCGCTGACCGTGTCACACTCGCGCGTATAAAGAGCGAGCGGTTTGTTTGTTCGCTGCTTACGGTTTCCGTTATCGTCGCAGCCGCGTGCATCACTTGCCCCGTATCGCCGCTCGATCCCTATGTCAAAGTACGATTCTAGCGCCACAATTGTCCTCGTGAGCGGGAAGCACGAGGGGCACGTGTTCCAATGCAACAGTTCTTTTGTCGCGCTACACGTATAAATCTACGTTTCTCCCCGTGTGTAATGCAACAAGTACGACCTCGTGAGCCCTGCTCAACGACCAATAATGAGTCGTGCGGAATTTTGCTGTGGCAAATGTGGGAATAAATTATGACTTGGATAGTTGGAAGGATAGTTGAACGTGAAGCTTGTCGCTTTCAATGATCAGCCTATCGATCTTGCCGTATTCTGCTTCACGTCTTGTTTACTCTGACTCGTCACGCCAGGTTGATTTCGAAAAAAAGGCAATGTGGCTTCTTTATTTCCGAACCGCTTCCCTATCTGCGCATACATGCCCGCTTTCACTCGTATACACGCGAAGGCGTGGTACACGCTTGAAATCGAAATTGAAAATATGGAAAATCGATCGCGAGCAAGGTAGGAATAACGACAATCTAAAATGGGAATGGTTACGATTGCTGTTGCAGGACGAGGCTCACCATACGTAACCACGGCCCTCGTCGGAGATGGCGAAGGTAGATTGATTACGACGCCAGTGCGCAAGGAGAGCATAAAAGCACGCAGCAAGGAAGACCTCGCGCAGGAGGCTGCCCGCGTATTACAGCAGGTGGACAGCGTTGCGTGCGTGGCCGTCGAACCCCTCGGCGAGAGCGTGCGCAGGTACAGCAGTCTGCCGAATCGCGGTCGTCGGGCCAAACAGCTGCAGCATCAGCATCAACAAGAAGCCGCGGGACCACAGCCGCGCCGCCGGCGAAGCGAGGACATCGGCGTCACCAGCGGCTCGATCGAGCTGCCCAAGCCCAAGAAGAAGGCCCTCGAGCGCAGCCACAGCGATGCCGGCTCGTCGCGCAAAATCAAGCAGACAATCTCCAAACTCCTCTCGCCCAAGCTAGAGCGCGGCCAGGGCCCGCCGGTGCCTGCCAAGCCGGCGCCGCCCAGCGTCAGCGTTAAGCGCAGCCACAGCGACACCAGCAGCAGGTGGCAGCGCAAGCGCAGCGGCAGCGACAACGAGACTAACGGCCGACCTTCGCGGGCAGCCGCGCCTCTCTCGCCCATCATCGAGGCCTCGCCTCGAGTCGTTGCCGACGACCAGCAGCCCTTCCAATTCGGGGCCAGTTCCAATCCCATCCCTCGAGAGGCCAAGAAACCCAAGCAGGACGACGAACCCCAGTCGGCCGAGATCCTATCGACACAGCTGGAGCTGGACGAGGTCGACCACGTCGCCGACAAGAGAATGTTACACGGCAGCCGCTATGAGCAGCCGCGAGCCGAAGAGTCCGCCATCCATAAGATGATCCACCGACTGTCCGCGGACCGCTCGCCGCCGCCCCAACTCACGCGAACGATGGTGTCCCCGGGTCCCGGTTTTGGACACAACAACAACCGACCCTTCTCCTACACTCGTCCCAACGAGTCGAGTCCTCTGCCGGGCCCGACCGACGTCATCTACGCGCAAGTGCAACTCGATAAAAAGAAGGCCGCCGCCGCCGCCGCTGCTCAGCGAAGTCACTCCGACAGTGACGAGGGTCTCGGCCTCGAACGCAAAGACTCCTCCCGCGAGAACAGCCCCGCTGAGAAAGATTACCGTGGTCTCGGCTACTACGCCTTGGATTTGCAGCAACGCAACAATGCGATCAACAGCTACAAATCGCGCTACGACGACGCCCTAGGCCCCACCAACGCCAAGAGCAGCACGCACTTTGGCGACTTCGAGCCGCCCAAGGACCACAAGTACACCTCGACGATATTCGTGGATGGATCGAGTCGCGGCAGAGCCGACGGCATGGACTCAAAGCGCCGAGACAGTGGCAGCAGCGAGTTTGGTGCTCGAGTCGTCGCGCAGCCCACCTCGCCATCTACGGCCCCGGGTCTGAACAAGAGCTCGGATCTGAGCGCGCGTCGCGACCTGCTAGAATCGAGGATCAAGTCGCGGCTGCTCGCCGACGAGATGTTCGCAGCGAAGAACGTTAACCTGCCCCCGAAGAAGAGCGAGCACGAGATCATCGATAAGCCGATCGTGCCGTCGCCAGTTGTTCCCTGTAGCCGCCGCACCACTTCGCCCAAGCGCTATATGGACACCTACATCAGCGAGACGCGCACCAATAGCAACGGTGAGAAGTACATCTTCGAGAAGGAGGTGCACGACGAGAACGGCAAGGTCTACGGTTACGAGAAGAAGATTAACAAGCTGCCGGCCGACGCGACCTACGTTTCTCCTGAAGTGTCTCTGGGGTCGAAAAGTCGACAGCCAAAGCCAGGCTATACTCTGGAAACGCGTACCGACAAGTACGGCGACAGATACATCATTGAAACTCGCACGCACGGAGACTACGTCGACGACTTTAAGCCCCTGCAGTCTCTGAGCGGAGATCGATCTATGGACCGGATCAGCCCGGTCGACCCCCTGCTAAGATCGTCACCGCTACTCCAAGAGGCCAGAATCCCCTCCCCGACGCTGCTACTCGCCGGCAGAAAGTTCGACAAGGACGATCTTCACGAGGGCTACCGGCCGAAGATCGCAAGGGATGTATACCAACCGAAAGCGAGCAAGAAGAGTTTCGAGGCGCTCAGGGGCAAGAGCAAATCGACCCAACGGCTCGATCAACTTGGCGATAGTCGATTCGAGAAGAACTCACGCCGCGAGTACATGACGAGGTCTCACGAGAATCTGAGTTCCGTCGACTACGTGAATGCCAGGGAGGTGCGCAACAGCTGTTTGTACAAGGACACAGCTGGGCCCCGCGGGGCTTTCACCAAGAGAAGCCACTTGGACGAGCTGCGCGAGACTCCGAACGACGACTACGACACGGACATCTCGCAGGCGACAAACAGCCAGCTCGAATCGTCCTCAAAGTATCACTACAAGGAAACGCAGCGGACCACTCAGAGGTATCTCAAGAGCAAGCACGGTTTGCACGACGATTACGACAGTTCGCCGCCGCGGATTCGAGTCCTGGGCGAGCGAAGCGGTTACAGTTCTAGCCGCTACGATTCGGACACAACTGCACGAGATTCGTTGCACTGCGAGAGTTCGTGCTACGTGAACGAGCGCCATCAGCACCATCACCATCACCAACAGCAGCAGCAGCAGCAGCAACAGCAGCAGCACCAGCAGCAGCAGCGTATTCTCGAAGAGGACCCGAAGAAGCCGATTCGGCGTTCGCGCAACCGATTGGACTACCTCGACGATAGCGACGCCTCGCGTAGTAGGTCGGGCAAGGGCCGGCTTGAGGGATTCGATGAGCCGCCCCAGCGGCCGCCCCGCGCACACCACGAGAGCAAGCTCAGGCAGTCGCGGGCTTACGGCGAACGCCGCCAGCAACAGCAGCAACAGCAGCAGCACCAGCACCAGCGAGAGACGAGATTGAGCGACACCGAGCGCAAGGACCGACTTGCCGACTCGGGCATCGAAAACGATTATCGACGCGAACCCCACGAGATGGACTCGGCTGGGCCGAGCGGGCGCCCGCGCCGCCGCGGTGACGCTCTCGAATCCGAGGATGAGGGTATCGCCACTATGCACTTTATCAAGCAAGAGCGCCGGCACACCGACCGCAGTATGTCCGGCTCGGACAGACAGCTCCAGCACCAACACCAACAGCAGCAGCGTCGTTACGAAAAGTACGTGGTCTATTACGACAGCAAGGGCTCGATCGTTCAGCCCGTGCTGACGTCGAAGCCACCGTCCGGTGCCGATAACAAAAAGTACGAGAAAAAGGCGGCCAAGAAGAGCGGCACCATGAGCAAGGTGAAAGAGCTTTTTCGTAAGAAAGAGAAGAAGGCCAAGGAGGAGAAGAGCAAGAGGAATATGCGGGCCAGCAGTACTGGCGCCCTCACCGACGACGAGGTCAGCATGAGGTACAGGGAGTACCGGGGCGAGCAACTGAGGAGCGCCAGGAGCGCCAGAGACCTGGGCAGCGAAATCAATGAGGTCAGTGCTGTCTCCATTTGTCGACTTGACTTACCTTATATACTTGACCATCGCTATTCCTTTACGAGAATACAGAATGCGTCACGGCATATCGGCAAACTTGCAAGCGGTTTCCAACGTAACGAGTTTTCAAGCGCGACTCACTTTCCAGGATGCGCGAAAAAGACAAAAGAACAATGAAGACGCTAGGCTTGGAGAGCGGAAGCTCTCCTTAAATTAGAGCGTCACCACGGCGCTAACGACGCCAATTTTAACGGTTCAGCGTGCAGCGCGCGCACGAGTCGGCCGCCAAGCTCGCTCACGGTTATACCTATTTTTTGGTCCTAGGAAAAAGTTTGTTGGCGCGGCTTTTCTCGTTTACGGAGAATATTTGCGTTTCTGCGGACGGGCAATAAGAGACGAACGATCGAATGAAATCCACGATTTCTCAGGGCGTAGAGTGTAATACGGACTGTAAGAACCGCGATAGAGTACCTGTGTAGAGGTGAGTCTACAGCCGTATAATGGAGCGTAGGATTGGTCGCCCACGCGCAATTTTTCGGCCGCCGTGTGTATATGCGTATGCCTGGCTCGCTACCTGAGCCCTGCTCATTGAACGCTTCTAGCGCTGCTGCTGTTACTGTTAGTGATGTATATCAATGTGTCCCTAAATGGGATTTCGTAACGGTTCAGCCGATACTGGCGGCGCGCTATCACGTGTCGACGACAGAGTGATGCGTGGAAGGGCACGCGGGATATATATCGTCCCTTGTGCCATAGGCCGTACGAGCTGCTTCCGCTCGCTCTGCGAAAGCCTGCAAATATGATAAAAGTTCGATATGTACACAAGTACCTCGCCGAGATCCTCCTGCGGTGCGAACGTGCCCGACACGCGCGTAGTCTTGCTCCGTATCGCTATTACCCTCCTCTCTCTCGCTCTGCCCGATCGAAATCATTACCATTACTATGCACGCGCACGTGGCTATTGCGGAGTAATCGATGCGCCCCGTAACAAGCCTCGCAGCTCTTGCCCTCGTTCCACGCAGCTTTTCACCACTGAATTTCCGAATACCGTTATAACCGAACACACTGTTGATTTCACTATCGGATATCTCATCGCAAGCAGGTTTCGTTTCCAAAGCATCGTTCAAACCTATAATACACTCGATAAAGGGTGACCGCTCCTATTGAAATTATATAGATTTTGCCACAGATCTTGGCTTGTTTTATCTCGGAGCTAGTCGTGAACAATGCAGAGTACGAGCTTTTGCCGTGCAATCGCTAGCCCGTCTATGAATAAGCTTGCGGATTAACATCGCGACGATACGTATGAGCCGTATACCGTTAGCCTATGAAAAGATAAATCGAAATTGCAGAGAGGCTGCCGCCGCTGCTGTTCCTGTTGATGCGGCTGCTGGGTTGACTTGGGAGCGAGCACGATATGAACCAGTACAATGTTTTCTCGTGGCTAGTTGGAGATAACAAATTGTGCATAAATTGGGTAATGGCCCTTCGGTTCGCGCCACCTTACTTTCTCTAATATCGTTGGACACTCGAGTAATTCGTCTCAACCTGTTTCACGGTATAAATATTTGGGATGCGGCCTCTATAGATCTGCTCTGTTCGCCTCTAGTTATTCGACTCTCGCTCGCTGGGAATCATCGATGAATCGCAACGTTTCGATACATTTTGCGTAAACTGAGTTGATACTTGATCGGAATCGAGAGTAGCGGAATGTATAGCGTGTAGTCGAGGACGATAGGCAAATAACCAGACAATCGGAAACTTGTACCTAATAGGCGTATCGAGGCACGATCAATAGCGAAGTTAAAGAAAAAAGGCGCTGGCGACTCGGGGATATAATATAATAAGTTGGATATATATATATATATATAAGTATGCGAGCGAGCCGCCGGCCGCAGCCGTATACTGCGCGCATGCAAGCACTCACTCTCACGGTTCACTCAGTTGCGTCACCGCGGTGTACACGGAGTACACAATGCGAGCCCTATCTCGAACGCTCTCTTTCTCTCTCTTTCTCTCTCGCACGCGCGCAATGTTGTTGCAGGTGCAGCCTCTCTCGCTGCAACGGTCAAGTGCCGGCTCATGCTTACTCTCGGATTTTCGCCAATACCAGTAAAGGCAGCCTTTCCAAAGCGCGACCTTGCTTCGCCGATAAATCTAGGCTCGAGTAATATGCATATTAAAGCTGTGGGAAAAATACAATCCACTATAATCTACACATACATATAGACACGCACAACTATAGACGTGTAATCTAATCTTTATCAAATCCCCGTAAGCGCGCTTTTTCACGTATAGCCAAGAGAACGATTTGTATTCTTCGTAAATTTTCTGCGCCTCACTTCGCTCACTCGCTACAGCTATTTTAATAAACTCTAGTTCCAATGGCCTGGCCTTTTTCCAGCTCAATTAATAGCAACTTATTAAAATTTGACACGTGATCAATAAGGCTGCATGTGGCAAATCTAGACTATAAATTATATTTTATAGATGCATTTTTTTCAGCGTCCGCTTTTACGACCTGGTCAAATAAGCGTTGTACGTATCGTGTAATTGCTTTCCGTTAAATTAGCATAAATCTTTTGTTTACTATTGTAATTTACAATCGATTGACAAAAGAAGAACAAGCGAGTAATACTCGAAAGAGAGGTCCCGATGAAAAAACTCAGAAACGATCTTATCGTTAGGTTAGTCGGAGAATTAGTTGTGTGCGTGGAGTACGTGTTACTAATAAATTTCATCGTAATTTTTTTAAAATTCAATTGGACATTGAGTCAATTACGGCGTACTACATAAAGTTGCCAGTGGCGCAGTCGACAGGCAAGAATAACAAAGAAAAAGAAGTCGACGCCAGGCGCGTAAGTGCAACTATAAAAAGAAAAGCTAGAGTCATCGGACAAGTGGTCATCTCGTTGGCTTGCGGCTGCCCGCGAGGAGCAAATCAAAATTCAATGCTCTTTCTCTTTCTCCAACAGAAATTATGACCACGGGCAGAGAGTATAGCTATGGCCCGAGATCAGACAAAAAATAAAGAAAACAAAAAGAGAGCAAACGTGATCGAGTCCAACATCGATTAATATAATAAAACAAAACAAGTGAGAAAATAAGAGCCTTGATTTTGCGTACTTGTGCCGCCTCCGATCGGTAGTTCAGGCTAATGGTTGTGCCGTTATCACGATTCGCTCGCTGTCAATCTGTAAATCTTGATCATCCACCCTCGGCGAGAGCTAGCTGAGACGACAAAGCAATTAGGCAAAGTTGCTCAAGTCTCCACGAGCTTCCGAAGCTCTCTTATCAATGAAGACTTCGGGATAGCTTGTTCCTCAAGGCGTCAGCCCATTGCTTATTTAACCTGCACGGCGCCTATACGCGTGCACGAGCACACAATAATTAGGCAAACGCTGCGTAACTGCAAAAGTATTTTTCATTGACACGACGCTGAAACACTTTGAGATGGTAAAACGTGCATTTGCTAAGCCCATTGCTCGTTTGTCTTGGCTCCTTCGTCTAGTGTTCGTCGTTGTTAATTTTCAAATAAATCATGCCTCTGCGTAGATCCCGCGCGTGTTACTTCGATAGATACTACGAACTTTCGCAGTGGCCTCAATCGCTTTTCTTCTTGTTCAATCTGTCAATCTGTTCAAATGTCAAAAATCTCGCGCAGTTATCCGTTGCCGTTGTCCGAGTGTCATTGCGCGATTCGCTGATCGGGTAGGCCGGCTAGAGTGGAAAGGTTACAAATGTCCCTGATCTTTTTGCAATCTCCCACTCGTTCTTAAATCCAAAAGTTGACGAGTTTGCTGTAAGATGCTGCGTGGTACATGGCCATCGTTAGATAGGCTGATGGGCTGCGGCAAGAAATTGAAAGAGCGCTAGCCAGGGATAATGCTGTTGAATATTCATGCTTAACAAAATAACAATAAGGAAAGTCGCTCGCGGGAGCTTAACCGAGTAGATATGTGTCCGCTCTTGGTTTGTGCGCTTGCAACTAATGGAAATCCAATTTCTGATAAGTAGCTGAGTCTAGGCGACAAAGTCGCCTGGCAGCTCTCTCTCTTTTCTCTCTCGGCTCGGCTCATTAGCATAAACGTGTATGTGCCGTGCGTTTTGCCTCGGCTAGTTAAGGCTTGCGACACAACGCGACACCCGGAAAAGCAAAGCCGATCCTTTATGGATAAGCTAGGACCTTTGCTAAAAATTGCAGACGCAGAAATTTACTCGTGCGTGCAGATTGCCGGGCAAATGCTCCTGTCGATGTTCGTATACTTTAGACGCTAACTTCTTGCCTCGCATTCACATCAATTTATTATCATCTTCGATTAATTAGCAGCAGCGATGACTTTGGATATTGGTTTTCGTTCGCTGTTGGTAGATTCGACGCTTGATAATATTGTCAAAAATCAACGCCATCAGGTCCATTTATCATTTCGCAAACATTTCACGTACTCGCGCATTCGTACGCGTGCTAGAATTGAACTATCCGTCAATTATGCGAGAAAAGAGAGGCAAACGTCGTTAAGAAAAGCAGTCGGTCGATCGCGTCGTGATAACGCTGCACGGTACACGTATATCACCGCTGGATCGTCGTAAAAATCGCTTTATACCGGAGTATATACTCGTATACTGGGTTCTCGATGATGCAACGACATAACGCGTGCGCACTGGTGCACTTGGCGAAGAACGCGAATGGCGAGATAGCGACGTGATTCCATTGAAGAACGCAGACGGTTCCTAAAATCGTGGCGTACGCATATAATTCGCGTGCACTGTGCATCAAAGCGTCCGCGTTGTCGGCACGCTATTCATTAGAGATTCCTGCAGCGAGGTACAGTTGGAGGCGAACAAACGGTAGCGATGAATCTCCAGCGCATAAATAATTATTCGCTCAATGGAATAATTGGAGAGCCTGCGGATTTTTCGGATAATGCCCGTACACAATTATGTACTGGTACGTACAAGTAGAACGCGCCGATGTGAGATATATGAATTGCTAGAGTTGCTCGAAGATCTACGGTTCCGAGATGGGAAACAACCGTTGGATCGACACGCGCGAGACCGAGAGCGTACATATCTTGCCACGGCCTAGACAAACTTTGCGCGAACAAACTAAGAGGAAGGGATTTTAATCGACGCATAATCGGCTATCAACGCGGCTTGAGCCGGCCGCTGCACACTGCTCGCTGTACTGAGTTACGGTAGATTTCGCAAGGTTCAATCTCAGGTGTCTAGCTGCACCACGCGGCAGAGGCAGCGGCAGCAACGCCACGAGTGGAATACGAATAGTTTTCTCAGATAGGAATTATGATCGATAGAGAGGTATAGACGTACGATCGGTTGCCCTCGTGCATTATCGGTCGATGTTCTTCGATTCTCGGCTCACGCGCGTGCGTCGCTCTCCGACACGCAAACGGCAAACGATTATTCTATGTTTAATTCAGGACCAATTGCGGGGCGACGGAATAACTGCATGCGAACGTTAAGTTGATTTTGCCGGGCTCTTTATTGCGCTGATTGATAGGCCGCCCGTCAATATCTGCGCTGTTAGCAGAGAGGCGAGGCTGCAATCCCATTAGGAGGATTGCGCTCGAGTTATAAATCCAGCCAATTAAGCATAGCCAAGAAGCGATAGCATCGCATTCCAACGAGTAGCCTACCTTCATTCTTGTCGTACTGTATAGGCCGTGCACGCGCTCTATCTTTACTCCAGCTCTACGGTATTTGTCAATTTTTCGGCAACGTCTACGAGTACGTGCGAGGGCGTTTTCTCCGTTCGCGCAAATTACCCGCCCAAGTATCGGGCTTTCTCAACGAGCTTACTCCGGCTATCCTTTCGTTTCTTCAAAGATACGCCTGTCAATGCATATCCGTTGTAATTATCGATGTAAAGCAGCTTCCGTTGCTGCCGTGGCTGCGACTGTTCTTGGCCAACTGCACGACAAGAAGAGAAACGAGCGAACGACACTCGTCGGCATTAGTAAGCCAATGCTTTATGACTTGTCTTCCTCTTCCGTCTTGCCTTTATTTTTCCAAGCGAGCTTTACTTATCTGACTTTCATGAGAGAGATCGTCGTACTGCAACCTGCAGACACACCGACTTTCGTCGCGCTATCACGCTCGTGTTATTCCCCTCTTTTTCTTTTTCTCCCGGCTCCACTCCACAACCACGCGTAATTGCCTCGTATATGTATAGGAAAAAAAATAGCTAAAAAAGAGCGAGGCTGCTCATATTGTTCTAAGCCGGCGCGCCGAGCGTGTGATTGTAGTGGAGAAAAACGCACGTGCGTCGCGCGCAAATTATTTCCTTGGAAGCCGTGCGCCACACATCCTCCTGACGCTCCGTGGCCCAATTAAGTCTCGAGTTTTCACGCAAACGATCGCATTGATAGCTCCACGCTTTTTCTGCAATGCTGATTTAATTTTGGAGAAGGAGGAGGGTCAGGATACATCGGAAGGAATTGAAATAGCTTTGTGGCGGTATCAACTTTCGAATCGCTCCACCTGTGAACCGAGCGGGCAAAACAATGAGAGCGGCGGCGAAACCGATACCCGCATCTCTCGGCGGCTCGGCTTGTATACGTATCTCACTCTTACTCTCGCATGCAGTCTCATATCGGAAGTTTCACCTCTCGCCGCGGGACGATAGCATCTGCTCTGCAACCTTCGTTCAGAGGTAGACCCACGTAGAGCGGCTCGTTAGAATCCACTAGCCGAATGCTCGCATCGATTGGCGCCTCTTTGGGTTGTTGTTGCGTGTTGTTGCGTGCGGACTAAACAAGGCCGCAGACTTTCTGCTGATAAATAACGCGCGTTTCTCGTTAATCCGGTGGGAATTGATTCCTCTACGATGCTGTAGTAGTCGTCGGTCCACGGGAAACATCCACAAACTTGTCCATTTTTCCGGCCCATACGTCTACCGATTTCGTAGTACTTACACGTATATACGTATCTGCTTGTACGTGAGAGAAAGTCACAAAAGGACCTCGTGTGTGAGAAAGCAAAAGTGATCGCCCGCGACCAAGCGGGCCCTCGGGCGCTCAATGGAATAAGTTGTTCCACTTCGCAAATCATGTTCCCATTGATCAAGCCGGATTAGTCCCAACTCTAATTAATAATTAACCGATTACAGGTTCAAATACTTTATCGAGTTGGTGCTGTTCAATTCCGTGTGCAACTTAATTACAGTCACGTTTAATTATATATCCTCAATGTGCTATGCCGATTGAATAATACAGGGAGACCGTGAGGGAATATGCAATTTTATAAATATTTTACGACTCCTTTAAAAGGTGATAATCGTAAAAGCGTGTTGTAGCTTTTAAATATTTCCAGATTCTTGAGAGCATGTCATCGAAAAAAAGAAAGTGTTGTTTACGCATTTTTTGCCACTTCTGCGCGCCGATCTAACGTTAAATATATGCGTGTATGTATAAGATATTTAAAAACTGTTGACGCAGAGCTAAAGTGTCAGAGGCGCAGGCCGTAAAGCGATATAGTTATATTCCAAGGTTGTCGCAGCGGCTCGAGTACCACGATTGCAATAAAAATGGAATTCGCCTAATGAACTAGTCAGCGGCGTATAGCGTTATGCATAAATATAAAGAAGTGTGAGCAGAGACGAACGAAGAATGAGGGAGAGAGAGGGAGAGACTCAGTCCTGGGACAAAGAGACGAGTTGCGATAAGTGCAGAGGGCGCGCTCTAAAATTAGCAGGCAGCCTGGTCTATGGTTAAAATTCACAGGCAAAATTCGGCGCCAGCGTTTTTTCCTGGCGGCGCTTTTACAATGGAATTTGCGAAAAAAATCAAGGTGAGAAAACGTAAAACGCTGCTGCTGCGTCCCAGACGATTACGGTTAAAGCGTCGTGCCGGAGAAAAAGGAGCAGGAAAGAAGCAGCAACGGAGACTGCACTTTGCTTTATGGTAGGCGGACCATTCACACCTCTCTCTCTCTTCTCTGCTTCTCTGGTCTTTTTTCTAGCTAGAGGCGGCTCGTGCGCGGAGGAAGAATTGTATACAAGCCGCTCGAGAATCAGCCGACTGGAAACTGGATCGCGATTCGCCGAGGAAACCGTTCGGATAATATTGCCCTATGTGTGGTGTTTATCGCTATCACACAGCGCGGCATCACCCTCACAAAATTCAACTGCGAATGGCGTATACGTAATGTCCAAACTCGCGTTTATTATCGAGCTAGATATATTAATGAACAGTCGTTGGATCAATCCGAGTCGTTTCTTCCCCTCGCTCGAATCCTTAACAGAACCGATTCAAAGAGTTACTCCGAGCTTCATTCATACCAGGGTGCTTGAATAAATAAACGGTAATATCGATTACTACGCGAAGGAGCTCAATGTAAATTTCGCTAAGATGGTGGTATAAGAAGAGGTGTAATAAGCGCGCGCTCAAAGTTTCAAAAAAATATTTAACGAGCGAGATTCGTTAGACGTGCCGGAAGAAGATCTGCACCGCTTTGGGTGCAACCGGCAACTTAATCGCGCGTAGTGGCGGCTCAACTCGATGTTGTGCATCTAGATCTAGAGTTTAATTTGAACAACGATATCTCTTTTTCATTGGAATACAGCATGCGGCGGAGTATAGTGCGGAGGCGTCGCGAGTAATTAGGCAGAGAGAGAGAGAGAGAGAGAGAGAGAAAGAGAGAGAGAGAGAGAACTCATCTGGTCATAAATCTTGGTAATTTTAACGCGCACTCTGGGGGCGCAGTAGAATCTTAATGAAGCTGCGAGTGGAGGAGCAGCGCATGATGCGAGGAAGCCGTGAGACGTGTACTGTATATAGAGGTGGAAAGGGCAGATGTAGTATATGTATATACAGCGAGTAATGCAATAGGGAATATTTCAAGCGGCGACAGCGGCTACAGTAGGCGACTAGCAGCCGCGGAAAGGGCATAAAGGCATCTAGGGGAGTGCTTAAACTGGCTGGAATGCGAGAGAGGCACACAACTTCTCTCGGGAAAACGAGAGCTGACTTTACAGTCGTAGATTCGCATCTGTTGAAAGAGCTGCTGCGCATAGTGCTCTCTCTCTCTCTCTCTCTCTCTCTCTCTCTCTCTCTCTCTCTCATACGCGCGCGCTGAGAGAGCGTATTTCAGCCAAGCGAGGTGTCTAACGATTACTCGCTGCTTTCATTGCTAACATCTCATCGGGCATTCGGCATGCTCGATTCCCACGCAAGGACACTTTCACGCTCATATGCATCAGCGACAATTTAGATTCCGCACATATGTCGCAGGTTTCTTCTCGTTATAATTAGAGAGAGAGAGAGAGAGAGAGAGAGAGAGAGAGAGGGAGAAAATGAGCCATAATCAGCACTGATTGCATTTCGTGCGCCATGAGTAGTCCATCTCTTGGTGTACATATAGCTGAGAGTTGCTGCTGCTGCTGTTGCTGCTGCTGCCGCCGCTGTTGCCGAGAGGCGGAAGTCTAGAGCCAGTGAGCAGAGATAAGCGAGATTCGCGCGCAGTTGAATTTGTCGTGGCGTGTTGCTGCTGCTGCTGCTGCTGCTGCGCCGAGGGAGAGCGAGACAAGAGAGAGGCTAGATATATTCGCGTGTGCTGGCGCCGATATAAACAGCGGTCTGCAGTTGCGCTGCCATGCCGGGGGATACCATCAGCATTTGTACGTGGGCATTCTCTCTCTCTCTCTCTCTCTCTCTTTCTCTCGCTCACTCTTTCGCTCGCATGTACGTGGGTGCAGGTATATAGCGTGGGCGACCGTATAGCTGTGATGTCGGGGATGCGAGAGCAAGATTCTAGCCCAAGGATATTATCTAGCCAAGATGTAACGGATGCCGAAGATTAATCACCTTTTTCCATTTCCATATACCCTCTCTCCGTCTCTCTGTCTATCTATCTGTCTGTCTGTCTCTCTCTCTCCCTCTCTCTCTCTATTCTATCATGTCACACTTTCCACGTCGCGCAGATCTTACAACCTTCACCCGCGCTACGCACTCTTTGCCCGCTTCCGTTAAGCCAAGTGTCACTTGTCTCGAGTGAATCAACAAATTTAAGAGAGACTGACGTGTCATGCGCTCTGTGTATAGTACATGTATCGACGATGAAAGCGCGCGTCAAGAGTCGTGGACTGGAGGTCGCGGAATTGGGTCGACGTCAGAACGCTCTTAGCGTGGTTCGCAACGCAATCGAAAGGACCAAATCGAGCGGGTCTCGAGGATAAAACGGCGAGTTTAACTTGTCGCCCGAAAAACCGAGCAGGCAACTCGCGCGAGCCTTTCACGCTCGACAAACATTTGCTCTCAACTCAGACAACTCGTTCTCCCTGCAGCTATGCTTGTGTGTTTCTGTTCTGTTCTCTTAATACTCGTGGGCGAGATATACCACTACTCTCGAGCTCGCACGCTTGCTCGCGCAAAAATCGTGTCAAGCCGCGCACTTGCGAAATCAATCATTGCGCATAAATTCTTGCGCCAATTTATTATGTCCACATGCGTACCTTCGCCTTTGATAATAATTGCGATGCTGCAAGGTGGCGTTTCTCCTTTCCTTCACGCGAACAATTTGCAGTTTGCAAAGGAAGGAAGTGTTGTACGTGGCGATCGGCTATAAGTCACTTTACATAGCAACTCGATAAATACACAGACGCACATAATACGTCGCTAGCCCGAGTCGCTGGCAGTTTCGAACTGCAATTGGTCTGTTTACTTGAGAGTGAGATGGCCTGATGGCTCTTGAACGCGCCGTAGTCGGCTTTTTACTATTCCGTTAGTACGTAAGGGCAAATCGTGGCCTCGTATACTCTACTCGCTGCGAGAAATCCATCCAGACAAAACATACAAGGGTGGTTCTCGATTTGTTGTTTACGCGAATCACCGCTACGATTCGAAAGAGACCTACGTATGGACGATTTCGCAAAGCCCACTACGTACTTTTTAACGAAATGTCCGACCAAAAACAACCGTTTGCGCTGTAGGCAGTACACGCGTGTATTCCCTTCTCGCGCAAAAAACCATCCAAAAACAGTGCAAATTTACGTGAATTTGTCGCCATGAATGCTAACGCTTGGTTGACTTACCGTATGCGCCGTAGAGAAGAGAATGCATTCACGGACACGCCAACCGCAAGCATTTTGGGTAAACTCGTGCCAAGCGCATGGGCAACTTTGCTAAACTTCACACTCCATGCCACGTGTGCTCTTTGCGTAATTAGATGCTCTTGTTGACTGTATCACCTGCGATGCATACGCGCGCTCGCTTAATGCTTAATGACTAGCAGTGCATGTACTAGCGCGTGTCGTTCTATATATAATAGATTATGTAGTTAAGTGTTACGTGCAGCTATGCAATCAATCTGGCCACAATGTCGGTGTTTCGTTAAACCACGCTGTTCGCTCATACCGACGAATCCAATACAATATTACAACGATCCACCTAAATCAACATCCTCGTGGAACACTCCAAGAGGTCGTGAATTATCAATTATTATATTACGAACGCTCCAACTGCTCCAATCATTTGATAAAATCGCCATAACGCACGGCTTTTCCTCCGTGTACGAGTGAATCTCGAATTGTTTTCTTTGATAAGAATTCGTTTGCAGTTTATTTATTTTCCGATGTATATCGCGATGAATAATTATCTCGATAATTGATTGTGTAGACGCAATGATATCGATAAGTTCATGGACTAGACTAGATGGTCCGTGCGAAATTTAACGATTAATCTCGCAGTTGCGTATCGGACGTGCGAAAATCTGATTTTATGAAATTAATTGATAAAGATAATGAGTTGCGAAAAGAAGCGATCGAGATAACTCGAAGCCACGCTAATAATGTTGGAACGAATGTAGTCATTCTCGGGGTGAAAGTCATCGTATGAGTTTCGATTACGTTAAGCGCACTGCGCCTTGTATGATTTTCAGCTGTTCAGACAGCTTTGCTAAATTCTCGTCCCGCTGCACTTGTCTCTCGCAATCGTCGACAACAACAACATTCCAATTGTTTTCTTACAGCTGTTATAACAGCTGTAGGAACTATGGATTCCTTTCTCGCGTGCGAAAATCCAAAAACAGCGGGAATGGGCATCGAGGTAACGCGATGAAAAAAAAACAAGCGTATAATTGATGCGGTAAAATACGCTGAGGCGCTGGCCGTTGTAAAGTTGCGAAAAAAGTTACGGCGGTTTCATTAGCGGCTCGTTTGGCAAAGCATCGGTAGCAGTAACGTCCGCAATGCTGCTGATATACGTGCGTCGTGGCTATGTAAACTAGAGGCTGTTGGGAAGATGGCGACACGGCTCGTCGCTTGGAGAGAAAAAATAAAAAGGAAAAAAATAAAGAAAAGCAAAAGAGGATCGCCACCGCGTACGTAACACACTTTCCAAATACAGTTAAACGCCTTGTACACTCGCGGCTTTTTGTTGCGTCAGTGCGTGGGGGCTATCGAAAAATCAGCGCCGCGGGGAAGCGTAGATCGCCGCCGTGGCCGCTAATGGATTTCCATCGGTGAGCCGCTGTTTTATACAGTCGGCTGTCCGCGTATGATACACTGATCGATCGTCCGATATGCGCAACCGATGGTGCACCCGACGGCTGGCTTGCAATTCAGCTCGTCGACTCGCTCGCGAAACGCGCCGTCCGTCTTTCCTTTGGACGATTTCAACGCGCAGTGACGCAGTGATCGCGGCCTGTACGTATAAACACTAAAAGCTGTTGGTCATTGATAAGACGAGCATCGAAATGAGTCGGATGTGCTCGCGATGCTCCCCGCTGATGCAAGAAGACAGAAATAGTTGTTCTTTGGGCTGAGCTCGTGAAAGACAAACGAGAAAGTGTACTTCCTACGTTACACACACTAATTACAGCAGCTAGGTCGATCATTGTTCGCGTAGCATGATTTATGGCTCTAATGGTCGCGGTTTAAAAGTGAAATTCTGTTGGCTAACAGAACCCATTGGCGAGCAGGAGACTCGTAGAAAATCAATTTTTTACCAGTTTGCTGGCAATCGCGTATTACAAATATTGATCATTGCGATAAAATCAATCTATTATCAAGTCTACACTGATAAGTATTATTCAAGCCGTAAATTGCTTTGTATGAACTGCGAAAGTTCGATATGCATCTTAATGGCGTTTAATGTTGCAAAAAAAGCCAGCTCGAGATCGCGCAGATAAATCATACGAGCGGACTGATTACAAGCACATTCGCATTGTTGGCGAAAGCAATATTCGCAAGTAGTAGTAGCAGCGGTAGCAGTATGGGAGAGTGTAAGTACGTATAAGTATATTCCAAAAACGGTCAATCTCGCACGTCGAATCGCAGCGATTTTCCAGAACTACACCATCGGTTGCTAGTTGACTACCCCGTGGCAGAGGGTATCCGTTGCTGCTGCACGGTCGCAACGCTGTCCCAAGCGCACGATTATGTCGCATTTGCCACGCTCACTAATACGTGTACGGCTCTCGCGACTGTTATTTTATAAGTGTATTTATAGATACACTTATGTATACAAACATCGAGCGTAATGGCTATTCGGCAAAGTCACGCCGGTTTGTATGGCTTTCGCCAACAATGCGAATGTGTTCGTAACGAGCCACGGTTTATACGTACGTATATATGCATCGAGCCTCTCTGGGTCCCCGCGCAATCGAACGCCTCGCCCCATGTATATTACAGTACGGAAAATTCGTACTGTCGTACCGAACTCGTGCGATTCGAGAACGATATCCGCTGCGAGCGAGGAACGGTCTGTCGAAATCGTAGCCGCTCTATGCTAAAGTTTCTTTTCCTCATTGACTGCTATGACGTACTTGACTACATTTTTTACGATTAGAACGCGTGTCACCAGACACGCAGCTGTTGCGCATTAACGACTACTAGTTTGCCGGTAGAAGTAGCTTTTCCCCGAAAGCAAGTAGCTCGTTCCGCGCGCTCTCTAGCAACTCTCATCTACGTGCATTTGCTCGATTAGATTCGTCGTTATTTAGCGCGGAATATAGCTTTAAGTAGTTTGTAGCCTCCTTTATAGCGTGAGTCGTTGTTAATCTGAATTTCATAATGAAAGCGCAATTGACGGGGGCTGGGCGTACGCGCTCGAGGACTGCCAAGAGGAAGCCGAATCGAATTACGCCTACGCGGGCGATGCGCGGGGAACGCACCGGCAAGACTACGACTTACTTGGCCAAGGTCGCAAGATCGAATGATTGACGCAATTGAGCTATCGAAAAGACATCGTTGAGCTCTCTCAACTCGACATCCTGTCTGCCGACGCAAGCTCCATTATTCTTGCTTTTTCCCTGTCTTTCGCTTGATTTTCTCTTCGTTCGACGTCAATTCATTGTATTTATACAACGTAGTCCTTTATACCCGGTAACCAATTGGGTGCGATCAATAGCCAAGCACACGGTGCAAATTGACAAAATACTAGGTTGTACGTATATCGCTCTCGAATGAAGCCCAATAATAATCATAATAACGTTTGTATGTTACAGGTGAGTCAAATTACTCATTCGGAAACGGAGCGTTACGCTTGCCGACAGTAAGTAGCGGAATCAAGTGCAATTATTACGAGCATGGAATTGAAAAATTTTGTTGCGCCGTGTGGAATATCGTGACGTGTGAAACGTTGAAAAATAAGCTTACGTAAGAACGTTAGGAAAGCGGTTTCCGCGCCGACCCGAGAGACAATCGAGCGCGAATCGAAAAGGAGCCACGAATTTTCCGTAAAAGAAGCGCAGTCGTTGGAAAAGAGCGACAAGAAGAAGAGCGATTCAGTGCTCGATCGAGGATCAGTGTCGTGTCCGTGTGTTTGTGCAGCCGGGTGCATTGCGTCAGAGCTGAATCCGTGCTGAATAACTCCCAGGAGCCAGAAGGAGATCGAGAGAAACAGAGATAGATGGAGTAAGAGTTCGCGCTCGCTCGGATCGTTGCGAAAGTCAAACAATCGTTGCCGATTCTCTCTCTCTCTCTCTCTCTCTCTCTCTCTCTCTCTCTCTTTCTATGTAGCGACTTGATACGTGTGTAGTACACGAACAGCGTTGCCTCGCTCTCGTGTACACTAACATATAGCATACGCAAGACGCAAGGAAGGAAAAAGAAGTTGACCTCGCAAGGTGTCTCCGTATATATCTATGACTGCCTTTAATGCGAGCGTTACACGCCGTGAAATAATAAACCAAAGGTCGTGTTGTTATGCATACTCGCGGCCGATCGACCTATTGTTTTGATAGACTTTGCTGCTTACTTATATGTCGTAGCGAATGCCTTACTCACTCTCCCCGTCCCCTTCTCTGTACCCATCTACCTCTCTCTCTCTCTCTCTTAAGATATATAAAAAAGCAAAGCGTACTCGTTTGATTTTGGCTTTTACATAGTAGTCGGTGAATTGTCATTGTGCCCTCGTAAAAAATCGATGTACTCAGGCATTTGCACCGTTTTACACGCGGTTTTTTCGCGCGTGCGGCTGTAATTTAAAAGTCAAAATTGTCGCAGATAACAGGCGGGTAATATTCTTTTATCCAGGGGAGCTGCAAAATAAACAAAAAAGAACGCCTATAAACAGTTAGTTTATGCGTAGAATCGCAGCTGAACGATCGAGAAAACGTAAGCGCGTGAAATTGTACTCAAATCACGTGCAAGATTGGAGGTACGGTACGTGGAAACATAACGAGTGGTGGGACAGGTGAGCGAAAAAGTGTTTCTTTCCGAATACGGAAAACTAGTTATAATTAGCATCGGAAAGAATCGCGCTTCCGCTTAATCCCAGAAAATCAGCGCGTGTACTTGGCACACTTGGCGATTGTCCATTCTAACGTCGATCAACCCGCGCACCAGCTCCAACTTTGCTGATAAATTACGAACTGCTCGGAAATCTCGTTATTGAGGCGAGTCTCAATTTCCGTGGCCGCGGGCTTATTATACTCGTCGTTTTTTTAGAATATGTGCTTATTGTTGAAAGCTGCACTAGCTGTTCATTGTCTATTGAATTCCACTACTCGATAACGATTTATAATACACACCTGATTTTCGAGCTGATTTACGAGCTCAACATTTCTAAAGCAATTGTTATTATTGGCCATACCTTTGGAATTAACGATCAGCACAATTTCTTCATTGATTTTGCGAGCTTCGATTGTATTGCATGTGTAATATTAACGAGACGCGCACGGAATGTTAGTATTTCTGTCGAAAGCATTGGCGACGATTATCAGCCCGGTCGATAAATTATTAATGCCGATTGCGATTCCAGGATATATACGCAGTAGCGTTCGTTGACGCGCGGTTGCAAGCCATAAAAGTCATCAAGAATGCTGATTTGTCAATTAAAATATCGGTGCGCATCGGATGAATGCGGTGCGGACAACGATGGTCATTGTATGCGTGAAAAATGATACTTGGATGATCCATTGTGTCGACGTTGATGTAAATGCACGTTGGCGGTGATATCGAGGAGGTATTGAGCGAGGTGATGTGTCGTTTTCATGGTTGTAGTATGGGAAAGATTTACATTATATACATATAAGCAGGCAGAATATGTATATATAGCATATGGGCGTGTTGTGCGTAACGCGAACGGACGTCCGTATGAGCGGCAGACATGGCATGTATCGTCCAGCAAGCCTTGCATATCACGCTTGTTGGCCCTTCACTTTCCTTTTCACGATCCTCCTTTTGCTTTCGTTTCCTCTGCCGGATTGACCTACTCGCTTCGGCGTTTGATTTCTCATTTAGCCGCGCAATTCTGCCTTGAGCTGCAAAAACAAACGATTCGATAGACTCGATTAACGTGTTATTATTTCGTTAGTGTCGTTCTTTGATAAATTAATCATTGGGTGCGAGAGGGAGATGAAGAGAGAAAGAGAGAAGGAGAAGCTTTGCGGATGAAGATGTACACTCGCGCGGCAGCGTTATTATTATATATGTGGAAAAGGTGGAGGCCAATGGCTTGCGTACATAACCGATAGCTGGTATACTAGTATACACGTGTCTAGGTAGAAAGTTTAAAAAGAATACAAATAAAAGAAATCGTACGAGGACAAAATGAAAAGCTCATTGTGCTGGGAGATAGAGCTGAGCGAGCTAGCGCCTAGCCGGGCTTCCTCCTTAGATACCAATCGCGAGGTGTGTGTATACATATATATATATATATATATATATATATATAGCAATGTAAGAGTTCCAGCTAGCGAAAGAAAAAGCCGGATGATCGAGAGCGAGCTGCCGAGTACTCTCTCTCTCTCTCTCTCTCTCTGCCTATAAACAGAGCTGTAAATCGGATGAAGATATAGCGACTCATTGTTGCGTGGTCACAACGCTTTGCATATAGGATTTTCATGCGCTCCAACCGTTCCGGCATCGCATGACAACTCTTATAAGGATATAGACTGAAGGGGGGTCGCGATATACTACAAGCATACCCTCGCGGGCGTGGCGCTTATCTCGCTCGACGATCCCACAATGTCTTTTTCTCTGGCACCACTGAATTTTCACCAAAACCAAACGGCTACCGCGTTTTACCTAACAATAACTATTGTTTCAAAGCCGACACGGACTGACGCCTATCGACACGCGTGCAATGCCTGCGTGCGTCTAAGTGTGCGCACACGCGTGCACCCAATCAACGTGCTGCCTTATTTTTTCCATATTTTCGCCACTGATACGTAACCTCGATTGTTCCTATTCGACGTGGGAAATTGCAATAATTTTACGAAGAAGTCGGAACACCGTCATGCTCGCTACTCTCGAATCTGCTGCGAGAGTCTCAATGGCTTACGTAACGTCATACCTCGTACAGCCCAACTACACGTGCACGAATAATCAATTTTTACGTAATTGCTATTCTCGCACCTCCTCGCAAAAAGAACACGTAGATCATTGCTACGCCAATGATCTCGATCGACCGTTCTAGTATTGCGCAGTTGCAGGTGTTACAGATCGAGGTTGCGGTTATTGGCATCTCGCCGTGATCGTCACCACGCTCATCCGTTTAATTCAGAAGACTAGCAAACTGCAGCCGGATAGACAGGAGATCGCAGCTAATGAAACAATACGTAGGAAACAAAAAAATTAATTACGAGCCTGTGTTTACGAGCTTGAAGGTCGTAGAACAACGTACGAATCTAGGCGCGAAAAAAGACGATACAGCGTTAGAGCTTGAGAGAGAGAGAGAGAGAGAGAGAGAGAGCGAGAGAAAGGCTTTACACGAAAGAATTCGCGCGTTCAAACGCCCGCTCTGAGTTACGACACACCTGTAGCACGGCCCTCGTAAGTCCACATCAGCGCTAGACGCGAGAGGCATCTCTTTTTCTCTGCCCTTTTTTCGAGCCGCGGGCATTAACACCGCATTACCTTGTGTTAGACTTATTCCAGGTACTTGACTTACTCATTCTCTTATAATATATCTTTCGTTTGTAGACGCCACGCTGAGCACTGTCGCCAATTGAATGAAATACATACACACACACACACACACACACACACACGCACACGACCAAATAACTACAGAAACTCGCAGATGTTTCTCTTAGGTAACGAGCGCATGGAAAAGCTCATTTTTACCGTTCGTTTACCGACATTAATTGAAATAAACTAAACATTGAAAGTTAATGATTTGTTGCAGTGTCGTAAACACTACATATGATAAGCCAACCTGTTTAATCTATAATTATACGTGTATAGCCTCATGAGAACCCGCAGCTGCAGTTCGAAACAAAGAATTCATTATTTGTATATCAGCTAGAGATGAAGCGACGATACACTTAACGTGTATAAGATCGACACGAGAGAGCGGTACGTTGGGCGTAAACACGCGTCGCGCTTTTTTTCTGGGGACACTGCACCATAAACTCCCGGGTTGCAGTAATCGCGCAATTATGTATCTCGTGAGAAATGACAAATGACAGCTCGAGGCAGAGTGAGCGAGACAGCGAGTGAAGAGAGTCTGCGGACTGCATTCCAATTTCAAGTAGAACACTGACGTGACTAGTCGGATGCTGGCCCACACGAGCCGCCTGTTCCCTCGACATCACGGTGATGCGCATGCTCCCTCGTTGTTCGACGCACGACTCCATTCCGTTCCGGCAGGCCGCAATATACGAGCCACTTTGTGTCAAGTGTAGCGCTTCCTTTATTTTTGTTTGATTTTTTTCCTCGCACTGCTGATTACAACAGCAGCAGCAACAATCGAAGCAATAGCACGGAGGAGGAAAAGCCAAGTGAGATAGGATCGTGCTCTCTCTCTCTCTCTCTCTCTCTCTCTCTTCTCCTTCTCTCGTTCTCTTCTTTTCACACTCTGCTACGTGTATTTGCGAATTAGATTCTGCGTATCTAGAGCATAAGGATGCAGGGGCACGTTTGAGTAAAAGCTGCTGTATAACTATACAATCTCGCTGGAGTATCGCAGCGAGAATGAGAAATTCTTCGTGACGTTATAATAGCGTTATGTTATAGTATGGGCTGCTCTGTATGGATATCGCAAAAAAATACCGGCTAAACTCTCTGTTGGAAAGGATCGTGATAAGAAACTAGCTCGTCGGCATAAATTTGCAATATGGTCACGACGCGCGACGACGATGTCGCTACGAGGGAACTGTGTATTCCATTTTAACGAAAGAGACATCTCGCTCGCCGCTCTTTCTCGCCAAGATCCCATCTAAGGCTGCATCCGAGCCATCCTTGTATACCAGAGCTGACTACGTACTCCGCGCACTCTTTCTATTCTACATCTAACCTGTCTCTCCGCCAAGCTCCGCGTACGTTATACGCCGCATTTTTCACTTTTCTCGCTCTCTACTTACGGATATATACGTATATATCTCGCATAGTTAGTCCGTCTCTGGTGGTCCGCTCTTGAGATTCTCTCACCCGCGCACGCCTTTTCGCCTTGTACACGAGTACTCCAACTCCGTAAATATGCGCGTATGCAATTACAGGTACGATATCTACCATTTGTAATCGATGTTCGCACTTCATTAAAGCTTTCGTGTGTCTATAGTAGTGATAAATAATATGCACTAGTGGCATTAGTCGATCTGAATATTACACGCTAACTAAGCAATAGTTGCGGGTCATTATGTAACTCTGTTTATGTTCGTACTCGCGCAGAGCGAAACCAAACTGTTTTAAATAAGCTATCACGCGCGGCTTTTCAATAAATACCCACTTGCTGCTATATAAATGGTGAAAATAAACCACCCACACCTTGATGAAATCGAGATTTTCGCCTGATATGCAGACACTCGCTTATCATTTCAAGTTTCGTAGATTAAACGTGACTGCTTGTTAAAAAAAAGCCGCAAATTGCACTATAAATCCTGTTATTATAACGCACTGGTGTCAACGTGTGCCGCTTTAACAACGTATCAAGTTGATATTGATAAAAAATGAACAGTTAGCGCGATTCGTATGATCGAATAATATTATATTTTCAAGTTAAAAACAGCACTGTAGTGTTACGTAAAAAAGTGCCGAAGATCCATTTTTTCGCACGTTCAACTTTTTGCGTGATTCAAATCAGTTAGCCGATGCATGCATATGCATACAAGAGAAAGAGAGAAGATATCGTATGTCTTGTATCCAGTCGAGAGCGTTCGGCGGCAGCAGCTTTCCCTAAAACGCCCGTCCGCCCATTATTGTGTCAGACAGCGAGAAAACTCGTGGTGCCTTCGACGTGTTGTGGCGCATTCCCTCTCTCTGTTCTTCTCGTCCTTTTCTCAGCCGTGTCTTTTGCGCAACAGACTATAGACTAGTGGCAGCTACTGCTCCAATTTTGCACGCGCATAAACCTACCATAACGTGGAGATCGAGAGAAAAATACTACCGACGAAGAACAAGGAGAAATGCATTAAACGGGCGTTGCGAAATAATCGGCTTTTTGAATATTTAAGTAGGCTAAGCGCGACTTGCCTAAGCGTATTGCTTAATTGGACAGATGACAAGTGCTTTTTTATCCGGCCTCGATGTTGCTGTAAGCTTATCTGCATACGCACACGCGTGTGCTCGTGTATATTTTTGTTATTCCTAATGAATAAGTCTTCTTAGCTACAAACTGGCTCTATTATTTCGAGCAATGTTCTGTTCTTTTCGTATATTGAGGAAAGCCCTTGGGGTATGCTTCGTTCAGCGATTGTGATTAGAAAAATAAAAGCGTCGTATATCCTTACGTTGTTCTTTGAAACGTTCACCGAAGTACTGCGTCGAACAGTCAATGACTTTTTTTTATCAATTTTAGGAATCGTGACTCTTACAAGACAAAGGCGTATTTACTAAGAGCCAACATCATGACTCTACTAGAAGATATATATATATATGTATGAATCAGCTTGGAGTTTAATGGTTCTTTCGATAGTATATGGTCGCGCGATTGAAGCAAACTTTTTCCGGACGCTGGCGTGTCGAGGTTTTGTCAATTTATGCAAATATCAGGATGGCTGGCACAAGTGTCGCGCTTGCAATAAACATTAATCACCGACTAGACAAAGCAGATATTTCGCGTAAAATATGAAGGGCATGCTGTACAACCTATACCTACTGACAATGTGATTCAGCTGCTTATGTTCCCCAATACTCGCCATGCCCGACGTTATTTATCGCGACAATTTGTTTCGATTTATATACATCGATTTATTCATAGCATATCGACGAACGATTTATCTCGCGGGTGCCTAAAATTCCAGTGGCAATTTTTGCACGTTTTCTTTCTTATGCACGATATGTTGGCTAGCTCGTACCCAAACACAATGCATTGCGCACGCCTAGCAGTTGTATAGGAAATGGCAGTCAACAACTATCGTTTAAAGCTTTTACACGAGTCCTGGAAAACAACGTGCTAATTACTCTTCCATCCAAGATCCATCTTCCGATTCAGTTAATATAATCAATTGTAAGGGAGTAGCGTTGAAATTAACGAATAAATCAACGCTGGAATGCAGTCGAGGAAAAGAAACAAGTCAGTCATCACTCAATCGAGATCGAAGCAACGCTCTCTCAGCAGTGCTACACGATGACCCATACTTAAGGCATCGAAGAAGCGCAGAGGTGGAAGCGAAAGAAAAAAACGGGAAAAACAACACAAGTTTGAAAGGAAAGGGAGAGTGCGAATTAACGTCCGTAACGTGCGCAGCGGCTCCTCCTTTGCTTCTACAAAATTGCGAAATCTCGCATGTTGTTGCTGCTGCTACTTTGCATCCGGTGCACGCATGAACACGCGCGAGATTCTCCTCGGCGAAATGCGGATAAACAGACGCCAAACCAAGCGAATTAAACGTGCATGGTCTTATTCGAGCAGCTACCTGTGCGAAATATTTATCGGTTCTGGCTAATGAATAAATTGCAGAGCGAGATGTATTTGCACGAGTGACTACTGGATTGCTTAGGAAAAAAATGATGGGCTGCAGACTTATTGTCGTTGATACTTATAACAGTATAAGTGGCGGAAGTAAACTGCGCGCCAGGTTTTTGTCGCTGCAAGTGTCGTTGGATGGGGAAAGAGAAACAGAGAGAGAGAGAGAGAGAGAGAGAGAGAGAGAGAGAGGGAGAGGGCGATAAAATAAAATTGGTACTCGAGAGCTCTTCTCTGGGTATCGGTTCTTCAATTGTAACAGGACCTCGATCGTATTTGAAATAGTTTCCTGTAGGAGCAAAAACGGGGCGAACGTCGAAGGAAATACGGAATAGAAATGTAAATTACGAGGAAATTGATGATTTTCCGCTAATTGAAGAACAAAAACAATGAAAAGACCAGCGAATGGTCGAGCGCCTACGCAAATGGCAAAAGTCGAGAGGAATTCGTGCAACTTGCCAACGTTTAGCGAGTGAGTACGGATGAAGGGAGAAACAGAGGTGAAGAGGTGGAATAGCGGAGATGGGCGAGGGGAGGGGGTGCGTGCAGATCAGCTGATTGCTCCGTACCGAGCAATTCGGGATAATGGGCGGAGATGGCCGTGGTGCTGGTGTCGGTAAGCATGTGCATCGGCTCTCACTTTCACGGAGTCACCGTGACCGAGATAAAGACGCCAGCGCGCTGCTGGACCTTACATGGATATCGGTCCTCGACTCCGCAGGCAAACAGACGACTCGACACGCCAGCTCAGACGCGGTTGGACGTTTGTTTGCTGCCTCTATTATGTGCATTTACTCTCTCTCCCTCGCGCGCGCCACGCTACACGTCACGAGTCTTGCGCGCACGTGTGTGTGTATGTGCCATTGCGAGCGTATCTCTTGTCTCCGACTCTGTCTGTTCCTTACGTTTGCTCGCTGCCCTTGCAGATTTATTCTTCGCGCCTCTTTTGTTAACTTCAATCGGCTCCTCTTTGGTTGTACCTTATTGAATCGTCCTATTTTTAAACGATTGGTGGAACTGCAAACATGAAGTGCAAGCGAGTGGAAAGTTAACAAGTAGAAGCACGCGTGCCCCTAGATATGTGGTGTCGCCTTAATTGTCAACAGCTCGGCTGGCTGCGCGTCGTTACGTTGGCAACTGTGATCATGCGCTACAGGTACATGGCCTTTGGTCAAGCACGTTGCACTTTGCTTGCGAAGCGCTAAATCGCGTATATCTGTTAATTGCTGGCTAATAGCAGCTTTTTATTTCTTTGCGCAAAGGCGTTTCCAGTAGCAGTAACAGCAACAGCAGCTTTTTGCACATGGCAAAATGCCGTCTATCAACGCCGCCGATATTTATTACCACTCACACAACCCCCTGCCTGTATTGGCCATTGCCGCCCAACTCGCTTGTTATATATCGCGCACGCGGCCCAGCGCGCTCGACCAATCTCTAATTGAATAATAATTTCTCTTGCCGCGAGTCATTAAAGAACAAAATAGTCGCGTCGCGCGACTTTCTCGATTAAGACCCTTACGAAGTGTATTATGGTAATTGGCAATACCGAGTGTCCATCGGAAAGGTCGGCAAGTGTCGGAGAACTGTTTTTTTTCTTTGGCGCTTCGTTATTGATGGGTCGGGAAGCCATGATATAGTTATATAGAGGTCAGCTGTTTGTTCGTAGAATTCTCGAGTCCGTCACAGAGCACAAGGTTGATGCCCGAATTTTCGAAACGCTACACAATTAGGAGCGTTTACTCGCTCGCTGTACTTGGAATTGTGGTTTACGCAGTTACTTTTTTGCAGTGTCTGCAGGTAATGCAGGTAAATATTCCTTGAGGCAGCCATCTCTGCGCTGCTGCCCTCACAAGATGTAATCATCAAGGTAGTTCGCTTATTTAAGATGGCACGACACTTGGGTAGATGTCGTTGGCGTGAATATTCACGACTGGAAAATAGAGATGAAAAAGACAATAGACCGAGCAAATGCGCGAGTGGAGCGCGTAAAAACGAGCGGCAAGTACTAACTAGTGACGAGTGAAATGTAAGGCGAGCAAGCTGCGTAACGAGGTAAAAGCTGCAAAAATAAGCCGTGCCCGATAGCTACGCGTGTATATAACGCACACGCACAACACAATACAGCAGCCATCAATTAACGGAACTCCCCGCACGACGGCTGCCTGAAAAACGAAAGTGGATTCTCCGAGTGGATTTGCCTTAGTGGCGGCCTATATGCAACTGCTTGGCTATTCACGTCTCACCGAATCGACGGCCGCGTGTGAATTTTCCCGAGAGCTCTTCATAATCGCGATTTTCTAAGGCACGAGCTCTCGAACTGCGCACTTTTCTCTATTTTTTCCCTCTTGTTCTGCCTCTCTCTCTCTCTCCCTCGTTCATTCTCGCCAAACTTGCACAATTGCCCTCCGATGAATTATTATCATTAGCTCGACTCGTTATTGACGGCGCGCTGATTTATTGATCGCCTCGCGTTCGCGCAGCTGCGTCGTTCCCAACGATTGTTTGGACAAACAATGCCACGGAATTGACCGCGCAGAGCACCATTCGCGTTTGCAATTAATTAGCTATCCACGTACGCATCTCGCAATTCGGCAGCAAACGACTTTTCGCTTGTTGCGGAGCAGCGCGATGTCGCGAAAGAGCAAATAATTAAGAAGAAAATAGAGAATGTTTACGACTGTGTTGCGTCGAGTGACTGCTCCGTGCTTTCCGTATGTATCTTTCGAGTCGTGCTTGAGCGTGAAATCGAGGTCGATTTCCCGATTTCCCTGTGCTTCTCGTCTGAAAATGAGTTAATTATTCCACGATCCCTATATGCACTCGCTGTATGCATACCATAGCATCGAGCGGAATTATTATCGCGTACCTGCTCTCGCTCTGCCTCGTGCGACAGCCGATACTCTCATCCGACAAAGCTCGCGTGCACACGGGCAAAAACTGCCTTGACCCGATAACTCGATACGTGCGCTGCACGCCGGCAGCGGCACCAATGCACAGAACTCAATTAGACACTACAGAGATCGACGGAGAGAACGCTCGAGTGAAAAGTCGTTCACACGCCCTATAGGAGGGAGAGCAAAGCGGAACCACCGCCGAGACTTTCGATGTTGCACCTTCACCTGTGCGCGCGTTGCAACTTGTAGGAACACAGAACCCGTAATACAGGCATGCGGAGTGGGTACTTTTATGGATTTCACCTTTCGATATCGACTGACCTTTTCCTCGTCTCTCGCGCACCCTTTCACGAGACTTATCGGTTTGCTGCCAAAAACTCGTTGAATATTTACGAACGCGCAACACACCGCAACCAAGGTCGCGCGTTCGACTGCTCCACCGCCTACATCTGCAGCCTGACATTGGGTTTTTCATCGGCAAACACCTGCTGTTATCGAAGCGAGCACACCGCAGCTTCGCTACGGCGGCTCGTTTTTCCTTTTCGTTCGGTAGTTGTCACATTTTCCGCCTCGTACCTTTCTTTCTCTCACGGCGAGGCTGGCCGTGTCTGGAGAGGTACACGGAAAGGACTGCTGATAATCGTGCGACAGGCTCTCTCACTCTCGTGTACCACGAGGCTTTTACATTAGCGGAATGTCGATAAGTTCGCGGATGTTATTTATCGCGTTAGCGAGCTCGCGCGGGAAACCTTGCATGGGGTTGGCGCGCCATGTATATACTCGCGTGTATATACATATCGAGATCACTTGCGCAATAGAGCTATAACCACGTTGCGCGGCTATGGGACAAATTTGAAATTCGAACTCGTTATCCAAATCGTGCGCACGCCGCCTGCCGTTGACGCTTTTCTTTTCTTCCACGCGAGCTACGTCGCGTCACTACAAATTGTTAGTCGCGCTAAACGACAATACTCGTATTACGTACGGCGTATACGTTCGCTCGACAGACCGACTAGTAAGTTATTTTACGAATACTAGTCCCAGGCGACAGTTGGTGTGTCGAGATGGGCTGTCTGATTCACGTTGGGCAATTATGACGCAACAACTTTTAACAATTAAACCACCGCTGGCGTTGACTACTCGGCTCCAAGCGTATTTAACGAATCCCTACACGAGATTGTACAATTACCAACGTGCACCGCTAAAAATGCTCGATAAGGGCAAACCAAGCAATTTCGACAGCCGCGCTGCAGCGGGACTGGTCGCTCGGTAAAATTATCAAAATCTCGAGCTAGGGAAAATAAGAATGTTGCTGAAAATCGGTAACTTCTAACGGCCGTACATAGATAGCTGTACGTAAAGGTATAGGAATAGGTGTAGCGTGTATTATATATTGGTACGGGTGAGAAGGCAAGTGGCAAAGGTAGCCGCGAATATCGAAAGATTCGGATCGCGACCTCGTTTGTTGAACATGGACAAGCTTTGCGCCTATGAGAAACTACTTTGAAAATTTTAAGCGAGGCTAAAGTCGATAGAGCTTGGGAGCATAAATACCGAATCCCTTAAGGAACAAGACACTCGGAGAGGAGGCCTTCGTCTCACGTAGAGAACAGCGGCGGCGCGCTAGACAA
This sequence comes from Chouioia cunea, assembly GCA_030064505.1. Taxonomy (NCBI): domain Eukaryota; kingdom Metazoa; phylum Arthropoda; class Insecta; order Hymenoptera; family Eulophidae; genus Chouioia; species Chouioia cunea. The sequence continues at coordinate 22,498,139 of JAOPFQ010000002.1, forward strand.
ACGCGGATCAATGCCGCGCGAAATTGTTGCACGTGCAATTCACGAGCCACTTAATATCTCGTTGCACAATCGAAAGCCCTAGAGCTCGCTTCTCGTCGGGGCCCGCGGCGAATATTGCTTTATTTAATAATTTGCGGCCCGGGCTCGGTTTCTCAGCTCTTGCGATCCAAGAAGCAGACTGCGAGAGGCCCCAGTCTAATAATACATTCGGTGCAGATCGTTGAGCAATACTACACGACGCCTTCATACTTCAAAATCCTATAGAAAGGTGGACTAGGAAGAATCGCGCTGACAATTAGTACGAATAAAAAAGAAGGAAAAGAGGAGATAGCCGAAAAACAGTAGGACTCGTTGAAAAAGGTAAGAGCGGGAGATAGGTTCGATAGTTCGCGACGCACGGCTGATCTATTTCTGTTGGCTTGGATAAATCCAATAAATTTATTGCTTGGCTGAGCTCCGCCTGCTGTCTGCAGATTACAGGTAGACTGGAGATAAGCGTTAACGCTCGTTGAAATAATAATCTGCTTTAATTGGATCTAGCAGCTGGTATAGATGCTGCGCTACTGATTTGGTTAATTTGATTCGAGGCCCACGAAACGTGACGCTATTCCAAGTACATCATTGCAACTGATTGAATGTTTTGTTGCGGCGTTAATATTTTATCTTAGCGCTTACGGAGATGGCAGCAGAGGTATAAGGGCGCTTTGCAGCATTGCCAAGGATAAGCCGGGTAGTGTAACGGGCAGGCTGGAGGCATTCGCGATTCGCGAGCAACCGTTAGCGCTGTAGTCCAAAAGCCGCGACTGCCTTGCGCGGAAAACAAGCGGTTCCATGGAAGAAAGAGAGATCGCTCGGCTCGGCACACATCATCGTCGCAGTTGCAACGGGAGCATCAGACGCGCAAACGATCCCGGGGTCAAAGTGTGAGCGAACCGACCATCAGATAAGTCTTATACAGCTCTACCTTTGCCAGCAAGAGAGAGAGAGAGAGAGAGAGAGGGAGCGTGAGAGAGATTATCCGAAGCTGCAGGAGAGGAAAGCGTAAATGCATCTACCTAACCGAAAAAACCGTGCACGTCCGACGCGCTCCATTGATCGCCGATCAAAGTACTCGACGACTTTCAGTTGTCTGTGTAGCTCTATGGCTCGCTGCTAGACACGCCAGAAAAGTTTATTTAATTGCCCGAGTTCGGCTTTCGGCAGCTTTGCGACGCTCTCGTGCGACGTTGATCGTTAAGGTATTACAAGATAAAGATAGCGTGAAAAAGTACGAGCAAACTGCTCTCCTCGCACTCCTCGTGCTCACTCTTTACGCTAGTTGCGCATAGCCAACATATCGCATTTGCCGAACTTGTTTGCAACCATGCTAGCGCTCATTATTGCGCGCCGCACTGTTCAACAGCTCACACTGTTACAACGTTTTCTAGCACTCTCTCAAACAATGATCGCGCTTGTTTTGGTACTACGCCAAGACAACCTATAAATCTTGGCATTCAATTACCCGCGGAGGCATATCTCAAGCGGCCACTCGTGAGCGACACTTCATTTGCTTCGCGTAACTCGCTATCGGTCACGCGCACTCCATGCTCTGAGTTTAGCTAGAGTTGCCGTTTGCCATAAAGCTCCCAAGCCAACAATGACATAAATTAGAGCGGCTCGCCAAATTGTTTGCCGTTGCGCTCGCGTCTGCGTTAAATTTGCACGCGTAGAGAGCAGGGTTCTCCTCAAAATCAATTAAGCTGCAGAGGAGAAAAGCCGCGCGTATGCGGTTTATATCGCTTTGCGCTCAACGTTGTACGAAGGGACGTCAGTCTGTGGAAAATGATTGCAGTATGCGGCAACTTCCTCTTGTGCATGTCTCTCGTGAGTGTCAACGGCACCGCAGGCAGCCGGAAAGATAGCGAGCGATAAAATGCCCAAGAAAAAAGAGGAAGGCAAGGAACATATAAAATATGTAATTCGTATTGACACCCACGAGAATCCATGGGCCGCTCTCTGTTGTATATTGGATGAGCGGCGAACGCAGCTATCGAGAGAAAGAGAGAGGGCGATCGTCGCTCGTTTACGCGCCTACATTTCGCCATGTAACGTATTACTGCAAAGGCCCCGGCTTGCGACGCCCCAATCACGCGCGTAAACATAAACAAACAAGAAACGAGCAAAGAGGAGAAGGCCAAATGGGCTAACAATCGTTTGACCGTACAACGGAAGGTAAATTAGTACTCAGGACAAAGAATTAGCGTCGAGAAGGGCGATAGTGTTAACGTGCTTTCACGACTATTCACTGTACATTTTTGTACGGCCCGTGTATAGCGCAGCTACGAACCAAACGTAACGATTCGAGCTCTCTGCCACTCGAGGCTCGTGAGATTCGGCTTGACCTGCGAATAACGTAGAGTCGGTTGCGCAATGTGACGACACGATCGGCAGAAATGAGATGCAACACGACTCGGTGGATTCCACGGGAATAAAGCAAGAAGAAGAAAAATGTGCTGGTGAGCACGTTGCGAAAGCTATATACGTACACGCACCTGGTAGAGGCACCGCGGCATCGTGCAAAAGGTCAACGCTACGAGGTACGAAAAGCTCGGAGATCTGCAAACGCCGCAGATCGCGAATCGATGCACGTGCCAACAATTTCTAGGAGTTTATAAGCGAGTCATTGGATGATAGCGTAGCGAGGCGATCGATCTCGAACAGATAACACAAGCGCAAGCCGATCGAGCAGGGAGATTGGCTGGCTGGCTGAATGTATGAATGTGTTGTATATGTAGGCGCTACACGCTATGTGGAGCCGATTGAAAATCCTTGTGCGCACGTGTAAGCTGTCAATTACGTAAGCGCACCACGCCAACGTAGCGCTAGTGTGGCGGCCTCGACAAATAGGACCCAGAAGAAGAAGGAGAAGCAGCTTCATAAATCGATACAACGAGGTTCGCGGGTCGCATACTAGATTGCATCCGCTCATCGCGCTCATCGTCGCGTCGCGATAACAATGACCGAGATAATAGACTGATCCTTATAAACACGATAGCATTGGATTATACCAGACGAGCTAACCGACACTGCTCGTTCTCGCTTGCTTATTACAGCTTACGAAAAATTTTCAGCTGCCACCTGCTGGGCGTATGTTTTCGCAGCAACAATTGTTCCTCGCGCCGCCCCCTAACTTCTTCCACCGGAACAACTTGTTTGTCTGTTGCAGCGATGTACTCCCCTAACAAACAGTTTATCACGCAATATTTACTTGTCGTGTCTACGCTATTCCGCGTTAGTCTTCATCCGCTCGATCCTTCTGCTTTGATGCTATAGGCGAGCAAAGAGGAACGAGCATTAAGCCTGTAACGCGAGTCAATTACAATTATAGATATATTATAGAGCGCGCGCTGGATTTCGTTGGCTTGCAACGAACTATTAATTTGTTCGATTATCAAACGAGCTTTTAATTGTGAGCAAGAATCCGATGAGCAGTAGCAGAGCAGGTTAATTAGAACCTAGATACGCCGGCGCTGGCGGCTGGTCGGCTCTAATGTTCTTTCTATTACTTAATCTTCGTATCTTCTCTTTTATGCGCATCTTTCTGCGAAGCTGCCGCCTTAATGGTTGGCATTTGCAGCTTTTTCCGCGGCTCGATAATGACTTTATCATACATCTATCCATTCATCTGCGTGCTTTGGCTGTCCTTTGATTATCCGGCCTCTTCCCGGTCATCCGCCGTAGCGACGAGCTTGTTGGTGCAACTCATAGGTCCTGTAAAATTTGCCTTTGGATTGCACTGCAAACGACGCTTCACTCGGTACACGATCGGGGCGTGAGTGTAATGACATCACCCTGTGATGTCACAGGGGTACGTAGGAGAATACGAAGAATACGCGACAGAACCCATGCGCAAGTGCAAGCAAGCGCTTGCCCATTACAACAATAGTATTTAGCTGCCAGAACGCTCTTGTCCAAAGTATTCAGTCGCCAGTTATAACGTGTGCGTTTGCGCCCTCCTTGCGGGCTTTGTCTCGCAATCCGTTGTCGATCTCGCGTTGTCCTTGCATACATCTTGTCGGTGAAATCACTTGCGCTCAGCTACCAACGGTTTTATCAACTCAGCCTAGATTTCAAATTGGTTTCTCCATTCAAGTGTCCTCGCGGCGATAATTACCGTTGACCGCACGTCGTTTAATTTTCTCTCGATCGTTATTTTCCATAGCCCGTCAAAAAAAGAAATGCGTTGTACGGAACCATTGTATATCTCTACAATAACCCGTGTAGCCACGAGCCAAACTCAACAAATCAATCGAAGCCTGGCTGAAAACACACACGCACGCACACGTAGATGCGCGTAGACAGTGCCCGCGAGCAACGACACCCGTAGCGATCCTCTAATTAAGCAGCTAATAGAGAAAGAAGCTCTCGCTTTGCTCTGGCTGCTATATACGCGGCTGTTACTCGGCAGCTGGCGCCCGCTGACGATTGATTTACAATGCGCACGAGTGAGAACGCGAGGTCTAGCTGGCGCGTAATCAACCTTTGATATTTACTTCGCTACCATGCGTATAAAGTTTTTACTGCTCCCATGGGAAAATAGTCGAGATTGAGATTCGAAATACGTAACGTTACACAACCGACCATGTCTCTATTCGACAACAAAAATAAGTCACAATCACTATTCACGGGTCCCTTATTTAATAATTGTTTATTATTGGCTTATTGTCAGGTAAGATTATTCCATGCAAAAGCAGATTTACGGTTCTTTGCGTTGAAAAATAGTTATGCGTTGATGCGGCTAACCGAGAGCAGATGCAGTATATTTTTCGAGATTTAGTGCTAGTTTCGACGTTTGTTCCATCTTTATAACGTTTGGCTTGAACAATTTTACTGCCTCTCCTAAGACTCGTCGCAAGTTGTACATGTATCGTGTGTGTGTGTGAGGCATTATTATCGCCTCTTTACATAGTTCTATCTCGCGGCAAATATCTTGTTTTTGCTAATCGCAATCAGCTGAACCGACGAGTAAACTTAAGTAATCTTTATTGTTGTCAATCGTACCGATATATCTCGTTAAAGCTTGTTTTTTGATCGTACAACCAAACTATCGCAATTGGGCCAAATTTCTTCCCATTTTTTTTGTCTTTCGGGGAAATATTCTCTCGAACGTTTTCCTAGCCAATAATGATGTAGCGCGGAGATGGATGGACGTTTGTACTATAGGTTTAACGGCAAGCAAAGTCGAGCGTAACAATCTTTTCATCGCTGTCTTAAGGACGAACACTTCCTTTTTGGTTGCTCACTTGACTCTCTCTCTCTCCCTCTCAAGCCCAAGTGCATCCAATCATAAAAATGAGTAAACTAGTTTGAGCGCGCGGGTATGATGAATGTCAGGATGGCCGAGCGTGAAAACGATTTTGAGCCAGCTCGCAGTACGCGCTGCTTGATTTTTCTCCGATGATACGCGAGCAATGCCAAGTATTTCACTCACCTACAGGTATAAATGTATATTTGTCTTCTATTTTTATTACGTATCACGATAATACGTTGATTGGTTACGAGCTTTCGAATAGCCTCGGCATGGCGAGTAAAAGAGAACAGCTACTCTAATCACGATGCGAGGAAATGATAAAGTTGTTGCTCGCGACTAATGAGAAACAGGAACCATAAAATTATCGCGTGCATTAGCGCGCAGCCTAAAAGCGATAAATGTCCCGTGAGCAATAACCATGCGGGTATTGTGCTCTGTGTCGCGAGCACGCAACGTGATTTTTCAATATTCCGAAAGGAAATTATAAAAATACGCAACGACACAATTACAAGCGTTAGCCGGTGCGAGCACAATTGGATCTTGGTAAATCGATCAATTTAACGCTTGGCGGACGAGGCTGACGTGGGCACGGAAGGGGCGGCTACTGGTTGGACAAAAATATTGCTACAGATTAGAAGGCAGGTCGTCGATAGGCAACACTCGCTCATAAATAAGAAAGTCGCTCTCGATTGCAGCGAGAGGTTATGTCAGTGTCTCGCTACGTGTGTGATTAGTCTACGACAAAGCGAGATAACGTGTCTAGGTTCAGTGCTGTGATCAATGATAATTCGTAGGAACGACTTCGATGTATTGCTTATTTTTGTTCTCAAGGGTTGGAGAAGTAGATTTTACCTAGGGTATCGCTTACTTGTCAAGTCGAGCACTCGCGCTCGAGCAAACCGCAAATTTACGTGTACGGAAGTCAAGGAAAGAAGTTGTTATAATAATAGACAAGTTATAAAAACGTCGATACTTTTCGAGCGTATTTACCTGAACAGCTAGAAAACTGGAAATTCAATGTTCTGTTGTAAGTAAATTCGTAAATGAGAAAATTGTCTAGAATTAGGTAATTGCGGCAGCTAACTACGAGGCGGAAAGGCGCGGGTAGAGCGAGGCCTGCTAATTGAGAAAAGAATTAAGCTAACGGCTACGCGGGAACGAAAGTGAAATAGCAGCGCGAAAGTAGAGAAAAAAAGAAGCACAGACAGTAGGTGGTGCGTTTAGAAAGACGATAAGGAGTGAAGGACAACGAGCATCAGAGCAAGCATGTTTTCGCGCCTGCCTCGACACGAGGATGCATAAAGCAGTGACTTGGTTCCTATACGTGCTGACGTACGATATTCATCAGGGCTGAACAAGGCAGCACGCATATACACAGGAATTCACGATTAGTTGCGAGCGAGCAATAAGCACGGACGCGCTAAATAGGGAAGCGCAGAGTCGACATTGCGCAATTAAGTTTGCTCAATCCCATGTATATATACTCTCGTATACGCACGCATGTACACTCGCTGATTACGCTTACAACGCCGAGCGTGGAAAGCACACAAACTAATATCAGCGATAATACGCCACACTTTTATCCCAAGCATTCGTTCGACACTTGTAGTTTTTGCATACTCGATCGACCACAGCGTACTTGGAAAAACTTGCTTGCCCGACAAACACGCTCATTCGGATGTATTTGTCTCGAATTTTTGCGTCTCTCTGCACCTTTTTAACACTTGACGACCACTTTGCCAACTGCAAAAATGACATCAGCGCGAGCGCCATTATTTTTTTCGTTATTTTTACAATCGCGGAATGAGGATAGAAAACGAGCTGTTATATGCAGAGGTGCTATACGCGTGATGGCAAACGATGTTTCCGGACGGTTACGTACTGCATCTGCAAAGCCACCTTTGGATTATTCATAAAATCGTCGGCTTGGTTTTTCCACGAGCTTTTCTTAACGTCTCTCTTTTACGACATCTGGTTTTGTCCTTTCTTTTTGTCACGCGCGAGCCAGAGCGAGGCGACAGTTCGTGCATTAGTAGATAGCCGATAATCGAGCACGTTTTCCACGCGATAACTCAGCGGCGGTGGCGGCACGTTTTTCTGCACAGCAGCCAAGGACGCAACTTCATGCTCGGTCGATTGTTACTGGCAACGTCGTACCGCCAGCGCTATATGCAACAACAAACGCGAGGACGTTTCGGCGGCTAATAAGGCCGGGGCTTTTCAGCTGTGTGCTCTGCGGCCGCGTTGTCATTTACAGTCTGGCGCCCGGAAGAACCTGCTCTCACAGCGGCTGATCGCTCCTACACGCGAGACGCTCCGTTGCGCTCCCCGCAAACTTGTATCGTGCACGCGTATCTCTCGTGCGTTCTCTTGGGCGTGACCTTCGCCTCTCGTTGTCTAATTAATCTCAGTTGTAAATATTACCAGACCGCGAATGAACAGCGTTGTACATCTGGAATCTCATCTTTGTTATTTGCATCCGTTACCAAGAGCTCTGGCTAGTAGTCAATAACGGCCGCCAATTCGGTAAATTTGTCCATGAAATATATACGTTCACGGGGAATAAGTCAAATACACAACTACCGAAATGTTTCATCGTGCACGTAGATTCGTTAATACTTAGATGTTTACGTATATGTACCCGTATCGTACGGTGAGCTCTCGTTAGCATGTTCCCTCGATCGATAGACACCCGCGTATCAGCCAGCTCGCGGCGCGACCGTCATTTATGCGAACGTCCTCGAACGTCCTCGAACGTCATTGCGAGCACTACATCGCTTAGCTGCGACAAACTGCAATGACAAGTTCGTTGCAATTGCGTTGTTGCAGCACGCAGCCGTCACGTGGAACGATTGATTTTGCAAAAGAAAAGCTCCATTAAAGACACTAAGTAAACAGATAATCATGCGAGAGTATAACAAGTGAGAAGCCAAAGCCGTCAATTACGACGGTCAGGCTACTCAAATTGGCGGATCCAGTCTCGCGCTCATCATCGGAGACTGGCGGCGCTCCGACTCTTTCTCTCGCGGTAATGACTTTACTATACACCCTGGCGTGTTCGCGTTCTTGAAAATCGACGCCACGCCACGATATAGCCCATTTATCCAGTGCGTGCCAATTCCGCGAAAGGTGCTAGCCGTCTGCTGTTATTATTTCTGCCAGCGTTTAATCGGCGCGTCCGGGTTCCCCGGTAACAAGCCCATCCAGCACATTGCATAGCCTACTATACAGATATGTACGCGCTTGCCTCCAATGCAATCGCTATGCTTATTCTCGGGAGATTCCCTCGTACGTCCACGATGGGTTAGAGCCCGCGGTCGACAAAACAAACCAAATACCCTCGATTTCGATAGGGTTTCGCGCAATCCACTCTCCTGTGGCAAACGTTCTACTTCTATTTAAGCTAATTACTATTGATAACGCGATAAAAAATCAATTTTGCTCTATCGCTCGGTCAATTTAAAAATCAAATATCCTCAGTTTACTTATGGAAATATCAGCGTCCTTATACGCGTTCGTAGTCTTATCCGATAATCTTTTTTTCTCTCGACGATTTAAGTAATAGCACGCTTTACGTTCGACTGAATATATAAATTTACGACGTGCCAAGAAAAAGGTGGTAGTTTTAGGTGTGGCGTGCGTGCGCAGATTCTCATTATGCAAATCCAGTGCAAAGGAACGCGTAAGAACTGTCGCTGCAGTCAGTCGAGGATTTCACGCTTAGGCTTTCCGACAACTCGGACCGTCGCTTTTACGAGTTTATGCATGTTCATGTTCCTACGTCAAACCTCGACTGAATCACTCAATTTAATTAACAAATGAGCATTGCAGTGTCTCTTTGCGTCGTTTTTTCCATTTTTTTAAATTTCTTTCCCATTGGTTACTTCTTGTCTTTTCAGAGTATGATACGTATACTCTATTTGCAGTGTTTGTTCGTAGTGTAGAGTTATTGGACAATGGGTATCGAACTCAGAGTGGATAAGCAAAAATGAGATTAAATACTCGTATTTACGCCACTGAATTACCGACTTATTTTTCAAGAGGAGAGCTCGATCTCGGCTACTGACTGCTCGTAAGATCCACGCTAGGGAAGGACGCGACAACGCGTTAAACGTGAGTCCTAGTTAACGTGCGTTGGCAATGGCCAACGTGGTTTCGTGCAACATGTGGCAGTCGTGAATCACGTGTCGGACACATGTAAACACGACCAATCAAACGGAAAGCAATATCGGATGTGGAAGACAATAAAGTGAAAACAGAAAGAGGTTCCGTGCGCACGGAAGATAAAAGGCACAATACATCTCTATCAGCAAATTTCTTTGACGCTCTCTTTCTTTCTCATTGTCGTTTATCCGCGGTTACAAGAAACCCCACCGCTCGCCTGCGCGAGCATTAAAGTCTCCGGCGGCTTGGCGGCTGCACTTGCGAAAGCCTCCGGCCATCCAATTTCTTCGTGCAACTTACTGGATAATAATAAAAAAGAAAAACGTAATGGCGACAGTGCCAAAAAAGAGTTTGTGAGCGTCGCTTTCGTAGGACTTGGTATATATACACTAGCATGTTAAGATCGTACATATAGATATTGTTTTCAGCGCCAACCAGTTTTTGTATTGCTCTAGCCGCTATGTACGAGTATATATATATATAAGTATATGCCTTTGATGGGTCACTATCTGTTTTAGCGATAAAATCCCTCGCTCTCGTTCTCGCGCGCGCTCTCTCTCTCTCTCTCTCTTCCTCTTGTTACTTCAAATACGCAATGTTTTTACAGCAGCGCAGCTAAAATCTAAAATCTAGTTGCTAAAATTCGTGTTGCGCTCCCATTTTTCTGCACTTAACTCCGACACCTATAAAACCTGATTTACGAGCGTTTGTTTACACTTTCTTGGTCGTTTTTTGATATTCTTGCGGGTTGCTTAAATTTCTCTTTCTCGTATACTCTGTATATTTAGAATTTATTGCGGATTGGCCGTCATAGATCTGTCGGTAAATAAGAATTGAACGAAAAAAAAGCAAGCCTTTGTTCCACTTCTGATAATTCGATTGGGCATTGAAGAAGCGACCGCTGATAAAGTCGCCGCTAGATTCTTTAAAGTTGACTGTATAAAATGAAAGAACACGGTGCGCTTGTACGTCGCTCGTGTGCCCATTCAGCATGAACGACGTTGGCGTGTCGTAGCTTGACGCCAATATAATACCGTGTTCGGTACGTCTCAGTTGCATACGTTTGTCGCATTTTTTAATCGCAGCATCCCTGTAGCAGCTCTATGGCTATTAATTGATCAAATGCATCGATTACTGTCGTATTGAGAAATTCTTAAAACATTTTTCAAATAGGTAGTACGGTGTAACTTGCACGAATACAAGTTGGCCAAGGTGAGAGCAAAATAAAAAAAAATCAAATAATGGTACACGTTGTTACGTTCTTTATTTGAAACATTGGTAGAGGATGACAAAACTGAGGTTCTCATGTGACCGATAACTGCTTAAGGTCGTTCAAAGCAATCGCTCTGTTTATAAAATCGATGTTGCGGTAAACACTGATGTAAATATCAGGACTACCATTGACACATCCTTCGCTTTTGGACGCGATGCCAATAAGTTTTCCATTTTGCACGAGAGGGCTTCCATCGTTTTTCTGTGAGACGACAAAAAATGCACGAGATAACGTTCAACGTTGTGTTTAATTCTGGTCGTTTAAGAAATTGAACGAGTATAATGAAAGGCGTGATTACCAAACAGAAACCGCGTCCTGCCCTTGTGTAGCCGCAAATCTTTTTCTCGTGCTCACCGAGGAATTTCTCTTTCAATCGCTCCTTACATTTACCGTCCGAAATTAGATATACGTCGGTGATTTGAAGTGATTCGACCGGAGAAGTCCAAACGCTCATTTGTGCTCTTGCGGCCTCGCTCAAGTCACTCTCTGCTAAATCGATTGGTTGTTCAAGTAACGAATACGATATTTCCGTCTCGAGCTATGGCAAACAATTGAACGACACATCAGTCAAACTGCAAATAACCCAATCATTTTTCCGCTAGATGCGTTTACACGCGAGCACGGACATGAATAATCAGTTGTCGTTGTTGTATTCCAACAGAATGACGGTCTATTTATTACGAATGATTTTGAGCCGTTGTAGGTGTAATCGTAATGTACACTTATCCGTGATTAGACAAATGAATGCAAACAACGAGCAGACTCACAGTGACCAGAGCAATATCGCTGATCCAAAATTCTTTGCTTATATCCTGGTACGTTGTTACGTTCTTTATCTTATGGACATGACCGTCGGCCGATAAATTGCCATTGATCCCAGAGACGACCGACATGTAAATGAACATTGGATCTGGATATTTCTTGCCATTCTGATGGAAGCAGTGCGCTGCCGTGAGAACGTGTTTCGGGCCTATAATTGCACCCGTGCAAACGTGCCTTCCCACCAGCCTCACCGAAACTTCGTAGGAATGAGGCAGCAGAGTTCTCTGACCTCTCTCGTTCGAACCACCAACTACAATTATACAGCGTGATATTAGCGTGTAATATTTATATAAGCCCGGGTCAATTAGAATTTTATATAGGAGTAATCGTTATTATTTTCATCGTCCTCTCACCATCCAACGAACATGTTAACACCAGCAGAATCACTAAGCGCGACACTGACATACTGCTCGAGCCGATTCTATTAACGCGAGATTGTTACTTGAATTATTCGTCTCGCGATTCAAAGTGAATTATTCGCTCGACGTGTTGTACGTAGTGAACGTGCTCAGAATCAAGAGGCTACTGCTCGGCCCTAAATGCCTGTGTTGACTAGGGGAACCGCTGTATCTCACGAGCAATCGGACAAACAGTCACATCTTATCTATGAACCTTTGATGATTCATATTTTCAGCAGCCATAGCCAAACGGTCATCGGTCCACAATACCTTGAAATCATCCGGTCCGAAGCGCGATGACGTCATAACCGACGCGAGACTAATTTTAAGCGGACTTTTCAATAACATTTGAGGACGCAGGTAAGCGCAAGGATACGCCACAATAAGAACGTCTCGAGTTGTTCGTAAAACTGAAATAGACTTTTCAATGAGATATAGAGAGCGTCAGCACGGGTATACTATTGTTTCGCAGCTGAGACTATAGGTACTGGCGCGCGCGCGCGCGCGCGTGTGTACACGTATATAATGCAGCCTTCGTAGTTGCGAGTTTCGGTGTCTACTCGGTGAGCGCAGAAAACAATTACACTCTGTACAACACACGTTTCTCGGCTAAGTGTACTTGCGCAATGCTCTGCGAGCTTTGTCAAATAAATCAAGCTGAATATTCAGCAATGAACCTGTGGGAGCAATCCAACGTAAACGTACAACGGTACGATGGTCAGTTGGCATCAAGCCCAACTCTGCGATTGTTTAATAAAGTTGCGAGTCAGATCTACCGAGACGTATTGTCCTGAAATAGACTCGTCAAAATATCCGCCGAAAGAAAAACGATCGTTTTCAAAGGCTTCGAGAGACAGTCCTCGTCACGGAACTCAAAGTGGTTGCATTTGGGGTGGGGGTAGAAGAGGCGACGGATTAGCGCGCTTCCGCGGTGATAATGGTCCGGCGTGTCCAACGTTATTCTACAGCATTGGCAACCGAACGAGAGTTAATTTGAAAGGAAGAGTGAATCCGTGGCTGAGCTGGCGGTATAGGTTGCGTTTTACAGCACGACGCGCAGGCGCTAGCTCGCTTGATAAATAGCTCGTGTATATACACATCGAAAGTCGCCTCTTGTGTGCTCTGCTCCTTTAGCTCGAGCTGCACGCCTGCTCCAGATAAAACTGTCTTCGCCTCAACTTTCTATTCACGTTTCGACGCTGTACTTTTTCAATCCTCTTTTCATCTGAGCTATCCGATATATCTCTGTATACATTTGCAAGTGTATGTGCACACACACACACACACACGTATATATACAAGCCTATATCTAATGTATAATATTCGCTAAGATAATCAGCGTAATATATCGCGATGTGAGCCGCTTCCTGTTGTAGTGCTCGTATGCGCTGTTCAAACGAGCAATCCTCTTTAACGTAAATGTGCACGACCTTTTGAGAATTCAATAAATTGCCCGATGCTTTCACCTTCTCTTTTACGAGCCGTATAAGCTTGACTAAATTAATAATAAAATCCTTTCAAGTGCGCTCTTTAACGTGCTTCGTTATTGTTTCAAGATATATTCTTTCCCATCGTGCCACGTTGTTTCCCTATAGGTACAACAGAATCGAGGAGCTTTGTCCGCGGATAATTGAAAAGGGTCGTACACGAAGAACGCGTGACGAACGAGCGAATAACGCGACTGCCATTTGAAAATCGACAATGTCCAATTATCACTGACCATAGCATCGATGGGCAGACAGATTTGCGAGACGCGCTTGCAGGCACCTGTCCATGTGGCGCGCGCAGAGATCACCCGAAAGAACCGCGACGTATCTCCGCACAATGGAAACGCGAGTGAAAGTGCGCGGAAAAGGTTGTACATCGTAGGATGCTTACGAGGCTGCGCAGTTACATGTACGTCGCTCGCATCTCCCTACGTATGTGTGCGCGCGTGCGTGTGCATTCGTCTGGCGCTGATGGAAAATAATCCACGAGTGAGCGCCCGAGCGCGACGAAGAAAGTGCTGGAACTCCTTTGTGAGCAAATTTATCAATGTTCTTGGGGGACCTATGCACGTATGTATATACGTGTACAAGTGTTATGCGAAAGGAGGCACGCTCGAGTCGTGTGCCTCTTATAAACTCTTTCTCATTGTCGGCATTAAAATGCTCGGTTTACGCTGTGAAATCAACGTGTGAATTGTCTACTTTCTATACCTCGCTATAGCTCTATATATAGCTTCATCTCACGGCACACGTAACACTTCCGCAAAATCCATACTTTTTCTCCGTGCATATACAACCAAAGAAATATTACGCGGACAATATATGCTAATGCCACACGTCTATATCACGCGTCTGTACCACACGCCGTTTCTTTTAATATATCGTGTATTAAAACAACACGAAAAGTGCGGAGATTTTTCGCGAGGATAAACGCTGGAGATTTGTCGTTCAGTCGATACTTTACTTTCAATTTCTCTTTAACGAAGAGATAGTGCGTCACTGGCTACTGTTTTAGATGGAAACGGCGATAATTAACGGCGATAATTAACGGCTCAATCCAAATGTATTTCGACAGCTCGGCTTCCTTTTGTCCTGCTTACTGCCGACTCGAGTGTTGGCGATGTGTCGTCGGATTGGGTGCGCACAAGGGGAGTACCGTCTCCTACCAAATACTTCTTGCTTCAAGTAGTTAAGCCCAATCGTAGATTGTTGCCGAAGGCGGACGCGCGATATTGGTGCTATTCGGGTGAAAAAGTCGTCTCTGCCGTTTTTGTCGTCCGTCCGTCGACTTGTTATACTCACACAAGCGCAGCCATGATTCGCGTTGCTTCATCGCGATCAGCGCGAGTACAGCGTGGGGATTTGCGAAATTTGTTAAAATACGAGCATGCTGTGCAATATTAACGACACGTTAATAAATGTATCGTTGGTTCGGGTGCGAAAAATACGAATTAGCCGCGCAACCTCTAGGCGAAGTAAATAAAGTTTGATTAATGAGCCTCCAGGCATGTTCATGTCGTATCATAAGCCATGCGCAAACAATTTATCGTTACAGCTTTGCGGGACGCGTGACGATTAATTGGGGTTTGACTATACGTATACAATAGTAAAAAGCTGAATAAGCACTGAATATGAATAAATAAAACGATAGGCAAGTAAATGTTGTCTCGAGTATCCGAGCGAAGAATGGAACGCGCGACTATTTTACGATATCTTTAATGCACAGGTCGTGCAAGTGATCGGAACAAAGCGTAGTTACTTAGAGTTGTTTTAGCGACCGTTATATCAAATGAAAAAGCGTCGAATGTGAAATTGTAAACTTCGAGAGAGCTGGACGCGCGTGCTATCCGTGGCGAGTCGCGGCGTGCAACAGGTGCTCGAAAAGCAGAAAAGAGAGGCGAACAAACCTGGCGGAACGCGCGTACGTATTTGCGGAAAATTCTCGGTGTACAGCTAGGCTGCACTGTGTCAAGAATCTACCGATGTCGTCTTCCGCATCGTTTTGCATCCGTCCGCGAGAGCCAAGAGGACTGGGGAAGACAAGTCCCGGCCAGCTCGGCTATTCGGCGTTCTATGTACGTATATGAATTATGCATTCGAACGGTCCTCTTCTCTCTGTGTCTTGCGGAACTTTGCGCTATGTCTCTCTGATTTCTCTAGGCCTGCAAATCTCAAACGTACACGACGGCCCACACTCATACACGTCCGCGTTGTTTCGATCTCTTCGCCTACAACTAACGATGCATATTCTTACGTATACGTGTATCTAATATTCGCGACATTCCTCGTGCCCCATATTCCCTCTCACCTCAAAGCTTTTTCCCATTACTCTTCATAATAGACCATCTTTTGTCCTTGACTTGGGCGCATGATAGATACACGAGCGAGTAACGTCGCAAACATTCGTAGAGGGGTTGTCGAAAAAAAAGATCAGGATGGTGTCGAGTAATTATACTCACGTTCTCAGAATTTTAAAGCAAAACGATACATTTGTAGGCTTGCAACAAACGCCGATACGGATTGCAGAAAAAGATGACGATGCTCGTAAAAAGGCAATATCTTTATAGGCAGAGTCGGTTCGCACAATGAAGCGGTTATTACGTCAAAAATAACAATAATAATAATGACAATAATAATATAATAAACAGAAGCCGACGAGAAAGATATAAACCAGGATGTCCAAAAGAGAGAAAACCCGGCGACTGTAATAATAAAGCGCACGAGATTGGAACTGCACAATGAAAGGTCGCCAAAGAGGAAGCCGGAATGCGACAAGGTCGTCGACGTAGCCTCTCTCTCGCTCTCTCTTTCTCTCTCTCTCTCTCTCTCTCTCTGATTTAACTTTTTCTTGTTTTCGATCGGCAACACCACAGTACAATAAACCGGTATTCTTGCGTCAGTAATTATCGCGTCGCGTAAGGCAACATCGCGGGCAAAAATCTGCTCGTGAAAGTAAAACGATCCGATCGATATATATATACATCGCATACACGTAGCTGTCTCTTTCGCGAGCGGCTTACTCAAGAATCGTGTAGCGCCGTTCTCGGCGCTGGCCCCGATGGACTTTGGGCCTCCTTGTGGAAGAATCGCACATATACGACTGAAAGTATTAACGAAGAATTTGCAAGTCAGATATATCCTGATGGCGAATCCTTGAGTGGGCGGGCAACGTTGAAAATATTCAACGCAGCATACTTTTTCCGAATCCACTTCTCTCTTTAATTGTTGCTTTTTGTGGGCGTTTTTCGTCTCTCAACTTGATTGATATCGCCCAACTCGAATTTATAGACTCGTCAAGAGCTTTGTTCGTTATATGCTAATTCGGACGATTTTATGCAAATAAGCATAGTTATTTGTTTATTTATTTATGCCATGTTTTACCGATAACCGCTGCGCATCAATCATCCGTTGGCTGAGCTGCAGCGGACTGGAATTACACGTTTTGTCATGTGAAATACTTAAAATCGGCGGCATTGGATGTTTGGTGATGGAAAAGGATAAAGCGTGCTCATTGGTATTATAGGAGAAAAGAGTAGGTAGCCGGAGCAGATTGTCGCTTCATTAAGATAAAGACGCGCACGATATTATTATATCGGAGCGAAAGAGCGCAGCAGGGATAGGGTAAAGGGACGCTCGGTCTCGATCGAATAATCCACAGGAATATGTATCTATTGAAAAGCAAGATAGCGAGTATATCGATGTTGTTTTATTTTCTCGCTCGCTCTTTCTCTGCTGTGGCTCTGTTGCTGGAATGCCGAGATTAGATTTAACATGTACACGAGAGCTGCCGCGCTGTAAACATCAATGGACTCGGCTGGAGAGAGAAGCACCGTTATCTCGCTGCACGACCAGCAGCAGCTAGAGTCGCTGCCTCCTCTGCTTTCTCTGCTGCTGCTGTTTTGCTCTTGGCCTCAACCTATTGCATAGCGCCTACTTAGTCAGTCAGATATTGTATTCAAGTGCTTTTTTATACGACGTACACGAGAGCTCTGCTCCTCTCCAGATACGTAAATGTCTCTTTTACGTCCTCGCGCGCTAAAACGGTAGCAGCAGCTATTTGCCCCTGTATAGTGCTGCTCTCGAAACCGCTCTTTTTCTTACTCTACAAGTTTGCTTGTCTTTGTAGGTTCGACAAAGAAACGAGCCAGTCTGATGGCGGAAAATGGCGATCGTTCAAGTTGCTGTAAGGATATTGTAAGGACGTGTTGTCGGAAAACCCCCTGTATACGTATGCGTAGCTCTGTATCCATAATCGGTCCACTTCTGTTCTCCGTCCTCTCGCTCTCTCGCGAGTTTGCCATCATCGCTTGTTATTAATCTTAATTGCCATCTCGCCGGGGCTGCCAATTAACAATGCCTGTCACTTGCCGCTTTTCCGCTTAGCCGCCAAAGCCGCGAGAGCTTAGCCGCGTCGGTCTGCATGAGAGCAGCTCGCTTTAATCGCGCGGCTATTGGCATTTTATAATTGTGCTTCAGAGTGCAGCGAGGAAGCGAACGAGTGAGCAAACTCCCGCTGCTAGTTATATATACTACATATACCTACCTCGGCTATATTCGCTTCGACGTAACTCTGTCTTTCTCCCTCTTTCCTCCCTCTCCCTCCGTTACTTTTATTCTCAGTCATGAGGCTAATGCTCTGATTTACCGATCTTTGCCACTACAGCAGCCAACGCACGCTCGTACACTCGCCGAGCATACAACATCCATACAACATCCATACGCGGATTTGCCTTAGAGCGCTTCGCTTTGGCAACGGCAAAACCTAGCTCCGGTAGGTTATTCTCGTTGAGCACTCGTTGTTGTTTCATTCACCCGTTTGTCTCTGTCCCTTGCGATTGACCCGCGCATCTCTCGGACGTGCTTTGTATTTCCGCGAAAAGCACTGCTCCTGGCAATTAGGAGTGAGCTTTTTACGAGATAGCGGCTCTTGTACACATCAACGCGCTGCCAATTACACAAACATTTTATTTCTTCATATGACAAGGAGCGAGCGAGCGGCGTTCTGTCTTCGAGATCACTTTCCTTCTTTTTTAATTAATTTCCTTGAATTGATTGTTCGAGGCCTTGTTTGGAAACCACGTATGCGCGATGATTCATCTCAAGCCAGCCAGTCGCCCACTTCCACGCAACTCCAGATTACATTCGTATATACGCCAAGCTAACGCACGAAATTAAATCTAACGTACCCGTCATTTCACACGCAAATAGCGAATCGGACCAAATCCAAAGTGCATATCAATCTGTGCGTCATTTGTACCTCAATTGCACGTTTCCACGTGCAAAGCTGCCTGAATTATTCGAAGTAACACGACCAATGACGTTGAGCTTTCACGTTGCATGCTTCTGCGTAAAAATTATACGTATACTTTGGTAAATAGATAACTTATCGTTATCGAGGATGGGGACTCAACGGGGACTTTTAGATTGGGATGCTGATTTAGGTGAAAATAAACAGAAATGCGCGATTGAGTGACGAAAGGCAGCTTTCAACAGAGCCGTCACGATAGATGGAGGATAGACGGAGACTGTCTACGAAAGCATACTTTAATGGTATTTATCGGCGCGTGTTGTAGGACAAGCAACTCGCACCGGCAGGGGGGATAAAATAGTTTATCGTTAATTCGTGCGGCTGGTAAAATCACGATTGCCGATCGGCTATCGAGAGCCAAACGATTATTCGATGCTCCAGCGAGCAAAACGCAATGCCATAGCTCTTAATCTCCGTTCGCGACAGTGTACGCGTATGGCTACCTCTACCTGGCGCGTTGTGCTTCTTCGTGTTTTAAAAACAAACGTCAACATTGGGAACGCGCGCGATAAAACGTTTCTCTGCGCGGCACACCAACACCCAAACACTCGCTCGTAATAAGTTTTTATAACAAGTGGCTGCGGTGGCGACGACGCAAGCTGCGAAAAAGAGCGAGCCGATACAGCGTGCGAAGCAAAGGCTCTCTCGTCAACCTATCGTTCGTACAAATAATAGCAACGCGTCTCATCAACACGAGCACATCGGACTGATCCAGTGAACCAACAGGCGTGCTAAACTATGGTCCGTGTACTGGTGTCTTTGCTCGTGTAAAAAGAAGAAGGGACGGAGAGAGGAAGGCAAGCAAGACGGTGTCGGCATTGTGCGAGAAATTTGCAAACTGTCGTTTACTCGGCGTACTGACAAGACGTTGCCAATTGCGCACTCTGCCTCCCGGAACAAACCGGAACAAACAGTGCCGATGGGTTTTCTCGCGTCATCGATATCCTTGAACTGGCGTTAACTTGTCGACTAGCTACGAATTCTTATCTGCATTTTCGGCCGAGCTGTTGCAGGCTCGTATCGCAATCTACCTGTCTGAATCTCGTCTTAATAAATACACGGCATCGCTTTGCTCTACTGGCTTTGCATTGAGCGTGGTGCGCGTGGTGTGCGTGGTGCGCGTGCTGCGCGTGCGTAAATATGCACTCTGGTCAGTGATTGGATTAGCCTCGGGCTCCCAGGAACAAGGGGATAGAGCAAGGTGCGATTTTAATCTCGCGTAGATTTCTTTACGTCTCGGCGATAAAATCGAGATCAGCGGCGTGGCGCGGCTGCACAATAGCCGTTTCTTCGTTTTCATAGCGAACCGAGCGCTGTGTGTCCTGTTTGCGCTTGTATACATCGGCGCGGGTCGTTGCACTCTGATAAGTCAGCGTATATTAGAGTATATACACGATTGCGCAATTAATTTGACTGCCGAGAAAAAGTACACCTGCAAACGGCCTTACTACGCTATAACTCCGACTCGTGGAATCTGATGTATTATAATATTGGCGCTCTCTGCGCACGCGCTCCCACTCGATATTTTATATTCAAATTTCTCCCTCTCCTTCTCTTTTACAACTGCAGGAGAAACTATCTCTGCCTACGGCTGCATTTAAATGGCCACATTATGTCAGCGTTGCACAATTACGTATACACGCGGACGCACAATAAAAGTATTTATCTGTAATTAGAAGATAATGCTATCGGTCCTTTCGATCGCGCGCTCCACTCTGCCCTTTCTATTGCTTAATTCCAAGCAGGAAGTTACCGTTTGCTTAACCATAGTTCAATACGCTAATTAAATTATTGATTACGCGTCCTACTTTAGTCCTGCTCCCTTTCCCGCATTTTCTCGCATTCATCATAATCTTTTATAGCCAATTCAATTGCATGCTCAGTGCCCAATTAAGCCCTTATACAATACAGATTATCTCGAGCGAGTTTCTTGCTGAAACTTTGGTCGAGTACGAGTGTGGTTTCGTCCAGGCAAGAAATAACTTAGCCCAATTTTAAGCGATAACGGCGAGTGCGTTTATCGTGCACATCGGAGTGCCCCGTTTGCGTTAGATAATTGGCCGCGAATCGTAACGGCCGAAACTAACGATTGACCTTTGCTTTCATTTGCTTTCAGGTGAGTCCAGGAGCTCATTGGTAAAGCGGAGTAACGCCAAGTTTGCACGCAGTAGAGCACACAGAATCTCGTAGAGAGCAGTGTGACGTAAGTCTTATTCCGCATGAAGGATGCGCGATATAATATTCCACAACAAACAGCACTGCGTGACTAGCTAGCCATTGATTTTGTCGACGATTATATTGTGCGAAAGCTATACGATAATTTGAGCTGCTAACAATGCTTAGTTCTCAGATCGTGCGAGGCTCGTGCCGTGTGTAACGTGGGAAACGCGTCCGCAGACTGCTCGCCTCCCGTTCGCCATCCGCTCGTCGCGCGATATAAATTTTCAATTAACAATGAACAGCGCCTGCCAATTATTCGCCGAAAAGCCGAGAGCAGTAGACCACCTCGGCTTCTACTTGGGCCAGCTCGTCGTTGAACACGAGCAAATCTGACGTAGCGAAGCGCATGACTCACTTCCGCAGTGGGAAACCTGAAAAATATATTACGTTTGGAGATAAGCCTCGCCTTCGAGCAAACAGCCATTGTCCGCGTTCGATACAGACACGAGCCAAGGATGGCTTGTAGAGTGCAGGCTCATTCGAAGCAATGCTCCGTAGTCGAAAGAAATTAGCTGTGTGTAAAAAAAAGAAGGGAAGGAGAGAGGAAGGCAAGCTAGACGGTGTAGGCATTGTGCAAGAAATTTGCGTTTAAGCGCCGAGTGGAATGGAAAATAGCCTAGCCGCAAGGCCGCCGATCTCGAGATCGTTCGAGCGTATCGCTGTGGCTCTTTGCAGCGCTGCGCACGCACTGTTGGTCGACTGTACTTTTGCGTTCGAGGCACTTTGACGTTGTCCGTGAAGCCGTTGACTGGACTCTTTTGTGTCGATCGCTCTGCCGAAAGCCAATTCGAATAGGTCGATCGACTTTTCAACGACGAACTCAAGCTTGTTGAAAGGCGAGCTTAACGCTCTCTTTGGCCATTCAATAGCACTTGCGGCGCGGCGCCCTCGACAGCCGCCTACGTTTAGCCATGACCGTACGAGAAAGCGCGTCGTTAAGCCGCGGCAAAGTTTTATACCTGATAATGTGACTGAAATTGTTACATAAACAATTTTTCTACGAACCGCTCGACAGAAAAAAGAGGAAAAAAGTAACAACCAATTCCCCTTGCCTCAATACTGTCAAAATTAGTCGTTGCCTAGGGGCTGATATGCCTTGACGTTCATTTCCGAACGCGTAACAACCTTGACGGCCTAACAATCTTAGTCGATAATCGGCTAAGTGACTGATATTACGTTACAGGCGTCGTTTACTCGCGCCGTCGAGCCAGCCACATATTAATTGAATCTACGACTACGACGGCCTTGACCTTTACTCGGTTCTACTTGTTTTTTTATTTGAAAACGCGGTGTTGAACGTACTGTAACAAAATGTAACAAAACGGCGTTGGCGATCGGTCGGTCGAAATGAATTTAGGAAAGAACGAGAAAAAAAGGAGGATAACAGAGGAAGGCGGCGGGTGGTGGAAGTGGCGAGGTAGGAGATTCAGCTGTAGGGACGTAGCTCTGTCAATGACAAAAGAGAAAAGCAGGCAGGCAGGAAATCGGGCGGCATGCGACGTGTACAACGGCAGAGTTGTACCCGGAGGGCCCACACTATACATAGTCTTACGTACCATATAAGATATATATACAGCGAGGGGTATCGAGGCCAGTCGATCAACGACACCAGCGTCGCTTGCAATACACCTATAGTCTTGCTACGCGACAGCGCAGGTGAGATAATGAGTCTCGCAGCGTGAAAGGGAAGGTTGCTGGTGAGAGAGCAGCTATAGATAAGTAGATTACGACTTGGCACTCGCTCCCGGGGTAATGAGTCCAGTCGACTTGCGCAACGCGACCATAACGTCAACCGTAAAAATGATCGCCGATAGCGATGCAACTAGTATCGTTCTTGTATCCCTGCGCGCACGTTACGAACGTAACTTATGCGCGGCTAAATCGAGCAATTAGCTGGTGTATATAGGTAGCCACCGGCGAATTTGAACGCGCGCTTCGATTATGATATACCTACGTGTCATACAATGGCTGCACACTTTGCTCTCGTATTGCCGCCACGTGTCCACTGCTTTACGATACGACCACGATATATTCGCATAAAGCTCTTATTTTAGACACAGCCAAATGCCGCCTCAAGTGGCCTGCAACTTAATGGCCCTGGCTTAATCTTATCGCTACCCGCCCCTCACTTTTATTTATATTACAATTCGTCGTCCCACGAGCGTTGCTGCTCTGGCCTAATCGCATCAATAACATCTATACATGTGCACACGCACACACACACACACACGTACACACAGACGCGCGTGTACGGGCTTTATTGTTTTAACCGACGTGGTCTCTCACTTGTTATTGCCTCGCTAAACCAAGGTCGAACCACTATTACTTTTCGTCAAATAATTGCTCTTCATTTCTCATTGTTTGCGATGATATCACATTTAGATTTTTTGACCAAAGTGTGGGAAAACGACCGAATGTGTTTAGTCACTTCCTTTTGTGTTCATCTGAAACTTGGACAAAAAAGAAATAAATTACCTTTCGTACTTTATATCCGCGGTAATTAATCAAATCGCTACCTGATGAGAATATTTGAAATATTTGATTAGCTGCCTAGCGATAAAAAGTGCTGTGAAATCGCGAGTTGTATGGGTACGAATGAACGTAATGATAGGTTAGCCTATAGATTCACTGTAGGTCGGACATTAGTGGCTGATTATTCGTTCTGTGGGAGCTGAGAGTATGTAATGATGACGCGAACGGATAAAGGTGTTGGCTGTTTAAAGAGCGTGTTACGTGAGTGGAAAAAGCTGCATAAATCCAAGTAAGCATAAAAAGACTGGTGGGTTAATACCGCGAGAGCAAATGTCGGATAAGTTATTATACGTAGTGGATGATCGAGTGAGAGACAGAGTACAAGAAGCCTAACGATTGAAACCTAATCGATAGTGGATGCTTTTTTTACGGGGAACCAGGTGAAAATCCACGAACATTAAACTGGACACCGTACAAATTGGTGTCGGTAAGACGAGGTGAGGCGGGATGACGTGTGAGTGTGCGTGTGCGTTTCTACATATACGAGAGTTACATTTTTCCGGAACGACCTTCGGCTATTATACTCGTTTATCCTCTTCTTCTGTAGACTCGAGTTGAATCCCCTTTTCCCCGCTGCTTTCTTGCAGGGCGGTAGGCGCAAGCAGTACAAAAAAGCATCAAAGAAAGAAAGAGAAAGAGAAAGAGGGATAGAGAGAGAGAGAGAGAGGGAGAAGCGGCTGGACTTGTGTTTATCGCGTAAATACCGCAATTAAATCCCCTGTTCGCAGACAAATTACAGAAAGATCCCATTAAACATCGTGGAAAGCGAACGGAGGCTGCTGCTACAGCTGAAGAGCTTACTCAGCTAAAAATAGCGATCTCTTTCTCTACAGCCGAGTACTGTAGCATCGGCCGCTGTATCGAATTATCGAATAATATGAAGGCTCATATTCAGCATGAATGCCGCTGCAATCACTGCTCCCTTCCTACTCTTCCTACTCTCGGAAAAAACATGCCCAGAAAGTGGGCTATTTTTTTCAAACGCGTATCTAATACCAATAGAGCTCACTTATATGATTCCGCGAAGCTTTTTCCGGGCGCGAGTTCGCGCTGAGCGGCCGACCACACTCGACCGTTACTACTTAGCAGGGATCTCACTAGCGATTGCGCAGCTCTCTGCTAACGGCTTGTAAACTGACTGCAGAATCATGCGGATTGGTATTCGTATATAGCGCGGTATATAGCGCCAAAGTATCGCAGCTCTGGCGAGTGGAAGGTAACGCGATATCGCGATTGCCAGAGCAAAGGAAAAGCCCAGATTGAGAGAATACCTGCATGGAGTAATCACGTCCTGATTGGACACGCACGTCTGGAAGGCGTGTGTCGCAGTCATGGCGCGACAAAAGTGACTCCTGGCAACAGATCTTATATACAACAACCCTCTACGCTCTCCCGTGTAGTGTAACCGGGCTCGGGAGGATAGAACAGACGCAGATAAAGTAGTCTGCGTAGGCCTCCTCTCTCGCCGTCCGTAAGGACAGATGCAAAGAGACCGCCACTATGGGGTACAGCCATGCTCGTTACGCAATCTCTTTCAACGCATTCTTCACGCTCTCTCCTTCTCTCTCTCTCTCTCTCTCTCTCTCTCTCTTTCTTTCGCCTGTTGCTTTCGTTCCTAAACTCGATTGTGGGTGCATTTGTTATGACGTAACCAACTTTCAGATAAAGAGGGCATAGAGCTAGACGATCCCATGTTTATAACAATTGATATATGAGCTAACAGGAAGAACTGGAAGTAGCGACGCCAGGAGGTATAGATTTTGCAGGAGAGAAGGAAGAAAAACGGGCAGACCAACTACCAAGCGAACCGCTCGTTCGCTATAAGGTATACGCAAGCAAGCTAAAGTCCCTCGAATACAGATAAGGAAGATCGATGCTACATGCGCTTCTCGTAAGCTGCGTCTCTCTCTCTCTTTCGCGTGCGCCGATAATCCGATTAAAGCCGCCAAGTGCAGATGGGCTTGTTAATTATGGCAAGTTTGCCACGGAATCCAAAAAAAAGAATATTTCTTCACCGACGCTTCATGCTGTGGCTGCTGCCAATGAAGAAAAAACAATAAAGCGTTAAAACGCCGCCAGGCTCTTTTCCCTCTCCTCATAAATAGCCAGGGTGGCGAGAAGGGGAGTGGGGATAGCTATTTCGAATATTTTGACTGACATTCCAAAATGGCCGCGAGAAACACCGAACAAAATACGTATACGGCTCGTCCTCGTCCCCGACCTGATAAGACTCACCGATAACGGCTACTTCAACGCAATCTAACATCCACTGCCTGCCAATAATTTCCAGTCTGCACCGCCTCAAGTCACGTTACACGCAAACAAAGAGCCAGCAACAGCGACATAATTCTTTAAGCGGGGCTATACTGAAAAACGCAAACAGCCCAGCAAAATTGAAAGGAAAACAGAACGTGGCTCAAGTTGTGAGAAACGGATTAAAACAGTTGTAAAGAACGATCGATGATGCGAGCGTATAAGCCTGGATAGATTTTCAAGAAAAAGTCGAGTAAACGCGCAAAGCGTTGAGGAAATCGCGTCAGATGTCCGATATTTACGATAAGGGAGGACCTGCAGCACAAGATTTAGCATCGACTTGTTGGACCGTGTTTCGGAGAAGCGAGCGGCATGTGGCTAGGGCACGAGCACGCACCGTGAATAATTCATAATTCGCGCTCGACAGCAATAGCACAAGTGCCAATAACGTAAGAACGCGTGCCCGTAGTTGCGGAAAAGTCGCACACGGCACAGCACGAGGCCATGGAAATGAACTGTTTGGTAAGTAGCAAGCTGCCGCTGCTGCTGTTGCTGCTTTTGCTGAGTAGCGCGCGAATTAAAGCTGCAGTGTGTCACCATCCGCAATCCTTGGCGATCCTCGACGACTCGAAACAGCCTGTTATTACAACGACTAGTTCTTTCCAGAAACGGTAGAAATAAGCTGCGTACTTGCTTGTTAAATTTATTATCGAATCCTTGCGAAGAGAGCAGAGGTGCTTTCAACGACGATGTACATTTTCATAATCGTTGAGACTTATAACGTCGTAAGTACTACTAGTGGCCTAGTAAAAGTCCGAATTATGAAAAAAACGCGTTAAGCCAAGAAAGGACAAGCGGTGAACATTGTTGCGCGACTGACTTTCGTGTGTGGCTTTAACAGCCTTAACGGCCTTAACGGTCGACCGAAAACAAAACATTCGTGCCGCGACTGCCGAATAGCTGCTTATATATTATACGGGTATTTTCCGGCACTCTCTGCGCGCGAGAAACTTTTTCGCGCGCGCTACAACAAGCCGAATGCGTGTCAAGTGGGATATTCACAGTTACGCCGCGGCGTATTGTCTCGGAGAATCTAGAGGAATTCGAGAGAACGTGACGACAAGCTGTTGTTCATGTTGCTTTATACGACATATTATACAGCCCGTGCATGCGTGCCAGCTCGTCGCATTATGTGCTTCCTTACACTTTCGGAGCGCTACCCTTCTACCTCCGTTTTACTCTTCTTCCCACGGTCTAATTAGCTTCGAGATTTTTCGCGATTAGTGCGCGTAGTATTATAGATCGATGCCAAGAAAAACTTCGATTTCTTAAATTGGACACTTACTCTTGTTCCTAGACTACACTATATCGACGCCATACGCGAACAACTTTGAGTATCTTGAAATGATTGTCAAATTTCCCGATGAATTATTTGGAACTTTAATTGACTTATCAATTAATAAGATCTCACAGTCAGCTATAGTTGATTCATCAACTTGCGATTAAATATTTCCGAAAAGCAAGGTGGTGCAGAAAAAGCGTCGCATCACTGCAATAAATCAACGATCTTATCGGATTATCGGCATTCCGATTGTATAGCTAGCTATATAGTCTCAAGAAGAGAGAGAGAGAGAGAGAGAGAAGCCAGGTACAGTGGTAAATAGCAATAGAGCCTGTGTTGTACAAGTGGCTGATGTCGTGGCGGCGAAGGTCATCGAGGAATTGGGCTAAGGTCGCAAGGTGCGATCAGAGAAGAAAAGCGGCGTGAGGGAGAGAGAGAGA
This sequence comes from Chouioia cunea, assembly GCA_030064505.1. NCBI lineage: Eukaryota > Metazoa > Arthropoda > Insecta > Hymenoptera > Eulophidae > Chouioia > Chouioia cunea. Next base: position 22,525,668 of record JAOPFQ010000002.1, read on the forward strand.
GAGCTCGTGCGCTGTCCCGATATGGCTAGAGCGGACTTGTCCCACTTGCATTCAGTCGTGTCGCAGACTGTACTCGTAGCCCCATGACCAAATCGAGAAGATACGCGCTCCTCAACGTATTTCAGCTAAAGACGATCGATTTCCAATTGCAGACTCGACTCCAGATCCGTCACACCTACATTATTCGACCTTTCTCTTCGACATCGTCGACTCCTATATTCGATTTATTCCAAATTCCAGGTAGGATTGGTAACCGTTTAGTAGCCGTTTTCAAGCTTACACAATGGCTGCGCGTGCAAACGATAAAATAATTTAATTAAAGCAAACGGCCAAATAATAGTGTTTTGCGCGAGTTGAACGTTAACGGTTTGGAATGCAACAAGCTTTATGTATGTAATATAGTATCCACGTTATATTTCCGGTGGAGTTTTCGTTTAGCAATTACCTTTCTCTTGGAGAACTGACTAGATCTAGGCGACAAAAGCTTAGATGACGTAATGAGATTCGAACGCTACCGGCGACTGGATAACTGTAAAGCTTGGAGTTTGTCATTAGAAGAAGCAGCAGGCGAAACAAAGCCGGAGCAAGAGTAGGGGGAAGAAGGCAAGCGGGAGAGCAGAAGCCGCGGAAAAAGCAGTCTTGGATGGCGAAGCAGTAAAAACCACAAATCTCGCGGTTGGTTGGTGACAAAATGCGATATCCATAACACAGCCTGCCCAACAGATCATTACTACATCGCGTTGGATGATTTTACACAACAGTGACGGCAATTAAGTGTCTTTCCGACGCGACTAACCAATTGGATGAAAGGAAAGTATATCAAAAGCAACAAAAAGAAATGTATTATATGTATAAGGATCGAATATATGTCAGATTTGTTCCATGCGAAAGGAATAGAAGGTGCATAACGATTGTCATGATTTCCTTGACGGTAGGTTGTGGATCTTATGGGAATGATAATCTGAGCTGGTATAGTAGCTAGTCTTGCAGTAGTAGCATGCTAACAGCCGCTCATTCGCGACGGTGTCGCACGCGCGGTGCGACGGTGGTAGTGGCGGCGGCGGCGCCGCCGACTCATTTCACGCTGAATTTATCCATCCGGCTGGGGCTCGTCCCCGCAGTCGCGTCTGTTTGTTGTTGTTGTATATAGCTGCTGGTTGATCATGCAAGACGTAAATCCTGACCCGCTGGTTGTACAGTGGTAGAGCAATATGGCGTTAATCTCTCTCTCTCTCTCTCTCTCTCTCTCTCTCTGATTCTCGACATCTTGATCGCGCCACAGGCAGGCAGGGAGACGAAGACGAGTCGAGGCGTTGAGGCGCGCAAAACCTTGAAAGTAGAAGTGCGCGCGGTGTCCGCAAGAGAGATAGAGAGAGAGAGAGAGAGAGAGAGAGAGAGCCTGGCAGAGAGGAAGGGCACCGCCCACGCGACATGAAAATCATGCAGATACATTTATATAGGTATGTGTATATATAAAGTCGGCCGTCTCTTATCCCACAACTCCATCTTGGTTTTTATGCAGGCGGCCTTGTAATTACACACGGAAAGGGAAGGAAGGAAGGGCGCCAGCCCCCGGCTCAAAGCTCAATGCGATATTAATAAATAGCACTATTTATTTCGGTATTATGCTCGACTTTAGCAACACTCTCCTCTCTTTCTCTCTTTCTCTCTCCCAAGCGCTAATTATTGTGTTTATTGGCCGATCTCAACAACAACAAAAACGACCACTAGCTAGTTATAATAATTCTCAACCCACCGCCAGCCATGCAGTCCAGCTTTATCTCAAGTTTGCATCACTATACGCTAAACCTATCTATGTGCTCTTCAGCTCGTAGCCAGCTATCTCAAGCATACCTGCAATGGCATTGTCGCTTTAATGTATCTTGCAATGACAAATTCATTGAGAGAAAGAGAAAGAGAGAGAGAGAGAGGTAGAACGAGTGCAAACTTATACCTTTTGCAGACATGAATTCGCTTTTTCAACAACAGCTTCGAGCGAGATTATTGCCATTTTCCTATATCTTTTTTGTCACTACGTTTGTTAAGACGCCAATCTATTTATAGAAAGTACATTAGATTATTGGTTGCTGTTTTTGCAGTAAAGTACGATACCCAACCTATTATTCAACGCAATTGCACAACTTATTTTTGCACGTACGTTGTCCTTTTACGTTTTGCATTGCACAATGATTCGAGACTTTATGTAACATCTTACATTTGGTATATATAAAATATAAAATTGAAGAGGATTTTTAGAAAATAATTGTATTTGCTAGGAGAGAATTTTTCGTCAATTTGAGGTGGTGGTAAGTAAATTAAATTTGAATTGAAAAATACTTAATTTTTGTGGAGCTAAAATAGTCGTATCCTAGATTATCTCGCATTAATTTTAAAAAGGTAAAAACAATTCAAATTTTACGTCTCAATCCAGGTTGATCTACTTGATGGACTAATATACGTGTAAAAAATGCACTTTCATTAAACTATTTTCAAAGCATGCATTAATTACTGATGGTTCGTTAAATTTATGACCAATTAGGTTTATTCACTAGACTGTTATGAAGAAGTAGCGTTTAAGTAAGATACGTTTTTGTGTAAGTGTGAGTTCATGATTTCCTTCTATGATATCTGAACTACGATCCTAACACGAAGAAATTCTGATCGACTAATATTCACGATATTAAACGATATTAATTAAAGTAAACGTATTCTTTCTATATCAAACGAGAAGTTGAATCTAACGTGACAGCTACGCCGTATAAAATTGACTTTTGCAAAAGGGCGAGAAAAAAAATCATAAGTCCTTAAAGATCAAGCTGAAACAAGAGAGTCACTTATAAGACATAAGCAACCAATGAAACGGCAGAGATACGAGGAACACGATGAATAAAAAGAAAATAAAAGAAAGAACGGAGCACAAAAAACTGATTGAAAATAAAGGCGCCTATATTTGGGTAGCACACTGGCGGACAGTTGGCCTACTGTTGCCGAGATTACGATCACGTCAATTTCGTAAAGTGTCGGCTGTAACTCACGCGTGAATTTTCGAGTATTGCTGAGGCGACAACTGGATAGACAGCCAAGGGCGACCAGCGGGTGACACTGGCTTCAGCGCTTTGTTTTATCCGCTGCTGGACGTGCTGCAGTAGTCGCACAGTTTCGAAAGTTGCAGTTGTCAAGAGAAGCGGATAGAAAATTTATCGGCTATCGTGTTTGCTAGACTTAAAATTTAAGTGGCGGGTTAGTTCGAGTGAGAGGAGCAAGCCGCCGCGTAACTTGATTGGAGTCGTTTTTGCGTTCACATTGTTTGGCCTCTTTTCCGTAATTAAGTCGACGTTATGGCTGTCGGTGGCGCCCGAGATTGCTTCATTCGGGCGCGATTCCACGAAGTAATTACTCGGCTTGGCCTCGTGAAAAGGGGGGTGGGGTACTCTATCGCTCTAATTGTAATTAGATGCACATATCTCTTCGCTTTGGAAGGTTAGCCGGAAGCTTATTATTGCGCCGAAGGAAGTGCATTAAGCGTTTTTTTATGAGCTAGCGCAGCCTGTTGGCGAGTTTCGACTTGATCGAGTCGAAATTGTATGGAGGCGAGAGCGTGCGGAGAGAGAGAGAGAGAGAGCGGCGTTAGTGCTACTTGAGTGGCCGTAATGGGCAGTCATCTGGGAAAAGCTGCAGATAATGCGTGCGTGCGGGATGATGCAAGGAGCGGCAAGCGTGAGAGGATGGGACGAGACAAGGAGTAGAAAGCGAAAACGAGCTGGGAGAGGGAAAGTGGAGAGTCTGGAGCAAGTTAACAAGCAGGCGGCTTTTCTCGCTCTAGTTGCGTCGATATATGTGCAGTACTAGAGTGCCTTGGCGCGGCTAATTACGCGCGGAGGGAGCTGGACTCGCAATCAGCCGGCTGATTGCGATTATTTGCCCGGCTAAAAACCCATTCTCCCCGTTTCAAGCGAGAGAGCTGCGTTATAGCTGACTCCAAGTGCAAAGAGCAAGTATATAACCGAGAATTTTCCATTATTCCGCTCCTTCCGTTGTTGCGACGCCGCGCTACATTTTCACTTTTACAAGCTGGCAAGTGCAAGGACGATGCGCATCGGGCATCCTGCTCTCAGTGCTGGCAAAGCCCGATCTCTGCTTGTCTTGTTGCGTTTACGCAAAGTCAAACGATCAGGCTGATATAAGCGCCGAGGTTGCCGTAGCAAGCCTGCACGCAATTACCTTGCCCATTTTGCCAAGCTTTTTCTACGTGCTTCTTTTGCATCGCATTCGCGGCACTTGATGGCACAATTTATTAGCGGAATATTTCACGGCAAAGGCTTGCTCAAATCCACCTGCTATTCGCGCAAGTTGTTTATACATACAAAGTTTACAGCACTTATTTAATTAGGCCATTTTTCTAGAATGATACGCGGTTGCAAGCGGATTACGAGAAATGACAGGACGAAAGCGAAAGGCGTGAGAAAGTCATTGGTAGAGAGTGAGATTAAATATAGGCAGAGCGAATGACCGAGGGATTACAACAATGGGAGAGAAGAAAGAAGAAGAAGATCATTAAGAACGACACACTCTCCTTTGTGATATGTTCGCGCATGGGAGAGAGAGAGAGAGAGAGGTTGGGCATGGGCGATATAATGCTGCTAAGGAAAAGCAGAAAAAAAGCTCATTAAAGTTCTCGCGCTTGGCTATGCGTATATATACGTCATCGGCTGGCGATAAGAGTGCACTTAGCCGAGCACAGTCGCGGCGCGATGCATGCCGCGCGCAGCTGTTATGTAGCACGTCCGGCGTATGGCGCATTACGCTCATCGAGTTCATCGCTTTGACGGGACAAGGCCGATGGAAAGGGAAAAGCCGCTCGCTCTCTCTCTCTCTCTCTCTCTCTCTCGCTGTCTTTCGCTGTCTCTTGCTGTCTTTTGCACTTGGAGCGATCAGTGCAAGTGCCAATCGGCCTGCAACAATTTATTGTGCTGCTTGCACCAATTAAAATTATTATCGACACTGAGCTCGTCGCTGCGCGATGATCGATCTGATCGGCCTGGGAAAGTTCGTGCAAAAGCCACTAGGGAGTATCCGATAGCAGCACGATAATTAAGCAACCAACGAAAATTGAGCCACTCTCGTTTGCCGCGTTAAGTTTTTCGGAAAAAGCCCTCTCTCTCTTTTCCTCTTTGACTCATACGACCAGTATAGAATTATGTTCAATACTATGCAAATCAAAACTCCAGCGAATGTTCCAACGACTATGTTACGCAATTATATCCCGACGCCCAAACTAATGCCAGAGCCGATAAGAGTGTTTCAGTTAGTTTGTGAGGGTGTAACGAATACTTGGAAAAGCAAGCTTTATTTGGATGTCCTCAAACTGGCAGGCATCAAAGTCGTGCGTGTTAGCATAGAAAGGCCAGTAGAGTGTTTGTCGTGGAAAAAAGAGCGACTAACCATGGCTAACGCGATCAATTGCGCGGCTTCCTCTCGGCTTTTTTATTAAGTTTCGCGCTGGTGAACTCTGTGGTTCGAATATATAGTCGCGAATGGCTGTGGAATGAAGGGAGAACGAGGTAGAAAGGAGTTATAGATGCAGCGCCGGTTAATTTAGCGAGATAAAATAGTGTTGTACAGTACAGTGCGCGCAAGCGCGGCGAGAGAGTAGTTGCGAGGATAGAAAAGAAGAAAAGAAGGCAAAAGCGAGATCAGGCTGGGGCAAGGTTGGAGCGGCGGACCACACGTACAGCTCGACTCTCGCTTGCTCTTGGCTGCAGGATTTTTCCAGGCGGCAAGTAGATCATCTAGGGAGCAAGCGAGCGAGTTGCGCCTTAATAAACGTCGATTGTTGAATTTCGCGGGGGCCCCGCTGATAAACGGGGCCGCGGCGCTGCGGGGTGTGTTTCGTCGTCCGAGAGGCTACCATTAACTGAGCGCGTGATTGATAATGCGCTCTCGCGGTACACACAAGCACGTACACATATGCGCGAACCACGGAGAGCATCGGCTACGCCCCGCTTCTTCCTTCAAGCCCTTTATTATTCCAAAGCGGCTGGGAAATTCTCGCTACAAGCGAGCGCTTGCGACCTCTCGGCATATTGTCAAAGTAGCAAGCAGTCGCTTTAACCTCGACAGACGAAAACAGTGTATGCGTAAATGCGTATAGGTGGACTAGTTCTGCCAGCACTCGGTCTGCAGAACTAGTCGCATGGACAGCGCGATGCACGAGAGATCGAACGATGGCTGTAGCTGTATAACGGCAGTCGAGATATCGTGCCATTACATACGCCACAGCATGTCGTTTGGCTGGCTCGGCGCGCACTCGCTCGCTTCGACGAGAACATCGCGAAGTTGGGTTTCTTATAAACACGTTATCCCTTGACCACTCTTTCGATCGACGCTCGTTGATGAAATTGCCAATGACCTACCGCGCTCTGCCCCATTCCTCTTTGTGTCCTCTCCCGATTTACCTAGCAAACGATACTCGCTCGCTTCGATTCGTTCGTACTCGTCACTGAACTTTCTATCCAGCCGACAAAAAACAACACGAAGCATCGATCAATTAAAGCATTTTCACGGTTCCGCGCGCAACTCCCTAGGCCAAGTTCGCCTCGAGCTGTCTGAAAATAAGCGTCGAATCCCGTAGCGACTCAATAGTGAAAGAAAATTGAAAAAGAAAACAACAGCTTTCTAGCACGATAATAGCACATAAAAGTATACGCCCGCTCGCTACTGCCCGTAAAGTAGAGTGGTCAAAGTCGTCCGGGCATCCACATAGACGCACGAGTGTATCGGCTGTGTACTGCTTAAGAGCGTACACATTGGAACACGCGCCATTAAATTTCACTCTTTCACTCTTTCGAATCTTCTTTGTGTCTTTTGTTTGGCTTCGTTCTATCGCTTTTTTCCCTTATCCTTCTTCTCCTTCGGGTCGTTTCGCTTGAAAGCAGCGCGACTTAATTGATACGAATGGCCTAGTGTGGAGTAAGTCGTTATTTCGCCATATAATGCATTATGCGATTGCTTTCGTTCTTTCCGCAGTCATCGTTAATTGTTTCGTTTGTAAATTCACAGAGAGTGCCATGCCTCCTATTTAGTTGGAAATGCCAGTTTCCATTTCGGATGGATATCAAGGGGAATCGTTAAAATCTGGTTAATTTGGAATGTTACCCAGTACAAGTATAGGAATGATATAGTAAACAAAGGAACGAACAGGTATTCCAGTTGAAAAGTCGGAACGAAAAAATGAGCATAGCGGTTTCGCGTGGATTCTTGGCCTGACGCTCCTTCTACACTTTGCTCGTCGGTGCGCCACACAATAAGCATGCGCAGCTATAGTTGAGCTAACTTTTTAAATCGTCGCCTCGAGCAGCAAAGGCTGCGCAGCAGCAGCATCATCAGCTCGCAACTGAGTTCCGCGTAATCGCGCGAAAGCACATCCTACGCACGCACCTATACACTTACTCGGCGCCTATAATAGACGCTTGTGCGGTTGAACTGGGGCATCGCGGAGGTGCAATCCTGGGCGGGCATTGTTCACGCGCGCAGTTTGGCGGCGGTAGCGGCGCGCCCCACCTCGTAATCCTCACGCGCATAATACCAGCTGCGAATTCCTCGTGCCATGCCTACACTCTATGCCTATACATTAACCTTATATCCCATACATCATCACATCCCATACTGTTATGGATCGCAAACATTCTTACTCCTTGATCCTCCATTAGCTCATCGATGAGCGCTTCGATATACAGTACGGTTGGGAAACGTTGACAAAAACAAACGAATCAAGTCTCGATTTAAAAAATTGATGGTATTAGACTGATTGCGTCTAGCGGGGATTTGACGGGATTCAATCGCTCGTCAGTGTAGTGCCGTTGCACTAGAGATTCTCGGTCGATTTTGTGTTGTAAGCACTCTATTCGAAATAGGTCCGTACACGCGATGCTTCTCGACATCAAGTTGAACCGAGACACAAAATCTATTACCCACAATCAGTCGACGTGATTACAGGGAGGAGAGTGGATTTCGACACTTTTCACTATCTTTCGCCCGGGGTTTCTCGCACACGTGCACTTCGTACGTGTACCTAAATTTGCAAGTTCAAAACGTGCTCCTACGCATAATCATTCTTATATCGACCAAACGATCGGACAATCGGTTGTTGCGCATGTTATTCGCTTAATTTGTACAAACCCTTGTGAAATCATCGCAACTGTTTAAATCGAGTCCAATACTCATAGCGACGTATTAATTTTCTTATTTTTCTTCGGGGCGAAAGAATATTTGAAAAAAGGGATCGGTTTATCATAACGCTACAAAGATAAAACAGAAGAAGATGAAGAATGAGGGGGGAACAAAAGGAAAATGTAACGAGTGACGGGAACCGTCACTTAGAACGTGATCGAGCAGAGTTGATGGCGTAGGACCAGGCGCAGGTGGCAATTTGCTAGCAAGAAGGTAAATCGAGAAGCAGCGACGATGACGATAACGATGACACATCGTGCTGGCTACGAGATACCGCTTGAAAAAGACTTTCCCAGAGCTACGCTCATAACTGACGTCTAGCCGCTTGTCATTGTTTCCCGTTACGAAATCAGCCTCAAAGTCCCAGTAACATTCTCAAACATATTGTCCTCTCTGTTAGTCATCTTCTACTATCTTGCCTTTTTCAATTACTGAATTATCCGGTATGGAATCAAGCACACGTCAGTGTATTTATTTATACCGCTCGTTGGGCATCCTTTTGACTCTCGAATGACAAGTCAACCTACATTCTTAGATTGTTGTTGGAATAAATAAAAGAAATGGTGCAATAATAGAGCGTCGTCCTAGCTCATCAGCATTCAGAAGAGATTTTTAGCGACGTCGTCTACAATGCAGGCATTAAACGCTAGGCTTTTGCGACGACGGTCATCGACAAGAGTACACGTGGGTGCTAGCTTAATTAGTGTGCAAAAATTGATAAGTACGTCAAGTGAAAAATGATCCCGTAACGCTTATATTCGGCCACCGTACCTGGCTCTCAATGAACCCGTGCACTGTCCTTCCAAAAAAGTAATTACCCGAGGGCGATTATACGCAACGAACTACGTGGTGCGTGTGCTTTCCCAGATTTTCTCTGCCCACTAGGCTCCGTAGGACAAGGAGGCTCGTTTATCCGCTTCGCGTTTCGTGTTTCGCGTAACTTTGAGTGTCACCGCTGCAAGAATTAATTAGTCACGTAAGCATTAGTCGCGTAGAAAGCAGCTTGCGAGCCGGGGAACAGGGTTGTCGATGAGACGTTGCCTATCTGTAGAGAGCCTTGAGCTATGGATGGACTGCTCGTGACGCGACAAAAAGCTTGCGATGATGAGCTTGCGCGAGTCCTCGCTTCCGGATGGAAAGGATGCATTGATTGTTGTTTGAGTAAGTTCGTTTGCCTATATTGAGAAGCGTGCAAACGTGCATCGCGCAAATACCTGCTGCATCTGTAAAGAAGCGATTAATTGCATCGTTGGCCGTCGTCTAGGTATTGCATACTCTTATAGCTATACGTATAGGTATGTACTTTCTACGACGCGCGAGGTGTGAACGAAGAGTCGATAATTGCTAGATGCTGTGAGATAGATAGACGCACACGAGGATGAGGATCTTGAGAGCGTGATGCTGAGGTTGTAAGATTCTCGAAATAGTTACCATTAGCAAATATCTGTGCAGAACTTGAGGATGGAAAATTGTTACTGCGGCGGCAGCGATGGTGCAGAGGTAATCAGCCCGTTCGCGACTTCGTTCATTTTCTAAAATCTCTCACTTACCATGTTTAATGTGCCGATGTAGATACACGCGGCCGAATACCTCGCGAGAAGCCTATAGAGCCCTATCTCGGTGTGATTATCTATTTTTATGCATCGGCGACCGCCAGTTTATCCGCTGGATTTTTCGAATGTTTGATCGCGCACCAAAGAGAGCAAATCGATGGAGGAGGGAAGAAGGAGAAGTAGTGGACGCGCTACCGAAGGAAGAAAAAGGTATGGCAAATAAAAACTGAGGGACAACTTTACGAGCCTTTGTATTACACGAGCCTCGTCACAAGTCCTTGAACTTGCACGGATAAACGTAGACGCAGCTAGCTTCGCTACGGCTACTTCTTTCAGCAATTCAGACTTGCGCCTTGACAATGCTCTTTGACGCTCGCGGCCACTCCGAATTGTCAAGCCAAAGCGCGACTTGCGGAAGTACAGTATAACATCGAGCCAAGAGAGATCGAGTCGCGACGGCTGAAAAGAAAGAGCACACTCGTTCGTGAGAAGCTAGAGAAACTTGAGAATCGATCTCAGAGTGGATCCACGGGATTTAAAACGAGTCAAGGTAATAGCAAGCTGCTGCTGTTGCCGCTTCTCTATACAAATTTTCAGCATTGATCTCGGCTCTGTCCGTTTGAACTTACACCGTGTATCCGTGTAAATTGGAAGTTTGAAGCTAATAGTCTAAATGGGAGGAGAGGCGAAAGGGTAGGATGGGTGGGATAGGGCGAGGAAGGGGGGGGGGGCGGGAGGAGCATTGGCATTCGCTGAAGCCCATGTGGCTCACCTGACTTTCCGCCTATCTCGCAGCAACTTCTCATTAAAGCGCCAAGAGTATATGCTAACGACTCGACAACTCGGCGACTTCGAGCCAACTTTCAATAAATATCCTTTAAATTATCGACAGCTTCGCGCTTGGCGGCGCACTAAGACACGTGAAGCTAATAGAGAAACACGAGAGCATCGACGCGAGAGTCTCCCTTCTCGCTCGATCTTCTTTTTGCGCTTAATCAATGAGTCGAGCTGAGCCCCAACTATTATACATATTTTTGATCTGGTGATTAGAGAATCTCGGGTAAATAAAATAAGCGAACGACGAGCGTGAAAAGCCAAGTGAGAGCGGATGCCCACGCTGGAAAAAGAAGGAAGAACGCGTTGAAGAAGCTGAAGAAGAGATGCGCGAAATGGGTTAATTACGAGAGCTATAGTGGAATAAAAATCGTCTAGCGCGCTCGCGGCGAGAATCTCGGGCAGGAATCTAGACTCACTCCTCGAAGAGGCCATTAATATGCAAGCGGTGCGTTCTCGTAGTAGCCTCTTTGGCGAATCCGTCGCATGAGTCGCGCGAGCTGCGTGTCGATTGATAAAACGAGTCGACGGGGTGGTGGCCGCGTAGGCGGCTCTTTCTCCCTCAGCTGCCAATAACACTCTGGCAACTGTCGAGAAAAGCGTATACATCTGGCAGTCTCGGTTCTCTGGCTTCTCGCTAATTATACGCCACTCGCTTATGCAATTTTCTTTTATCCGGCCTGTCAGCTTGCGTTAGATGCTCGAGCCAGTCGACTATTGAACACTTTCAACTCGTAGCAGTTTCTCCTTTCATCGTCACTTGCAGTTCAAACGTATTCAAACGAGAAGTGCAACAAAAAAGGTATCATTTTCGCGCATTAATTATTTTGCGCGTTGCATTAACCTATGCAACCTGGACCTCAATGAATATATACGTTATGTCCATTTAAAAAAGCTATTGAACGGTATTGAAGGTCCAGCCGTAACAAGGAATAAATAAGCAGGCATGATGAGTGCGAAAAATCAAACGAAGCCGTTATACGCATAAATCAAAAGCTCGCTCTAAGGAAACAAGCAAAAATACAAGGCTGCAGGTGATTTGCATGAAATTACGTCGTACCGATCATCATACATCTCGTTACTTCAGCCTACGGAGATCAATAGCGATTCGTTACTTCCGCAACAAACTTTGAAAGCACGATGACCCGCGCAAATCTAATGCGCTGTATTTATTCGTAGTGTGGGAATGAAGTCGTGTACGTTTTCGTTAGCTTTTCATTTTTTTTTGTTTTGCTTTTTTCCTTTCGATCTCAGCTCACCTCGATTAAAGTAACATTAACGGCATGGTATCCCGTGTGCCGTTGCACATTCGAAAAATTGTGCGTTTTTTTGTTACTGACGATGAGAGGCGAAAGCACATCGGTTCTGATTCTAACGTTGCACACGCGTACCAAGTCTTGAAAAATCGTGTTTTCATGACAGCAAACATCACGAACGAGTAGGATAGACTGGCAGCTCGCAAGTTTCGTATATACGAGAATGCGATAAAGTTTGTTCTAGTACGTGATACGTTAGATGGCGATGCGGTTTGACGAATGACCATTGAGTGTAATTATTTTAGACAATTTAGAAAAATACTCGACAGCGGAATGTGGCAAAAAATAGAAATGATGCGAAAAAAAGAAGAAGATACAAGTTTTTCCGCATTGACATCGCGAGTCAGCGCAAAGGAAAAGGTAGTAGCAAAGAGAACAGTATAATATGTATATATAGTGGGGCAGTTGTTGGGCGTTGCGTTATTAATGACGCGACTCGCACGCAGAGTAGAGCGCGCTAAACTCTCGGCCGGTCCGGTTTTCTACGGAACGCTCCCGCGCATTCTACATTTTCCTATTGGCACTAGTCCCATAGTCGTTTTGCTTGGTTTTTACTCTCGCAGCTTGCGGCTCTCTTTTTTAGGCCCGTTTCCTTCGCGCTTTTTGCCTCAGTCGGCGGCGCTCCTTTGCCTTCCCTTCCCGCCGTTCCTTTCCACTTCTCCTCGCCGTCGATAGCACTCGCTCGCTCGCTCTCTCTCTCTCTCTCTCTCTCTCTCTCTGAATGAGAACTGGTCGACCGGCTCTCCTGCGAGCTCGGACAAACTCTTCAATGAACTCGTAAATTCCCATCTCTAATCTTCCATCGTGGCAGTCTCTCTCTCTCTCTCTCTCTCTCGCCCTTGAAATTTTTCCAACATTTCATACATCTAACGATCGCAAAAATCCACAATTGGAATGTTACGAGTAAAAAGCTTTTTCAGCGGCAATTTGTCCAATGCAATTGCGCCGCTTTACAAATGCAAGAAATTCTACATGCATAGCTTACACATACCTTGTTGCATTTGGAAAATGAATGTAGAAATGACGTTTCGAAAATTTGTCAGCTTTTGGAAAAACAAGAAATTGTCTGTTACACGAGTCTTATAAGAGAATGCACGTACACCCTTAAAATTAGGCAACTTTACAAGAGTAAGACGAACGAGGATTATTTGTAACGGTCAGTGCACTCAAGAATCGTGTTGATAGTGGCAAAAGTGCAAGTGCTTCGCTCGAGCCGTGTGACACGCCGAACTAATTTTTGGTTAGTCTAGTACAATGGACAAAGAAGGAGATGTTGAATGGTTCACCGGCCCACGAAGGTGCTACTCTCACTCGTACATCAACCAGAGAGCGTGGGTAGGCGATGCATCAAAGCCGCTCGTCTCAACTCAATAATTCCTTAATTCCCCGCAAATTTATTCTTTATCCTTCATAACTCGCGAGAAGCGTGCAATTCCTCTTGCGCTACCAGCTCTTGCTCGACCGCCGCCACCGATATTATTTATGTCCGAAGCAACGACTAGGCAGCACTGTACAAAGAAAATCGTGAAACACGCTCCATCCATTCTCTCGCAGGCTGCCTAGCTCAGCTGGCCAGCTGTTCTTTCTTATCTTGTTGCCCCCACGTAATCCGCCTTAACTCATCTTCTCTCCTCGCCCTTATCGATCTAATTCCCTTCGTCTCGGATAGTCTCAAACGAAACTCCTCGCCATTTTTCCTCGCTCGCAGTAGCTTCAGCAGTTTGCACTCTGCTGCGGAAGAATACCAGAGCTAATTAAAGCTGAGCTGTAGCAAACGGATGTGTGCGTGTGTGTGTGCGTGTACAAAGAAAAAGGTGCTTTCAACGGGAATGCGCTTCCGTATGGTTACATCTAAGGTTACATCTCTTTCGATAACCTTGGCTGCTGAGCTCTAGTACAGGACAGACTCGATACTCAACCGCGTAGACGTCTCGAGCATCAGCACCGACAATTTCGGAAAACTAATAGAATCGTGCAAGCAGTGCGTGATTTATCGAATAATTCTACGTATGCAGCTACTTCGTCTGCGTCGACGCGTAAGTGTTCCATTCCCGATAATGCGTGCAGTATAGTTGAAAGAGCATGCGCATGGTTCGTCGATATTGGATTTATCGAGCCAAACGAACCCGCGCCTGCACCTCGACTCCTTGGCGAATATTCGTTCGACATTGACACAGAAGCAAAAAAAAGTCGTTGCAGAAGCTGCGAGGGAGAATATCAAAGCACCGTATATAACTTACGATAATTCATTAGCACGATTACTAGTCTAACGATACGTCCGAATCTCGCCGCGCGCTGCCAATAAATTACGTCCAACTTTATTACGAATCCCAGCATTCTCGTACTGCATTTTGCTGGCTGCAGTGTGCAAGGAAATAGCGTCATGCTCAATTGACATATGGACATTTCTCGGACTAGATTGTTTAGTACCAAGTCAAAATCGTTCGCGATTATCGTGGCTCTAGCGGCCGAGTTGCGCTCTATGGACGCGTGCCGTATTGTGTGCCGAATATTTTACTCATTCCCATATTGCGCACTCTCTTACGAGCTTATTGGTCTGCCAATAAACGATAGGCTTTCGTAAGCTGTCTCGTGAAATTCGAATTCTCTGAACGGCGATCTGCCCCCATCCATTCCCCAAGGCAAGCTTTTAGCAGTGTAATAACGATGGCATCATATCATAACGGCCCATCTTTGATTCGACCAACCGTTTCTCCGAAGTAGGGAATAGATCATTTAACGCTTGTACGAATGAATAGCGCAGGAGCCGTAGAAGGATTAAACGGTTTAATTGGTGTTGTGTGATTGCAGGACGAGTACAGACAGCGCAGGCGCTTGTCGACGCCGAGCGGAAGCCCAAGTCCGCCACGACCCTCGCGACTGTCACGATCGACGGGCACTCTAACGAGGCCGGAGCAACAGTTCCGCGAGGTGAAAAGCTCGCGCGAAACTCAGCCCCAAGAAGCCGAGAGGAAAGGATGGTTCAAGTCGCTGTCTCGTAAAAACAAGTCCAACGCCAAAGTGAGTATATTTGTAATATGCGCGTTAGTCGATCGATGTACCAGTTTCGGCAAGTCCCAACGGTTAGTCGATCCAGCCGATCGCCCACCTCGACCAACAGCCTTTCTTTTCCGTGCTTTTTTTTCCGATACTCGCACTTATTCATCTTCTATTCGTTCGTTTATCTCAACGTTGATGGTGCGGCATATTTTCTGCTTTCGCCGAATGCGCCGAGGATGATTCATTGAAATCTCCTACGCCTAAGTTTGACGGCACGGGTGTATATATATACGTAAGATGCGGTCAGCGAAACCGGTATGGGTCGGGACGCGACGAGAATATCCGCGAAACAGAGGAACCTGTAGCATGCCTGTCGCCTCGAATATTAGACTTTGACGGTAGTTGCGGGTGTCTATACTGTTACTCGTATATGTATCACGCACAGAAAGGTGCAGCTTTCATCCATTACACCGCTCACTTCGTACGGCAAAATCGGTGCACGTTATAGTTGCGGGTGCTCTGTACGGTCGATTAGAAGTATTCATACGTATATCAATATGGCAATACGAAATAAAATAGAGGTGCATGAGCAATGTTACGCTCTACTCGCGTGTAAGTGCTTTTTCCGAAAGCGCGCGTGGGCAAAATGAAGAACGGGACTCGCAGCCGACATGCTGCCGCGCTATATACCCGTATGCGCGTGCGAAATTGAGAATATTCGTGCACCGATATCGATCCATAATTTCTTTCTTTGAACGTTGGTTTCCGCATCAAATCGATAGCTTATTCAATTGAATTAAGAGTGGAGCTTGAATCGAGTAAGTACGAGGCTTGCATGAATTTCCAGTAATTACAACGTCGCCATTCGAAGGCCACTTTTTCCTCGGATATTATGTCGGACGTTAGGTAACAGTTCGCAGCTTCACGTTCAGTGAGAACATTTGGAAACGTCAAACGAAATGAGGGCAGTAATCAATTAATTGGCAAGTTAGCGAGTAGTATATGGTAAAGAACGATTCAAATAGTCGCAGCAGGATTGGGGCCATTGAACGTTGTAAGAGCGAGGCAATAGCGAGCAGTAGCTAAGGGGAGGAAAGCTGGAAGAGAGAAGAGAGAGAGAGAAAGAGAGAGAGAGCGTGACGGCCGGTGCGCTGCCTGCATAACGGGGCTGCAGATCAGATCCTATATCCGATGTCGATGAATCAGTCAATGAATCGGCTGCGAGCTATAGCGCGCGCGAGAGCCATTAACTGCTCCACACAACAACCTCCAATTACCAGTTTGATTAAATGCTTAACTAACTGCGAGCTCGCAGCTCTCGGCATCTGCTTTAATTTAATCGCGAGATTAAGTGTGCTGCTGCTGCTGCTGCTGCTGCTGCTGTATTGTAAATGTGCACTGTCGGGCAGCGGTCGATAATTCGGCAGCTACACGAGTATACATCCGTGTACATCTAATTATAGAATTGTGCATTTTTAGTCCGTGGACAAGAAGCCGAGGATACCCGAAAGCGAGATCTTGACGACCGGCACCGAAGACGAGGAGGCCTCGTCTGTACCCGAGCGTGCCTCTGTCCAAAAGAGTCTTCGCTTCTTTGGGGACACCGATCAGGAGTCGCTTTCATCGAGCCGTGAGCGCAGGTAACATAAGCGTACAACAACCATTGACAAAGTACGAGAATAAAGATAACGTCGCATGATTTTCAACGTTCGAGCAGAAATAAACGAGGAGGAGGAGAGGATGTGCACGGTAAGGCGAGGCGCGAGATCGCGAGCCCGAGTCGTCATCCCATGGGTATGGCCGTGTTACCAGGGAGGAAGTCGTCCCGGCTCGCAGAGAGCGCTTTGTCCTCCGGCGAAAGTACAACCGGGGACAGCAGCCAACAGAGCCAGAATTCTCAGAGGTCGCAAAGATCGGTTGTTTACTTGCACGCTGCTACAGGTAGGTGATGACGTCGGTAGCAGCAACTGCTCAAAGAACAACAAGCACAAATATAGGCGTTTTTTAACATCAAGTTGGCGAGATCCCGGGACCGAACGAGAGACGACGCGCGGCGAGTCGCGAGGAGCTGAACCGTCCGCTCGCGGCGCACACGCGCACCGTTTCGCGGAGCGTAAGCGTGCTGGCACCGTGGCGGCCACGACACTACCGCGAGCCGTACGAAATCAACTACGACCAGGAGCAACATCATGCCAAGCCCCTCGCCACCATGAGGCGTAGGCAGCGCAGTCGCGAGACCCTTAGTCGGCGCGCCAAGGAGCCCAGGCGCATCAAGGACTTCAATTCCAAATCCAGTTAGTACCTCGATGTTTGTTCGTCCTTTTGAGCTACTTACGTAAATATACGAATTAATGGCTGGCTGAAATTTCAGGCACGATCAACCGCAGCACTTTAAAGCCAAAAGACAGCAAGAAGGTGACGGACAGAACCGTATCGACCGAGTCGTTGGCCAGCAAATCTCGGAGCGTAAGCTCCAGGCCGGAGTTGAGTAGATCCACGTCAGTGCCACGCGATCCAAATAAGAGCGCCGGCTGGTTCAAGCTCAAGGGCAAAAAGTTCCGGGCCTGACAGCTCAACGTCCACTGACCAATGCTAGTCTTGACTTTTATTAAGGACTCTTTTTATCCGTTTTAACAATAAGCCGTCTCTATATCTATTCTCATTACTATTATTATCATTACTATTATTATATACTCCCGTCGTCGTCGTCTAACCGTCAACTCACGAGCTCTAATGCCACCTGCGCCTTCTTACTATCGTTCCCTTATCTCTCGCCGATTCATTCTACGCCAATTACATCTTTCGTTCGTTTCTTTATGCTTACCCCCCCCCCCTATCCACACACACTCCCCCACTACCAATTGGTCTGTAATGCTATTAGCCCACCTCGTATACGTTAAACGCACACGTTTCATCAGCGACATTACATCGAAAGCCACGCATTTGTACTTTTTAACAAATCATTTGCTATCGACCATCGACATTGACATGCCTGTACACTCCATACGGACATTAAGAGCGAGTTATTGTAGATTAGAATTATAGCGGTTATCACCGATCCTTCTCCGACCGAAGCTCATTATCGAAATCAAAGCGAATTTTTATCATTGACGCAGTCAATCACATGTAACCTTCTCTCTACGGGATTTACTTTGTTAAATTTCTGGCGGTAGATGAGAATGCGTTTAGTGCCGGCCTGGCGCTGTGCGGCGAACGATCCTAATTGTACTTATAGCGCGGACCTTCGATTTGCAAAAAACCAGAAACAAGCTCATTCCTTTAACCGTGGCTGACTTTTGTTACTTCACCGTGAATTAGCGTGCCATTCTGTGTTTTACCGTCCGTATTATTTTTTTTTGCTATTGTCATTTTCGAAACTCAACAAACAACAATAATCGCCGAAATTCACGACTATTTAAAATTCAACCAAACGATCGCGAACAAAAGCAAATGAAAGATCGCAAATAAGCGAACGCATTTTTAACGATTATCTATTGTCTTAATTGGACTGCGGCCTCAAGTATCCTTGAAGTCTTTTCTTGAGTTCGTCGCTGTAAATAGTTATACTATTGTGTTCTATTGAGCTATTTTTTACAATTTCTCGCTTCTGTTAAATATTGTCCTTGCGTATACGTTGATCGATATGTAATTATGTCGTTCAAACAATTCTTTTAAATATACCTTTCAAATCGCCTTATTATACATTGTTCGATTAGGCATTCGATTTATGACGTGCTAATTCCGATACATTGACAAACAACAACAGTACTGGAATATTCACCCATTATAAACATAATTTAATATTAGTACTGCGAAAAAATTAATTCCTACCTGGTGCTAATATCTGCGAGTGTGCGTGTGTATATATGACAATTATGCGGTTAATGTAAATACCATAGAATTTATGTCGCTATATTAAAAAACTTATTCATAAAATAAAATGATCATTAACCTACAGCTCTTATCTTGCTAAATATAGGTTGAAATTGTCCACTGAAGGGACGGTACATAGTTGCAGATCAAGTTATATTTTGTAACACGATTAAACAATTTGAAATAAATAATATTCAATACTAATAAACACACTGCCTTTTATTTCCTTTTAAATATTTATACTTGTATACTTTCTATATTTTTATTTACACATAATATAATACTTATATATATATCTATAGAATTGACATGCTCAAGCTGAATTCAGTTAGTATATAGAATTTGTCATGCTCAAATTCGTACATATCGAAGTATCACATGCGAAGTAAAACATTTGAAATCGAATTTATTTCAAGGTTTGTGATTGCAATATCTGATTTCTGAAGCAAGTATGCCTTGAATGCGAGTGATTAGCGATGACAGTTTAACCGATACAGCATAAACATGTTCCTGTTAAGATAAGACATGCTCCAATACATGTTTCTGAAAAAAAAGCACATACATTATTCATTTCGATGTATTATTTAAAAAAAGTGTATTTAAATTGTATTCGTAACAACGTATATATGAAAAAATAGGTTTTAATTAAATCGTTCAAAACAGTCTGAAAGTGTTGACTATGTACAAATGAAAATATGTACGTACGAATATCAGCCTTTTTTTCTCCTAATAGTTTACCAGTCAAAGCTGTAATGACAAACGTTAAAGAGTTTATGGATACAACTGTTAATGATAAATTCGATTGCTGGAGTAATACAACGTTAAGTACAGAGCCAATTTGGTTTATCAAGAATGGTAAAAAATACTGAAATACAATAAATTTCGTAATTTTTTATCAATGCAGTATCTTATTACAACAGTAAAATACAAACCTTGAAATTAGTTAACAAAAAATATACATCTTTTAAAAATTGATCAATTACCGATGATGATCTTACGGATTCTATTCCTTGTGCTCCTTTTTTCATTAAAGGATTCGTTATACCCCAAAATAAGGCCACTGTCAAGTAACCACAAACTGTTCCTGTAAAATAAAAATACTGATCAATACTAGCAATTACTTATTTTTTTACTAACGAACTTTCGTTTTTAGAAGATTATATATTATGGTTTGCAAGGTTATTTATTGACGTTAATTATCGAATTTATTTTAGTTAATAAAATAATATTATACATCAAAAACCACTAGTTAGTTTAGGCGAGATTTTACAGTATCCATGAAATCTATTAACTGTTTATTCGTAAAAATCTAAAACTGTTATATTTAATATCTATCTAATAACCGTAATAAACATAATATTTTTTTACATATTTAGAAAAAAATTTAATCTCTAAGTGCAATAGGAACCGAGATAACTTTTATTTTTATTTTTAATTATTGCTCGATCAATTATTACTATTAAGGGATGATATTTTTACGTATGTCTGAAGCAACCATTGAAGTTCATTATACATAATCTTACCGTACATAGAGGTTTAACACATTCTATATACTCGGCGTCAAATTGCATTTTTTTCGTTACCATCAAGCAAGAACAAACACTGGGGAAGAGAGCTGAAGCGTAAAAAACCAAGTCCGGGAAAATGTCAAATTCAAATTTGAATTCAAATAAGCTTCTCGTTTGAATCAAGTGCATCTTTTCCACAATTATTAGGTAAATTTTCGTTTTTTCTTAATTGGGGATAGCTCGACGAAATACTTATATTGACAGCAATCATTTTCCACAAAATTAATCGTTTATTACTTTTATATTAAGACTTGTACAACTCTATGCCTGGTAACATTATATATAATGCACTTCAACGTTTGCTTCAGACATCCGTAAAAATGTTATCCCTTAATATTAGTGAAGGTTACGAAAAAATCTCGTCTACAACAGAAGATATTGTATTCCTTTATTAAGAATTTTGTAGTATCCACTTTAGAACTATTTACAAATGATTTATGTCATAAAACTGATTAGGTGAGCATAATTTAGATAACCTACAACTCTTAAGAAAAAGAACGAACTAGTGCTGACAATTGTACCATTCTCTCAAGAGCAACTAATTCATTTACAAGATGTATTTTCTAACAATAACCTTTTTGGAAAAGCTTATTAATGTTGTTTCTTAATTAAAAACGTATATTTTCTATACTATTAGGAATCATTATTTTGGAAATCTCTTGAAATAGTAATTAATTAACAAATACTAGATTTAGACTTTTTTTGCAAAAACTTGGAAACTATTTGTTAGATTTCTACATTCAACATATTATTTTGTAGATATTTTTAGAGTCGAAAAAGGGTTAAGGTTATTTCTTTAAAACAAACCTTCATCACAAAATCATGAAAAAATATTTAACCTATTCTTGCACATTGTTTATAAACGCAATTTTTTTCCTGGGGACGACCCGGATTCTTATTTAGTATCTTACCCCACGCCCCCCCCCTTCAATGTTTATACCCCCTTAAATATAAAATATAATCTTCTAAAGATTATTTTAAACTGCCTGGAATAACAGTATAGAGTAAGTGTATTTTATACAAACTCGTTCAAAATAATAAACACCTGTTTTCAATTGTTTCATAAAATATACAACATCATTCGGTTTATTTGCATATAATTGTTAACATAGTTAATATTTTTGGATTTTGGAAAGTCTAGTCTTTTAGACATTTTAAAGACAAACGTAAAAGTATTTGGTTTTTTCCCTATAAAATGGTAACAAAAATATATGCAGAAAACCGATTTCATGAAAAAATGATAAATAACCCTAAGTTTAACCATTCGGTCATGTCACATCTTATTTTACGTATCTTTTGCTACGAACGCATAGTTAGCCTTCCTAGTGAAGTCCCTCTGGTGTGAATAAAAAACTAAATGAAATAAACAATTACGTCGTAAAATATTTTTAGAGAAGTAATCATTCGAACATTTAAAAAATATATTTTCGTGTACATTTATTTAATTTGAAAATATGTTAATAAAAGTTACAAATAATATATAATTTATCAATTGGAATACACTACAAATAAACCTTTCAATTCATACTTCAACCAATGTCATTGAAATGTCGATACAGTGGCACCAAACGTTGAATGATGTTTGGACAAAAAATAAACAGGTGGTTATCAATTTGAAATAATACAGGTTCATCAAATATTTCTAGCATAATTAAATTGCACAAGGAAATAAAAATCTTTAATATACTAACCTATTGTAACAGCCATGTTTTGAAATATGTACACATGTATGCTATTTTCAAAACACAGGGTTTCGCGAATTATTTTTTCTTCAGAGACATTTACATGTCATGTTGATTATACTCTCAACATGTTTTTCATTATCACTCATGCAATAGAAAACTACGAACTGCACACATATAAGTAGCTACCAAGCATATATATAGATACAACTCAGCCAATCTATATCGTGTTGATTAATAATTCTATGATTTTCGTTCCAGCGCCAAATTTAAAATAATTATTTTGACGAATCAACTAAAAATTGACTCTTTTTATCCGATACTATTGAAGTTTTAAATACAAATCAGCGAAATTATATTTATATTCAAAACATTGCTATGTTATTGACAAAAATATAAAAAAAAGTACTTGCTTTATGTATAAAAATCATTTACTAAGGAAACATCTCCATGAGGCATTCAATCTTCTGATCATGGCTCTCATATTGGTATATTAGATTGATGTATTGAAATTATATCAAACTAATTTTAAACTTAACATTTTATACGTATAAACTAAGCATATAGTGGTTTGAATACATTTTTTTTTTAAATAAAGCTTTCAAAAATTTGGCAGAATCAGTGCATAATGTACAGTTTTAGCAGTTCTTATTTCTCTTAATCTCTTGCAATGACGCAGTGCTATAATTAAGTTTAATTTCGTTTTGTCCAGTTTCGCTTTTACATATTTCTCATAATCTTCTGACGTGAAAAAATAAGTATTTTCTAAAACATAAAAACAAGATTCAAATTGTATTGAATGTACATGAAAAGAAGCTAACTATTAATAAAATACCTTCTCCTGTTCCTAGACTCATTTGTTCCTTTTTATATTGTAGATACAAGTCTAATTCTCCTTTTTTTCTGGCACCGTTCTTGCCTAGATTAATGATTGAATATTTAGCTTTGATAATTTGATTGACACTTGATATCAAATTATTTAGAATTTCTAGTGTATATCTTCCAATAATATATTTAGGTAACTTGCTGAATTCATCCTCAGTGATTGGCTGTACACTAGGGATATCTGGCTCATTGAATAATGTTTTTTTACAATTTTTCATGCCTTGAGTCATAAGATCAGTATTGGTGATATTGCTATTATTAGTAATTGTGACATTATTTAAAGTATCGTTTACATAATCAGAGGCCAATTTTGTTTTATCAGTACTTATTGGTTCCTCTGAATTGACATATTCCTGTATTGTCAATGGTATGTTATTTTCCATGTGCTTAATTTGATGATCCAAACTTATTAATACGGCTGACAATTCCTGTACACAAGTAAATTTTAGATACAGTCATAATACATTTCAAAATATATACTTTTAGATGGAATGATTTATTCACCTTACAGCGCTCATTAGTAGACTTCATTGTTTCAATACTTTTCTTTAAATCTTGGATTCCTGATGTAATATAATTAACTTCTTCAAAAGCCGTAATCAATTCATCTTGAATGAAACTTTTACCTTTAATTATTTCAAAATGATTAAAGAATTGCCATAAAAAATAATTATTTTATAAACTAGAAAACTACAACTTAAATCAGTTTAGAGATCCTTATTTATTAAAATAGGATACACATTAAATTTTATAAATTTATATTTGTATTATTTTTACATAATCATAAGGGTTTCATTAAAATATATATTAACGTATTGGTGTCTCACTTTGGATCAATGTTGTGGCATTTTCTAAATCTTGTAGTTTTTGCGTTTGTTGGGTTAAAAGATCTTCTAATGATTGAAACGCCATGACTTCAGATAAACATATCCTTGTCAATTCTAAAAAATTCATAATAAATGTATATATTTGAATCTTGTATCTATATATGCATTATACATATACCCTAATGAATAGGATGATATTTATTAAAATAATACGTGGATTACAGTGATAAACTTTGAAACAGAATTGTTTTATTGCCAGACAAAAATTGTAAATTATCAAAGCATATAGGTTACAGATTCATCGGGATGATACCACTTAGATAAATATCAAATTATGAAAACAATAAAAATAACTAGACAAGATCTGCTTACAGAACTTATAAACATGCACTTCGGAGTTTGCAGTGCGAGCTTAACAGTCAGAATTTTATCAAACAAATATATGTAAAAAAATTTGTATTAGAGCCGTTGACCGTTTGTTAACTTTTAAATTTACCCTTGAATATAGCCATCAAAATTTAAGCAATTTGATTGGTGTTCGAGAACTGCGGAGTATTTCAGAACAATCTCTGATCTTGATAAACACCGTGATTAAAACTAAGGTTATGTTTTGTTGAAATTTGTAAATAGAAAACTAAAGTCCAAAAAGTGTAGGTAAACAAAATTAAAAAATGTCAAAAGCAGTGTCAAGGATGAAATTCGCGAAAAAAATAGTTGGAAAAGTAGATCATTCTTCTACGTTGAAAACTAATATACCAGCAGGATTGGCCATGCCAGGTCCACCTCTAGGTCCCCAACTTGGCCAGGTTAAAACATATATTAAATCACAAATATAATTAAAAATACGGGTTATAAAAAATGACAATTTATGTGTAAACTAATAACAATTTTTTTATTCTTGATGGCATTAATGCACTTGTCATATTTTATTTTAATTTACATTTTGTTACTATCATTTAAGAAACTATGTTATAAAAAATTTTGTCTTTACAGAGGAACATTAATATAGCAACATTTATCAAAGAATTTAATGAAAAAACAGCTCATATAAAAGAAGGTATTCCAATACCTTGCAGAATCAAGCCAAATCCAGATAGAACTTACTTATTAGTTACTCATCTACCTCCTAGTGTATATTATTTAAAACAAGCTGCTGGCATACAAAGAGGGCGAATGCATGGTACAGTAATAATTCATTATTGTAATTAATTTAAATCATCTAAAAAATCCTTGTTTATTTATTCATATTTTATATTTCTAAATTTCGATTTCACTGATATTCTAAATATAGACTAAAAAACCTTATTCTTCTCTAAATTCAAAATAATGATTAATTTTTATTGTTGTTTATCAATACTCATTTTTAAAACTTCGAAAAAAAAAACAAAAAGCATCTAATTTTTTCTGTTGCAGCCAATGAAATAGTTGGTAAAATAACTCTTAAACATTTGTATGAAATAGCCAAGATAAAGTCTGAAGATCCTCCATTAGCTTTAATGAGTCTCCAACAGATTACACAAATGTTAGTTGGTACTGCTAAAACTATAGGAATTGAAATAGTACGTGACTTAGATCCTGAAGAATATAAAGAATTTCTGTTAGAAAGAAAAGTAATAGTCGAACAACAATTAAAAGAAATACAAGAAGCAAAAGAAGCAAAAATGCTTCGAACTGGTTAACAAATGTTATTAATACTGTTAAGTTTTATAACATTCTATATTCATGTAAATAAATTAGTCAATGATTGAATTTAAATTATATAAGTTACTTATTTTATAGATACACAGTACTTTTGTAAATCAATACAATCCTTTACATCTTTGTGGTCTAATCAGAAATATGGATTAAGGAAATAGGGAAATTAATTCATGTAAAATATTTTAAATTACTTTTTATTCTACTTTTATCAAAAAAATTGTTAACAAATTAATAATATAACAGTTCATTTCTGATAATTAAAGTTGTTTTGTGATTGAATCAAGCCAATGTTTAATTAATATAGTATTCACAGTATATTGTATTATAGCTAGAAGTTTGCCTTGGAAAAAACTTAATTTAAAAATATGTTCATATCATACCTCATAAACAAATGTTTCAAAGCCATGAATTGTTATGACATGAATACAAATAAGTTTTCTTTGCTAATAATTTTCTTAAATTCCTCGAATGCCATACCTTGTTAAGGTAAAAACATACAGAAAATCTATCACGCTGGCATTTATCTACGCAAATTCCTCAAGTCCCACGCTTTTGTATCAATATTGTATTTAATGGTATAACACTATGAAGATTTACATGTCAAAAATTATATTTAGAATGTATTTTATTCATAGACTATTGCATCTAGTGATTTGCTGCAAATCTATTTGGTAAAGTTAGTTATAAATTATCTGTCACAAAGTTAATATACAAGTATATATGTTGTACTCGTGTGTCATCTGACTGCATTGACCCTAATTTTCAAAAAAATTGACAAATTGATTTAATTATTATCATTATTCATTTTTTTATCACCATCCCTTATATTGTCATCCCATATTGCTTTACAAAACTTTCATTGATAAAATAAAAAATTTTTTCATTCTATTCTTATTTTTCTTTTTAATTTGTGATATGCATAATTTTTTAAATCTTTTTTGTTTTGATTAATTTTCCTAATTCAAGCTTTTTTCCTTTCTATTTGATATTTATAAGTTCATGACGATGTTATCTTGAAAGAAAGTAAATCTAGAATAATTATACATAAATAATAATCATCATTAAACTAAACAAATTATTTCTACGCCAAATTATGATCACAAATAAACTCACATGTATGTACAAAAGAATAAGCTTTTTGGCTGGAATTCCGTTTTCATTCCCGCAATTGTGCTGTATTATATGGAATCCAACTTAACGAAACTTCAAGTTGCGATAAAAAGAGGATGATCAATATCTATAGGTTGTAGAACATAATAATGAATACGCCTAACCGTAAGGCTATACTGACTTGGGAGTTTATCTATCTGCGGATGATACGTAAATGTCAAACTTCACAAATCATCTCCTCGTGATTCGTTCTTTGAAAAGCTGAAGATCCGATGACGAAGATGGACAATGAAGACACCCCAAGCCATCATTGAAGAAGTTTTCTTCCAAAAGTGGTGTAAGAGACTAATAAACGTGCGTCAATAACATTTTTCAAATGAAACATCGATCACGAAACCCATCTCCAAAAGTGGACAATGACCCATCAGAATAAATAAATCCACCAAAACAACTAAAAATCACGCCAAAAGTAGTCTGCTCCAGACCTAGTCCTACTCACCCAAATATGGTGAAAAGCTTGCCAAGCTTTTATTTTGTGTTCTATAACAATTTAGTAACAAGGATAAAAATATCGTAATACACCAAACTCACTTTCTGGGTTTATTAAATGACTCGACGATGCTCCCAGTCTAATGAAATCCAACTAAGAAATAATAAATTTTTGTGTAATTATTGTAATGTATTCGATATTACATTCGTTTTATAAACATCCAAATACCTCTATGTGTTGTTTCCATTTAAGAAAAATAAATACACACACACATATATATATATATATATATATATATATATATATATATATATATGTGTCAGTGGTATTCAATCTGATTCGGATCGTTTATCAACTCGATTCTTTTGGAACTTTTGAAATATTTCATAGGATAATACGATAAATCACTATAACTTTTGGAAATAGATCAGTTGTTCCCTCGGTCCCCTCCCGCCAATTCATATTACAAAAAGAAATTAGATCTTAAAAATAAAATGAAAAATGTTTAAACAAACTCTTTACAAAGGTAATTACAAAAATCACCATTGTTTAACTAATTGTATTATTGAACTGAATGTGCCAATTTTTACAAAAATCACGTATGGTTACATACATAAACAATAATCATCATTAAACAAAACAAATTATTTCTTAACCAAATTGTGATCATAGATAAACTCATATGTATGTACAAAAAAGTATGCTTTTTGGCTGGAATTCCGTTTTCATTTCCGTAATTGTTGTGTAATATGTGAAGTCCAACTTAACAAAATTTCAAGTTGCGATAAAAAGAGGACAAACGACCAATATCTATAGGTTATGGAGTAATAACAATGTAGAGTAATGAAGTAAAATTGTTGCACTATAAATAATTTATAAATAGTGTACTATTGAAGTCTAACATTTAACTGCATAAACGATGTAAGGCTTTGAAAAAACAAATCTACTAAAGACAATGACTGCTACATAATTAATCACTCACTGCAACAATTAATTAAATACAAATGACCAACTAAACAAATTTTTAAAAAAATAAAAATATTGTAAAAAATTACTTATCACGAAGTAAAATAATCAATACCATTTTCATATATCGATTTATACTTATTAACTAGTACTAAAATGTTTCCCTGCTTTCTGTTGCAGAACATTATAGCTTTAATCAAACTTGATCAGCCCATTGCAATGAAATTAAGACTTATGCAGTAACTATGTTCTATTTTATACACAACTCTGACAAATAAAAAACTTTAAATTCAATGTTGGTTTATTATAATTGCTACTGTAATGCATTCTGAAATACTGTATATACTTTATATACATTTTTTTAATAAACAATGCCAATTATGAATTATTATGTTAACTTTATGTATTGAACTAATATTTTAATTTTTAATAAATTAAATTAAAATGTTACCTTTTATTCTATCAGCAACATCCTGTTATTTATACATACAACCTAACTGACTTATCCTTCCATTGAAATTTGTAGTTTATTTACTTCAGCTCATTCAATATTTCTCAGTTGATATAATATATTTAATTTATAGAAATTAGGTATCTCACTTGCAATTTCAAAGGAATTCTTAAACTTTTCAGTATTATACTGTTAGCATTTGGTCATTTATATTTTTGTTTTGATAATAGCTCTTCAAACTTTTTTTAGATATCGTTATCCTTCACTTTCTGTTATTGAATCATCAAACCAAATATTAATAAATCCCACAAAATAATAACTGATTGCTCACATTATATTTCGTATAATTATGAATAAAAAAAGATTCACCTACATTTTTGGTAACATATTTATATTAATTATAATAAATAAAGAACTATTTTAGCATATTTACTTGAAATAAATGTTAAGTTTGAAATGACGAACATACTAAACTTCTGCATTTGCATTTGATCTTTATAGGGTTAGATTCTACATCTATTTTAACTAAAGGATAATTTCGAAGACTTCCTGGAGCATAAAACAAATAGATCATTTTCTTTTACGTAAGAAAATATATTGATGCAATCCATACCTGGTTTCCTTTAATTTATATGGTAATAATGCCTTTGCATTTATTGCTCATGCATTTGTCTTTATACCTAACGAAACAAGACTCACTGTACTAGGATTTCCTGAAGCATAGAAAAAATGTGCAAACCTCCCCTATTTTTATACATAGCAATATAAATGTTAAATTACCCATAATAATAAATTTGATGAATATCACACTTCTATATTTAGTGTACATTCAGTGTACATTGTCCAAATTCGTGAAGATAAGGGAATCGCAATACTCAGCCAACTACATAGTTTTACCAAGCTAAAGCAAAAACTGATTAAAAAAGAAATCTTTTATGAAAAATAATATTTATATTACCATAACCCACGATCTCACATCATCATCACTTATTGACGACATCTACCTTTTTTCTTTACAATGCCAACTGTTTTCTCTAACAGGGTAAATTATTAATATTTTAAGTCTGTAAAAATATCATTATTCTTTTTCTGTTCTTTGTAACTTAACTGCATTATATAGTCCAAATAAAGTTATTCCTTAAAGATTTTTTTTATTAATATAAAAAATATGTTTGTATTTATAAAAAATAACTTACATGACAAAGCAACCATCAATTTGATATTTTATGCAAACAGTGTTACATAATGATTATCGTACTAAATCATTTTATAAAATTAACTGATCAAAAATGAATCCAATCGATTACAAAATATTTTTGATACAATACCATACACTACTTATTTATAATTGAATCACATGTCTGCCATTTGTAGTTATTAAATACTGAAATTTTTTAATTATTGAAATATTTTTCATTTCTAAATAGTATTACGATTATATCTTGGATCAATGTTTTCATTTATAGACCAATTATAGACAAATAATATTTGCTATATTTATAAACGTGAATAATGACACCATATAATATGCTATATCACTGAATAGGATTTCCATATTACAGTTAATTACTAATCACGTCAATGAAACTCTGTTGAAAACTCACAATTTTGAATTTCATTTGAGTTATGGTAATCAAAATCCTCAAGATGAAGATGCCATTTCTTCATAAAGGATCTGTGAAAAGACTGATTACTTGATTCCCCATTACAGGGAGATATCATGCTTAATAATGTGAAATTTTTTAAATTATCCATTACATTGTGTATATTCACAGCAAATCATTTGTTCTAATATGCAAATGTCATACTGATTAGTAAATACTATCCTATACTGCAGTATGCCTTTTTTAAACTTCATAAACAACCTTTCTTGATTTAAAATGATGAATAGATTTCATTTTGTAATTATATTTTTGCCATTCACTAAATAAATATTTCAAAACTACTTATATATATATGTATGTATGTATGTGTGTGTGTGTGTGTGATCTGTATTTCAATAAATTGTAATTACCTTGTGGTATTTTAAATAAGTAAGCTTCATGTTTTCTAGAGTACATTGTTTCAATTACTCAAAAATGTAATCTTAAATTTTTCTCTCCTGTTCTGTTGAAATCATTACTTAACTATTTTCTCACTATGTGTTATATATTGCTTATGTTGATTATTGTTAAAAAATTTCAATGAAACTATATTACAGTAAAATATAGATCAAACCATTACTATCTTTGTAGTTTTGTAAAATACTATTTGCTTGGGATCATGTGATTTTTGAATACCTGGTAATAAACAGATGGAAGATTATTTTCCCAGTACTGTCCTTTGTACATACCCTAACCCTTTGACTTTGAAGAGGTAATGCAGGAGTCTGATCAAAAATAGTCTGTGAAAATATCAATTGTTCAATTTCCACAAGGAGCAAAAAATATATGCATCACACAAAAAAATACTACTGTATTTAAAGATAAGATGACATGACTACAATGGTAATGTATTGATTTAGTTTTATGAATGAACTAATTCAAATGCCATGCAAATACCTCCATACCTGGAGAGATTTCGCGAAGTACTTGTAAGCTCTGTGACAAATGAATTAAATGACACATGTGTAGCCATGGACTGTAGCTTAAAGGATGCCCTTTGACCCATAGTTGACTCAAACATTCCTTGTAACTCATACTCTTTGTTTAACCTGAGAAAACACTTTTTCAGGGATTTTTGTGTAAGTTAACCCGCTCACCCTTTCAATAGCTTCTGATCTATCCAAGCTTTGATCTCATTGTATGTGGTGGGATGCATTATTGACAAAATTACTGGACCATACGTGAATGTGCAAAGATTGGATGTGCATGTATAAGAACCATTGTGAAAATGACCCAGGTTGTACCTTGTTCGGCCATGTCTAAAAAACAAACATTCCCATTCTTTCACAAAACAAACATTCCGCTCACCACAATCAATCTGAGAGTATATAGGCCAACAATGACGATGATGACAACCTGTACTGCAATTGTACTCTTTCACTGGCCTTGCTATGATATTGTAAGAGGAATGCCATACTGAAAAGTAGTGACGTAATTAATAGATTAAGAGAGAATATGTTATGTGGGAAATCAACACTTCTTGTAAATTAAAAAAAAAAATTTATTTTTCAACAATTCATTTTTTTATTTCTATTTATAAATAATCGTTTTGAATACTATACAATTGCAATAAGTATATAAAAAAAGTTTACAAGCTTTTAATTTTGATAACGAATTTTATGAAGAAATAAAAATGTTTTGATACTATTTACAAACCACACCGATGACACGCATACAGAGGCCCTCAAGCGTGGTGGCTCCCGAGGTTCGTGTTATCCCCAAGGTCACCAGTCAGCCACGCCTGACGCCATTTCCATTTCCATCTCAAACGCCGTGACTGCAAGTAAAAAATATCCAGATATACAGGACGGTATAGAGATGGATACAATGACCTCTCATGGCTCCAGAAGTATTGGATTCTTTAACGCAAAAGAACGTTGGACCATCATCGATGTTACAAGACGCTTAACCAGCTGCTTAATCATCTTCTTCTCACGACAAACAGATAAGCCGTTCCATGGCAATCTGTATTTCAGTTAAATTCTCAGCTACGAAAACATATCCTTCATCGTTGGAGGGGAAGCTTTACTTGGCTAAGTTGCGACATAAAAGAGTCGAGGCTGCTAAGTTCCGGGCACAATGGATCGGCCCAAGCATTGTACTGATGGTCTTGAGTATAGACTCCAGCTTCATTGCTATCGCTGCTTTGATAATCTGAGCTTTTGTATCCAATTTCTTCGCGTAGTTTTTCTTGCATTTTCTGCCATTTAATAATTCTTGATATTTGTTTATTGCGAAGTTCATGTTCCGCTTTGTTCAACACTGACGTTAAAACAGCCTCGACTCTTAAATTACGTTTGCGGCTCCTACGACACTTAATCTTTTTAGATCGTACCTTACTTATCCAATTAGCAAGATGCTCTGTCTGACTTTGCTGATCTCCATCGAATTCTCTCCGTTTCGGTTGTACTGAGGCAACCATCTTTGTTCTTGCTGCAAATGGCGTCACTTCACAACTGGCTCTAAACGTTTCTCGTACGTTCGCTTGAGGTATAGCGTTAGTTTTATATAGCCCGTATGAAATTACGCCGAATACAATCAGATTTTCAATTCACTTGCTGGAGTACGAAACTTTGAACTCTACTAACTTTCTGCACTGGCGACGATTATTTTCTTCTTAATTATTGATAAATAATCAAGAATAAACACCAAACCAACCTGTATCTGCTCGTATTTCTCTTCTTGTTGAATCTCCAACTTCAAACGCCGAAAACAGATCTTTTGACTCCGGCCATTGAGCGAGACACAGCCCACGTCGTCCGAAAGTGAAAATAGAAATGCTTACGTGAGCACAGCAAACGGCATATTTTATACCAATCGCATGCAGTACACTGGTATTCTTACGCGCCCTCTAACGAAAAGTAGTTCTATACGGACACTACCAAGTCTGCTATAAATATAAATTGTTACATTTCTTTATGCGAAGTCTTACGCGTGGAATTTTTAGAAATAAACATCAAAAATGTTGTTTCCTCAGATACGAAATTATGTATTTTAATAAATATGTTTATGTTTAAAGAATAGATGAGGCGTAGTAAGACGCTTTATTATCCCTACTCTTCACGCTTTCTTAAGAAAAGGGGGGGGGGGCTGAAATGAGAAGCTGCATAGCTGTCTTCATCCGGTTTCTGCGACAACCGTACTTAATACTTAATTTTCTCTTTTATTTAGTATCATTCTTTTTTAAATAGAATTAATAGCAAAATGATTTGTTAATATTTACATGCTAATCGATGCCGTGACCGAGATATAATCTTGTTTGTTCGCACGCACAGCATATAGTCGTTTCAGCGCTATTGACCTGGCGACTCTAAAATAAAAATATTTGTAAAATAATACGAGGCCAAAGGGGTTTAGATGCTTTTAATGAGTATTATTGTAAAAAAACTACCAAAATTGTTTCTCCTCGTCCAAAAAAAATTAAATAAAATAATGGTTGCAGGCAGCAGTATGAAATTAATTTTATCTTGGCAAGAATTAAAGCCTATAAATTATAAGGCAATCGAATGTTCTTAATTTAATCTTTTGATTAGTATAATTCCTTTTTAAATAACATTAATAGGAAATTGTTGTTAAATAAAAAAAACAATACATTTTGTTTCTAAAAGTTATTAACATTTCTTTTAAACAATTACAAATATCTCAAACCCGTTTTGCACCGACGCAATTCTGAGGGTTTTCTCTTTAACAATCATTAATCAAATTTAACTGTCTGCTATTAGGTTATTAGTAGCAGTGAAAGAAAGAAGACGCTACTCTCGGCAATACACGCACGCTGCAGGTGGCTGAACGGCGTAGCTAGATTCGGTTTTTAAAGTCGACTTATCCATAACGCCCACGGGTTACCCAGCCACCAGGTGTCGATATTGTCTCTTATGTATAGTATAACGGGCTATACATCACTGTATATTTTCAAGTTATTGTGCAGACGACGAGAGATGAGATTTTTCGGCTTACGACTTCAAAATTTTCAGATTGATGCATCACTCCTTTCAAATTGTTTTAAATTTTATACCTACTTCAATGTAATCATTTTAGTTTATTATTTAATTATGAATAAAAAAGTTTTACAGTTACGTTGTTTATTAATTAAGAAGATTGTTCGTTTAACAGTTATAATGATTAAAGTGTGGCTTTTGAGCGGTCAATATGCGTCGATTGAAGGAGTGCAATCGTATGTTTCTTTCGTACACTTGCTTTACTTGATCGATTACAATTTCTCCAAATAGACCGATATTTCCGATTCGAATTTGAGTTTCTATCATTTTTTATACAGAATTCATATATTTAACTATTATACTTCAGAAATTATTAGATGAAATGTGATTTTCAGTAAATGAAATTTATAGATTAATAAATTTGTATTAATCCATTTTTGTTAATTTTTTGTCCAGCTAAAATTTGACCGTTTCTTCATTTTCTCTATATGACAGAAAACAAATTAGTTTTGGGGCAAATCGGAGCAAGGTCTTCGATTTTTTTTATATTTTGCACATCGAATGCCTATATGGAGGTAATCATTTATGCCAAGTTAGACGCCAAAATATTAATTAATTAAAAAGTTATAAACAATTAAAAAAAATGGATTTTTTTTTAACGGCTATAAATGGAAAACTATTTATCGGATCTGGATAATTTTTTTTTAAATACCCGTAAGTAATTGTATTTTGAGAATACATATATGTCATAATAATATATTTTTTAATAGAAAAATTATAAAAAATTAAAATAAATGTTTGCCATTTTTATTAAAAAATGCAATTTTTATTTGAAAAATTGTTGTTGCAATCGATTCCTTGGACAATTTTGTTTAAGAATCCATAATAAAACTATAGTGAATTTTAATGGAGGCTAGGTAATGACCTTCCAAAAAAGCGCTACCTGCGGCGGTCAGCTGGAAGATCGGACCGATAGAAGCGTCCCACTACCCCGAAACTTTTCCAGGTAGTACAGTTTTATAAGTCAGTACCATAGACTATCTATTATGTAATCGGGATGACATCAGTATAAACAATATTTTATTTACTTAAACATAAACAATTTAATCGCAATTATATAAAGTGTAATATTTCATATTATTTTAGAAAATATTCGTAGTTTACAAGAAATCTATTTTCCAAGTATAGTTAGAAATTAACAGCTTAGTTATAATATGTTACATTACTCAATAGATATTAGGAAAATGAAATTAAAATAGTCAATTATTTAATAACGGTTAACATTAATACTCAAGAGCCCACATTTTTTGATAAATTTTTAGCTTCAAACTTCGTAAGAATCACGGTGTAAAACTTACTAAAAACAGTGTATCCTACTACTTTTGGACATGCTCTTTCGATTTTCTGGGTCATAATAAAGAAAAAAAATGCGACCAAATGAAAAATTTGTTTTATCAGTCATTTTTTCCAATCGAAATAGTATTGAGATTGACTTCTAACCATGATCAAGCGTGATCATGATACTAATAGTTCAAGAAAACATTTTTTTCTCGTACGCGAAATCACTATAACCTCTTCAAAATGTCGGAAATGGCCTAAAATTCCACGAAATTCGGCTTTTTCTTGAATATCTTTTTTAGAAGTAAACATTCATGCGACTTTTTCGAACAAAATATAATTTTACATTTTATCCAATATTGATGCACACGTTTTCTTCAATTTTACATGTCTAATTGCATATGGCGGCCAATATGGGAGAAATGATCACTTTTTTCGCAATAACATGCAAGAGAATGTCGAAATGATTATTTCCAAAGGTTTTTTCATTTCTTAGCTACTACTATATCCGTATATGGTAAGAAATTTTCAAAATTCAAGATGGTGGATGTTGATAAAAAATATTACTATTTCGAAATGGAAAAATTCGTTAATACTCTACGTGCAATTTGTGGATGAAATTTTTCTTGGATAAATTTACGCTTGATGCACTCTTTCGTGAAATTTCGCGCCATTTCCGACATTTTGAAGAGGTTATAATGATTTCGTGTACGAACAATAAATATTTTCTTTAATTATCGCTGTCATGATCACGGTTGAT
Source organism: Chouioia cunea (assembly GCA_030064505.1). Lineage (NCBI taxonomy): Eukaryota > Metazoa > Arthropoda > Insecta > Hymenoptera > Eulophidae > Chouioia > Chouioia cunea. Next base: position 22,561,829 of record JAOPFQ010000002.1, read on the forward strand.
CATGGTTAGAAGTCAATCTCAATACTTTTTCGATTCGAAAAAAATATTTAAAAAAAATAGTAGGGTACACTGGTTTTAGTCACCTTTACAGCGTGTTTCTTATGAAGTTTGGATCTCAAAGATTTATCAAAAAATATGTGTTCTTAGACGTTAATAGGTTAAACTAAAAGAGGTTAAAAATTACAAGGAAAAAATTAAATTATTAAATGAAACTGTTCAAGAATTTTTTTAGTATGCAAATAAGCCATACAAAAAAATGTGGACTAAGTCAGAAAAACAATTTACCATAAATCTTTTTTATAAATCTCTGAAAGCTTACTGCGATTTGCAAGAAAATGTTAATTTTTCTTGATCTTATGTTAGTTTGATTAGATTGTGGGTTAATAAGTTAAATTTCAAGCCAGGCTGCAGCGGTAATTTAATCGAAATATTGAATAGTAAAGCTAATAACCTTATACGTACTGAGCGTGAATGTGTTCTTATGTGGGATGAAATCGCAATAAAGCAATGATTAGAATAAAATTCGAAAAAAGATTTTGTTGTAGGTTTTTCTGACTTCGGTGAATGGGGTCATAATAATAAACAAGCTACACACGCACTGGTTTTTATGTTGAGAGATAGGCAACACAATTAGTGGCAACCTATTGTCTACTATTTATCCCATAATTTTCATATCGGGAACAAATTAAAAGATATCATTCCGATAGTTTTAGACGTAATAGAAAAAACTAGTTTTATTGTTAAGTCAATGGTATACGATTTGAGTACCCCAAGCAGCCGTGAAGCTTATTGGTATTACGCCAGAAAACCCCTTCATCGTATATAATAATCGTGTAATATATTTTAATTATAATGCACCTGACTTGTTAAAATGTGTCCGTAATATGCTGCAAAAAAGATCAATCATTGATGTAAGTTGTGATGGAGCCCCTGGCCGTTGGCCGGAGTCCGTCGGCGCTCGTGGCCAAAGATTAGGCGCATGTTATTCCGAGGTCAGCGACCTCGGAAAATTCGATGCGAATATTCGGTGCGGAGAGGGAAGAGAGGTAAGTGACACTCGCCGGCTCAGTACATTTTAAGCCACGGGATTGATAGTTTTGTTTTGAGAGTTTTCGTTTGTTTTGAAAGTGTGTGACTAGTGAGTGTTTTCTTTTCTTTTTCTTTTGGGAAGTGGTGAATTACTGAGCCGGTAAGTGCCACAGTATTTCGCTTTCTCTCCCCCTACGTGCCTTTAATTAGTTTAAATTTTGTTATGTTGTTGTGCGCGTCTTGGGCCTCGCTCAGATTTCCTGGCTGGTTAGCAGGATCTTGGCGACGGCCGTTATTTTTATTTGTGTAATTGTCGCCGACACGTTTCTTTTTTTATTATTATTGAATTTTGCTTGCGCCTTGCATTTTCTTTTCTTTTTTTTTATTTAATAAATTTCAGTTTGTTTATAATTGCGTTTCGTTATTTGACGCCGTGCTAACTCACCTTTCCTTGACCTTTCAAGGTCACTTGTCACCTGGCACATGTTAGGCCTAATTACGCCTCCTACCTTCCCCTTTTTTGTATTTTGTTGCGGGTTTTATTTGTTAAATTTCAGCGAGGCTGAGGGAGCCTTCCCTTATAATTAAGGTAAGTTTTCTCTCTTCCCCCTTTAGTTTATGAATCGCGTTGTAAGGTGACGAGGAGATTAGTTGATCAGCGGTTCAAGAGCTTTGTGAGTTCAAAATTTACCAATAAGTGAAAGCTGCGTACCGATTGACCAAAAAACATATGAATCCTGGGCCATGGGGTAAAATGAATGTATCTTTGGCTGCTCAAGTTTTGAGTAATTCGGTGTCAAAAGCTATGCTTTGCGGTTTTCATCAAAAACAATTGAAAGATCCTCGTTGTTTGGTAACTGCTAATTTCATAAAAAATAATAATGACATGTTTGATTGTTGAAATAGTAGATCTCCGGACGATCCTAATCATTTAAAAAGACCGTTATCAGAAGCAAATCGGGAAGCAATTGAGTTTTTAGAATGATCTAGAAAATTTATCTAGTCGTGGAAATGGGACAATCTCCAACATAAACCTCCGTGTATTGACGATTACATGTTAACTATAAATAGTATTTTGGTGCAAATGGGAAGAATTTAAGAGTACCAGGGGTCATTATTTATTATTTTCGCACTTCAATCAAGATCCTTTAGAAAATCTTTTCGCCGTGTTAAGGAGATGTGGGACATTCTGATAACCCTACAGCAATGCAATTTTGGAGAAGATTGCAATACGCGATAGTTGCTAATTTAACGAAACCCAAGAGTTCATTTACGAATCGTTAAAATGATAATACTGTTCTTTTGCTATGTACGGACACAGATATTAATATAGTTGATGACATTTCGACAGTTTTGTAATCGGAACGCGATAACGATATTGATTTATATCGATGCGTCAGTTCAAAAAATAAAATAATAAGTAAAAATCAACAAAATTCCTCTTCTGATTGAAACACGCATGAAATTATTAAAAATATGCGAAATTCTATGAATAGGTGTATTATAAAAAATATTTTGTTGATTATATTGTAACAAAATGTATAAGTAAATTCAAGTTTACCGAATGTAAAACTATGCTAACAAGAGATGATGGTAGCTTCGAATTATCTCATAATCTTTTTATATCTTGAAAGCGTACAAATTTTGTCAACAAATTTTATAAATATCAATATATTGTAGATTTTTATGTTAAGGTTGAATATTTATTATACCTTAAAGTTGATAAAAACCACCAGGTTTTGAATTTTTCAAAAAAAAAGAAAAAGAGAACTTAACATTAACGATAGATCTAGTAAAAAATACCAAACATGCAGCATAATTAGTGATCTTATAAAAAAATATACAAATGTACTACAAATATAAATTATTATATTTGGTTCCTTTTTCATTTAACAACCCTAGATTTCTTTGTATTCTATCCTAAATTCTGATAGAAGTTAGCCTACCACCTTCCCGTGGTTTCCGTCGAGTAATATCAGTGATATGTGCAATTGAAAATTATTGATTCGTTGTTTTAAATAACTAAATAATTAGATTTATTGAATTACTCAATTAATAAAAAATTGATATTAGCGGAGAGTAGGCATCTAATTTATTTATTTTTTATTGTTATTTTTTAAATATAAATTTTAATAAATATATGTATTTGAAGTTCAGAAAGTACACGATAAATGAAATTATTAAAAATAAAAATTTAAATAAATAATTCAAATTATTTGTTATATCGAGTGTCTTAACGATGTAAACGAACAAGCTAATACGCTCCTACAGTTATTTATGGCCGGTATTTCGTAAAAATACAATTTTCAGTTCGCAACTTGTTGTTATCTAAAAATTTTACTGAGATAGGTGTTTGTTAACGAAGGTTATAATAATAATATTAGCTACAAAAAGTTTTGCTGGTTGAAAAGCCGTCTAAAAACCCTTAAACAAATTGTTTCAGTAAGCCACGTGTAGTCTTAATGCGTTTAATCTCAAGTTATCATTCCCCAAGAATTACGATCTGAAATACTTTTATTGAAGAGAGTTATGTTAAGAACAGTATATGAAATACGTTAACGTTTTAAACAAATTAAATTTATCAATAAAAATGAAAGAGTTCTATAAAATTTAAATATTAAAGAAATTTTGTTGAATTTCAGATTGTTCAACTGTGAAGAAAATATGAAAATTAAAAATATAAATAACTAATTTGATTTATCTCTTACATGCAGTCTTAGTGACATAAAGGAGCATACTGTTTCACTGCATTAATTAAAATCCCTTAAAACCATCCGTGTACAGTTTATTCATACTGGTTATGAAGTAACTATTTTATTTTGTGTTCTCATTTCCCAAAATTTATGGACGTAGCAATGATTGTGTCGATAGATATTGTTAATATTAATGTAAGTGCAAAATTTTGGAAATCAGTCTCGCTCCATACCATCCCTATGGTTACTCATACCCGTTCGTTTACAAAATGCGCATTAGCTTGTTCATTTATGTCAGTACGACACTTCATAGAACAGACTATGCTACTAAAATTTTTCTTACCAACTTTTGACTTGGTACTTGTGCACACTAAATTTTCTAAATATAAATAAACTGTACGTGATAACTTTATTAACCAACAGTTCTAATTTGAAAAAACACAAAGTAAACGACTTATCATAGTAAAAAAATAATTAAGGAAGAAACAATTTAAATGAACGTATCTGACTATTTCAGTTGATGAATCTGCATAATATTTGTACTTTTACGTAATGCTATTGTGATGTCTTTATTGAAAACTTTGCATCGACATTTATGTTCCCTTAGAAAAGTATTTTAATTGCATTGCCAACTGAAAAACATCACTACAGTGTTAACTTCAAGCACGAACCATACAAGTCATGAGAAAAAATCGCATACGTAATCTCGATTCGTGCCAGTGATGCCCAATCGACGAAGGTGAAATTAAATTTTGAATTTCGTGGGTTGCGATTTAAGTTCCGTTGAGTGTACGTCGTATAAAGATTTATACTATATCATGTCTAATGACTTTTAATAACTGAATATAAGGATACATTTTTAACGCAAAATAATTCCTATTTGATTTGAATAAAAATCTACTATTTATTATTGTAGCGTTTATTCGTATCTGATTAAAAAAGTCAAGGTTATTATCAAAATGTTATGGTCACATGTCTTCGAGTAATAATAAACTAGTTAATCTTGTGATTTGTGTTTAAATTTTAAATAAAAATGAATCAAGCATAATAATTTTATTTATAGCTATCTATGTGGTTATTTCCAAATTATTTTAATATGCAGGCGTCGTAAATAGTTATTTTTTCAATTTTGGTACATTTCTTACATTTTCAAAGGTAAATATTTGAGTTAAATTAGTTTGTGAATTAATAATATTTTGCAAAACGTTATCCAAACCCATGGTAGTAAAGATGATGTGCTCGGCGCATCGCTATTGAAGTTAGTAAGTGCATTTGTAATTGTCGTTCGTCGTAGGCTATTCAAATACTTGGTGGAAAATATTATCGTCAATTCCCAAGTATAAGTATATAAATAAGTACATAAATTTCCTATATAACAATTTTATATTTACAAGCTAATAAATTATTGCTTGTAGTCGAAATGATATTAATCAATATTTTGAACAATAAGATGTTAATTTGAGGATAAAAACTCGTTTAAAATATAAAAAATCGATAATTTATTGTGGATGGTATTTTAAAGTAGCCTAAAATTGTCATAAATCTTTATCGTGTAATCGTACTTCTTAATATTTTAATATATCCTACATATGTCATCATATATCGTTTATACTGCTATGTATATCACGCTGTACATAAATACAGTTTGAATAGATTGAATACGAGGCTATGACAAGTGAAACTGTCAGACCGTGGCGTCATTAATCATTTATCCCATAGTAAAGCACAAGTGCGGAGTTTTCTTACAAAATGTTATGATATCTTCTTTAGATATTTGAGTACTTGATTAATTTTAAAATACGAACACCACTTTGAAACACGAACATTAGAATGGTGTTAAGTAAAAAACCGTTATTTAATGAAAACAAAACAAAATCGGACATTCTTACAAAATATTGTTAAAACTTTTTTTTTAAATCATACTGAAAAATTGTTTATTTTATCGATTGACAAAATTAACCTTACCCGCTTATCTATACTCATTTAAAATAAATGATTAAAAATAATTAGAAATCAATGCCTTTGGAAATTAATTCTTTGCGACATACATTTTTCAGGGGAATGAATTTTCATGATAATTGGCATATCGAAGTTTTTAGAGTCCTTGTTCACGAAACAAAACTCAAATTTGGAAAATTCAAAATGGCAGCGATAATTTTAAATTGTTTGAATATATTTCTGAAGATTGGTGTACAGGGGTTTTTGAGGTCGTTGATCTTGAATCTGAATTTCATATGGCAAATATTTCGAATATAGACGTATAAAAAAAAATACAGGGAATTTATGTGAAGCCTGTAATAAAAAAATTTATCGAACAAAGAATTTGTTCAATATCTATAAATTATCATAACCTGATACGCGAAATGGAAATCGCTGATATTCCTAGCGATACAGTGTCTGTCGATGAACTTGCTGATTCAGATCAAGATGAAGATAACGTGAATAGATTTTGGGCCAAATATCCTCGATAACGTACAATCACGATAAGAAATCTTTTTATGTCTTTTTCCTGAAGATATGTTGGATTTATTAATTCAGCATACAAATAAATACATATAAGAGAAATCGCAGGAAGAGCAATTGATGACAAAAGAGGAGTCACTGAATTTTTTAGGAATTAATATTCTGATGGGAATAAAAAAAATTGCCTTCCTATCGTGATTATTGCTCGAGTGACATAAAATTGAAAGATCCATTCATAAGTTCATTGATGCCTGTTGTACGTTTTGGCTTCATATTAGGTAATTTACATATCTCCGATTATAGCACAGAACCTAAAAAAGGTAAGCCAAATGACAACAAATTGTATAAGTTGAGACCGTTATTAGATAGACTTGAAAAAATTTTTGGAGCCTGTTGGAATCTATGCAAATATCAATCTATTGATGAATCCATGATAAAATTCAAAGGTCGAAGTAGCTTGAAACTATACTTGCCAGCTAAATGTTGGGTTCGCACAGATGAATCGAGTTACGAATGTGAATTTCAAGTATATACCGACAAAACTGAAAGTCCTTAGAAATAGTTAGGAGCACGAGCTGTCAAGGATTTGACGCGTAAACTTGTTGATAAAATTACCATCTATATTTTGATAATTTTTTCACCGGTGTCAATCTATTGATTCCACTAAAAGAAGACAACATATTTGCTTGCGGATCTGTACGTCCCTAATCATACTGGGTACCTAAATATATAATGCTTGACAAATAAATGAAACATGGACAATTCGATTTTCGAACATCTGATACTGGTATTAGTTGGATCAAATGGATTTTTCATAAATCTTTATCAAATATAAAAGGTTAAAAGAGGTATTAGCTTCCTATCAAATTACCATGATCTATCCGAAGTGACAACAGTAATTCGGAGGCTGAAAGATGGTACACGGGTGCAAATAGATTGTCCAGTTATGTGCTCTGATTACAACAAAGATTTGTCGATAACGCTGATCGTTTGTTATGTACATATAAAATAGATCGAAAGTCTAATAAGCGGTGGCACAGACTATTTTGGCATTTCATTGAAATCAAAATCAATGAAATGCCAAAGTGACTATTATTGAAATACATGAAATGCCTAAATGACTATTACAAATTCATGTATTATATTTTCAAAAATAAACACTAATAATCCTGAGACAATGAAATAGTTCGGACTATTTTTAGTGGATCAATTAGTTTCTCATAAAATTCCAACTAAAAAAGGAAGAAAGCGTCAACCTTTCCTTGCCAATCCTCACAAACTAAATGTTCCTGTTGAAAAGAGACGCTCTCAGTGTGCTCATTTGCCAATACCCATTGATAGTAGTAGACGATGCGCACTTTGCAGTACAAAAAACAACGCTGTACGAACTAAATGGTTATGCAACATATGCAATGTACCACTATGTTTACAATTAGGTAAAAAGTGCTTCTTAAAGTATCATTCATAAAAGATATAGAAACAAAGTGAAGAGTTGAAAAAACGTCACTAATACCGATTTTCAGAAACATATGCATAAAAATTTAAAATTTTCGCCGCCATCTTGGTGCTACTATTTCGAATTATTTGAATTTGAGTTCAAAATTGTAATGAGCGACTCCAAAAACCCGTGTATACCAATTTTTAAAAAAAATTCGAAAAATATTTTATTTTCGTCACCATCTTGAATTTTTAAAACCCAACTTCAGATTCTGAATCAGCGACCCAAGAAAACCTCTATAAATCCATCTTTATAATGATATTTTTTTTACAAAACAGTCTCTTTTTTAGACTTTGTTTATAAATATTAACAAATTATTACAAATTTTACAACCTTTACGCATAAATTTCTATTTTATATCATTCTGTGATCAAGAAATTATAAAAAAACGTAAGCTATATCCAAAAAAACTACGAAAATAGGTGGTCTCTGAGACATATCAACTTGCCGCAAAGGGTTAAGGTAAACTTATTGACACTATATTTTAAAACATGAATTTAAAAAAAGCTCTAAGAACTTTTTTATTCATTTAATTATAGATCCGTGAAATGGAAATGGCGACAAATTTGTTAATACATTTGAGCACTTATTGTGGTGAACCGTGCGATCGCCGTGGTATGCTACGAGTTTATTGTATTTGCATGTGTCACGTATTAGATAGCTGCTCTGTCCGAATTATTAAGGGTGTAGGACAAAAACATCAAGCACGATTTCCAGCAAGTTGATCAACCACACAACTAATGCCCAATCTCTATTCGATGACAAAGGTTGCTCCCGTACTCAAGACGTTGAGGATACTCGCCATGAAATAGATGAAATGGCCGTCTCCACACTCTGCTAAAGGCTTCTATGTTTACTAGTTTATTAAATGATTAGTCCTTTGACACTCACAGGATGGTTTTGGGAAAGCAAAGTTTTAATTGTTGCCATGCTAGAAAACATTGAGGAACCACTAATCCTTATTTTTTTAAAGTTGCTCTTTCCAATATAAATATAATCATTTGATTCTACGAGGAAAATCGAATGGTTCAATTTGTTTTTAAAAACCTAAATTTTCGACAATTTTTTTGAATATTTTTTTGTAAACAATTGGAAATTCAAAAAGAAAAAACACAGGTAAATTACTTGTTGGATATGCCATGAATTCAATGGTTAGTTGCAGTTTATCTTGTTTAATTTTTATGTGGGTATTAATGGGTTAAATCGACTTTTCGTTCCCATAACATTTTTGTATGTCTAAAATACGACCGAGGCCTCGATGTCTAACCTGAACATCAATGCGGTTGACCGAATGTGAATATTTTTTTTTATTAAACAAAATGGAAGACGAAGTGAATAAGTTTTTTTCTGAAACTTACCGAAATTTTTTCTTGAATGTGATGATTTTTTTGACAATTTTTTTGTAATATAAATTTTTTTGTATCAGTCAAAGAATACTGTCAAATTTTTTTCGGAATGGTCCGAAGATATTTTAGAGATTTCGAAAAGTTATGGAATCGAAAATTTTTTAATTGAATTGGAAAATCCTGAAAAAACTTGAGCTTTCTTTGACTATTTTGAAAACATTTTTTGTGAAATATACAATTTTTGAGACAAAAATTTGTTAAATTTTAGAAAAAATATATTCATTTCAACCTCTATTTTGCTTAATCAAGAAATTTTCATATTTGAATGACCTTAATGATTTTTAGTTTAGACATTGAGGTCATGGTTGATATATATATATATATATATATATATATCAGACACATAAAAATGTTATAGGAGCGAAAAGACAATTGTAACAGAATGCAATCGAAAAACTAAATTTTTTTCATTTTTGATTTTCGATGGTAAAACTTTTTAGGAGGAGGTTTTGACCAACACCGTCAGAAAGAGCACCGTTAAAAACTTAAAAAATCGAGGTTCCTGAATTTTTTCATACTTGAACTCATAACATGGTAACAATTCAAAATTAACTCTTCAAAAACTGTCCTGTGAATATTAATGGGTTAAAGTGATCTACATAATTATAAGTATTGTAACCGCTACCTGATTAGCTTGGCATTGACTTTTTATCTTGCAAAGACTGGATTTTGTAAGCCTTTGCCAAATTTAACAACTTTCTTCCGAAGCTTACAAAGAAATAAATTTTATCTGAATTTAATCTAAATATATTTTATATTAATCGTTTTCTACTTACTCAACCAAGTTCAGTAAAAAAAAAAAAACATTATTCTAAGAAAATAGAGTAAAGTAACTGCAAAAATATTGTTGATTTCATTGATCGATAAAATGATTACTTTCCCATCTACTCAAATCATTAACTGTACATTTAAAAAATTGGAATAGATACCACAACAGCGATATACGATATAGGTACATACATTGCGAAAAAGTTTTATATTTGTACTCTTGGCAATATCTAATACATCGAAATATGTATATGTATATACAGGGTGGGGAAAAAGATGGAAAGACCTGATGTTATTTTGACGCAAATAAAGTTTTATAGATTTCAATAATGTGTCTTTTATAATTTTGTACGTTCATTTGAATCAAATACTCAATTTTTTAGCCCAATGCTGAAAATGGTCCCACATCTTATTCAACTTGAAAATGTCCATGGGAAGCCTGATATATGTTATTGCAGATTTTAATTCTCCGGGAAATTTTACGTTCGGACAGGATGTTAATATTAAAATAATTAATTTTTTGGGCTCGAATCAACGGAATTTCTGAAATCGTTTTAGTTTCATAAGTCTTATTACTGTTTCTTTTGTAAATTTTTCTGTTCTTTAAAATGAATCACTTAGGTTTTGGGTCCAATACTAAAAAAATAGAACGATTCTCCCATTATCATTTTTAACACTTTCGTAAGTTTTTAATAGTGGGTCAATTTTCTAGGGTCAATATATTAATTATTTTAATATTATTAACATATCCGTGTCTAAAATTTCCCTAAGATTCAAATTTACAATAAAAAGTAGAGGTTTCTGTTGAAAATGTTCAAGTTTGGTCCGATTTGGAACCATTTGTAGCATTGGGTTAAAAAACTGAGTATTTCATTCGAAAGAACGAAAAAAAAGACAAAAGAAATATTATTGAAATTTAAAAAATATTACTTCCCTCAGAAATCGTTAAGTCATTCCATCTTTTTTCCTATCGCAACTATTTGTAGACGTAATTTAAAATAATTTTAGGTGACGCTAGTTAGAAAAATACATCGAAAATTAGCAAATATTCTTCTACTAAACCAAAGCTTCGTCTACAAGGAAGTAAAACAATGAGACATAATTATAGTTAGTTATAATGGAATAAATACGGAAAGAAAATCATTTGAAAGGAAAAAAAATTCCGTAAAAATGTCTTAAATCACGTGTGATAAAAATATAATACACAAAAATGCAATATATATTATAAATTTCGCATGTATATATGGAATTGGTTCTTTCACGACCGTCCAAAAAATATATCAGAATTTTAACATACATAGAGGCTTCTGTACAAATTTATACATCAAAGTTTTTAAATATCAATTATATCTTCATAATAATTAGAGAATAGATATATTTAATTATTTAATTGTTATTTTCAGTTTTGTAGAGAGAATCTAATAAATTTTCATAAAGATGCATGTTGGTTTCAAACGTTTCTATCTGCTTCGTTAAGTCTCCTACTTGTTCCCCCAATGTTTGTTCTTCCAAAAAAGCTTGTAATTGTGGCGCACTTTGACATTCACGATAAAATGTTCCTAAATCACTGCTAGTGTTTGTAGCTGCAAATGGTGTTTTCTGTAATTTAAAAAGAAATAATTTATTATTAGTTTACAGTAAATAGAAAACGTAAAAAATAATTCAACAAATGTAATACAATCATTCATACAGTGTTAATATATATAATTATAAAGAAAAAAAGTATCATTTTTTGACGGTATCAGAGGACGATTTTGAATAGGTTAACAAGTATTTTTGTCGATGCACGAACCTACTTAGAACAGAAATTTTATTAAACTAAATAAAAATATTGATCGCTCAAAATAGACATATTAATTTAAAATTTGACTTCGTCAGAAACGTAAAAAATTTTTTATTTGAAAATGTTTAGTATGTAACTTAACTATTTATAACTATTTCTGTCTGTTTCCTTCTGATGTAATTATGTTCCTCGTTGCTAAGGTGAAAATATATACGTCGATAAAATATACTTTCGTGAAAATATGTTGTGACTATTATCTCTAATTTCTTAAGTTGACACATCTATTATCCGTCAGATATTATCGAACGTTATCAAAATATTGACATTTATACAAGGTTTTTTATTAATATGTTAAAATAATAGTATAAACACTATAAACAATTTAAATTATTAAAAGAAGATTAGTAGACTCCTATTGGCATTTATAGTGTTCATTAGGATAAATTGTTTTTAAATAAATAGGGTTTTACGTAGTTTATTTTTGTTGATAAAAATGTATAATTTTTAAAATAAATACCAATATAACATATTCTACGCCAAGTTTATTGATAACTAAAAAATTATCAAACTAAATTTAATGTCATTAACAAATGAATAATGAGTGAGAGTTTAGTTTAAAAAAATCTATTGTCAATTACAACAAATTTATTGTGAAATAAACTGTATTAAAATCGGTGTTTTCTACGTTTAGCTAAATTAATTGATCACTAGAACGAAGATAAGGTAAAACGCGATCGAATTTCGGGTACGAATAGAACCGTTTTGCCCCGTGAAAATGAGACACTTAGAAGTCGTGACACAAAGCAAATCTCTATAAGTCTAAAATAAATTTGATTTATTTGAAATAAGTTTAGACCCAAACATACGCTTCTTTCTGGAATATTCTCAAGTTCACATCCTGATGCCTATTTCTCTCGAGCAAAAAGTAACTTACAATATTTTTCTTTGTATCCTTGCTTTCTTTCATAGAGCCATTAGTAAAGGTATAACATACATATATACGAAAATGCAAAGTAAAAAATATACTTAGATTTATTATTTAAAGAGGTTAAACATTGGATTCTTTTAGAGTTATAATTTTAAAACTCAGTGATTTTATTGAAACTGGAGTTATGTTAAATCTAATAAAGTTGTAACGTATTAAAAAGTTGTTAAGGTTTTTACGACGAAAGAAATATCGGGGGTTTTCACCTCCTACAATCTGAATTGCTTTGTTCCTATTGCACCCTTTTTATTACGTACTAACTTCAGATATTTTTTGCGTACGTAATTTTGAAAACCATTTTTTTTTGTTAAGTTTACAGACAATTTGATTTACTTTTTGGACGACACTATGCATGAAGATTTTTTATTATTCCTAGTTCTATGTATAATCTGTCTATCGCATATGATAATAAGTAAATATATTTGTTATATAAAGTAATGTACATGGTATATTTATAATAGTCTAAGAATTATTTAAGCGAGATTTTAACATGAATTAAATAAATCGAAAAATTATTATAAAACATTGCAGTTAAAATGATACATTTAAATTTTATATTTTTTAATGTTTTCTCAAAAAATGTTGTCATTGTTCAATATAATCTTATTTCAAAAAGATACATTTTTCCTCATGTTCAGGATATTTTTTAAAACCCTCTAAAAAATATGATTTTTCTAACTCTTCAAAAGATGCTTCTATCTCGACGATGAACCCCTCATTTGCATTGAATTTTTTTCCCGCGAGCAATGTTTCCATGTTGGGAAAAAGAAAAATGTGTCAGAAAGCCAGGTTTGATGGATGCGACAGCAATTCGTAGCGTAATTCATGAAATTTGACCACGGCGAGTTCGGACGAGTAACCTGATGCATTGTCGTGTCAGTGACTAAACCGTACTTTTTTCATTGTTAAATAACACCGTATTTCTTTCAATTTCTTATTGTATCAGTTTGATAACACATTGTAGTATTTCATCGTGATCATGCGTTGTAAATGATACCGCATACATTTTAAAAAAGCTGTAGTCGTGACCTCGTTATCCAATGAACCGACCTTAACTTTCTTTGGTGCACGATCACCCGAACAAACTTAGTTTTATTTTGTTCCTTGATCTCTGATGCACTGTGATGGACTCATGTTTTTTTCACGGTTACGAATCAGCGTAAAAACTCGTTCGGATTACAATTGAACATCAGCATACACTCGTTTCTGGTCCAATTTCTGATTGTATTTTATACTACATCACACTAGTTTGCATATTAATTTATAGGTCGATCACTCTGCTAGTATAGATTTAAAGTCTACAAAATAAGGCCTTGATAGCTTACATGAAAATGAAAAAATCAGAAAAACGTACGGTGATTGAATACTTCTATTTAACAGATCAAATGCCATTTCGAACTAAAAAAGAACTGGATTCTATATTAAGACCCTTCTCTATTATATTCAACGTTTAAACGGAGTACTTTTGACGAATCATGTTTAGGACGCTCTGTTGAAGTCACAACCACCAACATTCATAAAATGGTGGTAGAGGACCGCAGATTAAAAGTGAATGAGATAGCTGAGACTACCAGGATGTCAACTGAACATGTACTCAATATTTCGCATAAACATTTAAGTATGGAGAAGTTCTCTGCGAGGTAGGTGCTGCGTTTTCTAACACTTGATCAAATTTTGATCCAAAAACCTGTTTTTATCCAGAATTTTGTGCTCTATAAGAGAAAGCCCAGGAAATTTTTGTGTGTATTTATTGGGTTACATTAGATAGATGGTCCAAAGGTCAGGTCATCGCTACGACCAGATTGTCATATTTTATCGGTAACTAAAACACCGGCAATCGGGTAGAATGCTCAATCTATTGATTCGAGCAAGGCTTTTGCAAATAGAATCCGGTCCGTGCGCTACAGCTTGACGAATTTTCCCGTGTCTGTTCATTAGTCTGTTCCTAGCTTCAACATGACAGTTCTCACGTGTTTCGGTAATGGCATATAAACTATGCCAAGATTGCTCAGTGACCCATGAGAAAAACGTGGAGTAAGAGAGATCGAGAGATGACGAGATGGAAAGAACTAAATTGAAGCGAGTAGAAAACGAAGTATGATACTTTTTTTTGGATCGTAGCACAACGCCTTCCCTCGGTGGCAGAGGGAAAGTAAGAAAAGCGCGAAATGGAATGACGAGTTAATTGAAAAACGGATGAGCAACAGATTGACTCCACTCGGAAGGTACATAGCTTTCGGTTCTTTCCAATAAGTACGAGCGACTTAGACATCAAAAATTGTAAATGCGACTTAAAATTAAATAAAATTGTTTGACCAAAAATATACTCCACTGTTTTTGCTCAATTAGTCTCCAACAAAATTGCACACATTTTTAATTTGGGAATTTCAACATTTCGGTGAGTGCATACCTTTTAATGCCAAAAAGGCCCAGCAATTCCGAATCAAAATCGATTTAAAAAGACAATTTGGTATTAAATTTTAAGTGTTACAACTTATATTACTATTTTTTTGTTATTTGCAACAATTATCCAGATATTTGAGGAAATCTTTAACTTCGTTCAATTTTTCAACTTCTACCAGAAATCTAGAAAAATTCTATCCTATCAATGCTAAAATAAATATAAACAACTAATTGCCAGAGATTAACCCGATTTTTCTCGAATTGAGCTATGTTGTAAAATTATAATTTGTATATAGGAATACTACAAACTCTTTCTTCTGTTTGATAATGGAAAATGCTCTTTTATTGTTTCTTGGTTGTTACCGCTCAATAAATATCGATATAGATCCCGTAGTAGAAAAGTGTCAAAAAGATGACTTTCCGTGAGCCTTTTCCATGAGCTGAAGGTGTTTATAGTTATTTTCTCTGAATTGGAACGCTCATCAAATACGTAGTCACATAGATAATTTCTGGAGCATCTCGTGTTCATTTTCTATTGTTGTGGTTAAACACGCCGCCCCCCCCCCCCCCCATAAAAACATGCGCATGCAAACAAACTGTGAAGGGGAATCTGTACAGAAGATTGGAGTCATTCCAAACTCATACGATCAGCTCCACAGGAGTAGGTAACTAATTTTTATGAAACATGGATAAATATTGCCTATATAGTAGTGAACTTCTGTACAAATTTTTAGATCATTATTGCTGCTGGATTAAAAGTTATAAACAATATAAAAATCTTGTTGAAAATTGTTTAAAAATTGATATCTCTATAAACGTGAGAGTTATCAAAACGAGTGCTTTTTTAAATACGGATAAAAATATAAACTATGAAATTAATAAACCAAAAATAATTTTTAACAATTTTTCGTAAAATTATTAACTTATGTTTTAAACCAATTACTATATCTCAAAAAGTATTATTTTTATTTTTGACATTATTTTTTTTATTGAATTCCTTGTCTGATTTTCAATAGTTATGAGCAATAAATTCATAGAGCGGACATTAGTAATGATTAAGGGATTTTATTAATTTCATAGTTTATATTTTTATCCGTATTTAAAAAACACTCGTTTTGATAACTCTCACGTTTATAGAGATATCAATTTTTGAACAATTTTCAACATGATTTTTATATTGTTTATAACTTTTGATCCGGCAGTAATAATGATCTAAAAATCTGTACAGAAGTTCACTACTATATAGGCAATATTTATACCAAGTTTCATAAAAATTGGTAACCTACCTCTGCAGAGCTGATCGTATTAGTCTGGAATGAGCCCTTCGTGTTTTTTGGCATGAGAAACGTTTTACGTTAACCTGACTATCACGTGGGTTAATCACACCTAAATTTTTAGTGAGACACATCTATTACATTGTTTATATTTTCCTTAGAGATATATTTTCTCTCTCTCTCTCTCTCTCTCACTCAACTTTTCTCTTAAAACAATCTTATTCCCGCTCGGGCTAACACAGTCCACGATACCCATCAGCTATACCATAGTGGAACGATAAATGGGGAACTGTTAACAAAACATAAAAACAGCTTTTAGCAAGTTACGGCTGACCCCAATCTGTATTCAAAGTTATTGCACCCGAAAAAATTGCAAACAAGTAGAATAAAAATTAAAAAAAATTAATTGTGTGATTTGGTAGCCTAGCACCGATGACTCTATTTGCGTGAAATGTTTATCCTTTTTTGTATTTTATATTTTCATAGATAACGTTTTTTTATATAATAAAAATTACTCATTTAGTGTGATGAATATTAAATTTAATCGTTTAGTATTAACATGGTAATAATTTCACTTTGTGAAAAAAAAGAATAATTTAAATATTTTTTTGCAAAACGACTTATTAATACATAACTAGAATATCGATTTTTGGTATCTCTTTACCAGTTCACTGCGTCTTTTAAGGACTTCTAAAATCTTTTATTAAAAAAATTTGTTAAGCAAATCTAACAAATTTATAATAATTTTTTTGAAAGCAGTGTTAAAATTCGACTCTTCGTATCACTAAAAATTCGAATGATGGAAAAGTTTCTTGGAAAGAAAATTTTCTATTTTGTTCGGAAAATGCTCAGAAATTATACAGAATTTTGTTCATCTAAAATAGTCTTATTTTTGGATATATAATTTAACAGTTTTGGAAATAAATTCTAATGTACAAATACACCTTTCAAAATCAACATGAAAAGCAAGCAAGTTAAAAATGGTGCGCCCACATAGGTATGGTATAATATTCCAGGATGCTCTATAGTATTTGTCAAATATTAATCTTGAAAAAATTTTAATGAAATGTATATCAATATCTATACCTTGTATAAAAAATATCGATTTAAGGTTGAAAAAAATTACATTTATTCCAAGAATTTTGAGATACAGAAAGTTGGAATTTAACGTTATTTTGAACAAAAATGCATATAAAATTGTCAGATTTTACTAAAACGATACTTTTTAATAAGGGATTTGAAAAGTCCTTGATAAAAGTTACAAAATGCTTTGATTTTATTTTTTCGACGCTTTTTATTTTCATGAAACGACTATTAATTGAACATGAACACGATTTTCTGAAAAAATGGTATGTTTTTTCTTGATAGTGTGGGGAAGGGGAGGAATCACTTATGATAGAAATCATTTGTAAGTATTTGAAATAATCTATCAAATGATTTGGTGTTATTCATTATTAAAACATATAATACGTCGACAAACATAAGAAATATTATGTTTCATGATTAAGCATAATATATATATATATATATATGTATGTATTGAATTACCAAGTCTACCATGATAAAGTCGTCATTGGTACTTGTCATTGAACAACTACTTCTTCTCGATCCATTATGAGAGCTTGATTTAACTATAACATCATTATGAGGCTGTTCACTTCCTATGTTAGCACCGATAAAACTTTTTGATATAACTGTTGTGACTGCCATTTGATCAGCATCAAATAGGCCAGAAGGTAATGTTACTGTTGGTGTTGAAGTTTGATGTACTGCTAAAAGAGAACTAAATGGAATATCGAAATGAATATCTTCTTCATTCACAGAAATTTGCTTATTTATAACAAAAGCCCCCACTTTAATTTTCTCGCTCAAAAATTTTGAAGTTCCATCACTGAAATAAAAAAGCTTATTACTGATATAACTTACAAGTTATAAGCAATAAAAGGATTATTATTCTTTCATTCTTACTTTTTTTGATATCGAGTATGTTTTGAACTTAAGTCTGAGTGGAAATGGTCACTTTTCAGCATTATGGAATCACGACTTGTTTGAGTAGGCGAAATTGTCATCTTTGTTCGATAAGATACAGACAAGTGAATCATACCCACTGGTGTACAAAGTTGCCCAACTCTTACAGATTTGTAATTATCCCCTGTTAAGTATACATAAAACAAAGTCATTTACACAAAATCTAAATGAGATGAGTATACACTTTTTCTGTTTAAAACATTATCTTAGAAAGAGAATAAATAAACGATGATAAAAATCATTAGAATTACTGTTTGAATTAATATTTTATTTGGAATGTCTAATACTAAAAAACAATATGTTTAATATATGCCTTATTATAATTACACTTAAAGAACATACTGCACTCTTTTCTAGAAGATGTTAAAGTAAGCCATATATGGCCTAGATAAAATTTTATGGTCAGTTAATTTAAAGAGCAGACCCTATCTTATTAACGTGCTAAAAAGTGAAGTGTTACCTAGCAAAGCCTAGTTAATTTAATAACACATCTAATAACACTATCTTGATTGTTGTTGATAGCTTTTTATTGTCCCAATATTCACGTAAAATGTGACGTTCCTGCTCAGTTAAAATGCCCACAATCTCAGCCACCTTACGCACTTCTATTCTCCGATCATCCAATATCATTTCATGAATTTTATCGACGATTTCTGGCATGACAACCTCTTTAGGGCCACTTGAATTAAGGTGTGGAATCTCAATAATATTTATCAAACCTGTCCTTGGTTTCGGTGACGATTTTTGTGCAGACAAAATAATGCTTATTCATCAAACGAAGTTTATTTTTCGCTTACTAAACTGCCGTCGTATTCGTAGTTATTAGGGTAGACACAGAACTACCCCGATCTAACAATGAAAATACAAAATATTTTGGAAAAATACCTTTATTTTCTACATAGTCTTTTATTAGCTCGATCCACTTTTCCCAGGGATGTTCAATAGCTTCCATACCTTCTTTATAGTCAGAATCACCAAACTCCTGAAAATGATCATCAACAGCAGAGGTACCTCATTGTCAATGGCAAATCGTTAACTACCGAGCGAATTTTCAAGTTCGAAAATAAAAAATAATATGAAGGGGACAAATCTTGTGAATAGGGTGTGTGAGAAAGCAAATCGAAGTTTTGATTTTGTTCATCTCAATAACAGATATGTAAACCGTTGCAATGTCTTGATGAAACCCTTTCTTTCTTGACTTCATCATTCAAACGCCGCAATAAATTTACATAATACTCGCCATTGATGACTTTTCCTTATGGAAGATAATCAATAAAAATGATTCCACGCGCATCCCAAAATACTGATCCAATGCTCTTGCCTGGAAATGGAACAATCGTAGTTTTCTTTTGAGCCGATTTCTCCCTTTCATGGTTTCAACTGTTACTTTGTCTTAGGTGTTAAGAGATGGATCAACATTTCAACAAACAACGGCTATGAATTGGCGTAAAAACTCTGCTTCATTGCAGTAAAACGTCGTCAAATAGTTGACTGATACATCCTCATGACGCTGTTTTTGTTCCATTATGAATAACCGCTGCACCTATCTTACGCATGGCTTTTTCATGTACAAATTTTCAGTCAATATATGATCTGCAGCACGTTTTGAAATGCCTATCATATCTGCTAGCTTGTATACTTTTAGTTGACGGTCTTCCAATATCATTTTTCGGAGTTTTTCATTAGTTCTGGTGTTGTCACCTCATTTAGTCGACTACAGCGATATTCGACTTGGAAGCTCATAGTCCCTTATTGAAATTGTGACGATAGAGATGACATTCAAAGATGGTTTCGCGGCGCGAGCAGAGCAGAAAGACAAGGTGTTTACACGTCAAATTCGAATTTGTTGAGCGTGAAACCGAGTAGGTTTTCAAATCTACTATTTGGGTAATGCGAGCAAGTGCTTGTCAAGGTTGGGCCGGGTAAGGTCACGTGCCTGATATTTAGGTCCAAGTCAAATAGTACCGTGAACGAAGTTGTGGTAGCAATTGAAATCACGCTTGTTGCGAACTGCGTGATGATTATGTACATGGTACGTATGTATAAATAACAATGGATGTAATATACAATGCGCTGTAACATGTCTACGTAAGATTGAACTTCTTCGAGATAAAAGCCAGGCGCTGTTAATGCGTTGTCGAAGGGCGTCTTCCACATGAAAGTCCGAGGTGTCGTTTGAGTGCATTAGCATCGTTGCTAGTGCTAGATTTTCCTTGACCGCGGAAAACGGATAGCAAGTGCAATGCGCATTACACATGAATATTCATGTCCCGTCGAATCACCAATTTGACTTGTGCGAGCCATAGGGAGAAAAGAAAGATGGAAAGGTTGGTAAGCGTATCGTTCGGGATTGCCGACAGGATTCATCAATAACTCTAGCATCGACAACCCGTATGTTAGACGCTCGAGGGATATCAATAACGATAAAACTTTATATGAACAACATGCCCACCATTTGGGCCCCAGATGCACAACTTAATGATAGTTATGGAGGATTATAATAGATAAATTGGGTTTGTTTCATAATATTTATGTCTACCATACTACTTTCAAACAAAGTCCCAACTGCTAGAATTTCATTTAATATTTTGATATTTTCGTTCATTTGAAACACTGGAATCTTGAGAATCTTCAATTCAGTTAATAATATTAAAATAAAAAATTGTTATATTTTTTTTAATAACGTTATTTGATTCATTTATATAGTCAAAAATGATGAGATTATATGATCTGATAATATTTCTGTCAATTAGGCAAAATCAATCGATTATAAGAAAAGTTGAATTTATAAATTTGTAATAAAATGATAAAATGACGAAAAAACAATTATTTAGTATTAGTAAATGCCTGAGAGAAATCTAAAGGCCAATGGATAGTTAGTGCTTTTTATATTAATCATAATTATTTATTTTTTATTAATGTAAATATATCGAAGGCCACAACCCAATGACCTTATATCTACCGAATCGTGATAACTTGATATTTATTTTCGAGATTATTACAAGTAATAAGGAGTCTATACTTATAATTATTTTTTTTCCGTGCCTATTTACATAGTGAAAATAAAACAATAATTAAATCGGTTTATTTTTTCCTTTTTCACTGTATATATATATATATAGCACACAAAAATTTACTATTTAGTTATTTTAATAAGTATGTATATACTTATAAAAATAGTAAAACGATTAGATAGGTTATTTATTTGATTTTTATTTTTACATACTATTTTTGATGTATATAAATTCATTTTGTTAATAATTATGTTTCATTTCAGATTAAGGAGCCAGAGGCTAATATTTATGTCTGTAAATGTGGTATTTTAAAAATGAATATATAACTTAAAAAGAATAAATTGTTTATTGTTTTATATTTTATCATGTTATACAATTGATCTACTCTGCAGTATGATAACCCAGACATACCCAGAAACCAACCATACTATTCACAACCATCTCTTTATACAAGATTTACATCAAATGTGTGATTTTGGAAACAAGTCAAATTCTACAACAAAGCTGGTTCCACTAGATATTATTCTGAAAGAATAAGAAGTAGTTCTGTAAAAGTTATAAGGTTTAATCACTTTAGTTGATTTCATTCCAATAAGACCATTACTTGTGCAGTGTTGTTTGGGCGTGATAAGCCAAACATGACATATTTTCTGCACCCTTTTGTCGATTAGATGAATGAACTTTCAGAAAATGAAATAAATTTTCAGCTACAAAATGAAACAAGAAATTTGCATTGGTATGCGTTGTACTGATGCAAATTTATATAGTTTTGCAAATTCTGCAAATTTTGCATGTGCGCCTCAACAAGGCATTGTTCAATTTATTGGTTGATATGAATGAAGTTGGTCTTTACACTTAGGTATACGTGTTCATCGTGATATTGGATACGCTATAAAGTATCATATACTGGACGAATATCCTGAAATGCGAACAGCAGATGCTACATTACAGGTAATGTCAAGATTAGTTGTATCAAATTTTCCTATTTTTTGTATAAACAACGTAACTTCTTTGTTGATTATTAATAATGTTAATATCATTGATAGTTTTGCTCCAGATCCAATGCACTGCGTTGATCTAGATATAGCCAAATAATTTTGCAACTATTGGTTTGTTTCATCTAATGAGACTCATGCGATTCCTAAGAGTAAAATAAAACTCATTGACCGACATAAAAAACTGTGCCTACACAAATAGTACGATTTTCACGTTTGATCGAGCACATTGGAAAGTGGCAAAGTGGTCAAATTGGATCCTTTTTTATAGTATACTAATATTGAAGTTAACATCACAAGAAATACCAGCGTTTGACCAAATATATGAATTACTGGTGTTTACTAGTAGAAGTTTATTGTACGTTATTACACATAGAAATAACTGTCATGGAATGATCAAAAGCAGATTTTCACATAGAAAAATTTATTTCCAATGCGAAACTTCTTTATACAGCCGATTCGATAACATGTATCGTTCATAAATTGCTACACTTAACACAGCGTATTGCTGACTGAGGTCTGTTAGATGCATAGTAACTGTATTTAAACCAGGGAATAACAAACTATTTATGCTAACAAAGGTGTTTTGAGTCAGGTGTATCCATATAAGTTTTGAAGAAAGCATTACAAAAATACGTGAAAATGAAAGATTCGCGTGTAGAATATGTCAAGTATTTAAAGAATAGATTCATTGAAAAATTATTAAATTTGCATACAGGTATTTTGGAACAATAGTACCCAATATAAATATTATTGAACAGTTCCAACTTCCAAAAAAGAAAATTAGAGCCTATAGACAAAATTATTAAAAACGAATGTTTATTTAAATTATATGAAAAGTTATAATTAAATAAAACAATGCATACGCAGTATTAGAAAACAGCGATTTTACAGAAATTCAGGAATTTCTCGCAAATATTAAACAAGGAAAAGAGTATTATACTGCATACACGAAGATAGAAATGAATGATGATCTAATAAGTGATTAATTCCACCGTGTAAAGCAAATTACTGGAACAAACATGACGAAACAAAACCAACAATACGGATAAATTATTTGTTTTAATATTGATTCTGATAATTCTATTTTATGTATTGGAAATAACATATCACATTGTAAAATGGTATTTTATTATTTTAATTTTATAATAATATTTTATATTATAAGCGATCTCAAAGCTGACTACAACACCGAAATAGCAATAACAGAACTACATGAAAATAAGTAAAAGTACAGATGATATATGCAAGTATATGTAAAATGAATTATTCATAAAATCCTCCTGTATAGACTGAACAAAACTATCTGGGATTTACATAAATTAATTTGATTAAATAAGGTAATTTATGTCAATTTCTAAAAAGTCAAACTTGTTTCAACATAAAATCCATTTGAATCTGAATTTATAATAAAATCCGCCTAGATCGATAAAAAAAACTACCTGAATTTTCTAAAAAATATTCCTGGATTGACCCATATGGAATCCATATAAAATCCATACGAATTCACATTTTTAACGACAAAAGATTGCGTTTTTAATGATGATCAATACATTTTTAAACCATTGCTAAAAATATCGATTGCAGTACGTAATTTTTACGAAAATTCTATTTGAGGTACTGAATTATATTATTCTCACAGATTCATATGGATGGTCTTATGGAATCCATACGGATTGATTTACGAAGTGACACGGTATAGTATTCAAGTTTACAAATTTCGCACGAAATAACACGAATCGCACAATAACTTTTACGATTTGCGGAAATTTTTACGGAAAAGAGAATGAATTAATAATTAACTATTTAACTTTTTCGTAAATTTATACTTCATTTTTAAATCAAAAAGATTATTTTTGAAGCTCACCAAGACTATGAAGTTGTGGTTCACCCATGTATATTCGATAGCAGATAACGTAAGAATCAGGTCCTTGTCGTCTACTTAATTTATAAGCTGGTGTTATTCTTGATATTGAAAGTAGTGATTTCAACAAAATACCCATTCTGTTGTACACTGTATATGTAACTCTAATAGTAGGATCACCATGTTCAGGTAGTATACCAAGGGTCCAAGTTTCAAGAACCATACTGTCACCTTCTACAGTTCTAAGTGATATTTCTATACATAATGGAACAGTTGAGTTGATTATTTCTTCACTCAAAGAACGTTTTGCTTCTACTAAAACCTCTGGCGAATCATGAATTGCCAGATTAAACTGAAAGAACAAACAATTTACAAGTTTCATTTTTCAATTCCATATATTGTACATATCACAAATTAATTATGCGATACCCAATCTGTTCCAGATGAATTTGGTTTACAATTAGAGTTGACTTTATCTCCAGATCTTGATTGTACCACTATTTGAGCAACTTTTAAAGCTAAAAATCGAGTGAATTTTTCTAGATCTCGTTGATCATGCAAATTCAATTTAAATGATGACATTTTAGCAAAGTTTGTGTATAATGCTGGTCACATATATCATGTCTTGTTGTGCATGAACTCGTAGATATTATACTGTAAATAAACCATGTACAAACTTTTAGCACACGTAGCTATATAGGTGATCTCAGTGGTATACAAAATTTGCTCTTACCAATCCTATCTGGAAGATGAAAATATAAGACATTTAAATTTTAATATTGAGTAGGATATCACTTGGGTATGTGTTAAATATAGTTTACTTAAACCATGGATATTGATATAAGTGTGAAAGTATCAGTTTCAAATATAATTAATTAACGTTATAACCTATGTTTGTAACCGTAAGATTCAACATTTTTATTTCGATCAATAATGTATTGAGGAAGACCATTAAGCAATCGTGTCGAAAAATGTTTGTCATAACTTCTTACCATAAATTTGACATGACTGCATGGTGAGATACTTATTAATTAGTTGACTATAGTGTATAGATACAGTTGGTGGGCAGCGATCGCTCTCATTTTACCGTACATCACCATCCTACTCGTTTATTCTTTATTTTGAGTGTTTGTATTTAAGCTGTAACGTCTTGTGCAATAATATACTTCAACTGTTAAGTTTCTTAACTTATCTTTGACTGCAATCTCTTTAATATAGAAAAATTGTATTCATTATTTAAGAATAACTTATCGTTACATTACTAAGCTAATTCACGCACAAATATAATATACTCCTCTTCACACAACCATGATTATTATACTAGCAATTGCGCACGTTCCTGGCACTGAGTTGGCAGCTGCACTGTTACTACCTTTCTTTTAAGCGTGTTTCTTTGTACTATTGTTTATCTTATTCACATGTAAATCGCGCTCGTATTGACTGAAAAAGAGACAGTCGCAATTCAGTAATATATAGTCAATTTGCAACATCCACGTTAGTACATACGTGATAAATTAAAAATACTTTAGAAGAGAATAATGATTGGCTATAAAACAGATTCTTTTATATGTAATTGAAATTAAAGGTTGAAAATATTTCGACATCGAATGTCTATGTTTGTTTAAAAGCATTCAAAAAAATCCCTTTTAAATTCAAATAAATATTTCTGTTATAGAAAATACTAAGCAAATAAAATATGATACAGTGGTAATAGTAAACGTGTTTTTGCAAATTTTGTTCAGATTGCTTACGATTTGTCATTCTTTTAATTTTCAGTTTTATTTTAAGTTTGTAAGTGACTAAGTGATTTGTTATTATGATTATATGGAAAATGTATGTATAAATTAGAATACTTAAGTTGTATTGACCTATAAGCAACTATTGTGATATACATTCCATACAAAATATTTTATTTCATTAAAATTCATTTTATATGACGAAATGTAGTACCAAAGCACTGATTAAAAGTATAACAATTAATATTTTCATCAAATGTAATAAAATAAAAATAGTTCTGAAATAGAATTTGTCAATTCAAAAATTAATTTTTATAATATGCATATTTAATGAGAATCAGGTAACATTTAAATAATTTTATTGTAAGTGATAAAAACATATGTTTGTTATGTGTAATCTATACAGATTAGGCTTGTACATTTTCGAGAAGAAAATATGTAAATAAAAATCTAATGTCATTATATACATGGAAATATTCAATTGAAATCAAACAGAAAACAAGTGAGTTCAATAGATGCATATTTCAACAATTGATCTCATATATATGACTATATACAATACACAGATAGAATTAACAACTTCATTACCAACGTAACTTTTCAAATACAATTTGAATGTCCTCACTTACTATTAATTGTACTTAATTCTTTTTTAATAGAAAAATATAATTTAGTTTACAATATATATATATCCTTTAGGTTAAAATTAATTATACCCAAATATGCATAATAAAGCACAACTTTGAAAAGAGACCACTGTTCTTTTACATGAACGATAAATCTTGACCACTGGGAATCACAATATCGTAATTTTTCCCCATAAACTGATTTTATACAACATCTAGACATTTCCAAAAAAGCAGACATTCGAGTGTGGGTATTCAAATTATATTCTATGCTGCGAATTAAATCATTAGTTTTCAAAACTAATAGCATATGTCTATTAACCCTTTCTAGTATTTCAGTGATTTTGGGTAATAGATCTGGAATTTCTTTTTGAAATAGATCTTTCTCTCCACTTGTATATTTTGTTTTTTGTACACCACTCATTATTGTATCCCAGGTCCTACCAGAGACCATGCATGCTAATAAACCATACATGTCACCAACACCCAAATTAGCACAATGCCTTTGCATGGCAATTTTATCACTGTTTAAAATTGCAAGCCATAATTTAGAATATTCCCATCGAAACTCATTTGATAATTCGGCATATAAACCATGGTCAAGAAGAACTATTTCAGTTTCATTATTTTTCTTTCTAATAATTATGTTACCAGGATGTGGATCAGAGTGAACAAACCCAGTAATGAATATCATATGACTATAGAGAGTACCTAATTTGTTACTAACTTCATAAGGATTGATCTTATGATCACGATAATATTTTAGATCGTTTACTTGTCCCCCTTCAACAAACTCCATTGTTAATACTCGATTAGATGAAATATTCCAACAAATTTTTGGAATGTGTAACCACTTGTAATCTTTAAATAATTCACCAATTTTTTCTGCATTTTTTCCTTCTTGTGTAAAGTCAAGTTCTCGAGGTACATTCTTCCTTGTTTCATCTACTAACCAATCAAATTTAAAATCTGGAAAAATCCATGAAGTTATTTTTACTAGGGCTGACATAGTTTTTATATCTACATATGAATTAGTTTTAACAGCTCTGTGTTGAACTTTCACAGCTACCACAGTTCCATCCTTCAAAGTAGCTTTGTGTACCTGAGCTAAACTTGCAGTACCAAGAGGAGTTTTTTCAATAGATTCAAAAATTTCATACGGATTTCTTTTTAAGTCTTCTTTGAGTACCATAAGTACATCGTTGAATGTTGATTGAGGAGCAGAATTATGCAAAACTCTCAGAGTTTGAACGTATTCTATGGGAAGTAAATAGTCTAATGCTCCAATATGCTGGCCAACTTTAATATATACACCTTTATTTGCACAGCAAAGTTCTAATAATTTCTGTGCCCCAAAAAAATGTGCTTCAGATTTTCTCAATTTGTATTCTTCAGATTTTTTGTCAAAGCCACTTTTATACAAATGTTTTTGATAATGACTACCAATAACAAAAACAGTACTAGCAGCACGACTAAGTCTTACAATTCCAATTGCTCCAAAATCATATTCATTTGCTCTTAGTGATGCTAATGTCCCTAGTCCTACAGCAGTTGCAGAAATAATTTTGAAAGTTCTTTTCGATACAAACATATTGAATACTGGGTAGGTCTGCAAAAAAACATTGAACAATTCATTGTATAATTTCTATGCTGATTAAATCATTGCATAAATAAATTACAAACCTGCTACATATAACCTGGTGATATAATCGATTATTATCTATGTCAAATTTAATACTGTACAACAATTTTAAAACGGTATCAATTAATATCATTTGATGAGATTAAATAAATATAACCAATAGATTTTAGACAAACGTATTTTCTTACTTGATGAAAAAATAAAATATGTTGATTGTAACAGGACTTTTAAATTCTTCCTTCTAGTCTCTTTAGACAAAATTTCTGTAAAAACATAACCTACATAACATATAAATAGATTTAATTATAATTTTTTAACCAAGTAGCAATCAAATTCTTATTTCTTAAGTACTTTTAATTATTATTCATCTATTCCTTCAGAATATCATTCACTTACTGGTTGAATAAAAGCTACGTTTACAGTCTAAGAGGAATTTGGGGGGAAGGGGGGGGGAGCCCATGAGTTTACTTTCACTTGCCTGAAACGTTAAAACACAAATTTCTAAAGTCAAGTATGATAACTGTTGCTTCACGTGTACATATATACATACCTATGAAGCTCCTATGTAGCACATACATGAATGAGTTACTATATATATATATATATATATAAGTTAATTTGATTAATAAAGTTGGCATAGAAAACCATTTACCGTCTTAAAATTTTATTCTATTATATTTAATAAATTAAATATATATTTTAATTTTTGTGCATCCAATATGTCTTTTATATTATACAAGATCATTTATTTTGAGATAAAATAGTCAACTACTGCGTTATTTTATTACGAGTCAATACGGAATATTGAAAAAGAAAATTATATCATTTGGTTTTAATAGATTACAAAAAAACTTTAACTATATTATAATTATATAATTATAATGAAAATATTTATATAAATAATCACCAAGACGAGATTTTACTAACCATTAAAAAGTAAGCAAAATCAATTTAATACAAAAGTATGACGATAGCTTTTATCTGCACATACAAACATATAATCACGACAAGAAAATAATATTTTGATACGTATTCGAATAATTTTGTTTAATACTAAAAATGTTTAAAATAAAGCTTATTATGAACGTTTTATTGTTTTCATTCCTATTTATAATGATAATTGAGTTCTATAAAACTCTTATAATTTTAAAATTGTAATTTTCGTGTACGAATGTGTAAAATATGTAATGAATACAAATTATTATTTAAATAGCATTTACCGCCGTTTTAGGACTTGTGTGCGCATGCGCGTACACTTTCAATAATCATCTGCCAACGTCGTTACCACTTGCTATCTCTGAGTATCTTATTTTAATAACTTTGGAGCAAAAGTATTATCAGAGTGAAATCAAGGAGTATGAAGAAGCATATTTGACATATCTTATAAGGATTACACCATTGTTTTAGTCCGTGTTAAAGTTGATCAAATTTTATACAGATAATAACCAAAGTGTTGCCTAACATTAATCTGTAGTAAATGTATAAACTTGGATGCAATTAAAATAAGTATATTACTACTGAAATTCTAAGAGAATATGACATCGGAAGAAAAGTTTAACGCTGCTGTTAATGTGATTAGGAGTTTACCAAAAAATGGAAGTTATCAGCCAAGTAATGAGTTGATGTTGAAGTTTTATAGCTATTTTAAACAAGCAACTGAAGGTCCATGTAAAACCCCCAAACCAGGATTTTGGGACATTGTTAGCAGAGCAAAATGGACAGCATGGAATAATTTAGGTAATATGAGCAAAAAAGAAGCTATGAATAGCTATGTTGAAGAATTGAAAAAGATTGTTGAAACTATGTCATATACTGACAATGTCGCAACATTTTTAAGCAGTCTTGATTCATTTTATGAAACAGTACCAGCACAAGATTTAGAATTGGTCTGTGGATCAGTTTTAGAACGCATTCGTTCTCATCAAAATTTTAGATCAGACTCATCAAAAGAGATTACAGAAGCACCTCAAAATGAGAGTGATAAATCCTTTTATAATGTCAATAATACAATAGCTAATTTAGGAAATGCAACTGGAACAGCATTATATTCCCAAGAAAATGAAACAGATGATGAATTTGCTGATACTATTGAATTTACTTCTAATTTCCAGAATCATTTTGTAGAACCATCTACTTGTGAAAATTCCCCTTATCTTTACAGTACATCTGAACCCAGTGATAAGATTGTTTCAGATCTAAATAGCATGCCAATAAATATAAATCAACAATCAAAAATAAATAGAGATCAAATAATTTTTAATGCATTGAGTAATACTGAATCAGAGTTTTCTCATGCAATTTTAGCATCTCTCAAATGTCTTCAAAATGACTTGGATCAGATAATTGTTAGACTTACTTGTATAGAAAAACAGATATTTACTTCGACACAAGTACAGATGAATCTTATTAAAAGACAAAGTAAAAATAATGGCTGGTATTTAGATAAAAATACTTTAATGTTAATGTCCTTAACAGTTTTATGGCCATTTTTAGCACACTTTTTTATTTTTTTACTGAAACGTCGACAGCGGTGCAAATCATGAGCTAGTATATAATTAAATTGTAATTTTATTGCGCTGGTACAAACTTGGGTTTTACAAGGGTTTCTTGCAATTATGTAAATTTTGTATCTATGATTACATATTTAAAATAAATAGCCTATGTCAGTTATGGGGTACATTTGTAAATATTAAAAAAATTAATAAAATGTTTACAAAAAATTACGAAAGTCTCTTTTAATTCAACTATTTACAAAAATGTTGGTTACTTGACAAATATTAATGTAAATAACTATTAACATCCGAATTTAACAAAACAGTGACAAAATAACAATGTATCAATTCACACTTGTAATTCCTGTTACATATTTTCACGATCAAATTAAGTTGTAATTTACCATTTTTGTACATTACCCCTATCGGCCGCGTGTTCCATTAGCAACTTCTGAAAGAATATAAAAATTGATTTAAAAATACTTTCTATACCAGTTTAATAAACGATTTTCCAGAATGATAAAATTCATAGATTAATTCGATCTCATCAAATTTTATTCGAAAAAATACGGTTGTTAAGTAATTTTAAAAGTGACCCTTTCAAATGCATATTCCCTGTTATTTATTTTTCTTGACTTGCAGAATAATCATTTTGATAGTACAATGTTTAACATTACAATTGAACCAACAATGAATTCCAAAACTTCTAAAATACCGGTATCTTATCGCTAAATCTTTGTTTAATTTTGTTGATGCTGTAAACTATATCTAATTTATTTGTCAGATCGTCAAGGTGTGTAAATGAGAATGCCTGACAAAATGAAACATGTTTTTTAAAGGGAAAAAGAGCGAGACAAGAAAATATTTTAAATCCGGTTCTCTTTGGCTGTATACATTGCCAGCTTGGAAAAAATATCGAAGAAATACAAGAGAAATAACGGTAGGATAGAAGCGAGTGTTGTTGCTTATTGTATACCTTACCTTAAACAGGGATAAAAGAACTTTCGAAAGATCTAGTATGCCATTATCGTCCCCTATATCAGTTCACACAAGAGATCATAAGGCATTCATCTTAAGGTCATTAATGGTGATTTATATTTTAGGTGTATGAAACCTTATAATTACCAAAATTAATCAGAGCACAGTTTCTTAAAACTTTGATTAAATTCATAATACTTAATTATTCCCTTATTAATGTCAATAATTCCTATTAGAGATTTCAGAAAAAAATCATGTATTTGCGTTCAAATTGATACTTCAGAGTGTTTCATTGTGAGATCCTTTGCAAGAACTAACACGAGATAAGGGGCCAATCGTGACGTATCAAGTCTCGTGAGACTTCTCCTATCCCTGTTCAACTTAGAGTGCGTAAACGACATTGTACTTTTTGCTTACAAAAGAAAAGTCCATTTTAGTTACGAGGACAATATTGTAGATATAAATTCAAATTTCATTTAATGGAATTGAGTATAGATTGCAGCAATTCACTGCATGTTCGTGTTGTACTAATGCCCTATACCTCAGATCGATAGATAATATGCTTTAAAACGTTTCTGTTACCATTTGGTGCAGTGTAATAATAACAATACCACGCTTGCAAAGTTGATCACCGTTAAGGGTGATTTACTATTATAAGGAATATATATATATGACAGAAAACAGACTAGTTTTATGATAATCAGAGCGAAGTCTCAGTTTTCTCTATATTTTGGCATCAAATCTCTATATCGAGGTCATCGCTTGTACCAAGTTTGGCGTTAGAATATTTATTAATTAAAAAGGCATAAACAATTGAAAAAAATGTGCATTTCTTTTAAATGACACAACTTGAAAACTATTAATCGGATTTGTATGATTTTTCTTCAAAATATGCGACAAGAATGTATTTTGAGAATATTTACATATAATAACAATAGATGTGTTGGTAACAAAATTTCAAATAAATTTGTGCAAATTCGGAACTTCACACCTATTTTAATTATTTCTAATTTTTAATTGATTAATCCTTTAGCGTTAAACTTGGTAGAAGTGATGACCTTGATATGGATATTGTATGTGACAAATATAAAATAAACTAAGACTTTGCAGCAAACTATTCCTAAAACTAGTTTGTCTTCTGGTGTAAATATATAACGATACCGGGATAATTTAACTTTATTTAAAAGTCACTTAGTAACCGCCTCAGAAACATGATTGTATAAAAAAATCAATTGGACAATATGTTGAGTCAAACGAATTTTTAGATTTGTCATTAACTTACTTTTAATGGTTTAATTGCATTAGCCAGTTGTAACCCCAAACTCCTTGCAAGAACTATCGGCGGTGCAGTACCTTTATAAAGTCTGTGTAAAGCATCAATTGTGAGCATTGTTGGAATGTTATACCACTGCCTCATACTTTCATACTGATGTAAATAAGTTATGTCCCCGATTAATGCACCGTTGCTCGATGCTTCTGCAAGTACTTGAACTAATGCTGATATATCTCCAAAACCCAAATTCACTCCTTGTCCTGCTAAAGGATGAACCCTATGAGCTGCATCCCTAAAATGTATGTACATATCAACATTCATTTTGAAAAATCAAGAAAAGTGATGTTTTTGTTAATTTTACAAATTGATTTCTCTACGTCAACATTAATAAAAATTTAAGACGATAAACACTTAAAAACTCAGAGTCTTTTTTACATTAAGACAATAATATTATTTACCCTACTAAAGCGACTCCCGGTTGAACATAGTGAACTGCATGTCCAAATCCCAATGGAAATGCAGCTCTAGATCCTTCGATAATACCAGCAATAGATGGCTGCAATTGCCTCGAAACTCCAGTTTGCAATTGGAATGTTTCAAGCAACTGTTGCAGTGCTTTCATGCCACCTTCTACTATGCCGTCCTTAGGGTATACTTTCCATAAAGCATCGTTTAAGCTGTCTACAAACTCTTCATTAGATACGTTCAATAATCGTTTAGCCTCGGCAGTCGTCATTGACCAAACGAGAGAACTTAACGAATTAGTTAACTAAAATCCAAAATATATATTTCTATTATCATAATTGCCTTGAATAAATGTTTGTAAAAATAAAAGTTAATCATTTTTTCAATGTCTTTAATCCTCCCTCTCGTCTCCATATAGCATATAAAAATAAATATATAGTAAATGGATTATCTTTTGCGTCATTAATATTCATTGATAGAATTGAGCTACGGTTTGATACAATACTACGCATATAACTTAATGTATAGTTCTCACTAAGTTGGAGCTTCCGCTGATTCTATTATCATTGTTACAGAAAAAAAATTAACAATACTTCCAGCTGTCATTGACGTAAATAACTAAAATAACGAGAGGTTATTAGGTTATTGATTTTATAATCTGCAATGTATTTGGCCGTGGTTCTAGATATTTTCTTGTAAACAGCTAAATACAACCGATCTAAATTGTTTTAGCACATACTATATTTTGATTATATTTATTTATTATATAATTCGAAATATATAAGCTGTTTATCGAGTTACAAATCTCTGAATGTAAAATCTACAAACAAAGCTTAAAATTACAAATAAAACCTAAAAATGCCGAAGCTTACAAAAATTACTAATTAAAATATAAAAAAAATATATATACGTGAGAAAAACATAGACGACATGTTATTCGTGTGCAATTTGGTTCAATAAGTACCCAAGTCTACTTATAAAATAATCAATATATAAGATTCCCATTCCTTTCCTACATTTTCTTAAGTTCTACAACTGTTGTGTTCTTTTGTGTGCATTTCCTTAACGCATTCTCCAATTCGTTTGTCCCAATCTTTAATACTTTTAAACTAAATTCAATTATATTGAAGATTTTTAGATTAAGGTTTTGTGATTTTTCAACATAATTGATTTTTTTCATATTTGAAAGAGTAAATTTATTTTCTGTATTTCTGTTCGAATATTTATATTCCATCGATAGGTCCTTCTAGTTCAGCGAGAAAGTGGGGATTACCTTTGTTTAATAGATAAAGGATACTTTATTTTATTTTGTCTATTAGTTACGATTTTTAAAATCTTGTTTTGCACCCGTTGCAAGTGCATCAGAAATTTGCTATGTGTGCTAAATCACACAACGCAACCATGTATGTTCATACTTTGGAAGAATGCTTAATACACTGTTAATAACCATAAAGTTGCCATAATTGTAGTTGTCAGTTAAATTTGTCTATAACTTTTTCTAATCTGTAGCGTATTTCGTTTTAAAAGATTTTTGTCACACTCAATGTAAGTGAAATTTGTCTATAATTTGTTCGTGAAATATTATCTTTAGATTTATATATAGATATAACTTCTATTTCAATTTTTTTTTGCTTAAAATTAACGTTATTCGTATTTTATCCCCAGATTTCATAGAAAATTTTATTGATACGAAAGAATGTGATGGTAATCCATTTTTTATATTGATCATAATTACCTGCTTTTTTGTAAATTATTGTTTTGTGTCGATCGTGTTATGTTTTATCCATTAATATAATGCATGCGAGTTCTGATTCTTTCGCAGACTGTATTTGATGTATATTATTCCATTGCCGAGTTCTTGATAATATTCTTAATTTTGAAAAATCAAGAAGTGATATTTTTGTTATTTAAAAAAATGACGGATAAGAATTACTTATCCGTCAAAATTTCTTGATCTATGTATGACTGCACCGTAATATAAACTTTTACAAAGATATTATCGATATCGTATTTAAAACTATTCTTATTTACAAACGTTTTAGTAATACCACCAGAAAGTTCTATGATCTACTGTTTTTCTAAAGAATTCGAAATAAAATTTCCAACGTTTTTCCAATTTCTCTACGTCAATATTAAAGTCTCCAACAGTTATATGATTTTTGATATCTTTAAGTAGTTCCATATATTTCTCTAAGAATATGTTTTGGTTATTGACGTGAGACTTATATAGTCCCACAATCCTAAATTTAATATATTTACTTAAAATTATCGTGCAGTTTAGTATGTTGAGATTTTTTTAAATTACCTGCTCTATCCTATGGTTCAGGCTTCAATTTATAAACATTGCAACTCCATCTGCTTTATTAATGTTTTCATACTATTATGTGTGGTTTTATATTCATTCTCTCAACAAGTATTTATTGAGTACTTGTGTAGTTATGTGCTCTGTCTGTCGTCCTTACTATTTATGCATTACTCTTCTGTGTTTATTTGGTATATTTTATACTATTCTAAACTGTTTCGTATCGTTTTGTGATTGTGATGATGTGGAATATATTGGTTTGATATTATTCGACTTTTCCAATTTTTTAATTTACATAGTATTTTACGTAGTCACATTTAGTGGAATCCGTTGCCAAATGATTATCGTCTATTGTTAGTCTAAATTTATCGTGTCTAAAAATGCAGATAGGACGGTGTAAACCACTTTTAACGCGTTAACTTAATGAATCCCTGTATATCTGATACACATCTTTTCGTTTGTAACTATATATACTATTTCCTTTTGTGGTGATTTTTTCAAATTCCAATTTAGCTCTATGAAAGAATGAACATGGTACAAGGGGTGATTCCCATTTACTATACTTATTTTTATATACGATATAGGGGAAAGTGAGGGCCTTAAAATTCTCTAAAAAATGTTATTTTATATGAATATGAGAAACAAATTTGAAAATTTGCGGGTATGGTTTATTTAAGCTATTAGAAATCGAAAATGCATAAAATATCATAAAATTTTACATTTTCATACTTAGCTTTCGTCTAACCATTTTTAAAAATTTTGATACAGCTATTTTGTCATAAAAAATGTAATAATTAAGTACAGTTTCATGATTTTCTTTTTTATTAAAAACACGCATAAATGAAAATAATACTTATTATCTAATAAATTGTTTTATGAAAAAATTACTATATGAATTGTTTTAGAGCAATTCATTCGAATTTTGCTATGAAAATGTACTTAGAATGTTTTTTTTTTTCAAATTCCGATTCTTATTTGCAAAAACAATTCAACCCAATTTTGAATTCAAAATTGCGACGAATTTTTCACGTTTTAAACTCTACAGGCATTTAAAACAACAGTCTTGTAAAATGATATCATTTAGAGTAAATGTTTTAGGTAATAAAATAATATTTATTCTCACTGGTAAGAGTGCCACAGGACCAGAAGGTAAAAATCTTTGCCACGCAATAATATTTTCAGTAAGCTGGAACAATGAAAAAATCGACATTAGTTGACAATAAAAAATTCATGTTGTGCACAAATTAAATTAATGATGACTATTGATTTGGAAACAACCGTTAACACTATGATGATTAGCAACAATCACGAAACAGCTGCATTACAGCCCTACTACTTTAAAGTATTAAGGATTTGAACTAAAGGATGTTAAATTTATAGCATGTAGCTAATCGCAAAATAGCACAATTCTTTACATGGTTTCATTAACTTATTTGTTATAGTTATATAGTCCATATGTTTTGGAATCGAATAATAATAAGTTCATGAAAAAATCGAGTCACAAAAGGAACAATTATATATTCTACTGTATAATATATACGGTATACTATACGGATTTTCTTTCCAAGATCCAAACACATGAACAATGAAAACTAAGCATTTACATCGATAGCTATGCATGTGATTTTAATTTTTTGGCAATTCATATTTTTCAAATATCTCCAAATAATCTCTCAGTGGTTGTGAATTATCTTAAACGTAATCTATCTGCAAAAAGGTATCTCTTTGTCGAATAATTTTATTATCATACCGTTTCATCAATAGAGTATTTTTTTAAATATCGTAAGTATATTGTACATAGATAATGTTTCATGAAAAACGAAGAGTATTTATTTAAAGTTCAAGAGGTGCATTAAAGCAAGATTGTTTGCTTTAATCGAAAAAGTTAACAGACGTCATTGATCTAGTCTTCCCGACAAGAGTCAGTCAAACGATTGCTTAATGACTAATTTCCATTCAAAGATAATTAGTTTCAAAAAAGTAATAAAATTTAAAATAAAAGATAGATTATTCGGTGAAACACAATCTTGAAATCTTACTATTATTAATGTATTGCAAAAAGAGATTTGAAAATGGATTAGCAATATTTAAAGAAATTATCTAACTATACCCAAAATAGAGATGGTATTACGGAGAAAGTAAATTAATTCAACATACTTACTTCTGATAGTTGAACAGTAGCAACAATGCCCATTTGATCGTAATCCCAATCAACATATTTGACTGCCATTGCCTCGCGAACTCGAGATCGGTGTCCATCCGCGCCAATCTAATTAAATATAACATTATATCAATTATATCAAATGGCGGAAAAAGAACATTATTATAAGATGTAACGAATGCGAAACGACGAGAATATTATCACGAAGGAGAAAATGAGAGACATTAAATAAACATGGAAACGAGTGGAAGAACTGGCTGGCATTGTTTCACATGTAAATTTGCGAATGTTCGATTTGTTGCGTATACACAAGCTCGGCGCTGAGTGTGCTCTGGCGAGCGTTTTCATCGTTGTGGCAGGATTTACGATATAATGTATAGCCCCGCGACAACAAGCACGCGCAGAGAAGGGAGAATGAGGAAAGAGCCGGCAATACAAAGTCTGGAAATAACTTCAGTTCGAAATCAAAGTTCTCTTACCGCCTTTGAACGCTCTTCGCGGATCAACTTTGTAAGCTCTTCTTCCCCTGCGCGTCATATTTTTTAGGTATGTGTAGGCATCTTTTCATCAAATCGCCGAGTGCCGCCGACGATGTGACCAGTACTAGCCCGGCGTGAGCACATGATCTCTCGGTTTCTAAACACACTTTGTCGACTTTCGACTGAATAATTGATTGACGAAGCTTAAACGACATAAACGACTAGCCGAGTGCTCGTTTACTTGTTGAAAAGCGAGAGTGCCAGTTAATTGGGTCGTGCATATTTATAACTGGAGAATCATAAAATCGCGAGTGGAAATTGAGATTAAGATTGGGATCGAGAACGGAGCGGAGATGATGTGCTGTCGTCGCAGCCGACTGCGCCACAGCGCGATCGACTTCTCCGATAGAGAGAAGCCAGTTGAAGAGCGCGTGACAGTTGTTTGACAGTTATACGGATCGCCTGGGATTCACCGGAGTTAAGTGATCGTCTGAATCGCAGTGATTTCTTCATCTGCTGTTCGCGGTTCTTCTCGACTTGCAATCACAAGAGAAAGAGACGCCGATGGCATCAAACGCTAAAAATACTCATCTGTTTTATAAACATCTGAGATCACATGCGGTCTTTTAGGTATATACCGCCCAGAGTTTTACAATTTTAGCGTATTAAGATCCGAAGAGGAGACTCGTTACCACGCGTCTAATTGAGAGAACATGCCCGAGTAGCGCATTCGAATCAATTTTTTGTGCGTTTACCTCGCATCAGCGAGCCCAACGAACGGTGAGTCAAATTGTACAACTACGTGTCGTATTCCAATTGACTAATCGTTACATTATTCTTCTCGAAGTAGACGCGCCCACAATGTCAAAAAGAGGTAAGCTTTTGGATAGTCTGGCGAGTCCACGTAAGTCGATGCTTCAAAAGTCAGTGGCAACGAAGGATACACTCGAGGAGAAACCACCAACGGTATTCGTCGATTGTGCGGTAAGTTATCAAATGTTGTTGTCGTGTCTTAGTGACAAATAAATGGAAATGAATTTAAATGCTGTCGCAGAACGAAGAAACGATCTGGATGGACGACATGGAGAATTTGGAGATGGATACGATATCCTCGGAGGGTAGTTCCGGTCCAGCGGCGGTTGCACCCTGCCTCAAACACCGACCTATTTCTCATCAGCAGCTGTGGGACAAGGAGGATATTATTTTATCGCTAACGAATCTACCAGCGGGAGAAGCCGCGTTCTCGGTTATACCGATTTTGCGTGGTGATGCCCTCGACAAAGTGGTCCACGAGATCAAACAAGTTGGGAGTGTTTCTCAATCGGAAGATCTATCGCTGCTCATACCGAGATTTGCAAATGGGTACGCAATTAATAACACCCCTGTAGTTCTTTGATTCATTCACCTTGTGTGCATATTGTTAATCCTATAATCCTATACAGACGTAAGGGCGGCTAAATCTACGAAACCCTTATTTCGATCTGCGTCACGCAGAGAAAAAGATCTTTACCGTGACTATGATGCTGTTAAAAATTGCGCCTCGATAGACTTGTGCTCGCGTGGTCAATCTGAAAAGATACATCTACTGATCTACTGTTTTAAATGACGCTTCACGGGAATAAGCAAACATCGATAATTTCGAGCTTTGGAAAAACGACTCAAATGGAAGATAAGCCTTGACAATTGGTTGCAGGTGCATACGCAAAGCGTCGTTGATAGCCGAGAACGAGTCGGCTTTGGCGTCGACGCCGATCGAGCTGCTGTCCAAGTGGCCGAACACGTGTTTGCTAGTGAGTTGCTGGCTCGGCCACGCGGAGCTGGTGAAGCTGTTGTTGGAGAAGGGTGCGCAAGCGAGCTACCGCGACGCGGAGGGCAGGAGCTGCCTGCATCTGGCGGCTAGCATTGGCTCGCTCGAGGTGACAGAGGAGCTACTCAAGTACGGCGCGGACCCGACTGCATGGGACCTTCAGCGCAGGTGCACCGCGCTGCACTGCGCCGCGGCCGCCGGTGATGTCCACTGCGTACAGCGCCTGATCGAGGCCGGGGCCGACGCCAACGCCGGGCTATCGGGCAAGAGTCCGCTCCATTACGCCGTCCAGAACAACGCGGTCAATTGCGCAGAAGCACTGCTACGGGCCGGCGCCTCGCCCAACAACCCTCAGGTTTAACAGGCCCATATAATTGGCATTGCATGACACTGACGAGCATTGATCGCTTGACAACGGTAGTCGCTGCACCGCAGGTCTACACGGAGACGCCACTGCACGTGGCTGCGAGCTTGGGTACGCTCGAGTGTCTCAAGCTGCTGCTCGACTACAAGGCCGATGTTCGAGTGCAGATGGGCAGCGCGCGCTCAACGCCTCTACACCTGGCTGCGGAGGACGGCAGCCCCGAGTGTGCGAAGATGCTGCTCAAGGCTGGAGCACCAGCCGATGCGCGAAACTCCCGTGGGCAAACCGCCCTTCACCTCGCTGCCTTGGCACAATCGGCCGAGACCGTCGAGGCGCTGCTAGCCGATGAGAGGACCGAGGCCAACGCCGAGGACGACAACGGCAGGACTCCCCTGCACGCGGCCGTCGCCAAAGCGGTGAGGGGCAGCGACGTCATTCGCGCCCTCATCAAGGTCAGCTTTGTTGCTATTGCAGGCTCGATCAATCGGCCTTGTTTAATTTCTATTTGGTTCCATCGATTTTCATATTTTCTGCAGAAGGGAGCGCTGATTAACAAGCCTGACAAATTCGGTTACACGCCTCTGCACATCGCGGCCCTAAACGAGAGCTCGTCGATAGTGATTCTGTTGCTGAGCAAGGGCGCCGACGTGACAGCTAGGACCAAGGGTGGAATATCCGCTCTGAGCTTCATCATTCGCAGGACTCCCGACGTCTTGTCCAAATTTGTCTCGC
The DNA here is from genome assembly GCA_030064505.1 of Chouioia cunea. Lineage (NCBI taxonomy): Eukaryota > Metazoa > Arthropoda > Insecta > Hymenoptera > Eulophidae > Chouioia > Chouioia cunea. Next base: position 22,603,089 of record JAOPFQ010000002.1, read on the forward strand.
GACTCGACCAGGCGATCACATTGCACGACCACGAATTAGGCGACGTAGACTGTGAACTCCGACTCGACTACCGGCCCCTTGTTCCCGGGGGTCGTGGCGAGAGCGATCTCATGCTCTGCCTTATCGAACTAGGTCAACGCCACATTCTTAAGCATCCGCTCTGCGAAAGCTTCCTGTACCTCAAGTGGCTGAAAATTCGCAAATTCTTTCTCTTCAGTTTGATCTACCACTCGATATTCGTGGCATTCTTTACAGCTTACATTTCTGTCACCTTCTTGTGGGATATCGCCAAGCTCAGCAATATTCTCTCTTGGTTCGTATTGCTGTTCACCCTGATTCTCGCGTCCAAAGAAATTTTCCAAATCGCTCACGGCATTAGGGTGTACGCTAAAGGTTGGGAAAACGCACTCCAATGGAGCGTCATTCTCACCTCGGGAATAGTGCTAATTAAACCAACTGATCATTGGCAGCACCACATCGCCGCTCTTGGTATTTTGTTTGTTTGGCTCGAATTGATGATGGTTGTTGGAAGATTTCCAATGTTTGGCTTGTACGTCCAAATGTTTACACAAGTTGCTATAAATTTTTTTAAATTTTTGGGAGCGTACTTATGTCTTATTGTTGGATTTTCCCTTGGCTTTAGTATTTTGCACAAAAATTACAAATCATTCAAAAACCCGTTGGTGGGTTTACTCAAGACAATCATCATGTTATCTGGAGAGCTTGAGTTTGAGGATGTTTTTTTCGATCAGGAATCGCCAATTTTATACGACGGTACCACGCATCTAATGCTGCTGGCTTTCGTTATACTGGTAACAGTTATCCTAGCTAATTTGATGATGGGTTTGGCAGTCTCGGATATTCAAGAACTTCGTCAATGCGCGGGTCTTGATAGATTGGTGAGGAGAGCTGAGCTAGTTGCCCACTTGGAAAGCTTTATATTCTCTAAGCTGCTTGATTATGCACCAAAGAAGATAGTAAAAGCTTGCAGAACCATGGCATCGCTCTTACACTTACCACATCATTGTGCTATCCACATACGGCCTAATGATCCCAGAGAAAACAGACTACCCAAAGATCTCATTAAATCCATTTATCGACTTGTAAGTGAAAGAAAGACTAAAGTCAAATCTTGTCAAAATGCCTCAATGCGCAGTTTGAACGAAAATGGTTTTGGATCTAATAGATTAAGTAGATTATACAGCAATTCATCATTTAGTGATAATAATAGGCAACAACTCAGTGACTTGGCAATAGAATTGAAAAAATGCTCCACTGCTATAAGCTTAAGACTAGATACTTTGACATCAAAAATAGAAGCTGTTGCCAAAGAAATCGATCTATCTTTTCAACTACAAGACTCAACCAGTTAGCAGTTCAAGAAGTTGAAAAATATCACTATCATCCAAACAGGAATGTTCAATAAAAGTTATTTCCAAGCACTCCCTCACAACAAAGTTTTTTTTTATCTCTTTTGGAATTCGCAATATTTTTGAAATCTAATTTTATTGAGTATGATTAGCAAAATGCAGAGTCAACTAAAATGTGTGAAACAAATTTTGTAAAATATCATCAACATACCAATAATTTAGTTTTGAAATTTTCTCCAGTTTGAAGACATACACTTGAATAAATGCCAAATTCACCTGGCAAACTGATATCTTCAACCTTTGCATCTGTAATCACCTTCACAGATTTCTTCTTTGACAATTCGGTATCAAGAGCATGTAGTAATAGATCATTTTCCACGATATATGCCAGTTCTTCTGCTAAGTGATCCTCGTTAAATGTTATCATAGCATCTGAGCAAGCATCCCATATCTAATCGATAAATGTGATCATGAAATAAAATTCAAATCTATAATTATTTCAAATTGATTGTTTATGTATAAAAAACAGTAATATAAAGTCTCTTATATATTTTTGTACAAATACCAAATAAAGAATATTTTAACAAACTTTAATGGCTTGATTCATTTTGTTATGGATAATAACAATGTCTGCAATTATACTTTTAACATTCGAAGCAAGGGCATTGTGTTCTATTTCATAAAATATTATTAATAATAGGATGAAGTTTCTGAAGACATCATGTTGTTGCAATTATATCAAATTTTAATTATTAAAATCTGCAAAATAGGAGTATATTTAAGCCATTACAAGTATTGATCATAGTGATAACAGCATTGGAAAATATACTTAGAGATTTTCTAATATTAAATATTTTTTTACAAGTCTGTAGCACTCAATTTACATTTTGTATTTATTATCTTAAAAAAAAAAGAATTTTTAAATATTTATAAACTTATTAAGGAATATAACAAAAAGGAAAAAGAAACTGATATAGTTATTTGAAAGAAATGTCTTTCTTTCCAAATAATATGTTAAATGTCTACTTTTACAAGTTCAATTTATTAATTACCTGCATTTTTCGCACAGGTGAGACTCTTACTGCCTCTATGTGTTTCCATGCTCCAATACTTGATAATAACACACGAGTATGTTTATTTAAAGCAACTACTCTATTGGAATACTGATCCTTTGGTTCATATTTGTGTTTTTTTCCTCCTTCAAGCAATAAGATTTTTCTAGATTCAAGTCGTTGATTGTTAGCTGTAAAAGTTTAATATTGATAATTTTTTTAACAAACTTTTGTGTTCCCTATTTTCATCATGCACTTACTACTAAAAAAAACAATTTTTAAACTATAGTACCCATAAAGGAAATTAATAATTAAAAGGAAATAACATTGTTTGAAGAAAATAGTTCTTTATGCAAACATTATATTAATGCAAAAATGTGTTTATTCCAAAAAAATTATCAGTCTGCATTTATTATTATTGATCTGATCATTGAAATCAATACAAAAAATACATCATGCTAACCTAAAGCACATGCCAAAGATGTGCCGACCATGCCACCTCCTGCTATGATAACATCGTACGTATCATTGTCGGCAGTTTCCATATGATTATTTCTAGTAAATATTTTATAATTTGATGATAAAACTGGTTTGCATTTTCTTGTCAGAAGTGTTAAAGCCCCGCGAGATAACAAACTAGCTTCAACAATTGCAGCCATGTTTACATGCCAATGCCAAAACTAGAATAACAATCTTGTTGAACACACTGGCTAGACAACACAACGCATATATTCAGCCTGATTTATCAAATTCACGTAATACAAATATAATTATTCTTGATATGCTGTCAAGATTTTTAAACAGATATTTTAATTGCAATAATACATAACACATTTGATTTGAGGTACATACAATATTAAACAAATTCTTTTTTTTTTATTATTTAGTCAAAGTCGTGAAAAACATATTAAAACTAATAATTTGTTAATTTTTGTAGGAGCTATAATGGTTAATCTTATTCATGCACATTGGTTTCCTTTAGCATCACAAGGTAACATATACTCCCTAGCTACTTTGCCATGTCAGAAAGGATTCAACAAAGTTTTAGTAGCATCATTAAAACGTAAAATTTATTCTTTTGAATATAACCAACATTCTAAGTGGAGATTAAAGCCATTGGTCAAAGAACTTCTATTTACTTACATTCCAAGTGGGTATTTTTTACACTGAAGAATAACATTTCATACTTTTTAAATATACATTTTCGAATTTCAGATGGTGCAGAAATTATTGCTATTGATGCTTTTAATAAGTCGTCAACAGCTGATGAGTTTGTGATAGGAATAACTATAACAAAAACCAGTGGAGAAACTTCTGTTGAAAGATATTTAAACATATACACAGAAGGTGTTGGAGATGGAGAAGAAAACAACTCCCTTGAAGCCATTGCACAAAATTGTTTAATGGTTGAATTATCATATACTCCTTATTTATTATATCACACTTTGATTCCACATTTAACTGGACATGAGGTAAGATTATTATATCCTAAAAAATTTTCTGAATAAATATGGAGTATATTACAGATTGTATGGCTTATATCAGGAAATGATGGTAAAGTTCACATGATTCGTGAAGATAAGCAAAATCACAGTTATACGGAATCACAAGTAGACAAATATTTTCCTGAATTAGACAATTTAAAAGCTATTGCTCTTTGGATTGATATTTATTATTATGAAGATTTTCAATGGTAAGGGCATTTTAAGCATTAATGTTCAATAAATTATTTTAACATTATAAAATTATTTTATAGACATAAATTAAAAAAAAACAGATTATATCAAATGTATCATATCCAAATTTTTAGGAGGCTTACTGCTGTTTCTTGTGAATGTGGATTGTTTAAGATGTCTAAGGTTAATGTAAAAGAGCTGCAAATTATTCAAACTTGGGTTTTGAGATATGATAATCCAGTTAGCAGCGTGAAAATATTTCCTTTCAAAAACAAAATACCAAAACCTGACTTTCTTGATATTGAATATGGTGACTAGGTTATTTTTTTAGTAAAAATTAGCTGTTAATTGATCTTTATTAATCATTATTTAAATATATTTAGATAACAAACAGGATTTTAAGTTGAACATTCTACTAAGTACAGGAAACATTTCAATCATATTCCAGTAAGTACAAAATAATAATTTTTTTATAGAAAAATTCATTAGTTTTTCTTATTAAAATAGGGATGTATTGAATCAAGATATGAACTCTGATACAATGTTGAATGGAAATGAATTATCCTCTGACTGTATTTTATGCTCATGTGTAGCAGATATAAACATGGATGGTCAGAATGAAATTTTATTAGGCACTTATAAGCAAGAAGTATTAATATTTGCTTTCATGGATAAATCATGGAAATTAATTGACAGAAAGCTATTTGATGCTCCAGTTCATTCTATGACTTACATGGATTTAGCTGGTGATGGAGTCAAAGTTTTGGTTGTTCTTACTCAACGAAGTGTTCACATTATGCAGGTAGAACTTTATTTATAAATTGTTTGTTAAATAATGATACATCATTTATTAGAATATCTTTTTTAGCATGATACTAAAGAAATTATGAAAAAATGGCATGATAGATTTTCGAAATTGGGAGGATTAATGAATAAGGATTTAATTCATAAAATTTAATTTCACTTTAGATAGTAATTCAAATGACTGTGATTTTGATATACATATTTGTTTTATAATTACAACACCAATAAAACTGTATATAATTTCAAATATATTTGTAAACAACATCTTCTTTTTTATCTACAGTTTGTATTTCTATTTTAACTGGACAATGTAAATAATAACTGAGAAGTTCTTCAGTATAACCAGTTAAAAAATAAATTTTTTTTGGATCAAAACCACGTCTTATAATACCAGCTACCCTCACCAAATTGTGGTGTCGTTTTATTATTATTTCACTAAGAAAAAGGGAGTGCCAAGTTCCAATCATGAATCTTCTTATAAACATATCTTCTATGGCACTTTCCATAGGTCTATTTCCATTATCAATATTTGCTGTGAATTTATAAAGTTCATTGATTACTTGAGCAATGTATAATTTCATATAAATTTGAAATTAAAATTATAGTCTTACATGTGTTCCAAGAGTTCCAAGATTTTTTGCTAGCAATGGCACATGGTTGGTATGCCATTTCATATGTTAACGGTCTGTTTTTTTTTAAAGTAACTCTGTATCGTCCTGACTGAACTCTATTTGTCGTTGAGCTAACATGAATACATCTTTGTATTGCTGACGATTTTACAATTTCATGAAATATCTTGATCTAGTGAAAAAATATAAATAATTTGAATGTTTTCAAAGTTATGTAAAAAATATTACTTATTAAAAAAAAAAGTTAAGAAATTTATTTTTGCGAAAAGCAAATTCACAATAATAAGTACGTATTTTAAAAATGAGATGAGGTTATGAAATTACATGGAAAATAATATTATATCATTAACTTACTTTGTTTGACTTAGTAAGTAAAGTCATTTTTCATATACTTCTTAATATAAGTTTTATTTACAAATCATTAACTTTCTAGTATTGAACAGAAAAATATAAATACAAACACTAACAAACTATTAGTTATAAAGTATTTCAACTAGATACATCGATATCAAGCAGACGAGTTTCCATGTGAACGATGTTTGTATGAATGTATTACGTACATACATACTACATATGTGTTATGTGTGCGTTTACGTGGCCCCGAAACTCATAACCTTTTGACAATTCAACAGCTGAAATATTGTATATTGGTGTATTGAAAAATAGTTTTCTATTGATAATATTTACAAAAGATATTCAATTTCATCGTGGATTCTAATACTTCTAAAATGAGACGAGCTCACTCTGGTGATTCTATTTTATGAAAATATCGATGTCTTATGTTACTTATTTGATAATACTTTAAATAATTTATTTTATTAGGTTATGGTTATGAACCATTACCAAGTACTTCTCACATAGAAGAAGAAAATGATCAAATGGCTAATGAGTTAAAAGATAAAATCCATGCATTGAAATCGTTATCTATCGACATCAGTACTGAAGTAAAATACCAAGATAAAATGCTTCGGGATATGGTTAGCAATGATGAGCCATGTTTATTTTTTGTTACATCAATAAGAATTTTGTTATTTCTTACTTATTGATTGCTATGTTTCTTTGCAGGATGATGATTTTGAGAGGACAAGTGGATCTCTCTCAAATTCAGTTGCTCGTGTTCTTAGAATGGCTAAAGGAAGTCATAATTATTACATATTATACTTATTCTTGTTTTCAATAGCAGTGTTCTTCTTTTTATGGATATTTTTGAAGCTCAAATGACGACAGATAGTTGCCAAATTGAAATTTTCATTCCCTTTCTTAAACAATTATCATTTGTTTAATTTAAAACTTCTATTGGAATGTCTTGAACAGTGTACATAAAAATGTTTAATAATTACTATTTATTTATGAAATTTTAATGTTATCTCTACTTTGGGACAATTAGATAAAATTGTATCTATGTAAATTGAAATTTGAATGTTTTTGGAATTAAATTGAAATTTATTTAAAGCATTCTTTGTAAAAGTCACTCAACAGAGCATGTAATGACACAATTTTCTGTATATATTAAGTAATAAAAATGTATATTTGTAATGGCTTTAAATATGTTTGTTTAAATTTATATTTTGTTTATTATGTCTTCATTTTATCCTCATTTTCTATTTCAATAATAATAATTCCTTTTTTGAAATCATTAATTATATCGCATTTATACGTTTTGTAAAATATAATATGTAAAATATAATGACTCTGTTGATAACATGAAAATTAATTTAAACGAATTTTAAACATTTGGAATTGAGTTGGACTCGTATACGACCGCAGTTACAATGCTGTTATATGACGCGTACCATTTTCTATTTTTGTTGTCGTCAGCTTTTAAATCAGCTGTTTAATTAAATGTAAGGGATTAATGGCGAATATTGTACGGATTTTGTTCAGAATTTTTATTGCGTACACTTAATTAATTGCAAAAATGTCTAATTATTCGCAACAAGATAATTATTGGATGCCGCCTACTCAAAATCAGTACAACTTTGATAATAGCGGATTCGGTCAAACTAACCAACAATTTGAATTCGCAAGTTACAACGACCAACAATCCGATTACGGTTATAATTCACAGCAAGAATATTTAAATCCGAATCAAAGTGCATATGCTGGTGATTTGTATACTCCAGAAAACTATAATCAAGGTAGATGTGTCTATATATGAGTATTTAGTTTTGTTTAAGACCTTTAAAATTATCTTTGCTGTGGTAAAATATGGATTGATATCTAAACTCTATTTACTGATTTAGGAACTTCTAACTTTAATGATGAGGAAGATGAACCACCTCTATTAGAAGAGCTAGGAATAGACCCAGATAGAATTTTGCAAAAAACATTAGCTGTTCTTAATCCATTTCATAGACGGGGTCAAACAGATGATGCAAATTATCTTTTACAAGATTCAGATCTGGCAGGACCTTTAGCATTTTGCCTCATGCTTGCTGCAGCATTGCTCTTAGCTGGATCTAAAGCACATTTTGGCTATGTATATGGATTAGCATCAACATCTTGTCTTTTAATGTATTTATTACTAACTTTGATGAGTACTACTGGAAACATAACTTTAGCATCAGTTGCATCTGTATTGGGTTATTGCATACTCCCTGTTGTTGGACTTGCTGGTTTAGGCATTTTTACAAGTCTTCGTGGAACTGGTGGATTGATTCTAGCTGTGCTTGCAGTTACATGGGCTACCTTATCATCTTCACGACTGTTTGTAGCAATGTCAGGTGATGAAAAGCAACGTCTTTTAATAGCGTATCCATGTTTGTTGTTATATGGTGTATTTACTCTGATTGTGATTTTCTAAACTAAGTAAGATTGTATCTTTTTTACAACAGACTAATGAAACTAAGATTAACATGGACATTATAGTTTTAATACTTTTCAATAAAAACTGTAAGTCGTTTATTTAAGCCTATTTTACTTATAATTCTTTCGATAATAGTTATTCCGTTGGACTATAACAAAAATTTGGTTTTTTTATACATACGCAATCTTTAAAAAATTGTTACAATCATCATCTTTAATGCTTATAAGAAGAAAAATAGCTTTTTGTGTATTCATTCTTGTATCGTGTTATTCATCTCAAGAATGTGTCGTACTGTTATTTTTTTTCTAAATTAGTTTTAGAATAAGTACTTTCTTTTTTTCCCCACTGTTTTATTGGATCATGCCATTGTTCTATAAACAACAACCTTTTAATTGTATTATGTCTATTATTATATTATATCAGTATATTATTTATTGTCAGGTCTTTTAAACAACCAGATATTCTCCCAGTAAATATAAAAGTGTAAAATAGAAATTATTTCCAACTATTATTCTGTTATCTTGTAGATAACAAAAATAATTATATATTATCATTATATATGTAGATCTGGTATATGTACCATGATGGTAGAAAACATTTTCAAATCGGTTTGAAAACGTTTTATGGTAAACCCAAAATTATTGCAGATTTTGGCGCCAAGAAAGTACATATTTGAACACTGGATTTGTTCCTAGATTTTTTAAATCCATTTTTACTTCCGTTAGAGCGACCAGAGCAGTTACATCCCCCTAATGCTGCTACTAGGCATCCTCGCAAGCAATAATTTATCTCGCACTATTATTATTATTAGCTACCATAGGATATAATCATAGGAATGATTTATTCAACAAACACCTAACTCTTTGGATTATCCTTTTCAATTATAGCAAAATACCCTAATCGTTTAAATTTATACGAATCCCTTAAAGTTATATTGTTGAGAAAGAGGCATAAATAGCGCTACCATGTTGGAAATCGGACCAGTTCTTCTTAAACATTTCGTCAACTTTGACCAGTATTATTGTACTAATTTTGTACTTTCCTCATAATAAAGCATTTACAGCAGTTATAAAGCATCTTTTTTCATTTAAGTGTCACGCACTTCGAGAATCTAAAATTATATTATAGACTCTCGAACCAAAGCAGAGATCAAAACGCATTGTTAGATCTCTGCTCGGAGATATGGCGCGAATATTCACTCGATCAAATCAAATAAATATTCCAGTATTCGATTGTCAATAAATGATAAGTGTCTTTATTATTATTAAAATACAACAATGTACAAGATAGTAGTGAGAAGCTCATATAATGCTTGCTCGGTCGCTCGTGTCTAACTGCTAGACTGGTGGCCGCTTTCTTTTCTCTTCAGTTTTTCCCCAGAAGCGTCCCAACGGTCAACAGAGAAAAATTTGTCGGTGACCTAAAGGGGCTTGTGATGTAACAAACTGTAACAGTTCCCCTTTTCTTTCCTAGGAGTTTTCCTGAGATTGCGAGGTTGGCAGTTTACCACTTCATCCCGTATTATACTCATATGTCGCCCAGGCCTTGAAACCAGTTGCTCTTAATTGACATGTGTCACTCAAGTCTTGAGTGCAACACGTGTTTTTTATGTAGAGTATCTGTTTATTTTCGCGTATTCGTATTGACACTTGTCGAAACTTTTCCTTGTCCCAAGTGATCATCTATATGACGGATTTATGCATACTCCTACAACAGTGGTATTCGAATTTCGTGTATTTATTACTAATTCTACTCCAAGTATTCTATTTGACAACGATACGTGACATTAATTCGTCACAGGACATTGCTAAAGTTGTGTTAGGGCGTTCATAGTGGCCAGGATTAAAATACTAGCTTCCGGAGGGAAGCTAGCGCTGCTAGAGGGGTGGTAGATCTCTCTAGCTGCTAGAGGGTAAGTTAAACTCCTTGGGTGACAGAGGGGAAAGAGACATACATACTTACTAGTCTAGGCATTATAGCAACCGAACAGTGCGAATCTAGAAAAAATTGTAAGAGGGTTCTTGAAAATTGAATACTTATACAAAATTATGGAGGAACTCAACTGAATTTGCAGAAAACCCAATATTTATTGACAAAAATGAAATTAAACAAAATTAGTGTACTATAAGAAACGACAACCAAGTAAACGTAGTAGTTCGTTTGAAGAGAATCGCTCGACTGACTAGTTGAAAAAAACAACTGAAAAGAATAAGCCTTTAAGGGAAGGTGTACGATGGGCTATCGAACAAGAATCCGGGTCGTCCCGGATAAAAGCTGCATGCATAAACATTTATTATAAACAGAAACAATATAAATAAAGACGATAAAGTTATTACCAATTCTCCCATTTTCCCAAGAACAACAAAATAATTTGCAACAAGACATATCTTTAACAATAGCCATTGTGAAAAAACATATTAAAATTGTTTTTAAATTAAAAACGTACATTTTCTATATTATTAGGAATAATTATTCAGCAAATTTTGCAAGATATTAATTAATAAACAAATAGCTGCTTCATATATATTTTTTGCTATAACTTTAAATAATATTTCTTTTTTTTACAGTTTTTTCCAAACTTTTTCATTGATCCTTAAACTAAATACAAATTATTCTGTAGAGCACGAGTCTTTACCAAACATTGAAGATAACCTTACATATTTGTAATACTAATATTACAATCATGCGAGTATAGTGCGTCAACATCGTGATATAAGCAATTATCTTCAGTATCTTCTTTTTCAAAGTTAAAGAACAGTTTTTTTCCCAAAAGAGTATGTGTCGGGATTCGCCTGTTTTTTTAACTTTAAAGAAGTTATTGCTTACGTCATTACCTGCTATTGAATCACGTTTTACGTCGATATCCATTGGTTTCTGCGCTTGCTACAAACGCTCAAACTGTGGAGAATCAGATGGTGATTGTAGTACAACTTGTAACAGCGAATCATTACGTTAACGTTAAAGAATTGTCGAGATCTGATCTGGAGTAGTATTGGATTTGATATTCTGGAATATTTATGATTGGAGTTACTGTATTGCCACATAGTTATAACATCCTAGCGTCAAAAAAATCTGTATCTAGAAAATGAGACTGGCATACTCTATATCTTGCTAAAGTGCTCAATTCCAAACCAAGAAGAATACTGTTTTTTTACATATTGCGAGGTACGTGAGATTGAAATTCTGCAAGTATAGAAACAATAATATAGATAAAGCCAATTTTTTACACTGATGGAGTGTTTAATGAATACCTTTAATTCAATCAATTTTAATAAAAAGTGGTATAAGTTTTGCATAGCAAATTTTGGCGCAAATCTTTGCGTTAAATTGAAAAAGTATTTTTCAGCCTTCCGTGCTGAAGAGAGTCGATTGCCCAAATTAAAAAGGCAAATATCGCTTAAAAATTTCGGTATCTCGGTTCTATACCACTTAGAAAGAAAATTAAAAAAATCATTCTACATTTTCATTTACAAATAATTTTGCTTTAGAATTCTCGTCAGAGCTTCGAGAGCGCTCAATGTAGTCCACATTCCGGACCTAATTCAATTGTTTTGTTTTTTCTAGGTTATATATATTCAACTAGTTGATTTTAAAAAGTTGTGAATGTTCATCGTACACAATGCGTGTAACATAATTTCCTATCTAGGAAATCAATTACAACGCAAATGCAAGAGTATACAACGAAGGGGAGACTTCACTCACCCCCATTATCAATTTAAATAAATAGTGGATAAGAGGTAAAATCTGGCCTCGCGCAGTATTAAGGAGATGCAATGACCTTGAAAGGTCATGAGGTGAGTTGGCAAGGAGGCGAAATAAGAGCACGACGGTTAACAGAAAATCTGTTTATTGAATAATTAAATAAAAACCCAAAAGAAAAATTTATAACAGAAACCAGACAAATGCACAAGAGAAAATAATTGAAAAGTTACAGAACAAAAAAAGAAAAAATACAATTTAAACACAGTGACGGTTAATCGCTACGGTCTTAGCAGAACTGCGGCTGTACAGCTTGGAGAAACTAAGCGAGGCTCGGGATAAGGATAGTAACCAAAGAGAAAAACAAAATAAACAATAGACATTCAAAGCACGGAGGGTGAAGAAGAGAAAAGGCAAAAGACTCACCGGCTTAGAACCAAACCACGTCCAATCACATAAAAAAACAAAGAAAAATACTCTGAATTATTGCTAAACTTAACCACAAACCAAAATAACAAAAACACTTTTTTCTCTTGATTCCAAAATTCAACTGAGCCGATGAGCGCGCCTTACCTCTCCCTTCCCTCTCCATTCAATTTGCACGACAAATTTTCCGAGACCACCGACCTCTGATTAGCCTACGGCTAGTTAACTGACAAGATAACCGATGGACTCTGGCCAGGAGCCAGAAGCTCCCTCACATTACGAACAGGTATATATGTGTTTATGTATACACATATATATACATACCCATACTTGCACATATATCACATCTTTTACCATGAACTTTTGTTGCAATTACTGGATTACTCATTGCTGCGATAATGATTATTCAACGTCATTGATATAGTATAGGGAACTTTTATATCTACAATGTATAGGTTATGCGGGTTTTTTTGGTGTAACTTTTGCTGCTGTCAAAATATCTTTTATCCTAAGATCTATTCAGGGTATAGTATGATTCCACTATGCGTGATTGTTGGAGGCTTGGCCAATGCGTGACTCGGCGTGCGTTTACCTAAATCTAGAGGAAAACCCAGTACATACCGGGCATGTCTCAGAAAGCGTCCTAGTCCTATAGCTCAATCAATGCTGCGAAAACCCATCCCAATACTTATCGACGTGGCACGTGTCTTCCGACCAGCTCAAGCAACGTTCACTCTTCCTTTCTCTCAGCAATAAGTAGGAGAGGGTTGATGCGTATACGATTGAATCCAAGGTATGACGTCAGTTCGTGATGAGAAGTACATCTGACAGGTTGCGCTTTTGCGTGAAATCTGCATACAGTTGTTACATGTTCGTATCTGCGAGTTGGACTCAGATACAACTTAAGGCGGTAGTAGAGGGAATTGTCTACTATTGACGAAAAATTGAACAAAAATTGATGTGCGCAGTTTAGAGTCAATTGAATTTTGTCAATCAACTTTATCAAAATTACAGTTTATAGCGAAGAAATCGAATTAATGTTTGCGAATGTGATTGACAAAAATATACAGGTTAAGTCAGGCAATATTTTATCAAGCGAAGTACTTTCTATTGTATGCTTACAATAACGAAAAGAACCCATGACTAAAATTGACGTAATAATTGATAATTCAGTAACAGTTAGATAAAAAGGTAAACTACTAAACATTTTAAATAAATACTGATATTGTACTGCTAAAAATAATTTTGAACTTGGATATACTAATTAGATTGTAATGGATATACCTGAAAAATCAGGCCGTGAGCCTGTTCGTTAAAAATCTTATAAAACGAGCACAGAGTAAAGAAATATGCGGGGAATCGCTGAAGAGTGAACAAAAGCAGGTTTAGTTACAGAAATCAATTCTTTTTATGCGAGTTCTTACATTCTAATTAAAAAATAAGATGACACTTATTGGTTAGTAATTAATTATTGTCGTCTTGATAACAATACTATTCGTACAAAGTTTCCGTTCCCCAACATTGGTAATGGACACGAAAACACTCCGTTTGTTTGATGCAATGAACAAAATGATGCTTTTTGGAAATCAAGAGACTCCTGCGTCCAAGCAAATTTTAATTTTATCTAATCCAAAGGCTGTTCGAACTGAATTACATATTTATGCATGCGCAGATCCAAGCAAATAAAAAAAAAAGAATTTCACTTGGATTATGCGAAAAGTCGTCGGACTATTGATGTAGGCAGATATTATCATTTGAGTCGTTTCAAATTACTTGCTATTTTTTGAGCTATGGAAAGATTTCGTCCATATTATATTGAAATACAAATTTGCATGTACATTGATTGCCAAGCATTAATTTAAAATAATTCATTGAAAACGATAGATCCACAGTTTGTTCGATGAGTTAATTCAATTGTCGAATATGTTTATGTAATTCACTACTGTAAAGTCGAACATATGCAACATACAGATGTTCTATCAAAAGTTCCAATAGAAAATGCAGCTGATAACTTAGGTTGGGAAATAGTATACAATGTAGCAATTCACTAAGATGACATTCTGATGTTCCAAAGAAGTGATACTGAATTGCTTTAAAGAAATCAAGAAAAAAACAGAAAAAGATGGTGCGCGTAGAGAGAAAGAAACGATTGACAAGTTTGTATTGATTAATGGCTTATTGTACAAAAAATCGATTAAGGTAACTTAGTAGAGAATTGTGTGTCGTTTCAAAACGTACGTGCAAAACTCTTGTTATCAAGTCTCATGATTTATGTAGTCATTTTGATATTGACCGTTCTGTAGCAAGAATTCTATTATTTTCCAGAAATGCGTAGATATGTACGCCAACATATAAAAACAGAGTACAGGGTAGGACGTTAAATTGGAGAGTTACATGCTACGTCACTCGGTAAAAGACCATTTGAAGTTGTCAATGTGGATTATTTAGATCCATTTGTATATTGCACTAAACGCCATAAGAATATCCCTGCTGTGATTCGTATTCTTACTAAATGTATACAATTGTGTGTGGTGAAAAATGTTAAAGCCTGTATTAACGTTAAAAAATTTGAGAATTTTGTTATGCAATTTGGAACGCCTAAACGGTTTATAACTGACATAGGTACATCGTACTTTAGACAAATCTAAAGAATTTTGTAAAATACATGGAATTTTACACACCCTGAATTCGATTTAAAATGAATAAGCGAATGGGCAAATCGAACGTTTAAATGAAACGACTTTGCCAGTTCTTGAAGCCAATTTACACGAAGAAGATGTTTGAAAATGGGATGAGGATATTAATTTATTAGAAAGAGATTTAAATACTTCTGTATACAAAACAACAGTTTTACTCCGTTCGAAACGTCGAACGGCTGCATTCGACGTTTTAAAGGCGAAATGCGTTATTTAAGAATGAATTCTGAAACTTATAGAATCCCTAAAGATATTCAAGATGAAGTTCGAAATAAGGTAAAAGTTGAACAATTGAAAATGAAAGAACATTATGACTAATCCCGTTTGAAAAGTATAAAATTTGATTTAGGTTACTTTGTATTTATAAAATGTGTTCCGTAAAGTAAAGATAATTCAATCAAACTTTTAGCTTGTCATAAAGGTCCTGTAGCAATTACGAAACTTTTTCCGTTAATTACATATGCGGTGCAGCGTTAAGGTGGTAAAGATTCTTGTAACAGCACTACATGATTAAAATTATATTAGAGTTTACGATAAGTAGATTTAGACTATTTCTTGAACTATGTTTAAATTATTCTTCTTCAACATTATTTACGGTCTCTACAACGTAATCAGTATCTGTGTTTTCAATTCTAATATTCAATAACATTATAACTGCCGCTCTTCGTAAATAATTTATGTATTAATGACAACATTCTACCTAAAAAAATAATTGAAAATGAGTCTTCAATGGTAACTTCTTTAAGAATAGTGTAATGCTTTCCTTTGCAATCGAAAAAATTTCTTACACTTGCATTTGGTAACGCGTAGAAAGTTTAGAATAATGCCAATTTTTCCAAATTATTAGAATGTTATTCAACATAAAACGATTAAGTTGTGTCGTAGTTTTAGATTTCTTTAGATATAAACAATACATTACTTAGATTAAAAAAATAAAATAAAATTTTTAAATGTAAAATTTAAAAATAAAAATACATTTTTGACAATCCAAGTGTTTGCTTCTAAAATTTTGTTCGTGTGTTCAGGTTGATTTTTCACTAAGTGTCCAATTATGAAAATAATGTGTTCAAATTTTTCATTTTAATTATTGTTGTGGGTGATAACATTTTTCGTCAATGCCTTCTAGACATTTATCTTTGTAAGTATAAGCTTCCATGTGTATATTTATATTTGAAATGATCTGCAAGCGCAGAGATTTACTTCTACGAATCATTGCTTTCAATTTTTTATTTAAATTTTCAAGAAGAAAGCATGACGTGATACAGGGTGGGCTAAAACAACAAACAATTAGAGCCAACTGCCTTTAAAGATGCTGTAATGTATGATTCTATAAAAATTGAGTAACAGTGTACGCGCTTTTTTTAACAAAAAACTACCAATTTTTCAGATAAAAACTAACCGTTGAACAAGCATCCCTTATATAATTCATATTAATAAATTACATCCCAAAGTTACATTTAGTGTATTATTTAATTGAAATGCAATAGGTGCGAATTGCACGTCATAAAATTTCAAATTGTGCTATAAACTTTTCAAAATATTGTTTTGCTAAATTGATAATTCGATTTATGTTTTTTTCTTGTAATAATTCAAGTCTCAACATTATATACATAAAATTATTCAAGTGCTATGAAGGCAATATACTATATATAACCACTACCAAATATCCAGAGTCAAATTTTTAAATTCAAAGGTTTTCCAGTTACGAAAGTAGATTTTTATTGGCCTTGGTTAACTTGCTACAAAAAATGGAGGTTTAATCGAGCACAACCTATAATGGATGATTAATACGTTATCTTTTTTACCTCACGTTTATTTTACATTCTGTCTTTAGGAAGCGACAGTAAGTTACATTTTTATACGTTTTGATAAAAGAACTATTTACATGTTTGATAGTAGAGTATTCTAATGGGTAACTTAATATGGTTTTATTGCATAAAAAAATTAAATAAAAGTTACGATTTCTATTTATGCATTTGAAATTTCATGTCATTGGTGTTGCATTCGTGATGGATCTCTTTTCAAGTTTGCTAATAAGTTGATTTGGATGATTTTGAAGCCTGTTTTTGTATATTTTGTAAACCGTTCTTATCTCTTCTGTAACCAAAGATACTTTAAGATCGTTGCAAGTAATTTTATTTGTAACGAATCACGGAGTATTGAAATATTTCCAGTATTTCAACGTGCAACGAGAGTACAAGGGTCCGCATGTACCTTATAAATTAACGGAGAAGGCTCCGCTCGCCGCGTTGAGAAATAAATAAAAATTTATAGATACAAGGGGAAGGTAAGAGGCGCACAATCGGCCTTGTGCGCACTAAGGAAGTTGGGACCTTTCAAGGTCACGAGGAGGTAAGTTGGTAAGGCCGTTTAATAAAAAAAAAATCAAAATCAATGGCTAATTAAATGTTTGGCGACGGTTGCGCACAATGGCCTTCGCTGAGTTCCGTCTGTACATCTTGGAGAACCGAGCAAGGCCTAGAGCAAAAACAAAATAAAATAAATGAACGCACGGTGGGTAAGGGAGAGAGATAATATAGGACACTCACCGACTCAGGAGTAAGGCACGTCTAACACATCAAAATACACCTCTCTATTATTACAAATATTTTTACAAACGACTGGGTCGATGAGGGCGCCTTATTTCTCTCTGGCCTCCCTGACGAAAATTTGCACAACGAAGTTTCCTAGGTCATCGACCTCTCGTCGATGAATGGCTAGTTAGCCGACAAAATGGACAACGGACTCCGACTAAGGGCCAGGAGCTCTGTCACAAACATTTGAGTTTGAGGAGGTACTCCATAGCTGCATGCCATAGGTCCAGATTTATGTTCCAGATCGGCTTAAATAACAAATGAAAAAAATATTTATGTTACTTCCCTGCCCAAATAAATTAATATTTTAAATAAAGTTACGTGTGATATTGTTGTTGAGACTTTTCAGAATGCCTAAAAAATCAAAGGCGATTTTCTATGATGTAATTTTTCTGTATCTTTGCCCCAATTTTCGTGATTAACTTTTTAATTTTATAAAAACTATTGATCACATAGATATCAGACTGGTCATACTTATGTGCATTAACTCGAGCTTACTTTACCTAAAATATCATAAATATTGTTTAACATTTTTTTCCATTTGCTATTTGCAAGGCAAATACTGCATTTTGGTATATTGGACCATTTGTAGTTCATACGTAAAACTACAGTCACATTTATATATAAAACTATTAGTTTCTCCGTTCATAAGCCAACTTTTGAAATTAAAGTCGAATTTGAGGTCAGTCGAGATTTTTCGCATTTTTTTACGTTTTGATTATAACTAATTTTACTTCAGAAGCGTCTACTGTACTTAATAATAACTACATTTTGGACCTAATTAAATTTTTGTTTGACTCGAACTTTCAAATTCGGTCAAAAGTATAAATCGACTGGAATATACTTATACTCAATTACAAGTATTAAACTTGATGTTAATCTTGATTGGACTTAACAAATCTGACGTAAGAATGATATTGGTTGCTTTTCCAGACAAATCATTATGCTTAGAAAATCATGGAATTTTTAATTTTTTATAATAATAATTAATATGGAATGTATTTATATATTCTCTTAGTTTGGATAAAGATTTAATAAAGTTTTATTCGCAAATGAGCTTATATTTACATAAAAGGTCTGCATGAGGTATTTTAGCGTAAAACAGTATACTACACACTTAGTAGACGTTTTGTTCATTATATCCACTGACTCGTTTCCCAGTATTCTTTCGTGGGGTGAAATCTATAACAATTTTATATTTTTGCCAATTAAAGGCTTTTAAGACCCTTTCAAAGACTATAAAAATCCTAAAGTGATTGTTTTCACTTGTTAAATTAGTCTGCAGCAGTGTTGTTATAAATTAAAATAAAATTTTGATGATTGCCAATTGCTACTAGTGTAAAAATCAGCCATTTAAAGAATGCATTATAAGTTAATCTATCTATAAGAGATCTACGGATTTATCAAAAACTGAAATTCGAAATCGCGTGAAAGACGCAAAAATTGTCTGTGGTTTCATCGTTGGCAAATTCCTTAATGATATTACAATTGCGACTGTGAAAACTATACAATAAAAAAAATTCTTCTGGCTGAATATTTAGTTGAAATATATTATATAATATGTTTTGTGACCATCTATTCGCACTATTCGGAAAAGCGCGGTGTGATTCCTTTTTCTTGCAACATTTATTATCTTAATTAGAATAATCTTGGTGTAAATAAATAATAATTTAATTGGAAATTTAGTCACTGCATACTTAATCTTACCTTCATGCCACCACACGTATATTCGTAAAAGAAAAATAATTGTTTAAATATCAATCGAATGCCTTCAAAATGTAGTACAATCTAAGCTGACTAAAGAGAAATGTACTTGTAAATTTTCTTGATCATAGCTCGAACCATTCAGTTATAGTCGAGAGAAAAAATTAACCACGTACAAAAATATTTTATGAGAATTTGAACATTTTCGGAAACCATCATTTCCATGATCAGCTACTTCGATAATATAAAAAAAAAAGCATTAAAGTTGCATGATGAAAATTATCACTATTACGAACTTTACTCTCCGAGAAAGTAAAATTTTACTGAAATAGTGGATTGAATAGGGTGGTTTGTCCAGTAAGTGAAGATGTACCAGTAGATGATCGTTTGAAAGTCCAATAAGACATTGTAAATCATGCCCTTCATTTATTAAAACAGTTGTTCATCTTCTAAATCTTTGGTATTTTATCAATCCAATTTCGAGGAAAAGTCCAAAAATTATTAAATAAATTAATTGGAAATCAAATAAACCATCTTAGAAATTTTGATATAAACATACGAATAAAAAAGTTGGGTAATTGTTGCTATGTAAAACATGTCATACTTACAAGTTAATTTTCCTAAGATTTGGGAATTAAAAGGAATATTGCTGTGGTTTGAAATTGTAAATATAATAGTGAGCATAATTTATTATATTTTATGAGAAAATATTTATAATTTTTGCGTTCTTGTGCTTCGTTTGTGATCAATATCACAAATTTACATACTCTGCAAAATACTTTGTATTCTTTTTGCTTCTCAAAATACGTTCTATTGTATCTTTCATTTTTGCTCTTTTTCACTCTTTGCTTTTGCATATGATATCTGGCAATCAAAACTTTCGCCTTGCCATCTAGACACTAAATCGATATATGTACGCAATGTATACTTATAATCAAATACTTTTCTAAATTACATTGTAACTTTTAACTCTGCGCAATGTAAGTGATCAATATATTCTTGTGATACTCTATAAACATATTGGTACATTTACACATTTCCATACTTATTTTATATACATTCAACTTCCATGGAAACCGACTTTGTATTCTTTCGATTATATTTATACAATTTATTCTTTGTATCTTATTAAAGCAACGGTTTCTCCTTACCTATAGTATGTTTCTATTATTTCACCGTTATTCGGATAACATTGCCTATCCATATAACGTACAGCACATATGAAAAATAACACAAAAACATACTCATCTCCCATTCAATATTTTTCACAAGGTTGACAAATGGATTCAAGTATCTACAATATTATGTATTACGTATAGTTCCCAGCTTCATTTACGTTTTAACTTTACGAGCAATCTGAAATATTTACTACTAATGACACAAATTAAAATAACAATTATGCCGTATTTTTCAACACTCCGAATTACCGGGGGTAAACATTCGATACCGAATACCTTGATCTTTTATTCAAAAACTAGAATTGATCCCTCATAATGCACTCGAAATTATCAGACATCTTTTGCCAATCAAGTGGTTTTCATTTCAAGAAGTTTAGAGCAGACACTACTATTCATATAAGTGTCTTCATTTTATTCAACATATCTTGTTAAATTATAATAAATGTATACAGACTTTGTGTATTAATTACATTCATATGTAAAAGTACTGTTTAACAAGTAAATCGAGTTACCAAACATTAAATAAATGATTTCATGTTAGTTTTAAATAATAATGATTATTTTGTAGAACTTAATGGCAAAGGAGTTGATGAAAATAATACGAGTATATCTGCGTGTTTTAATACGTGCATTTTGTTGTCAAAATAATTGAAAAGGACACTGCTTTAATTTGGCAACTCGGATCCTTTCATTCCTTTGCATGAAACGCTTGAAGTATTCTTAAAATCTATAATTATTTACATGTACGCTTATATAACTATCTGTTGAGTATTGCCAAATTTATTTTCTTAACATATGAAGTTATGGGACGAAAAGTGTCATAAAAAGCTGCTTTTCAGGTAAAGTTACTTGATTTATTTTTTAAGCATTTAATACCAAACATTTCTTTAACCACTGTTTACTATCTTTATTAGGTTAAAACGAATGTGTTTTTTTCATTTTGTTATTTTTTATATGTAGATTCCAACAAAGGAATAGCTAGGAATGTTGTGTTAAATTTGTTATAGGCAACACATACAAAAATTAAAGAAAATTGAGAAAAGTATAATTTTTAAACTCTGTTGAAGATCGCAGATTTACTCAAAATAGCAAGCTTTTTTCATTAAATTCTATTATAATTCGCATGCTCGTAATTACATTTATAGAATTTTAAACCGCTTACGTGTTCTTATACCATAATGTGTTACTTTAGTCGTGTACGATATTTATTTGTTACATTTGTACGTTGCTCGTTTCAAAACTATCGCGATACGTATACTCAAGTGTATTACATATTACATTTAATATAACATGTTCTTAAAAATGTTAGATTGGATACAACGAATAAATAATAGTTATTGATTGTAAAATAAAGTAATTATTCTGAATCTTATATAAATAATTTTTAGGATGTAGAAGTTTGTTCTAAAAAATAGATTAGAAATAGTAAATAGTAAAGCTTATACGATTCAGTTGTGCGATCCCAAATTTCATTCCAGTCATATATACATTTAGACAATGTAGATATGACAGAAATGTACATAAGCTGCATAAATATTTTATTATAAATTTACTTTTCTCATTCAAGTTAAAAAATTCGTTAAAAGCCTATATAATCTCATTAGATTATTCGACCCCCTTATTGTGTATAAAATGTTTAAGAAAATAATGACTACTCCATACAACTTTGACTGAACATTTTTGCTACTTCCATCATCTTCGTAGTATCAAATATAGTAATAAATATATTTGTTATATCTGTACTGTTGAAATGTCAATCTTTAACGTACACAAGAATGCCCATTCTGTCATTTTCGATCGACGATTACTAAATTAGAAATGTTTTATTAAAAATAATTTATGGAAGCAAACTTTCGACTATATGTGTATTTTAAAAAAGTTTTGTCGTTAATGATTGTCGATATGAGTAATATGTAACGCGATTTCTTTTCAAAGAATAGAAATAGAATTTTAAAATTCGATAATATTTTTCGCGCAATATAATCATGTATCTAAAATGTATTTTGGATAAAATCTTTTATATGGAGAAATAAGAATAAGACTAGCACATAAATGAGATGGGTTGACTTGCAAACCACCCTAATATAAGATATCCCTATCTTAATACGTTAAATCCGAATTGGGATAGGGAATTATCTTGTTCTATTGCACTGCAATTCGGTTGAATGGAGAAACGCATCCAAGGTTAATTTGCGGATTTCGTTATTTCTGCAATAGAAAATGAAGCGATTCTGGTTCTAAATTCGATTTTAAGGATGCATTTATTTATAACAGAGATGTTTCAGCAAGCTGTCTTAGTTTGCTCACTTAGATATGCACGTATGCAATTAATATAACAAATTCTTATTCTTAGGACAACAATGCTACATGAATAGTGAGATAAGCTATTCCCAAATTAATAATTAATTTACTCAAAGATATATTCACGAACAATCAACTTTCGTATAAGGCAAATTGATATTCAATTTGCATACTACTTATTGCATATAAAAAAATTTGTTCGTTACCTATTACTATTCATGTATCTTAAACGAATAGATAAAAATTTTGGACATGGTTTTTCGACTATTCGGTACTGAAAATAATTTACCGATTACGTCGCTCATAAATTAGTTTCCAAGATCAAATGAAAACATTATTAGTATTTTAATTTTACGTTTGAAATGATCTGATGCAAATTAATTATATTCCTGAACTTGAAGGACGGAACACAATATTGATTTACTTAATAATATTTTCGAAATAGAGATTTAAAAAATAAATCTGCGTATTTTAGTTCAAATGGAACTCGATCGTGTGCTGGGTTTGCTACCAAGATATATACGTGACGACGATTAGTAAAAAACTCGTAGGAATTTCCGAGAAAACGTGAATAAATGTAAAAAATAGCTTGATAATAGCTTAGATAAATATTGCGTCTATTCACGAAATCAATATTCTAGTAACTTGCGTATTTAAAGCACTGAAAGAAAGATTATAATACTTTGTATAGCTGGAGAAAAAGCTTATTTTACCGACGTAGTCTTACTTTAATAATAATTTTTGAACATTCCGTGCATCTTTTCCGACCTTTCACCGTACGTTTATTCTTTTTGTAAAAATGTATGAATAACTCCCTAAAATATCGAATAATGAGGTACAGTTTTATTTCCATTAACGTGATATTCGATGTTTACAGTTGAGATTATATGCTTTTAGAAATGTGCATTTCCATGTAAATTTATTGCAAAAATAGTTAAACAATTTTTTAATCACTTCGGTAAAAAAATAATTTATTATTTTTCAATGTCATTTTTGCATCTATGTCATCGTATAAAAATTGTTGTATTTCTGCAGTGCTATAAATAATTTTTAAACATATCTAAAGTGTGTTCCAAAATATACGAAGTTTATCAAAGAGACAAATGATAATATCGAGTTTACATGTACTGTAATATTAATTTTCTTGTTCAATCTAATACAAGTAGTAGAATGTATGAAAATTAAACTATTTATTACGCGTCAATAACATGATTTTTTATCTTCGTTATTTGATTTTTTTACTCTATACTTTTATCGTAATCCTATGACTAATTTTGATTTTTGGGTTTGCCTAATAAAGAGATTCCCGACTAATTCAACATTCTCGTGTTTCCCGAAAATGTATGAAATGATAAACTTAGGTTACGCGGTGCAATATACTTAAAATATAAAAATTACATCAGTTACCTACTTGAATCCCCAGTGGAATTTTAATACACTAATAGCAGGACAAAAACTTATAAAGACTGTATTCCGAATGTTTTTTTTTGCAACAACACGTGATTAGGAAATTTTTTTAAACGATTCCTTTTTTCTCCCACATTTATATCTATTAGTATCTACAGATTTTTGTTTTCAATATATTTTTATAGAATCTTGGTGATCTCTGAGAAAGCTATGCGTTTATAAAACGATACAAAATTGTATGAGTTTTATTACAGGAATTATGAAACAGTGAGTTTTACGATATCATAAACGAAGCTTTGGATACGTCATACCTAGCCCGTAGCGATACATTTTTCGTTAACAGCAAAGACATAAAACGCTCGAAAAGTTGATCTAACCCTACACTTGTCACGTCATCCTTCTTTCAGTAATCTCTTACAATGGAGGTGGATAATTAGTATCACTGACACGTGGAAACTAAGTTTGGTTCCAATGTAATATTCTCAAATCAATAGCGAATTAATAACGTTGCAGCTTATTTCGTTCATAACTATTTTACATCCACAAAGTGTATTATTTTTACATTGTTTTAATGGTTAGCTCAAAAATGCTATGTTTTAGATTGACATCATCGTTAGATAATATTAACATAGATTATTAAATAGTAAAATCTAATTTTTTTATAACATTCAATTATCGTGTCATCCAAGTGATGCCATAAAGTGATCACGTGAACATTTATTATTGTCCCTAAAATATACGTGTTTGATATTACGTAATGCTTTACTTTATTCTTCTTTTTTTTCTTATTTTGTTTGCATGTTAACAATTTTCTTTTCATAATATCAACGCTAGATAAACATCATTGTTTCTATTAGTTTACTTGTTACCTGTTATAATGATTTCGAGTTATATACGCGGGAACATTCAAAGGTACGCAATATCAGTTTTACTCTACTTTATCCTGTCCCATTTCTTTCTTTTCTTTGCGAAATGGCTAATGACAAAAATTAGGCAAAATATTGGGATTCGTTTCCATGAATTACTCATTTCCTCGTGCTCGTTCATCCTACTAATAAATTTGCATGTTTCATATCTCCCCTAGAAAAATTATTTCCAGTTTATAACGTTTGCGATGTAACGATTTCATGGTATTTCTAAAAACGTAAGGACTTGGAGCATAGGCAATAGTATAATTATTGCAGTGTGATATTATAGTTTTTGAAAAGTTATTGCGGAAAACTGTTTGCAAACTATCATTTTCTGTGTTATAGAAACGAATACATTTACAATAGCTATATTTATGCAGTGCATACAACGCAGTATGAATTGGATAAGTTGTTATATTTGTCGATATGAAAAATTAGTACAAAAATATAAATTCCTTAAAATCTGTCGTTTTCTTTTCAACGTGAATGTAGAAGCAATTTCTGATAACTAGCTTACATTTCATCGTATCAAATTTAACTGCAAGATACCATTATTCTATTATTTTGCCTGTTAGAAAAATGCAAAAAAAATTATTTTTCCAAACAGCACGAGCGATGTTGTTGGTTGCGTAGATACAATAACTGTGACGTTTATAGCAATTTTGGGCTCAAAGCGTATAATATTGCTGAAAAGGTATAATAATAAACAGATAGACAGTGCAAAATTATCGAAATAACAAGTTTTTCAAAGTCAATTAGAGTGGACAACTCATCTCCATGCTTTTAATTCTAGAAAATATCTAACGTAAAATTATAACGAGAGCCGATAATAAGCATCGATTATAAGCAGCTGTTTACTTTTTGTTATAAAAAAATTTAGTTAGGTATCGAAATATCCATAGTTTATTTCCTATTGTAAAGCTTCAAAAATTTTAAATCAAAATGCACAACGCCCCATAACCAACGAAAATATATTTAATCAATACTGTGCATGGATTAAAAAATGCGCCCTGAGCACCATCTAAGAGATACCGCTGGAGCCATTTTAACGTGAATATTTCCATTTTTTTGTTATCTAATTTTCTATGCCTTTGGTCTGTTAACATCGTAATCTTTGTACAAACAGTTTATTGAACATTACTTTGAAATCCGCATAAATCAGCTTGTAACGAGCAGTAAAGATCAAACGAAAGAATAAGACGTGATAGCATATTAATTCAATAACGAAGAAAGTGAGAAATAATACCTCCAAATACTTTCAGTTTTCTAGGAATCGTGCGTATGATGGAAATTATTATTTTTTAATACGAGTGCGGGAAGGCTTTTATAACGAAACAAGTTAAAGCACTCGTATTAAAAAGCTTTTACATACCAGTCTCGAGTTCTATCTTATGCTTAGAGATGCCGAAAATAAAGGACGAATCTGTAATTTTACGCTAAAGTACCAAACAAATTATTAAAATTTTCCATTATATCTCTGAATTCCGTTATAAAATATAGTTGGTGTGTCACGTCCCCAAGTGCAGAAAGTTAACAAAGGCATATGATGCATCCACACTTTTGAATTTTGACAATGTTTGACAACGTTCAAAGTCTTACGGGAGCCATGTGATAAGCAATTAGAAAAATACCAGGCGATTTTCAATGAATTTTGCTCTTATGATACGTGATTAAGAAATGAATCTAATTGAAAACGAGCGGTAGCAACTTTTATGGTGTATATACCAAATATACGCATGGTAGTAAGAGAGGAGGGGAGAGGAGGAGGGACGGTAAGGGAGCCCAAGCATTCTCATTGAAAACTTCTCATCGTGCTCTTGGAGATTTGTTCTCCTTGTGCAAATATCTTTACTTTTAGATAAAATCATAATGTTCCTTGCAAGCACTTAAAAATATTCGCGGCCACGTGTCCAAGTGTACGTATAAAACGCCTGCGCCTACTGTGTGTATACGTGGCATATACAGCGTTCAAATCCCTCTCCGCCGGAAACGGATGACTTAGGCAATAATAACAAGGTAAGACTCGAAGCATGCATTTTCTTTAGGTCGTTGTGTTGTTCCAGTTGGTCGCGGCGTCTCGGCCTTCTCTCACGCCTACGAGAGTCGAGGCGTTATCGAGGCGTTATTTCGTCCTCTCTCTTTGTCTCTCTCTCTCTCTCTCTCTCTCTCTCTCTCGCAGTTTTTCCATGTACGTGTATTAGTTGGTTATTTTGCTATTAGTTCAAAGAGCACGCGCATATCAAAGCGAGAAATAGCACAAAAGGATTACAGCCAAACAATGTCCGTCAAAAATATCTGAAAAAAAAAATTATTTGTCCCTTCTCTGCGCACTTAATGTATATTAGTTTTATAACCGTCAGATGAACAAGCCGCACTAAATATTTTTTACTCAACAAGGATGTTTATACGTCAATATATGATATTTGATTAAGTTTTAAGACTGGCCAAGGATATTCTCTTGTTACGAGTAAAGTATGTGTGTGCGCGCGTGTGTATCTCTGTGCGTCAATTGCGACCGCACGTCGATCGTTCTTGTATAACGATCGCTGAAAAACAGCTTATTTCTTTATATAGTTTTATGTACACAGTAGGTATATAGATATATCTTTTAGGTATATCTCTTAAGCAAATGGTAATTTACATCGTCATGCATTCTGGAAAGTCGCGCGCGCGCGCGCGCGCGCGTGTGTGTGTGTATGTAGGGCACAATCACAGCAGCGTATGCCGATCTGTATAATTCCACGAGAGTCAACTTGATGAAACCAATATAATTATGCAGACATTGCACTTACGATATCACGTGCACAATTCGATAAACGAATTCCCCGAACTAATCTCATTTCACTCCCTATAGGCAGGTCCCTTTCAATGGCAATCACAGTATCCTGCGCTTGCTGTTATTTTGTACTTCTACACGATTAAAGTGTGATAACGTTCATTTGCAATGAAATGATAGTATAAACGTTGATTCACAAGAATAGACAACATTAGAACGTGTGAAATCGAACGAAAATAGTCGTCTCCATGTTTATCATTTTTTTATTTGCTTAATTACTTGGTTTTTAAAAATTTTTTTTCATTATTCTTTTTCTGTCTGTTTATTTTTAAAACGGCAGTAAAGTATATAACACGTACACATTACACGCTGGCAACGATTAGTCAACAACGAAAACAATGAGTAGGTTTATAATAACAACGACTTGGCGATACAAAAAAGAAGGCAGAATAAAAAGTATCATATAAATGAAGTACGGCAAACGCGCCAATATGTATCCTCTTTTAGCGTAAAGGCAGTCAATTTGACGTAGAAATAGAGAAATTAATGATTGTTGGATCGAACGAGGGCGGAGGGACGGTGGCAACCGACTGCAGAGGCATACAAGGGAACCGAGAAAACGAGTATAGGCGGTAATAGATAACAGACGTCTATGGAGATGCGTGGAGAACTGCGAGGTGAACCGCGAGAACAAAGTTGAGACGTCGACGATGTTCCACGAGCATCGTCGATCGAACATCGAACATAAAGTGGTGAGTGTCAGGCCGCGCTGCTGCAGACAATATAATTTGCGTACAACATGCCGGATGAACATTGCGTGTGTTGTTGCATCGCTATTTTAAGGGGCCTGCAAGATGGACGCGAGCGTTATTAGTGGGGCCAACCACGGCCGCAAGTAAAACGTAGACCGTTTTTCGTCTCGTCGAGTTGTGTATATACGGCTGGTTATCGCTGCGGACGAGCAATCAGCGACTGAGTATAGTGACACCTATGTATATGAATATATAGGTAGAGGTGATTCGCGCTTACGCACGATAATCCGATAGCATCGAATAGCTCGAAGCCGAGCAGAGTCGAGCAATCGAGAAAATGCGTTTAAAGAGCTTGTTTTCAAGTGTTGTATGTCCGTTTGCGTTATTTGCTTTGGCCGCAACTTGTCTAGTAACGTCTTTAGACGCCGGTGTGATTAAAGATGTAAGAGACGTTGCTGTCTTGGTGCATTGGAGGCTGATGGAAGACGCGCTTCGTCGACGAATTGTTGTTGTTCACATAGTAGGACGACTTGCGCATGGAAGTTGAGCTTGACATCATGGCCACGGTCTCGTAGTAGCGCAACTTGCCGCAGCATTCGCCCGACTTGAGGATTGCCATGAAGCCGCGCCGGTACTTCTTGTTGAAGAATGCATACAGGATCGGGTTGATGCTCGAGTTGGATGCTCCCAGCCACTGAGCTATTGGTGTCGCGATCGCCCAGTACTCCTCTTCCCAGTCAGCAATTCGGCCTGTTTCAGCGTAAAGAAAATCATTTTATTTCAACGTTCGATTGATCGAGTTGACCTATTATACCTAATTACCTCCAAACTTCATGCGGGCGAAAATCACGTAGAGTGGTAGCCAGGACAACACAAACAGGATAACTACGACAATGAGCATTTTAACGACCTTTACTTTGGACTTTTGTTGCAACCTCTCCATTTGGTCGTCCTTAGTGTCGCTGGGTATGTTACGTCGCCACACCTTGATCCAGATGAGCACGTAACATAAGGATATAAGGATCATGGGTAGTACGTAGCAGAGCATGAGGTTGCCTATGAGGAAGAACAGAACCCCGTACTGGGGCTGCGGCCAAACCTCCAGGCACAACTTCAGGCTCGGATCGTCCGAGTAAATGGACACGAGGTCAAAGTAGATGAGCCAAGGTAGCGTAGCTGTTAGAGCGATGAACCAGATGAACACGATCATAACTCGGGCCCGGTGCTTTGTGATCTGACACTTAAGTGGCCACCATATTGCTAAAAACCTAGAAAATCAGTAATTTCAATCAATATACGTGTATTCATCTCTACATTGCTGTTTTATTTCAACAATAAAAATGTTTTTGCTATTGATATTTATGCATCAGCTTTCTAGTAATTTCCTGATTATTTCAAAAATTAACTTGTAGATTAATTATTGTCAGAAGTAGATAAATGTATCTTATTATGAGCCATCGTCGCACGCAACAATGAAGTTTGAGTGGCATTCTAGCTCATTCTTTCTCTCTCCACTAATAATGTATTGCGTAAGGGACACCAAGATTGTGAAATAAAATAAAAATGCCAATCCAAGATTTACGAGGTAATATTTTGCGTTTAACGAAATAGTCCACGCTAATATTACGCAGAAAGAGTTTTAAGGCTTATGCGCATTATAAAACTAAGAATACAATGATCACGAAAGAGGGCGCGACTCGATTGTAGTTGTACACGCGTACGAATATGGCTACGCAACGAAAACTCGTTTGTCAGAAGCTCGAGCGAGAAAGGGAGTGCGGGAAAATGTACGAGTGCCATAGTACACGTATATGTACATATGTATACGTACGCGAGTCAAGTAACTTCTCCACTTGTTGTATGAGCGAGTGCAGACGATTTTTCAATCCTTTGCTTGCGCATGTGTTTACGTACCTTTTTACCAGCAGTTAAAACACGCTAAAGGCGAGGGCTACGGAGTTGGACAAACGGATACTGAACTACTCGACTGATCGACAAAACACATTTTTCGTTGATTACGAAATTAATACGTTCGAATATTATCCCGGGGCCTGGCTTATGTCGGTGTCGAGACTATATTTCTTATTTTTGTCAAAACCAATATCTATGTACGCCGTTCGCTGCTCGTTTGCCGAGTTTCACATTCTTTTCATATTCCAAGCACGTATATGTAGCCACTTCAATTTGTTTAAAACCTATAGCTGATAAATATCAATGCAATCTAGACAACAACAATAAAATTTGCCTGATGCATTGTTGCAGATCTGCCTGTTCCCAATTTTGGTCGACCAATGCGTAATATTTCAAATTTATGATTAATTGTTTTTCCGTGACTTACGAGAGATCGTATAAATATGTCGTCCTTACTGACCACTCCATTCACACTTTCAAATGTTTTAAACAATCAATTACGCTATGAATAATTTTACGCTCTGATTGGTCGCTCGGATTACGCTAATGTGCAAATGAGAAGCAATTTTGTAACGTTTTTCTGCGCGCAGCACTTTTTACCGCAACCATCTGTTTTTTCTATACACAACACCTAAATTAGCATTGTAATTAGAATATTATAGATGTAAAATAAAAATCCATAGTAAAAAATAGTATCGGAATCAAATTATATCGAATGTTGAATAATATTAAATTACACGTTGAAAGGAATAAGTTTCGGTAGACGTTGACGGCGGTGTTAGTTCGCACGTGTATTCGAGGGTGAGAAAAGAAAACATTGATGAAGCAACTGAACAGTTAAGAATCAACGTATATATGTGTGACATATGCAAAGTAGAAACGTATTATGTATTGTATATTGTGAGTCGACCGTTTCAGGGTCAATCACGGTGATTTGCTGGAAACGATGTATCCCAG
Source organism: Chouioia cunea (assembly GCA_030064505.1). Taxonomy (NCBI): domain Eukaryota; kingdom Metazoa; phylum Arthropoda; class Insecta; order Hymenoptera; family Eulophidae; genus Chouioia; species Chouioia cunea. The sequence continues at coordinate 22,634,735 of JAOPFQ010000002.1, forward strand.
TGAATATGACAATCGCATTGAGCTAATCTTGGAATCGTTAGATTGAAAGTGTGCCATGTGCATTTACTTTTCTAATCCAGCCTGGAGATAATGAAGCTTGTATATTAAACGATTTCATTATACAAGTGCGTTCGTATCTATTGCACACGCCCTATGGTTATTGGAAACATCACGTAGTGATTTTCCTTTTGAATTGCTAATCTTACATAATGGTAGTTTGCTCGATAAGTAGGAATATATATTATATGTGTAAATCGTTTTGATCAACGAATTGCGTAATACGCGGACGAAAAAATTTAACGAGATCATAGCGTAGAAAGTTATACGTTGACATTGTAGCTGAGAAATAAGCTGATCGAACGTAACACCGACATCCACTTGTTAATTTTTTGGAGCGATGATTGAAGTTGACAGTACACTTATGTAAAGTATAAATAACGCCGTTGACGTGGATAAAAACAGATACAATATTTATGCGTATTGATGTAAAGGTACGAGATAAGTGATGATGCACTCGATCGCCCTCTCGCGATTAGTGTATTAGTTTATCCTCGGCGCAATGGTTTCCCACACTATAATGATTATTAGTAAAGAGCGAATGCAGCATTTTCCGTTAGCTGCTGTGAATATGGTTCGACGGCTTCTTCAATATGGCCTTGGCAGAAGTGCGCATTATTATCGCAGAGTAGAGATCGCACCGCGGATGAAGGTGGCGGCGGCGACAGATTAACGCCTTCACTCGGCGCACGAGCTCGTTCTATTTCCGCGGATAATTGCTACGGCTATAAGCCTATAAGCTAAATAGCAATGGGACGCGACGTTATAATACAAACTCAGCGGCGTAATCGCAAATGCATCTCGCGCGATCTTGCCACCGTTAACTCGGTCGTGTATAAATTGCCAATCGATTGCCGACACTTAATCGTCGCCGACTCTACTGTATATGCGTATGTATTTGCACTCAAGGTAAACAATGAAATATTACGCGCTCTGCTCATCCCTGCACTGCTATAAAAGAGTTACGACGCAGCGCTGGGATTCGAGTTTGACTCGGACTTTGCTGCAGCCGGCTGAGTCTCGCGAACGCGCCGCTGACATTTCTACATACTCTTTTATCCGACTTTTCGACGATTGTTCTCAGGAGAAAGGAAGAGAAAGAGATAGAGAGAAGCTGAAATACGAGTCAGGATGCTCCTCAAACTGGTCAGTACTACCCAGTTCCACTTTTTAAATATCTTCACCATCTTTCTTTTGTTCTTTCTGTCGCTTTAACGAGGCACTCGTGTTAGGGCTTTTACACAATTTTCTTATAGTTTTAATCACTATACCAGGCTTTCCATACTTCCACTTGAAACTGAGTCCGATGCAAATAAAAAGAATTATCGGCTCTAATGCGCTCTGTAAACCTGTCTTTTATCTATCTTCACCAACTTCCAGATAGATACAGGGCGTGTTTGTCCAACACCTTGTAAATTCACCAATGAAATTCACTTTTGCTGTACACTTACAAGTTTTGAGCATTGCACATAATAAAGATTTGAATATTATTTGTCACGAAGCAGCTGTTGATCGTGTTGGCTGGAATAGTGTTGGCCGAGGCTGCACCAGCACCTGTACCCGCGCCTGCACCTGGACCCGCACCCGGACCATCACCGTACCCACCAAGCTACCTTCATTCGCCGCTGCTGCCGGCTTACTCGTACTCCTCGGTGTTACATTATCCGTCGTATGCCTACAAGTACCCTTACTACTCCAGCCTTTATCCTTACTACGGATATCCTTACTATAAATATTACTATGGCTACGGATATCCCGGATCCGTTTACTCGATCTACTAGCACTCCACACGATTTAACACGAACCAATTTTGATTATTCACCTCCCGCTCCAAGGTAATTTCATATCTCAAATTAGCTTACTTTTAGCTCTGCCTAAATCTAACTATAACTTTTAAGTCCTTTTTACTTTTCAGAAAGCCCTTGTAAAACGAAACTCAATGTTTGACTACCTCGTGTGCGGCATAAAAAAGTGTACATAAATTAATGTTTGACGAAAAACTGTAATGCAAACAATATTCTTTGTGGAAATGTCAAACTAATGTCAGAGCTTGCCAAATAAAGTCATGGGTTTATAGAATTGTTTCAGTTTATTTGAAGCACTCGTGCGGCTCAATAAGGAACCTCTCACTTTCTCATGGGGTCGGTATTTTTTCACATCCAATTAAACGAATGCGAAAAAGTGCAATATTATTTTAGTTAAACGATCACTTTTACACGACACAATTGCAGTAATAAATTATGTTAATCTCGTGCCATAAATTACAGAACACAAGTTTGTATAATTTGCTGGTAAAATCGAGTAGCCAGTAATTTACGTTAACTGCGATTTCTACATCACACCTACTGTCATTTCATTGATTTAGAAAAACAACTTTTATCGCCAAAAAATATATTGAGCTAACTCGAGTGGATAGGTTAGTATCAATACGAAGGTTTAAACTTGTTAAGGCTAAACGTTTTGTTAGTACGAATACGATCGAGGTTTTCTCTTTGTGCCATTTTTCGCATGATTTCCACGTTCAACGTAAAATCTACTGGGAACGAGTTTCTATGTTGGTCGTTTTATCTGGAGAGCTTTCGCCACGTTTGCATGTGATAAAAAGAATGGAATTCCGCGCAAGAAATACCGTAAAATTGGTGTATTGTTATAATTTGATCCGATAAAGAGAAAAAGACAGGGGGCTACGAGCATGTTACAAGCTGAGCGAGCGAGAGCGGAAGAGACATTTGAATTCCATCACCCTTATATGCTCGAGCGAATATCCGAGAGTGCTTTGCTCACATTTACTCCCCATCCAAAAAAGAAGAAAAAACAACTAAACGGTAAAGCTAATACCAGGACGAGGGCAAACACAACGATAACGACGCGACAAAGAGAAGTTTTAAACTTCTTTAACGAGTTTACGTGTGAGGTGCATAAGTATTCAGTGACGGAAGCTCTCGAGAGTTTCGCAGCCTCGCTCCTCGCTAAAGCACAGCCCAATATGCCAATTAGCTTAATCACTTATAGCACAAAGTCGACCGTAGATAGTAGCGAACGTTTACGACAATACACGTATCCAATAGACATCGAACTATCCTTCATTCACACGTTTCAATGGATCTTTTGATTCAACATTCTCGCTCGATATTTTCCGATAGTTTCAGGGTGTATTTTTTGACATGCCCATCTATCTTATGCAGCCAGCAATATCGAGCCCGCTAGCGATGAATAATATGCATTGCAATTGCTGATTTTTCGATGCAAGCCTTATGTAGTATATATAATCATAGCACTTCGACATTTCAGCGCTATTTTGTTCCAAAATTTACGTTGCCTTGTCTCTTTCGAACCGTCTAACTCCTCAGCATTTCTTGTCCAAATCCAGTCACTTTATGTTGATTTTGTGACATCGATACCAACGATGCAGTACTCTGCGAGCGTACGCCAAATGTTATAACGTGTGAGGCGCCAACTCAAAGGAAAATTATTCGAGGAAAAGCGAGGTATTTAAACTGTATTGAAAAACAGTACATCGCTATCGAAAATCAATAGCTGCTGTGCGTTACTTTTTACCCTTAAGAGATAAAATACAAGGTCTAGTTTGAGCACTCGACAAATGATTTTTATTTTCGGTGAAATACTTTATTTGAGAGATATTTTCGGTGTTGAAAGTATCGTCAACTCGCGCGTTCAATATTTGTATTTCAATATCTGTATTTACTCAAATGTCAATCTAACTATAAAAACTATAAAAGTACTATGAGTATGCAAGGTGTGTCAAAAATGCGGTCGAAAGTTTGTTCAAGATTTTCTATGCTTTATACTATGGATATTTCACGCTGACATTGGCGTTTTTTGTGAGATAAAAGTTGCTGTCGGGAAAAGTTGGAATAAAAGCGTTTTTGCTTCAAATGCTAAACTAAACAAGCGTTTGAAAATGAAATCAAAGGAAGTTTGAAAAAACAATGTATGCAATATATTAAATAACGAGAGAAAAGATGTGCAAATTTAATATTTGATTAAGCCTTAAGTATCAGGCGCGAATGCACAAAGTTCAAAGCTCGCAGTTTGGCATTCGAAAAGTTTCTGGGTAGAAAACGAGTGAAGCCGGAACGTAAAAAACGTGTAGTTAGACTTTTAAGCACCTTTTGTGCCTTGAGATTGATAATCGTCGCATCTTCAACGGCGTTTTCGTTGAACATAGCTGCCGCGAGCTAATTACCTTTTCGTCTATATTCAGAAAAAAACTCGTGCTTTAATGGTATCTTTGATCAATTTATAGATTCTGAAAATGAATGCAGATTTTATGATTCTCAAAATTATACGATATTAGAATTGTTACATTATTTAAAAATATCCGTAGGACAAGTACAGAGCTCGGTATTTTAAAGCGCAGTTTGGATGGTCGATAAGTAACGCATTATTAATGTGACGCCCTTGACAAGGTGCGAGTCACGATTCAGGCTAATTATAGGGTGTATCTTATATGCATTCGAATTGAGATAATGCAAGAAGGATAAATCGAAGATACAGATCATGCAAAAAAATGTCGACAGAGGCGAGGACTAGATCAACAAATAACGGAAACTCGAGTCAAAGTATCAAAAAAATATTTATTGCTGTTTTTCTCTGCAGGTGGGCAATGACTAACAATGTGAGTGACAGGATAGACAAGGATTAATAATGTACAAGCAAATATTATGCAAATGGACAGAGCCTCAGTGGCGCGAGCAGCTGAGGGGGGCAAGGGAACGTGGTGTTTGGTAAACTGATTGAAAGCGCGAGCACATTCCTCCAGGCGACAAAAAGCTTGCAAGAAGAAAGAGCACCGCGATGGAAGAATAAGAATAAACAAGAAAAAAAATAAAAACGTCAAAAGTAAAAAACGATTGTCAAAACGGACAGCCTGTTTGAAGTGTATCAGCTCTTTTTAATCGTTGGGCGTTGGGCCCTAATGGATGGCATGATGGGGCACAGCATGATGATGAACGGGGATGTAGTGATCGTGGCTAGGCAGAACGGTCTTGGTGACGATCGGATGAACGTGGACGTGGGGGGCTAGTGGTTGGTGGTGTGGCGCGTGGATCTCCTCGTGATGGTCGAGTTCTATGTGACCGAGCACTGGAGCGTGAACGATCGGGGCGGCGTGGTGAATGATCGGAGCTACGTGATGGGTGATAGGGGCAGCGTGGTGGACGAGAGGCGCATGTACTGGCTCCGGCTGGGCGATCACTGATACATGATGCGGGTGTCCGTGGTCGACAATGTTGGGTGCGTGGATGTGGTCCAAACCGTGGTTAACGATGTGGCCGGTCAGACCGCCGGGGGCTGCGCACGCAACACCCAACAAGCTCAACACCACTGCCTGTACATAATATTATACCATTACCGTTTCGCTATCTTACTCTCGACTTTCATGTGTATACTAGGCATAACACATACCATGGCCATTCAACCTTTTTTCATTTTGTGCAAATTAGTACTTTACTGTGTTTGGCTCGGAAATTTTATACAGACTCTAGATGCAAGCTCGCGTTCCGTCCTTTTTTAACACGCACTGCCTTGATCATTTTCTTTAAATGCATTTAATCTGTTTATATTTTCGCCAGCTTTTACTTAAGTATGCGCAACTCTATTTTCAACACGCGATTCAACTTCCTGTTCAATATTTATCTTTATTAGGGAACGTATTAGATGTCCTTTTCATGTCTCCATGAAAAATATACTTGTGTTATAAACTCCATGTTGTTCTATTCGATACGCCAAATTTATGGTACATGATATCTTCATTTACGTGTACATTTTTCCAAGTAATTTATCCGATTCGTTTAATATGAAAAACAATATGAATTTGTGTAAATTATACAACTCGTTTACTGTTTTATTCGACAATGGATGAAAAATGAATGAGTTATGGATCTCGGTTTAGTTGAAAACATTTTGGATAGATCTATTCAAAATATGGTAAATGAGAATATCTGTCTGTATAAATAAAAAATGCAGTTAGCAACGCTATTTTAATGGAAAGCATATTTTTACGATCTTTTATTGATATTATCGGGACCGGTAGATATTATCGGGGTTCATTACGATGAACTAGTGTGCTGTAACGAATGTAATCAGAGTACACACATATATTTAACTATCATATCAATTTGTAGAGAATACTTAGTTTACATCTGTGGTAATGTTCTAATTAAAATTAGATAATCGCTGTCGCTCGTAGCCGCTAGACTCGCGGTTGCTTATATGCGGACAGATATATGTATATGTAATACAGACACGCGAACCACGTGGGAAAAAGTCTGAACTCATATCATACAAGTTGTGTTAGGATAGAGGGAAGTATAGAGGTAATGCAAAATAGAGGAATAGTATTAGAGTGAATTACCTAATAGTAAGATAGACTTTCAAAAAAACAACCAACACAATACACGGCGTATTCCGATTTTTGCGAGTTGCAAGTTTTCGCGTGTACGCGACTTTGGAGTTGTATAGCAGACACGCCTCGCTGATTGCGCATAAGCGCAATACTGCATACACGCAATGGAAAACAGCTTCTGAATAAAAAGGATATGAAAACCTGTACTCCGTAATACGATACTCGGGCTTTTTATACATACTATTGACTTAACCGGAGTTTCAAATTTTTAATATAATTTTGGACCTCGTATTACCTCTCGATTGCAATATTATTTTTGGAACAGCCTCCTCCTCCCCCCCCCCCCAAAAAAAAGAAGATTTTATCATATTTATTGTATGTATTTTAATTTCAATATATAAACAGTTTATTAAATACCAACATTTAATAATTTACTTAATTGTGATATTTTTATGCATAAAAATTCAATGTGATTTTGCTCCCCTCAAGTTTTATTTAACTTTAATGCAACGAGAATCGCATCGAATATAGTTAAGGATTTATCGATTGATTAAAGAAAAAATTGATAATCTTAATGATCTTATGATCATTAATCCGCTAAAGTCCAGATGCTTAGCAAGAACATTATTTGAGTATAAACGCGAAAGGTACTTGAATTTCTCACGGTGATTTCATTATCGATAATGGCGAAACTTTGGTCGTGTAATTGAAGAGTCAATGGTACTCATTTGCACAAGACTAATAGGTTGATATGTAAATGAGGCAAACTAAAAAAGAACTTACCAGTTTGAACATTTTGCTAAGGCGAGGAGAGTTTGAGTAGTTTAGTACGCGAAAGTCAGATGAACTATGTGTTAGCCGACTCCAAGTCACTGCTGTTTTATACGGGGCGCCGAAATTAAAAATTGAAAGCTGTCACGTGACGCTGGCTGACGCTAAGGGAAGCGTCATTGAGTCATTCGCGAATTTCCAAAGGGAGGGGGGGTGGGAAAGTCAACCGTCCAATCGAAGTCAAGCTTTTCCACCACTACGTGGTTAACGATGGTCGTCCAATCGACTATCGCACTGACAATCGTCTATAGCAATTGTGCGTTTCGAAATGAGAATTGCGACTAGCACCTGGCCGATCATTATACGATCTCAACAGGCCGTTCAACATTTCCATTTTTATTTGAATTTTATTAAGTTTTTCCTCATCGCTCTTATTGCATTTTTTTTTATTTTTCAATTACACGGTGACTTTTCATCTATAACTACGTTAGCATAATTTTCAGGAATTTGCAGATAAAAAGTGGACTTGAACTTTTATGTTTTTTTATCATACGCGAAAATTCTTAAGAAATTCACGCATCTCATTAGCTTCTAATTATAAGAAATATTAGGAAATTCGATGGAATAACTAAAGATTTTAAATGGGCGATGCAGCGTAGCGCATACGTTTGCCAAGATTTCAAGGAATGTAGATTTATAAGTTGTAACGTCGTAAAGGTGCAATTATACGATCCAATTATTTGCATATTTGTCGTATTTCATATTTCAAAATTAGACCATTATCGCTGGAATGCACTATAAAAGTAAACAAAACATACTGCTTATCAAATGTTTGACAATAAGCGTAACAAAATGTGTGAGAGATAAGTCAATGTTCTTGTAATGGATCTTACAGATGAGTTGAATATTGGCGTATTTTTGTTGAACTATTAGGAATCAATAGTTTCGGCGGATATCGCGTGATTTCAAGAGCTCGCAAATCATGGGTTCTATGGCTGTCGCCCGTCAATTATCTACATAGCGATAAATTCGCTAAGGATTTGCTAACAAAAGATGGCAAACAGCAAAGACTCGAGAGCGCAAGATTGCCATTTCACCATTGCATCGTGTCTGCCCTGTGATTTTCAATATATAAAAGCTAACCATTACTGAAACATTCTCGCAAAGACTGCGAAAAAGAGTAATAATTAGTCACAAAGTAATAAGACGTTAGCAGGCAAGTCCTTGAATAATTTTGTTATTGCGTTATCAAACAAAAGCTTGATTAATGCATAAGACACGAAAAAGACGAAAGATATCATGCTATTGTTTATAGAAGTTATGTCCGCGGAGTATTGCGCCAGTTGGGAATTGCAATTGAAAGCTATTACGTTATTTCGTAATTGCGTGTTTATAAAATGTGATACATGTTGACGAGTGTGATAAAAGAAAATGCATAGACCGACAGTATTATCCCTGGTTATTTTTGGAGAAGGATTTAAGGAAGGTATTTTCAATATAGATTGCCTTTGACAAACGACGGTTCGGACGAATCGCATGGAAAAAAGGCATGCACTGACAAGATGGAGAGTGAAAGGGGAATGCTTAAAGTTTGCTTGGCACGATCGAGAGACGCACAATTACATGTCTTAGGTGTACTATAGGCACGTTTGGGGATACATTTTTAATAGAAACAGCGAGGCGGCGAGTGTAGAAAGTGAGTCGCAGTGTGAGGGCAGCTGCGACCACGGCGTCAGCGGCTGCAGGCTGCAGGCACGACCGAGCCGCTAGCTGCCTTCTGCGGCCCGATTATACTTTATACTTATAGCTCGTTACGGAGCAGCAGTAACGTTCGCAAGCAGCTAAAATCGATTGAAACTCAGATTGCCGAACGCGAGCGTTTGCTGCACTAGCATAATTGATGCTCTTACTGGTCAGCGCTACAATTTGCACCGTTTTCGTTGGCGACTATAAGCCCGAGTCCAACTTTACCTCCGTATACTTTATATTGTTCAGCTTCAACGATTTCATTCTGACCACTTTCCTTTGAAATGAATACTCATACATATATACACGCACACATTTGCCTCGTTTACTTAACACAACCTAAATAAAAATCGGCCAAATCGTTACAAAAATATTCATGCTTGTATGAAACATTACGTAATCACACTTCTGATTTCTATTCGTGTCTTCGATTATGGGGGTGTACACGATATCGTTTCACGGAATTTTATTCGAAGCTATTGCACAACCGGAAGGGAGAAAGAAAGAGAGCGGGAGATAGAAGTGACAATTGAGAAAAATATTAATCTAAATATCACATAACGGCGCATGTCAGCTGATCTCGGATTATCAAGGAAGCTCTTTTACAGTCTCTTTTATAAATAGCTGACTTTTCTTTTTATAATTGTATATTACGTATCCACGGTATGAGCTACCGCCGGGCTCGTAACTCAGCTCGTGTGATTTGCACAAATAAGCTGTACGAGAAAATAAATTAACTTTAAATTTTTTTGATTGTAAACACATAATTATTTTATAATTATTATAAAGATAACTATTATACACATGACTGTATTTCCGATTTTTCGCTAACTTGAAAGCGCCATCGTAATTGATGCTTTGTTATCAATTAAATTAATTTTGATTTGTAGTTACTTAACTTTAATTCAGCTATCGTGCTCTTATGTTTTGGAGCAGTTGTATGCATATATCACCAGATGAAGAAGAAAAAGGATCATAAAAATGAGTGTATTGAAAATTAAACTTCAGATGTACATATGTATCTGAATTCATATTTTATACCAATTCACCAGCAAACATTTTAAAATAAAACTATTATGTTTTTATAAATGTGTCTTCTGGGAAATGATAATAAAGATGCAAATTGGAACCTATATAAATGGATGTAAAAAATATGCTTACTAATTTGATAACACATATGACGAGTCTTAAAGCATATATCGTTATCGGGAAAAATAATACCTCTAGTTACGTTATTAATTATTGTCTAATATTTTTAGATGTACCTGTCTAGCGACACCGCAACCAAGCTGTAAACTGATGCAGCTACGGAGACTCCTTGGATGTACGGAACAGTTTTGCACATAAACCAGCCCAAAACCCAAGCTGAAACAATCAAATAACAATTGATGGATACCGAATATATAGAGTAATTTTTGAACGTAGTAATAATAATAATCAATAATATATTTTTTAGATTTGAACAATTATTTGTACGCCATTATTGGAATAAAAAAAGTTACGCCCATGGCGGCAAATCTATTAAAAAAAATAGCTCAACATATTTCAACAACTTGTGCTTCTTATTGCAGTTACAATAGAAATAAATTCTTTTGTTTTAAATTATCGAGACAGATGTAAATTCATGCATGCGTATTTCTATTGCAACGATGGATTAAGGCAATCAATTTCACTGAAGCTTTCTGAGTGAGATAAAGAATTCTTCAATTTCGGCTATATTTCGATAATAAGAGTAGCACTATGGAAGACTTTATGACATAGCTCTCCTTTCATATGACATTAGTATTACGCTTCTGCTATTGACTAACGAACTACCTATTGTCAGGCAAGAACATGGAATAGATCTAAAGAGAGGAAAGAGCGAAAGCGCGCACGTGAGAAAGAGGGAGGGAGAGAGAGAGAGAGAGAGAGAGAGAGAGAAAGCGTAAAGGAGAATAAGAGAAAAGTAACACTGAGACAGAGGAGAGACTGAGGCATAATTATGCAGATTAGTGAGCGTTTTCTAATACAAAGTATTACAAAAACACTGAAAAGTAAGCAATAATTAATAGAAGTACTCAGAAATATATTTAGTGTTACGCAGATTACTACGTTATACAAAATGAAATAAAATAACCCAATAATCCAATGGAACGTATAAGCTGCTGATAAGGAAATAGTTAGGCGAAGCTCCGATTGGTCGTAGTCGTTGAGCATGAGACTATTGATGCGAGCACAAAGCCGCCTCATCTCTATCTCTCACATACGAGCTCTCTTCATAAACCAATAGAGGAAAATTCCTTAAATCACGAGGAGAAAGATTCCGATTTAATTGAATGGTTGCGTGCACTGGTATGCCCACGTAGGAGCAAGCAAATATGTCAGCTTCGATTATATGGACTGCTGCTGCTACTACTGCTCATTTTGCGATTCTTTACCACTCGTTATATTCTTTAAAGATTTTAGTTTTACTGCGTTATTTGCACATATACTCCGATTGAGAAGGTCAATTGGTAGAATATCTTTGTTTTATCTCCTTACATGCTACTTATAACGGCTGTTTTATATAATATCCTCTTTTTCGAACGATAAGCTTCTTTGTGGTTGTTCAACGCATATCTTATTCTTTCAGCAACATTATTTGTTTGTTTGCTTTTTGCTGCGTGTGTCCTTGCAGTTTTTGTGCATTTTCCACTTTTACAACTAACATATTTTAATTCCATTCCAAAACTAATATTCTAATTGAGATTTAGCTTCGTTTGTTTTATTATTTCTTATAAATAGGTTCAACAATTATTTTGCTTTGTTTGTATAACCATTATTATAATATTCAGAGGAGCTCGATCTACGTGCATTGTGAATTCTAAGATAGGAAACCGAATAAATTCAAAATACGATGATTTCTCTATTTTAAGATATACTTTGATACATTTCTAGTGATATCATTTTTGTTCAACTTGAACTTATTAAATTTAGATAAGGTACTGAAATCGGATAATTATTTGTTTCAACTAACAGAATTATGATGAACAAGAAAACTACTTAATTACTGTCGTAATTACGAAACACAGACACTTTAATAGAGTATTCAATACATTTTCTTAGCAATAAATGATAGATAACGGTAAATAATCCAGTAGAGATTGTCGGTTCAAATCTGTATTTTATCATATATTTAAATACTGTAGATGCGTTTAAGGATCAATAAACGAAAAAAACTTGACACAACCAACGTTTATTGCCGACAAATTATTGATGAACGAGTTAGTACACGTTTTACTTTTTACTTTCACTGTCGGTTCTCCATTTATGTTTAAAAGTAGTAATTTTATACGTTCTGCGTGGGGTTATACGTGCCATCTAATTTTGGACAATAGTACACGCGTATAATATCATTAATAATAAAGACATTTAAAATCAGAAGATGTTTGTATATTACTTTGCAACGCGTAGACTTGTATGTATAAAAACAAAAATACCATCACATTTCCTACGTACCTCCGAAAGATGGTCGAAATTAAAGGATAAATATTAGCAATTTTTAGACATTCTCTGTTTATAACGAGTAAAAACTTTAAACCGTAAATATTAGTAATTAAAAATTTGTTTAACAATTGGAGAAGGTAGTATACCAATAACGCAAGTAAATCGCTCACCGTTCAATGGATTGTTCTTGTTATAATTAAGTAAATTCGTAATGATGATTGAATATGGATTAAATGTGTTTGCGATTTCAATCATATGTATACGCTATCCTATTATATTGAGATTTTTTCTATAATTCTTGCCATTCAATCTATCTTTATACGTAATGCTTGTATCATTTGAATCGCGTTCATTAAGAATCCATGTATTCATGGTTCTTCGTCCTCATTTCACAGCACGAACAATCTTATTTTTGGTTGGCGATTCGCTGATATTTTTATTGTAAATCTATAATGGAAGAGATATTGAATCGTTACCTCCTAATAATTATTAAACCTAGTCTATAGTATCAGATATTTATATATAATCGAATATGATCAAATAGTTAAAATAATCATAAAAACAAGGTTGCTGGTGTTGCACGAATGAGTCAAGAGTTACAATGTAATATTGATTTTTATTTTAAATCGCATTATCTGCCTGCTCTTATAATTTATACACGATTGATCAATGACTTTTGTTAATGCATAATCATGATCGAACGACCTTTCCTATATCCTTTTATGCTATACAGTATTTATTTGTAAGTACAGTATGACGGGAAAGGTATTATAGTTATAAGAAGTATTTTTTTCAAATTACAAATCCGCCCCCGCCCCCCCCCCCTCTTCTTCATAAAGAAAGTTATTTTATATTAATCGTTATTGAAACTTCAGTACATATATTATACGATGCTAACTATAGAGGCGTCACACTTTCGCAACAAGAGCTCTCATGTACATCAATGTTGCTACACTATAGCGAAGTAAAGCGTGATCGTGAGGCATTATACGACAAAGCCGAAAATTAGTGCGGTATCTATATATCTCTCATTCTATATTAATAGCTAGACAACTTTACAATATAGTTTGAGGTATTCTGAAAATACTATAATGCTGTGATATTACTATCATTTGTGATGAAAACCTTTACATAGTCGTTATAATTTGAAAATTTTTTTGATCGCAAAATAAACGCAAATTTCTATTTAGGTGCAAAGTGTTTCGAGCCGTATCGCTCAAGTTTTTTTATCGAGCTGCAGGTATGACAACTATAGGAAAAAAAGACAAGCAAAAATATGACGACGCATGGTATGATTGTCTTCTATAGTGAAGAAGACGCCTGCTACATGACAAATCTTTATAGTTTAAGTCTTGTGAAGAATGTGCATTTGCCGGAGCTCACGGGAGCTTACCGCCACGACCATCGCCTTCTGCTTTGGCGTGTGTTCACGTCCGCGTCAAATTATACCAAGAATTTTATTTGCTTACATTCTTGTCATTCTCCTCATCTGTCTGCCCTCGTACGATCTCGCTTAGGAGCAATAATAACTACAGCATAGTCATATAATATAGTTATTATTATAAATAGGGCAATAGCTCAAGGTTGTTGTACGTCAATATCCAAAGTAATCTCCTTATTATACGGCCATTTCCTCCAAATGAATAGCATATTTTAATAACTGCGGATACTCGTAAAAACGACAGTAGATTTACGGCTAGGATGTACAATATGCAAGTCTTAAATTTACACACCAATATAATATATATACATAATAGGTAGAGGAGAACGAGATCTAGGAGAATATAAGAGGGCTGCAGGCAGAGGGTATAAAAAAGAGTCAGGCCGAGAGCAATGAGTAGCGAGAAATTCCGAGGGGCACGTCTTAGCATATATAAATCTGCTTCGTTACTCGCAAAAGCGTCACGAGCCCTTCAGTCTTTCTCTGGGTTGCTTTCAAAATCCCTCGATATAAAACGCATCTTGGCTCCTCGTTTTCTGTCCGTCTGTCTGTCTCTTTCTCTGTCTTTATCCTACAATACTCAGTCGCGCACCCGAGAAAGAGAGATTCAAGCGCGAAAGGACTTTTCAAGATGCGCGAGCACAAGGTTGCTCGCCCCTCTGATTCTCGGCTGCTCGTAAAATGTTGCTTCGTTTGGCAAAGAGGCTATAGGAGCTATCGTGCACGCCCGACACGCAGCGATGGCATTGAAAAAAGGAAACTATCGCTATTAAATTTTGAAAGCTCGGTGTATATGTACAAGAGTCTCGAGTGCTTTGGGATTCGTGTCTATGTTACTGGCGGAAATCATCCTCTTTCGCCTCTTCTATTGTCGCATCTTCCCTAATCACTGCTATTGTATTACAAAATTTAATCGGTTTTTTATTTTCGCTCGCGTATCGTCTCGACCGAAAACTTACACTTTTTATAGTGCGATTCTTACTAATACACTCGTGTCTTGTACAATATAGATTTTATTGCTAAACAGTCAATCATATGATCATTGAATATTCATCCTTTTCTTCTTTGCAAAAGATCTTAATTAGTGAGTGAAGTAAAACTAAACTTGGAAATCTGAATTATTGGTAATTAAAAGCGTCAACGTTTATTCGTTATTCCTCAATTTGATTTCCTCTTTATAAATTATGGCCACGCACATATACTTATTGTCAAATATAACATGGATTTCAATATGAAAAATAACACTTTAAACTATCGTTAATGTTAATAATATGCCTCGTAAAATGGGAGGACAAAATCAATTTCAAGCTTCACATTGTACAGAACTTCGTGATAATCTACATATAATGTAACATCCAATACCATATAAATGTACAAGTTTTCAGGGATATTCAAACAGTTTCCCATGGAAACATTCGAGATAAATGCAGACAAATTAATAATGTAGTATACCTTAACAATTAACTGCATCGAAGATAGGTAAAAGCTGGCGATTGGAAAAATCGAAACTAATATCTTACAGTTGTCCAGATAAATACATTTAATACTGTATCTGTTTTAACAAGTAACGCATTTCAAAGGTTTTCAAATGCTATGACTGATACATACAAATTTTTTGGCTATTTTTTTCTCTAACTTATTTATTTATTGAGCTAAAGTTCTGATTTGTTGGAGGTCTACATTTTTTATAATAAATTCAACAAATTACACATTCAAACTTTTGTATCAGATAAGTTAGGGAAAAAATATTTTAAACGAACAGGTTCCATCAGGCTATTAGTTATTATTAATACAGTTATATACCTTAATTGTAAATAAGTTATTTATCGTACTAAACATGAAGTATTTACTTAAATTTGTTTTATAAATTGTATAGTAGGTGTGTGCATGTGAGTAAAGTAACTGGGGTAGGTACTATCTATACTATAGATTTGCCGAGAAAATATATTAATTAAACTGGAGTATGTTTGAAAAAACGTCATAATTAAGAAACGAATAGCTTTAGTGATGCTACAGTCAAGAGCAAAATGTAGAATAAACGAAAACAAATTAACGATGAGATCGATGAAAGCTTAATTGTCGGGTTAAGGGATACCAAAAGAGAATTCAGCGATAGGTTAAGATAAGTCGAAAACAATACATGAAAGATACGTGAAAAAACATATGTACGAATGAGCCAATTGAAATAGAGCCTTTTTCATGAAAGAATATAAAGAAACTAAAGCAAAGGTCCTATCACAATAGCTCAGGGGAGTATATGCTTGTTAAAAAGTGACGAACGTGCTAGAGCTAAAGCACATTGAGAATAAACTATGGTATCGAGCGAATTGCGCGCCGACCATGTCATACAATGACAGACAGGGAAGAGAGTAAAAATCCTAAGCGGAAGAAAGAGAGGGTAAACGTTTGTTAGACTGAAAGCCTAAAGACAGTGCTTTTAGAAACGTAAGTAGTATGAGGACGTTAACAATCTATTTCGGATTAAATGTGCCCATTATCTAGTCTCGTGATTTTCTTAAGCGTCATTTTTCATCGATTTGTTCTTTAAAATTTTGGCAAAATCAAAATTGACAAACTTTGTTCGATTATTTAACAATAATCACGTAATGAATGTTTTATTTTTAAGTCATCCTTATGAAATCGATCGAAGCTTGAGAAACGAGGTCAGATATTGGAAAACCAAAGGATAAATATAGTAAAAACTGTTTCAAATAACACGCTTGGGGAAAGCAGTTGTTGATATTTGTTGTAGTGAAAAGTATTTGTACGAGTGAGCTAATAATTTTGTCATTGGGTACGTTAATAAATACCATATAAATTTAAGTTGCAACTTTGCTAGAAATAAGAATATCACGCGTGCATTTGTCTTGGTTTTTGTCAAAGTCCAGATAGAGTTGCGGTAAAACCTAAATGCATTGTTAACACGCGTTGATAGGGCGTATTTCTTCTTCGGTATGTTTGTATATATATATATATTTTTTTTTTCTATGAAAGCTTTGAAAGTTAAATGGATAAGGGTAACGGTAAGATAATTTACTTGGCGTTCGGTAAGAAATTGGCGTTGCAGTAGCAAATGGGTCACTAGAGAGGATGAGGAGCGACAATCAAAAGTTTGAAGCGCACGTTGAAAATCTTTTGAAGCTAAGCTCGGCGAGTAATTTTTCCGCCTCAAAAAAATCTGTTTTTTTTCTGATTTCCTGCTCTCAACGAAACGAGTGGCAGCTTGAGGCAAAGAGAAAGAGAGAGAGAGAGAGAGAGAGAGAGAAAACGAAAAAGAATCGGAGTGTCGGACGGGCCAAGGATGAAGGAGGATGGGTGGGAGGGAGAACTAGTTGCACCGGTAAAATAGAGAAAGAAAAAAAGTCATGAGAGGACGAGAGGGAGGCGGAGGAGAGCGCATACATCGAGTTGGCGCTAAGCCCGGAAAGTAGGGCAACCCGGCTTGCCGGTCGGTGTAGACGGCTGGGTGTTGCGCCGGCGCGCAACTGAGCGGACACTGCCCCGGTTTCGAATGCCTTCAAGGTCTCGCCGGCTCGATACAAAGCCCTACCCTCTCTCTTCCTCTCTATTTCTCTCTCTCTCTCTCTCTATTTCTCTCTCTCTCTCTATTTCTCTCTCTCTCTCTCTCTATTTCTCTCTCTCTCTCTCTATTTCTCTCTCTCTCTCTCTCTATTTCTCTCTCTCTATTTCTCTCTTTCTCTCTCTCTCTCTCTCTCTATTTCTCTCTTTCTCTATCTCTCTTTTCTTCATCTCTCTCTTTCTTTCCATAGTAATATGGCGGCGCAATCTGTCACTTTAGTCATTTAAACCTTAAATTGGTATTATGTGTTTTTGTCAACTTCACCGAAGACCTGATAAAAACAAATAATATGTAATAAGAAAAAAAAGAAAGGAAATAAAATGCGCACCAACTAGTTCAAACGGCAGTGTTGTACTTTCGACTGACCGGGTTCTCTCCAAGGTCGCTCACGTGTATATTGTGGCGGGAGGCGCAAGGCAGCTGTGATATTTCGCGAACTCGATGCTTATAGCGAATTAGGACACGAGCAAGGACTCTTAATCAATTGTTCTATAAATGTGTCAAATGCAACTAGCGCCATTCGTGCACGGACCCACGTGTTCGCTTTATGTACAGGCTTGCTTTTTCGCTTTTTCTTATTTTTTTCAATTGGCCAAACTTGCAAATGCAAGCTGAAGTTTGAAAAATAAACAACGAAAGAGAGAGAGAGAAAGAGCAGCATCGCTTCTCTACACCTTTGCTATCCGTACTATGCTGTATATCAATTGAAAAATGAGGCAGTAAAATCAATAGAACTAGTGCAGCGATAGCATTGACGGACAGCCCGTTGCACAACTTGCGCCCCTATATCACTCTCTATTTCTTCTTTTCTCTCCCCTTTTCTTTTTCTTTTATGCGAAGATCGAGTGCCACTGTTTGGCGGATGATCGTCTTATCTTTAACTGTCACTTGGTTTTTTACTATATCACGAGCCGATGTCGTCAGGTACTTATAATCTACGGACCAAGGAGCAACGAACCAGATACTGATCAAATGCTGCAATCCGCTTGATCTCTTAATACCGAATGATGTTGTTACTTTGTACGTGACTCGTATCGTGATTACCTTAACATGTTAAGAGTCTGTATATCTAGCTTTGAATCTAGAAAAACATTTATCGAAATGTCGAGTGACATTTGAAAAGCCAAGAAAGCAATGCTATTAGCAAGAGTGGATGAGGTTTTTTGAAAAAGGAGGGTAAGATAATTGTTTCGGGCTTGTTTCAAAAGTTAAATCTCTGACAGAGTTGAGAAGCAAATCGAAAGCTACAGGATGAGTCGTCGTATAGATATAAACGAATGATCTGCCCTTGTACGCTGAGGATATGAATTTGCCTCGAGTTGTACAAATGATTCGTTCTGGAGGCTTGTACACGTGCGAGCACATACCGGCCGAGAGTAACCGATTTAATAATTTGTGCACGATATACCACATTATATGCACATTTAACGCGCAGGATAATATGCACATTTCTCGGCATTTCTACATGTGCATGCAGTGGGCGATCTAGGCTTGCCGAGGAGAAGGGGTGTGTCCCCATCCCATCGAAAAGCGGTGGCTCGGTGACCTGGTTTTTCCTTGGCGCTCATAGAAATTAAAATATAGAACGTTCTTGGAATTTGAAATTTGACGTTTTTCTCATTTGCGGATCCGTTCAATTTGTTGGTGCTGCGGCGGCGTGCAGTGGCATAGAAGAGAAGCGCCGAGAGCAGGACAGCTACGTGACGGTCCTGTAGCATATCAGTAGTTATATAGGCTGAAATGAGCACCGCGCACCAGGAATATAGGGGTCGGGGGCATCGAGAGCGAGAGCGAGTGACCTAGTACAAGTGGCCGAGATGCATGACCTGAATTCCGGCTTTTCCTCACACACTGTGTACAGGTGTCCCACTGGCCTCTACCCCTATAACTACCAGTAGCTGCGCGCTCGAACTCGGCCTACTGACTCTTTCTACAACTCTGCAATTTCCCGAGGGATGCCAGTTTTCCGAAAGGAGACTTACTCGTCGTGTCAAGGGGAACACAGCTCAATTCTAAGTAGCGAGCATCGCTCGCTCGCGTCTCCTCTATCCCCTTTGTTTAAGCTCTCTCATAGGAGCACGTAATATAGCTGCCAGGGGTCATTAACGCCCCAACTTTCAAGGTTGATCCGTCTTTCTGCGTGCCTGCCCGAACCTAACTTTCCTCTTTCGATTTTGCTCACTTTTTAATGATCGCCCATCTCATGTCCGCATAGCTAAGCCTAGTGTCCTTTAAGAGTAACCACGTTTAATTCCTCTTTGTTTATTCTCTCTCCCTCTCCATCTCTTTTTTCCCGGCACTTTCCTTCCCGGATAACTTGAAATCAGGACTTGCTGTGGAATGCATCCAAAGGTCGCATGACAAAACTAGGTAACGCTCGGCAAAGTAGAGCATGTCAAGATTTGTGCCGTGTCGACTCTCTGGTTCAAGATCAAATATACTACCAAGATTTCCTACATTCTTTATAGCTTTAGTCGAGCCTGCCGCCGTCCGCGCCACTGTACTGCTGTACCTTTCAAGGTCGCCAAAATCAATATAACCTCGCGCCCTGTTAGTTTATAATAGCATTTCATGCCTCCCCTTTGGTTCCATATTTATAATGTTTATTTTACATTTTCTTGTAGGTAATTTCTCCAACTATTTGAAGTCGTTTTGTACGATAAAAAACTTGTGGATTTTACTATCAATAGGGTTCGTACTTTTTATACAAGATGGAAATAGACAAATTAGAGCAAGTCGAATCTACCCGGATCCGACCGAACGAACGTTAAGCTAATTCTCATTGCTGAAAGAATGCCTTCTACTATTTGCATGTGTAATGAAAAAAACAAACAGAAAACAATGGTAATAACCATCGGAAAGGGTTTGCGCGATACAATATTTCAATAGATAAAAGTGAGAGTGATGCTTTCAAGTCGCGAAATTTGGCGGAAGTTGGAATCAACGGGCAGAAGTAAACAATTTATCCGGTTGTCGCACATCGGTGAAAAAGCTGAATAGCATGAATTCGCCTCATAAGTAATGCGACTTTAGTCCGCTGGAGTTTCGAACAATCGAGTATGGCTGTAAGAAACGCTATCAGTGTCAGCGATTGCGGTTGGCTTGCTGTGACTATGAAATCATTGATCAGAGTGTCGCATAGGTACTTTCACGAGTGTACAAAGTTCATCTCTTTGTGATTTTTTTGTTATCACACAAAATTTGATTCGCGTTCCTCTTTATCATTCAAAGTCTGTATACTTTTGCAGTTCTTCATTTCTCTCATTCTTTGCCCTCATCGATTGTCTACATTTGCTCTTTATTTGAAAGGTAACATGACGTGACTAAACAAACCTTTTCAGGCTCTCACGCTTGTCAACTATACAAGGGACTGTACACTCCTCTGTAGCCTTTGTGTATATGTATTTAAGGCTGATTAGGATTTTCCCCCTTTTACTCCCTTTTCCTCGACTCCTCTACAATCTCAATCTATTCCGTTCCGGTTTATTAGCGTCGTTAATTTGGTCGTTAGTTATTCGTCATCTTCTTCGCCTTTTCTTAGACAAATTGGATTATTCTGATTTTTGTTGGGAAAATACACGCATATATGGCGTGCGACTAAATCTATTGATTAGCAAACATTTGCTGGCAAGTTGGAAATTTGATGATCAACGGAAAATTGATTTGATCGATATACAACGTGGACCCTTGACAGGTCGAAGAACCGCGTTAAAAGATGGTGCAACTCTATGCTTTCGCGGACGGCCGTCCGACCAAATCGATTTTCACTACTTACAAGCGGCGCAAGCCAGAGATTTGTCGTCGAGAAGAGGCTCAGCCATTCTTTTTATATTTGTATTCTCAGGACTATGCAAGAGATCGTGCGCGTGACGAGGAATCATATTTTTATCGCGCAGATCATGTTTTCCTTTCAATCTTAATCTCTGCTCAAACAGTTAAGCCATACCTCCATCTCTAGGCTATACATACATTCAACCAATATGTGTCGAGGTGAATGGTTGTCTTATTTGCATTTTGGTTTTTACTTGTTCTCTATCGTACGAATATTAATTAATTGCCACCCAAGTAATTACAGAGATGTTTGCATCCGTAAAATATTAAATTCTCTGCAATTTATCTAATCCTTGGAGTAACAGAACGACGAAAAAGGATTAATGTAGCGGTTGCTACAAATGTCGATTATAATACTCCTAGAAATCCATCATCTTCTCATTCCTTCTCAACGGTTTCTCGAGATATACTGACAAATGAAAACGGATACTTATCCATTATGCTTTCTTGCTATAAAATTTTCTTTCAAAAATTTTGTTTCAAAGAAAATTGAAAGATTAATCGAGTGATTCAAGTGATACAATCGTGCTACGTATGCTTCAGCTTCATCTTGCCAGTTTTCCATGAAAAATGCCAAAAGAATACGTATAGTGTACAGACGGAGCGCATGTATTCACAAAAAGTTCAAATAATAGGAGATACAAGGTATGGTTAGTGGTAGGTACAATAGCATCCTACATATATAGTACGATAGAGTGGATGTGGCGATTTATGGAAGCTTTTAATAACAGCGATGCATCGAGATAGCAACTCACGATGTGCAGATCTGTATAACTCGTATATGTACATTGGTCGCGTTAAGAGGGAGTTTGCTCGCTCAATCACCCACAGAAGCGCGTGCCACATAAAAAGGCGCGTCTACAGGTGAACTGAACTAACTAGGTCGCTGACCTACTTGATCGTAGAGGCCTCTAGCGGCCGGTCAGATTTATCAACAGAGTGCACCCACTGCCGCCGTTGATCCCCTACCACCCTACTAATACATTATACCTACATATATGCTAAACCCGCAGCGTAAAACCCACCGCCCGCCAAATGCATATCTTGGCCTTCAGCCCTGTATACACCTTCGCTCGCTGTTTTATTTCTTTTTCACTCTCGTTCTTTTTCCTCATCGACTTATTTCCCTTCTTGCTCTTTTTTCATCTTTTCAAAATTACCATGCTATATGCTACGCGACGACGTCGCGTGATTCAAGCCATGTATTCAGCTTGCACTCGTTCTACGGGTTTTTAAGCTCAAATTTTTTATTCCGGCGATATACTACTGGCTGTATTTAACTAAACAAGTAACGAAGGGTGTTTAATTTCTTTTAGGTACAATGGTACAGTAATATTTAGCAGGGAACTACTCAAAACAAGAATAAGAATAAATATATCCATTATTATTTGATAATTTGACAAGCATCGATTTTCTCAAAGCTACCGGATTCATCGCTTCGTGTGAATAAGCACCATTGTACAAAGTTATTAAACGTATGATATATATGACATGAGTTAAGTTTTTGCGATTTAATTTCTGTACTCTGTAGTTGGCGTTTATAAATAAAACAATTATATTTATACATGAACGAAATGTTTTGTGTACAGAGTATAGCTTGTTCTCATTTTGTTTAAATAGTAAAGAAAGAATTGACGGTGAAATTGACACAAAAAGAGGGAGGATGCGATTACTGAATTTGATCTGGAATTTTAAAGCGGGCGTTCGTGAAGGAAGATGAGGATGCTAGTGGTCGGTTGAACATCAAACTCCTTTGGTTGTATATCTTCCGCTTGGCGGAGGAGCTCGGTAAATCGTGTACTCCGGCGATAAAATTGTTGATGTGGGCCGTTGGGAGAGAGGAGAAGGTTACACTCGCGCGCGTGCGTACCAAGATAACGCAAGTTCGCTCTATTATTCCTACAAGCTTTTGTCGCCTTCTCTTTTTATTACTCTTTTATCGGGCGTTATATTGCGCTTCTATTTTTTACCTCCTCCTCCTTCTCCTCTTCCACCTTCTCCCTCCAACAAATCTGTAGCCTATTGTCGTCAAAAAATCGCTCGCGTTGAATGATCACGTACCAATGCTGACCGCAGCACAATGATTTGTTTGTTCCTGCTCCTCCCATCTCTCTTCCAGATGACAACCCACTGCCTGTTCGATCTTTTTTCAATTTAATTATTTTATTGCACCAATAAACTGCTGATGTGCCTGCTTATCAAATACACACGAAATAATCAGTAAATACTATAGTTTAAAGAAATTCTCGAGCATTATGTTTCAACGGATACATTCGAGATAGTACCCCCCCCCTCCCCCTTCCCTCAAGTTTTATTTAACTTTGTCGGGAAATCGATAAAGACTGGAAGAGTGCGCGAAATTTGAATCACCGGCCGCTCGCTTCTTTTCTTTTTTTAGAATCCTCGGAATTTAGAATTCCGACATTTTTTAGAATTCTCGCTAAAAAGACGACCGAGTCAAGATACGATTTATGAGGAAAAAGGTATTCTTTCTATTTATTTAACTTCGATATTTACGTACGCGCTCGCGCACACGTGGGTCGGTTTCAGCCAGTAGATAGTACAAAGTTGTACTATTGTGTTCGTTTTAATTTTGTAAAATTTGTTCGATGTTCCGTTGATGAAAAGCCAAAGTAATTTAGAGGCCACCTTATTACTTGTAGAAGACAAAACATTGTATCGGGAGTAAGCAATAGAGTACAATGCAACTGGAATGCGTTTTATCTAGATACATATATATTGAATAATTGAAGAAAGAGAAATATAAATTTTTTTCAAAGAAAATTGAAAGATTGAAAGATGAAATCGAGTGAATTATTTATATGATAATTTGAAGATAAAGAATAAATATAAAAATGTATCTTTGAAATGGAAGATTAAATGACCTTAAGATATCGTTGAAACGATGCTTTAGAATTGCAAATGAGGCATTGCAGAAAACGGAAAAGGCGACAATAGTGTAGTTTCAATGGTGATTTGAGGTGGGAATTCGGTGATATATAGTTGAAAACGAGAGCCACGGATAAAAAAGTTGCATAAAGATGTTTGTTAAAATTTTATCAAAAAATGGGTGCTAGCTGAGGAGCAGAAAAATAATAGTGTGATAAAAGAATATATACACGTGGATAACTCAAAGAAATGGAAATTCAAGTAACTCATGTGTGCCGAATGAAGATCGATGTCTGCTTGCAAGACGAGCAATGTGAGCACCTAGGTGAAACGAGCCGGGAGAAGGCCTCTTTTCTTTTACTTTTTGCGCTATCATAAGGCCAAAAGTTTAATGAAGCATCTCTGATCCGAGATCATCGGGATTAATACTTAACGGAGTGGTGCACTTGACGAATGTTGTTCGTGACTATTTTTGGCCCTTACTCGTTTCATCATTTCGTCCTCTGTCTTCTTCTTCTTCTTCTTGCTTTTTCTTCTTTTGGACGCTGTATGATCGACAGCTTAGAATAATATTCTCGAAGGTCGACGCTTTTCACTCAACGCGAGCTTCTACACGTCTTTGAATAAACATCCGCCAAATCGTTCAGATTTGTCCAAGTTTCACTCTATTTGCGCTCGCTTTGTGTGCCAGGCCAACTCTTTCTCACACACACACACACACACATTCACGTGCGAGCGCGCGGTCAATTATAGATAATTTTTTCGATCAATTCCTCTTCGATCTTATTATCTCAGCTTAAAGTTCTCATCGACTCGCCCAAAATTTTGTTCATGCGGCTCCAAATTCCGATTATATTTCTTTTCTTGTACATACGCAAATACATGTTTTTTTAGACGACACGCTGAAGCTTTTTGCATAAATTTATGCGTGATGAATATTTAGTGTGACATGTTAACTATTTTTGTTTGCTTTTATCAATAAAATTAATGTGACAAACTTATTTGGAACTTTTAGAATAACAGGTGTATAACTTTGAAAAGTATAAGTTAAATTTTCCGAGTATATTCCTTTTATGTCAAGAATAAATAATGCATATCTTAAGCTTACGACAATGTAGACGATCAATCCACGGAGCAAAGTCTCACGTTCATCTCGAGTACTTAAGAGATTGCTATCACTAATAGTGTACAAAGATTTTTACTTTACGTGACTGAAAAAATTAAAAATTATAACTGCAAAATCGCATCAGATGCTGATTTTATTTTACAATTGGATTTTGCTTTTTTTAAACTGTTATTTACAAACAGGTATACAGCGGTCATATAGCAGGAATAATGCGAGTGACGAAGTACAATAAGCGAGATTAAACGGAATGAAGACAATCAACGAATACGAGCGTAAAAAGCCCAAAAACATGACGTAGCTTACTATTTCGGTGCTTAATGCATATTACAGATATCTGCGTCGATCAGTTGTCGCATAATTAAATCTATCGAGTATATTCGATTCTAATTAGTTGATTGTTGGATTGTTTCTGCTTTGAAATACACTCAAGCTCGAAAATAACGATATGACGTAATGATAAAGCTTAATTAATTGGGAGAGAATTTGGGAATAGCGGAGGACAATAATAAAATTGAAACGAAGGTTAGGCTTATGTCCCGCGTAAATATCCGTTTACAGTCGAGCAGAGAGGCATATCAATTAAGGAGAAAAAAAGAAAAGGCTATCCAGTATAACAGCGAGGCAACATTACTCCAATGCCGAGTTGAGAGTCATTCGGTATGAGGTGCGAGGTTAGTGACCGCTTGCATGATGCATTTATGCATGGGGAAATGGTGTTTCGCAAGAAAAAGTAGCACAGGTGCAAGTATGAATTATTGATAGATTTTAAAAGCGAGTTAGAACGTGATGATGTGTCGTGAGGATCCGAGTCAGTATAGGGAAGCAAGAAGCGCTTATAGAACTCGACTGCAGGACGCGGCGCACGTGACTGCGTGCACGTGAAACCCCGTTTGCGCTTGTACACATACTACCAACACCAATGGTCCGAAACTCGACGGATATATGTAGGTCAGCTGTGTCTTGCTCGGGCTTTCACCCTGACACCGATCTGCAGGTTATCTGCTTTTCTTTCTCAGGTGCTTTTTTAATTTTTTCAGTCTCGAACTTTTCTCTCCCGCGCTACCTTGCTTTGAATTTCCTCTTCATTTATTTTTGTCTTGTTACAAATAATCACTACCCCCCTTTCTCTCTCTCTCTCTCTCTCTCTCTCTCTCTCTCTATCTTACTCGATAAAATTACCGTCTTCCTCGTTACTTACATCCAGTTAAATAAATAATAACTTTCACTTGCTATGAAATTTATCTTGCATGCTTGAACAGCTCAGATCTAACTTGTTATAAATAACAAATAAATAACGCTCAAATTATATAATCAACACAACAGCGCGTTTAAAACTGTTTCTTAATAATGTCTAAAGTATCTATGGTACATTTTCAGATTGATTATCTAAAAATGTGCAAAATATACTTTGCTTCCTCTTCTAGTTTCAGAGTTGAAACAGTCTTTTGCAAAATAACAAACGATGTATACATTGCGGAAATGCAGCGCATGTAATAATGGCACATGTTCTCTTTATTAGCTATAGAATATACATTCATTCTTTGATGTCAACGAGGCGATTGACTTCAAGTGCATCTACCACTTGTGTAAACGTACACGAATCGCATGCATTTACAAGTACGCAAAAGTCAAGTGACGTGTTCATCTGCGGAAGACGTTCGTGTTTTGTCTTGTTTTGCACATACATAACATAGTGGAGAACTACTGGCATTTTATTAAACATCACAAAAAACACTGAGGAACGGCGTTCCGTGGAAATTTTTCTGCGTAATAATTAACTAAGATCGTAAGTGTCGGTGGGGTTATTATATGCCTGAAAACGTTGGATCGTGATAAGAGGCAATGACTCGATGAAAAACTATATATCGGGAAACTAAAGTTGCGTTATTTGTAGGAAAAAAGTGGAGTAGAATTATCGAGAGTGTTAACAAGCTCAATGGGTAAACGGAAGAGGGGGGGGGGAGGGAGGGAGAGAAATTAAGAAAATTTGCTAGGAGAATTGAAAAATTGTGGAGGCTTTCTTGTAATGTGGAATGGTCAACGCGCTCAAGGAATGGTAGAGTCGGTAACAAGCCGTAATAACATTAGTGGCTACTTCCTACCCCCATTTCTCGCACAGTACGTCGCGCGCGCGCGAGAAAAGGGAGCAAAAGAAGTGAAAGAAAGTCTTATCCCTACACCTCTCTGTCGGTTTCTGGCAACAAAACAAGTGCCTCGTATATAAAAGTGTGTGTGTTTCTCTTTGTTCTTCTTCTAGCTAGCCTGAAAACGATCTCTAGAGGCTTTGTGTGTATGTGTCTGTAGTTTGTGCGCAAGAGAACGAAGATCGCACGATAAGCGTCTCGGCAGCCGCCAGGGAGGAAACGTGACAATGAGCTTAAGCGGCTCTTAGTGGAAATTGCAAAGCAAGCGTTTTTATGTTTTTTAGTTCGCTCAACTAATGAACGCCAAAAACGTCTCAGGTGATCCGCTCGACCGACTTAACCTAAGATTTGCTAATTGTGTACGAGATGTTACAAGATTTTCTACCAATAAAATGTATAAATACGACCTCTCAATCAACTCAGATTGTTTTCTTTAATCAATCAATTTCTGTTACCACCGTTAAAAAAATTATCTAGCCAGCTATTGTTTAAAATAGTCTCGAAAACTCGTGGTGCATCGAAAAATGAAATTGTCGGATGTATGTCTGGATCTACGTATGATTAAAATCGCAGCGATGCGAAAATAAAATACTGCATTCTTTGCATAAAAGTAACGTTGTGCTACTTGAAATAAACGTGCATTTTATTTATGCACAACAAGCAAAGACAAAGTTTTCAGAAGTTTTTGCCCGGAAATGGCCGCTAAACGCCGGGAATGATTGTGTGGTCGATTTGGCGGCGCATCAAACGCACGCATTTTGTACTCTCTCTTCCTCTTACTATCTTTCCCTGGTTCTCTCCTTTTGCAGGCTTTGACACGTCACATAGCTGAAAATCAGTGATGCTAATATGGAAAGACGTCGTGCACGCAATAAATTTGAGCAGCATGCATTGTACACAGGCGCATGACGGTCAAAGATCCGAGAGAGTGTGTGTCCGTATAGGGAAGATACGACGAGAGAACCTCGCAGGCATGCGCTTGAGCCCTTTTTTTCGTGGAAAAAAGCCTCGTGTCTCGTCCCTCTTTCTTTACTCGAAAGGAGAAAGCCGGGAGAGAGACTGAGAGTCAGCGTACCACTGAAAGATATTGCTTGATACGATAGTCGCGCTTTGACCGAGGCCTTGAAAACTAGCGGACTACGGTTGCTTTTATTTTTGTATATGTCGAGAGGGAGAGAGAGAGAGAGAGAGAGAGAGAGAGAGACAAGAGGATTAGTTAAACAAGCCGCAGAATTGTATGCGTGAAACCCAGAGGTAAAAGAGGCCTGAGTACACAAACTCGAGTGCGCAGCAGTCTTAAATGCTGTATATATAGTTCATGTGCACTTCATTCCTCGACAAAAGACTTCTAAGCATGCGAAGTAATGAACGCTCTGTGAGTAAATTTGAAGATGATTAATATATTCTGCCATGGATTAAAAAGCGGTTCTCGTGGTTATGTACGTTTGGTTACGTCTCAGATAGAAAGACAGAGAAGGATAAATTTCCACTCAACACGAACTAAACAGACTGGAGCTGATATAGTTTAACTTTTGTAACATGGTTTGTATAAATACATAGTCGAGGTATCGAATAACGTGAGTCTCTTTTTTCGCATACTAAACAAGCTTATTTTTTCTTTTTATTTTTTCTTTGTGCAAAATACGACGATCAAGTTGTGCAATCAAGTCGTTGCTCACACAT
The DNA here is from genome assembly GCA_030064505.1 of Chouioia cunea. Taxonomy (NCBI): domain Eukaryota; kingdom Metazoa; phylum Arthropoda; class Insecta; order Hymenoptera; family Eulophidae; genus Chouioia; species Chouioia cunea. The sequence continues at coordinate 22,663,835 of JAOPFQ010000002.1, forward strand.
TTCCTCGATCTCTTTTCTTGATAATTAACTTGCATTCGCGTCACTTAACGACGTTATTGGCTAGCTTAGGTAACACCTGTATTACATTGCCTATGTATTATCATTCGTCCAAGTTTCGACGCTTTTACTGCATTTCCTTTCCATGACTTTTTCCATTTTCGTATTTTTTCTTGTCATTTTCATTATTATACTTTCCGAAGTTTTCATACAAAGGCTCACGTGACATTTAAAAATTAATTATTCGTATCTTTGGAAGCAGTCTGAAAATATTAAAATCATAATCGAATATTTTCATTTAAACTATGTTATACTATAGGATATTTTTTTAAATAGATTAATTTCGATGTAAAAAAACTTAAAAAATTGTAAAAATAGAATTTTACATTTTTGAGACAATTAACTTTGTGTATATTTTGAAAATATAAAATGAATGTGGTAAAAGCACTCTAGTATTGCATTCCACTATATAAAAAATGTACAACCTTATTATTTTGAAAATAATAGATACATTCTTTTCTCCAAATCAAAGTGGCCTTGAAAAACGAAGATTTGCAGTTTCATAAATTTCAACGTTGATTTTTCATGAAAACAATATTATCTATGGACGACGTAGATGTAGAACACCAAAATATTAGACTGAATATTCAGATAATATTGGTTTTCTGTATAAGAACGGTGATTGAAATCATCGAAGCAGACGAACTTGTGAAACAATAGTACGTTGTAAATTTTACGTTTTATCAAAATATTCAATTTTCTTCGTATAAAAATATTACTTACAAGTAACGTGGTTTTCTACACAAAACTAACGTGTCGTAAGAGTAATACTGCAATAATTCGAATCATCGGTAAATTAGTCAATATTTTATAGCATCATTTAACGCATACCTTAAAGTTAAAAAGCAATCGCATAAAAAGAAGATTCGAGGAAAGGTCTTGTAGTAACAAAAGTTTGTCGTTGACACACATCTGTCAGTCACGTGATACTTTTGTTGATTCAACTGATATCTTTGACTAGTACCTAAGACGAAAGTATTCATGTTATTCACACAGACATGGGCCGATTTAATATCAACGCTAAACAGTCTTACTCTTACTTTTAAATAATTCATAATACACGAGTAAGCTTCATTGATTAAAAATATTCAAGAGAGGGTGGGATATAAATCGAACATACATTAGAAATTTACATCCTATATGTTGGGGACAAAAAGCGAGGGAAAAATTATTGTCGCTTAAAACGAAAGATTTATGATATTTTCATGAGAAAGCACTAGAAACATGAGCTTGCAAGAATAGCGGAATGACGTGTATTTCTTCAGCGTCTATGGAACGGCTATAATGCTATATTTCTACTTGAAGTTACCCTTATTTCCTACAGTCGTATCCAACAGAAGGAGGAAGACTTGTCTATTCGATTGAACACGTGCACGCACAGCTGACCCTTTAATGACCCCTAAAATAAGACAATCATGGGGGAATGGAGATGGGCGTTGCGTATCTTTTTACGGGGTCAAAAATACAGGTTGGTTACGATTCGTATAATACTACGCCACATCGATGAAAGGTGATATTGTTGAATGTCAATAATTAAAACTTTGACGAACATTAGCATTGCTATCGAGATGTTACAGTGGTGTTGTTAAAAGAGAGTGTGGAAAAATGCGCAATAGTGTATATTCTCCGGTGACTTTGATTGCTCGAGATAGCATTGTACAAAGCACTGCCAGCGTTCTCTCCATTTGAGCGTTCAGAGAGACTTAAAAATCGATTTCCGTTGATCGTTTCAAAAAATTTGAGAAAAAAATCGGGGAAAATTGGGTTTTCGCCTTAAATATCTGCCCGCAAAAGTATTCGCTTGTTTTTGCCTGATGCATCGTATGAAATGATAAAGAAGCAGTTCTCTGTGTTGGCGTTTTATGCATAGAGACAGGAAGAAAGAAGTTTTTAAAGAAATGTAAGTTTGAGCTGTAATGATGAGAACAACGATCCCATTGGGATGAACTATGCGAATGAAAAAGCGTCCAATTAAAATGCAATCGAAGCGATCGACAATGGAGATAGGCGCGACAGGCGGCAATAAAGAGCAGGCACTGCATATGCAGCGAGCACTCGCGCGCGCGCTTGAGACGTTGATGTTCGGTGGGAACGGCAGGAACTGGAAGGAAAGTGGGAAAGCTTGGTGGAGAGGGGGTAGGCGGGCAGGTGGGGCTACGGAGAAGGACAGAGAGAGACACGAGCCCTAGTTTCCGTGAGAAATTCGCGCGCTCCCTGCGTGTGCTAGCTAGCTCGTGGCGGGCGGTTACTTGGGCCTTGAGAGTGTGGGCGGTGCTCGTTTGTAGCGATGCGAGGACGATCGCCGCGCACCCCGAACGGTCAACCGCGGCTATTGAACTGGCTATATGATCAGCTAGGCATATCGATAGGTGTGAGTATAAGCAAAGACGTTTCCAGCAGTTAGTTTACGAACGGAGCTCTGCTCGATAGCGGAAGCGATTATAGTGCTGAGACGAAACGAGGTTGGACAAACACATTTAGCGCGGATAAATACATTGGCTTTTATGCTTTTTTTTCGCTAGCAGACGATTTGCAATTAGCGAATGTCCCAGTCATTCTTCCAATGGGAAAAATGGTAACATTTAACTTAAGTTAACTTGAGAATACGTTTGATTAGGGGCTTGCCTAGGTTGCTTGGATAGCAATAAGTATAGGTGCTGCACGTGATTTGAGCGCGCAGGTAATCGACCAGCCCTGGCCCCCTGCGCCCGAGTGCATGCGTGCCGCGCCGACGGTTTATTGCACGACGACTGTCCTAATTTCTCCCCCGCCCAGTTCGCTTTCCTTGACTCTTTTTCTCTGGCTGGTACACTCGCCTCGTTTTCTCTCTCCCTTTCTCACTCTCTCGTCCGCCCTTCCGCCTAATCATACACTGCCGCAACCAACAACTCGTCAAAGACTCCCTCACTTCACCTTGTTTTCTGCTTCCTTTTTCATTTCACTGCGAGCTACGGTTGCTACAGAGTAGGAGATCTCGGGGGTTTTCTTCCTCAAACAGTAATGTGACAAAAAATTATTCAATATTATTTAAAAGTATTTAATTTAAATCATTGGCTTTCAAAGTTGCTAGATGATTTTTAAGAAAAGTTACAAAGAATTTTTCAAAAACACCTTATTCGGACAACTTGCTCTGTGTACAAGTGTTGATGTTTCTTTGATTGTTTTTGTCTATTCTGCCTTAAAACCATAATACGTAATGACAAAATCCGTACAAGACAAAAAAGCATTCTTTACAATTTACTATATCTCATTCCGCCAGGTCAACATCTTTCATAAAGTTATTTGATTTTTTCAGAAACGTGAGATTTGTCGAGATATGTTATAAAAACATCCAAGTTAATGTTTTAAATGAAATAAAAAAGTATATTGTTTGTGCTTTTTTGCTTAATTCACATCAACAAGATTTTCGTACGATGTACCCCGCAAGCCAAGCTGCCCCGGTCTCTCCCAGAAATTCACTTAACTGGGTTCGTTTAGCTAGAATAATTTGACAATCAAGTGTGAAGCGGAGCATAATGAATTTAGTGCCGAAATTCGGGCGGAATCGATCGTTACCTTGGATAATGCTCTTGATGCAAATGGGAGCTGAGAAATTCAATCATTGCAATCGCTATCGATAACCTTCGTTGGAATTACATGATAATGCGATCAAAGTACAACTAATGAGATAATGGAATAGAGTGCGTTAGCGTGTTTTCAATAGTGAACCAGTCTTAACTATCTCCTCTTTTATGCCATCCTTCTCATTGGACGATTGTTTGTCGAACGGATTTTGCACACAATCAGAGGACAAGACTTTCCATGAATAATTTACACCCGACTATTGATAGGGACAATCACAATCAATAAGTGTAAACAGATCACGGTCGCCCTGATCGATCTCATGGACTCCCGATATATATTTCCAATCCACGGTTGAATCTTGAATTAGAGGCGACGTCGAAGTATACTCATAAATAGCTGACAAATAGACTGCTCTTCTCTCTTTCTCTCTCTCTCTCTCTCTCTCTCTCTCTCTATCCCTGTGCGAGGTCGTTTTTTTAGCAATACGCGACAACTCGATATTTTCGTTAAAATTCTTGGTTGCTTTCCACACATACGTATATCTTGTTCCTCTGTTATTACTGATATTATCTTAGTATTCGAATCAAATGGAACGTGATCTCGCACTATTACCATTTTTACCACTACAATTTTTGTACTGTACGAAATGACTCACAATATAACTGCATTTTACAATTGAATATTTGATTTCAAGTTTAATTTATTTATCTAAACTGGTTGTTTGTTCGATTGTTTGAAAGCGACATCTGTTGCGTGACATTTTTTTCACGTTATAGTTTTTCCAAAATTATTTTTTTTTATTGCATCTCACGACTTGAATCTATTATGAGTCTTAAAATATTAACCACCAAGAAGAAACAATCACCTTGCTTTAATATTGTAAATGGACAGTATATTTAATTTCTTATGCGTATTAAAAACTATTAACTAAACGTTACGTTAAGATTTTTAAAACAAAATATTCGAAAAACAAAAATTAATTTAAGAACAACTGAAGATTGTTTGACGTGTTTAGTATTTCAACGATAGATTTTATTAGGCAAATTAGAACGTGAAGCGGGCATGTAATGGTAGGGGATTGGAACAAAAAGTATACGTGTAAATGGAAGAAGTCACCCGTAGGTGCGTTAAAGTTGAAACTCATAGAAAAGCCGATTAGCGTTGAGTACTATAACCGAATAGTTGGCTAGAAGCAACGCGGGCTATAGCCGAGACTATAGTAGAGATTGCGGGAGAGAAAGAGACTGAGTGAGAGCAACGCGCGATTTCGGGGAAATGTCGGTAACTTCTCCCAAGCACTCAGTAGCTCTCGCTTTGCTCGTAACCACGTTACACATTTAAAGATCAGTCAAGGTTGTCGCGGTTTGGCGAAATTTGACTTGCAACTACTTGACAACCGCTACGGAGTCTCCTCGCCGCCGATTTGCATCTAAATATTCACCGCCAACATTGAGGGCGATTAAAGAGGATATGTAGGTGTAATGCTCACGACTAGCTCACCGAACTCTACAATTGCAAACCCTACCTTCTTTATTTCCTGCAACGTTATTAAATGCAGTACAGACTAGACTTGTGCTTAAAGTTTAATTTCTGCATGACGTTCCGTTTTGTTTTTTGTCATTCATTCAGAAAATCAATAGATTATTTCGAAACTTGACTCGCAATTAGTTGTATTTTAACTTTGTTGAAGCAATCTGATCAAATATTATTGTGTACTAATCATGAAATCACAATTGATTATCTAAAAGATAATTCATGAAGATTGGTAATATTGTTATTTCTCGTGAAATCTATTGAATTTTCAAACGTTTCTTGTACAAAAAAAATTAAGTAAATTACTAATCAATAAATCGCTCGTGAGTGCATTTTTTTTTCATCGCAAAAAATTTATCAAAAGTTTATTTTATTTTCCAGTTACTGACATTTGTTTGTAAATACATAGACCTTTTGTGTTTTCAATCTTAATCAAGAAAAACAATAATTATCGTTAAAAAATCATTTTTCAATTAACAAATTTGTTTAATTTTATTCCAATGAAGGTGTAAAAAATATCAGGGATCAATTTAATTTTATTATATATTTAGAACATTAAAATGTCTAAAAATTATTTGAAAATTGATAATCTAAAATACTTAACTCGCGTCAATCGTTAAATGATTGGAAATATGTCAGAATGATATATATGCTCTAGGATGAATGCTTAGTGAAATGAATTGAATTGGAATAAATTAAAATGAAATAAATGAATCAAAAAGGGAAAAGTGCAATGAATACAGGAAACTTCGATTGTACTTGGTACGCGCGTGCGTGTGAGGTTTTTTCATTGACAGTCCTAAAATCGAGGTAAGCTCTAATAATTACTAGATGATATTACTTGTACTTGAGTTGGTAGCCGCATGAAGGGAATCTCGAGTGATTCCTTTAGTGTAAGCTTATAAATTGTCTCAGGAGTTAAACCACAAAGACCGGCGAGAGGGTGAAAAAAATATCGCAGAACAGCGCGTAGAGGACCTCAAATTTCAGGATAAAAAATGGGAAGCAAAGTGCCTCTGGTTGTGTCAATCGATCGGTAGGGCTGCATTAAATTTCAGTACCTTCACGTGGGCATCAATATACTTATACTACATATATATATATAATACATTTTAACCGATCACGAAATGATTAGAACAGTAACTGTCAAAGAATTAAGTACGAATTATAACTCAGTTTTTTGAATAAATTCGCGTTCATAAACGTGAATATCTTTTTAGAAAATAGGAAGTTAATTTTGCTTCTGGAATACATCCATGTATGAAAATAACGCGAGTGTACGTTCTCTGCTGCCTGCATGCACCTGTTCTCGTCAGTTTTTCTTTTTCGCTACTTGACTTTCCCATAGGGGAGGGGGCGTAGAAGCGTGATCGAGGTTCTAAATAAAATGTACGCTTGATGGTGCCCATAGTCTCGCCATCGAACGTCGTACCTCTACTCTAATAACGCTTTTGATTTGACCATAACCAACGTCACGTGTACTAATATTGAGCGAAATTTTAGACTCCGATTCACCTCACCTTTCTAGCAAAGTTTCCTCTTTGACCTCAATGCTCTCGAGATGCTTGGATGGGTTCAATCCATACACTGTTACAGAGTCTATAGATTATTCATTTTTTATATAAATACTAGTCAATCTTTTCACCGTCTTCCTTTTCACCAACCTTTTTATTTAGTTGGAACACTGATTTTGAACAGTGGGTTGATTGACTTTGTATACAATGTTCTGAGTTCATAAGTCAAAGGTATTTCTATAAATAGCGTTTGCAAAATATGAAGATTTGTGAGTGAAACGCAAATTCACACCTAACATAACGAAATATATTTATTTGAAGTGGGTCGCCATAGCAGCAATTACAAAATGTTTTCGAACTGCAATTACCATTAGTGAAGCAAAGTTGAAACCGTAATACTGATGGCTATTGATTTATAGATATAGTTATTATTCGAAGTATCCATGTTTTTTACAAGTTTTTCTTTCAAGGCACGCAGCCTTGGAATGAGCCTTGTATGAGTAATGATGTTAGTGAATCTGCTTGAGGTAAAAAGAGATCCGCATTCGAAAAACTTGGCGCTATACTTTGGCAGCAAGCTCGGAAGCGAAAGTTTATTCTTGCAATAAAAGAGTTTGCCAATCAACGCCAGACTACTGGTGGAGGAATTTTTCGCAATACGATACTTATCAAGTAATTATCAAAAAAGTTAAGTGAACAAGAGAGAGAGAGAGAGAGAGAGAGAGAGAGAGAGAGATAAGAAAACAAAGATTTATTTTCAGGCCCTCTGCTTTTCATGAGTTAATTATTTCTAAAAGCGGACCAAAGAAAAGGATTTTATGGGCTGCGACTAGTGTCTGATGGCCTAATACGTTAACAGGCTGGAAAGCTGTATATACTCCGAAATGCATTGACGCTTCCGTGCTTGAAAACTGCGCACAGAATAACAAATAGCCGTGCGTGTGTATGTGCATGTGCATGTGTACTGTGAGAAAAATTTTACGAGCCATGAACCGCTCTGCTCTGCTTCGACCTCGCTTTTTTAGTCTCTTTAATTCACTAACCCTATATATTTCGCGCCGTGCCAACCTCCGGCTCTCTGTCGCGAAATAGAGAAAAATTCATTCTCACCCTCACTCGACCGAGCTTCGCAGCAAAGACTTTTAATTAAATACCCAACTATTTTATACTCTGGATAAATTACACCAGCACCAAGATGTTCGCGCTTTCACGCTTTTTTTACTTCTTTTCGCTTTAACGATGCTCTCAGGAATAACCGAGTCCATTTTTTGTCCTTTCGCAAACTACATTTACTGGCTGGCTCTCGTTCAATCTCACATAAGAACACCAATCTAAGTAGTTATTTTCATTCAAGAACACTTTAGATATGAAAGAAGATCGAACCTGCACAGACGAAGTAGGCAAAAGCGATGCTATAAAAACTCAAGATTCTTCATTTATCGTGAAACTAGAAAAAGCTATGTAGCATTTATTCGTTTAATTATTTTCGCGGAATAGCTCTGTAAGGTAAATCAGATACAGACTGACAGCCGACAAAAAGCGACAATTTGATTAAAGCAAAAAAAATCTGATGTCGAGTTGAGCTGTCGGCTTTTCCAATTCGTCATTGGAAATCGTAGAGGAATAAGGGATCACAGAGAGTGAAGGCACTCTCGCTAGCCAAATAAAAGGCTGCAGCTAGCGCGCGCGCGTACGCGCAGAGTCTTTTGGCAATAGGATACCAGATAGATCATCCGAAGGCTCAAACGTCGAGGTTACCCCTCTCACCCTTCCTCCGTCCATCTACCCCTTCCCTTTCCTTCCCCTCCCACCTAGGAAATCAATAGCCACGCGTCCAAAATCCGAATGCGCTTTTCATCCCTCGGAGAGCAAAACTGCACGTGCATCATCGTCAAGCGCAAATGAGACGAACACCCAACAACGCCATCGCGATTTACCAGCGACAATCAATACGTCGCTATAGAAACGTCTCCTTTTTCCTAACGTGAGTCGAATTTGTCACTGTGAGCTCTTTTTCTCTAGCGCACTTTTAGCAGACCGGATCACGCTTCTCTACACTTCTCACCAGACAGTTCATGCACAGGAACATTTAGTTCACCTTTACCCGCTCCCTCGAGATTAAACTCGGCTTGCAAGTGTTATTTTTTGTTTTTATACAACCGAATATCCCAGTTATTCTGCATAAGTTTCAGAATCTCACGGCACTTTAACATCAGCTTTTTTATATGCCTCAAAAGTTCAACAAATGGATGTTGAGTTCTACACTGCTGCGCTTTATTTTTTTATTTTTTCGTTTGAATAACTGGATATTGTCGTGTTCCATATTCCTCCGTATAGATAGATTATTCGAACAAATGGAATACGATGTATCTTTACATCGCAATAGCAAAAATGCCTACTTTCATCTGCACTTGCATTGAAACATTCGCACATGTATATATAATGTGCGTTTTGCTAGTTCGTTCTCGATAGAGAAATCATGAATTACGAGTATACAAACAACCCAATGGCTTGAAAATGCCAGCACATGCTAGAAATACCTGGCTACGGCGCTGAAAAATATAGCTGCAATTAGTAGTTGCAATTAATGCTACTACACGTAGGTGCTCCGTCAAGAGCTCGCAATTGTAGTACGTTATATTATAAATACATCATCGGATTATCGCCAGCATCGTGTGTCTATTCGTTTTTCGTTATTACTCGACACTTAAATGTATCTACAAATCATGAAAAATTATTTTCAAATATTCATGATCAATCTAATCACGATCGTGGAAGTAATAATTATTTGAACTGCTACTCGTCTCATTACACCTTTTATATTAACATCTTAACACATGAACTTAAATTTAATCACCCGTTAAGAATGTATGGAATTTAAAAATGAAATCAGAATTCAATTTCACTATTTTAATTATGATTAAAAAATATAATTTTGGCAAAGGAAAAGAATTGACATATCCCTCAAGTAAAGAGATTTCTTACGAGCATTTATATAGTAGCACGATATAATTGTGTAGTTAATTGAAGTACGGCATATCTTAAATGTTTTCAATGTATTTTTACCTTTCAAGTACGAATTTCAAGTACGTTCTTTCAAATATTACAAGATAACTGCTTACCGATAATTATTTAAACACGTATGCAGTAATCCAAATGAAGTCGACAAAAATATGAAAATAATTACTATTTAATGAATTTTAATACGTTATTTATAGGAAGAAAATATGAATTAAAGTATTTATTTTATTATTGATTATAAATGGAACATTGTCTTGTCTGTATATTTCCAATAAATTATTCATAAAACCGTGTGAATTTGAAAGATATAAAATACTCAGTACCAAATGTATTAATTTTTCGGAAATAAATCTCTCGATACTCATACTTGGTTTATGAAAATATTTAGTCGGTGCATCGAAATTATAATATTTATAAATTGTTCTTATTTCTATTAAATTTAAATTGAATACAATAATCTTAGTTTTTACGAAATTTTTGTACATTATAAGAATACTCTAGTTGAATATACTAAACATCACATAGAATTTCGAGCATTTTAATTAATTTATATCGAAGTATCGAAATACCAACACTTTTACGTCGTTTAACTTTTTCTCAAAGTACCAGAGTTACAATTCGCAATCTGCACGCGAAACACAAGAAATAGCAAATCGTATCACTTGAACTCTTTGTCAATTAAGTCAATAAAATTTTTCCTCAAGAAAGTATGTCTTCGTCGCTGAAAAAAAATCAGCTCTTTAATTCAACAATCTATTTGATTGTCTAAATCAATCTACACATATGAAATATTATGCGACTTGCTAAGCAACCGATAAAAGTATAAAGCTGAATGTACGTATATCACCTTTGTCGACTACCAACACACTCTCAGACAAATGATAACTTTGTCTTTTCGCCTCCTGCTGCTTGGGCAACTGCAATAATCTAGACCCTGAAAGCCACCTGACGCAGCGGCGACCGCATGCTAATGATCTCATTAGTGCACTGGCATAATTTCGAGAAAAAAATAGCATCATGGCCTCCGATTGCATAATGCTTTATTCTTTTTAAAGTAGCATGTTGCGGAAATGCAGACAGAAAAACGACCTACGAAAGTTGAAGGACAGATATTACCCGGATCAGTTTTTAAGGGCCGTCGAGCGAGGGAGAGTACGACAACAAAAAATGTCAACACTGTTAGAGTTAATCGTGATTGTACGTGTATTCGTCTCCTTCTTTAATTCTTCTTACGTGAATCTCTTCTTTTTTTGAATTCTATATTTTTTAAACAGTTTCCTCTTCATCCTTTTCAGTTTGGTCCATTTGGTGAACGAAGAAAAGATGACCTCCCTTATAATTTCATTTTCGTGCTATTACGCCACACGAGTTTATCAATTCAAAGGTCGTAATTGCGAGGTCATTGTTGCCGTAACTTTATCGCAGTTTTATGCTTTATTTATTAATTAATTGTTTGCTGATTTTATGTGTTTTATGTAAAATATTTTAACGTTAAAATTTTAAGTTTTATCACGATAGCAAACGAATTATTTGCAGCTTTGAGTTAAAGCATCAATATTTCAACGCCTACAAATATCTTAAAAAAGCGTGTCATCCAGAAATATAGTACATAAAATGATATTTAAAATATAGTAATATGTAGATTGTATTAGAAAATGATAAAGGATTTTTCTCTTGATCAAAAAATTGAAAACTCAATATCAATTTTTCAACGTTTTACATCAAAATTCTTGAAGAAAAATCACTAGAGCAGGAATTCTCGTTAAAAAGTTGCTTCGAATTGTTTGAGTTGGTTGAAGATTGATGATAACTTTTAAGAGATTGGGTAATAGATAGAGAGTAGACTTTAAATTAGTAATCTTATCTTACAAGTACTTGCTCGCTCTTCTGAAAACAATTTTGATCACGCTAAAGTTTGAAAATATGAAAACCGATAGCCTTTGAATCGAATTACTAAAACCAATACATTAGCATTAAAGACTCTTATATTGCAAAGAAAGCTGGGCTAATGCAGTTAAATAAAGCATATGTAGTCAATGTGCGCGCGTGTGTGTATCGTGTACGTATAAATATTGGAAGGTACAATCAATATTTCATACAAGGACACATAATTGCAAGTATTTTCTTGATATTCGATCAGCGCGATTAAACACTTATTGTGAGTTTTTAAAAATGCACGCTAGTGTTTTTATTTAAATGTCACTTTTAATATCATCAAGGGTCTGTACTTATTAGAGGTGTCGTCGTCGTTTACTATATTGAACTGTGCCTATAGCGATTAACACAATGAAAGAAGTGGCGCTTGCCAATGCGCTTTCACGCGATTGTTAAAGATCTTTATAGTACAATCGCAAACACACTTACTATTCTACAGCTGATAGTTACGATGCGGATGAAGAAATAACAATTCCCGTCGATTTGAGAACAGTGATTTTTTTGTGATAAATTTGTCAAAAATGATCGTCACACATGAAGATTCGATAGCAAGTAGCGTATTGGGTTTTAGCGCGAACTTTAAATTCTCGGTAAGGCGCATTGAGCCAGACGTGAAAGTGATAATTAAAAATGAGAAAATCGATCGAGAACTAGAATACTACTCACGAACGAAAATGTTGCTCATTAGGGTGGCGGGTAAGCAGAAGACGATGACAAGGATGTCAGCGACTGCAAGGTTGACGATGAAGAAGTTGGTGACGGTTCTCATCCTGGGAGAGCGATAGACGACGGCAATGACGAAACTGTTGCCGATAAGGCCCACAACAAAGACGAGGCAATAAGCGACAAAGTAGACAATGGACATGGCGACGCTATGCCTGTAAAGCCGATCGGTGACTTGATCGACCGAGAGGTTGGCATCGGGGCCGGTTGCGTTGACAAGATTGGTAGGTCCCATCAGCAGATGAGGCTGATGGGGCAGTTGCTCGGCGAAGGGCGAGCCCGCAAGTACGAGCAGGTCTTGCATCGAGCCGTTGACGTACTCGGCGAAAAGCTCGGCTCGGCTGCCACTGCCGCGGTTGCGCAGCTCAAGGTAGCCGGTGAGTTGACCGGTCGGGCTGGTGGGCATGCCGGTGGCGAATGGTTGTTGCTGCTGGCCATTGCCGCGTCTACGCTCAAGCTCGAACTCATCCGAGTCTGGCAGCCGGAGCGAGGCCATCTCCAACAAGGTCGAGGGCGGCTGCAACATTGACGAGGCGGCCACCGCCGCAGCGGCGGTAAAGCCCAGGCTGCTGGCGCGCTGTTCCAGCTGTTTTTTCGGCTGCCGCCGCTGCTGCTGTTGTTTTTGTTGCTGCTGCTGCTGCTGGAGCCAGTGGAGCTGATGATAACGGTGGTGCTGATGTCGTTGCAAGTGGAACGGCGACTGTGGGCCTAGCTCGTGCAGCATGGGCGCGGTCGGCAATACCGCTACTGGGGTTGCGCATCCGATCTCGAGCGGCGAGTTACTGAGGCCTCCTGCTCTCCTGGTTTCCGGGCCAAGTGCTTTAAAGGACTTGAAGCGGGAGGGGTCGTTGGCCTGATTTTACTGCTGGATGTAAGCTTCGATGGCCGAGGGGTGAAGAGCCCGCACTCAACAGCGATAAAGAGAGCTTCTCGTTGACACTCGAACACGAGCTGTCGGGGAATCCCAAAGGAGCTTTCGCTGACTAGCGTTTTCGGTGTTCTCGATAGTTGATAGATTGAAAGTCGGTTGGCAAACGAGGTCGAACTTGTGTAGACAAATGGTATTTCTTTGGCGGTTGAACACTCGTGCTGCTACTCGTGATTGGGTGCTACTGATCTGCATAGATTGCGCCGTTCACAGGTGCTTGGCCGAGAAAGACTTGCCACGGTGCTGGAAATAAACCGTGGTCGGAAAAACTGGAACGTCGAGGTGATTCTCGTTGATGATTAAGGAGGTAATCGTTAAGAGGTGGTCGAGCGCCGTGCAGCGATGAGGCTGCTCGGAGCGATGACGGCGGACAACTGACTTTAACGGAGATGCCTCGCTCGCTTGCTCACTCGTGCCTCCCTGCCTGCCTGCATGCTTGCTTGCTTGCTTGCCTATCCGCCTGACTCCTCACCAGCACCACACCGAGCGCCACGCGTTTTCACCACTGCGCAAGCGTCGCCATTAGTTCTCTCTCTCTCTCTCTCTCTCTCTCTCTCTCTGTCTCTCTCCTCTCGCCACACTACACTACTTACATGCCCGCGTGTGTACTACGAGCTAAAACGATATAGCCGGCCCGCAATAGCTAAAAATTCCAAATGAATTTCCATATTTTTTCACTCAACATCAGCCTTAACCTGCACTGAGAAACCTCGACTCTGGAAATATTCTTGTTAGTTTAATATTTGCTCTAACTGGATTCCTACAATTTTAGATCATTGAAGCGATCGCGAGTTATTGATCAATACAGGCCAACGGTGAAAGCTTCTGTTGACAACAGCACATGAACTTTTTACTACCAAGACTCTCGAGTGGCCAAAACATGTACACCTGAATTAATAAAAACTTTATGTTTTAGTTATTCGAATTAATTCGATTTGCTGTGCAAATCCATGGTGGTAGTTAGCGAAAAATTTACACTAGTTCAGTTTATGATATGCGCTTTGATTTAGAGACCGAAAATGGTTCGCTTTAAAATAGAGAAACACAGCGTATAACGATAAAAATCATCTTTCCGGTGAAAAGGGAGCAGATTGAGTCATGAATATTTAAAAGCTATAAAATCTGAAAGGCTGCTGCGAATAATATCGGGGTTTCTAGTAAAAATGAAATGAAATGAGTGAGAAAGAGAGTAGGAGAAAGATAAAAAGTGTGAAATAGTAGCGTATTAACCACGAATTTCGATAGAATACATCTTACGATGCATCTGAATGAGTCCTGTTGGGCTGGATTGAAAATCAGTATGGTTCGTTATTCGTTAAAATTAAATAACAAATTAAAGGAAAAAATCGATAGACAAATGGACATGTCTAGTTTGCGGGTTTTCAATAGCCGTTATAACGCATACCTCGGGCAAATTGAATTTTCGAGTAAGTCACTCTGTTTGAACACGGCTAATTGGATGTTTGCTTTCGCCGTGCCGTTTATCCTTGATCTGACCGTCTCTTTTGCTTCGCGCATTGTTTGGCGTAACGATCACTCGGGCTCAGCGTTTATTGCACTATATATGTATTGTGCTTCTATCTATGTGTGTATGCGTAACGCGAGGCGTTTGATCGCAACCAACAACCTATCGTTCAAGCGATTCGTTTCTCGCAATTGTTTTTTTTCTCGCATTTCTTTTTTCACGACGCCGTGCTGTGCCTGAAGCTCTTGACAAACACTCGTAAAAGCTTTTAATTTGTGGTTGTTTACTGCGTTCAATTCTCGCTTGTTTTGCTCTAATGACATTTTTACCAAAATAATACAAAAACTTTAACCGATTCTGCGTTAACTTAGTCAACGAATAATCATAACATTAACTTTCTTCAAAGGTGTCTAACCGTAACCGGATGTTACGATTGCACAATAGAGACAAGTAGGTCAATACGGGTTGAGATCTTCGTCTATAATTATTTGCAGTATACGTGATTATTGAATAAATCATGTTGGAACACAATTCGTATTCGTACTTCTAAATTTTACAATTAAAATAAATTTCAACTTGACTGAACTTGTGTCTTATTAATTAGTCGTATCGTGAAGTAGATCATTATTAACATTTATGCAGTTTTAGGAAAAAACAAATATATAATTTTTAAATAATATTACTAATGAGAAAAACATAGATATTCATACATAGAAATTCTCTAAAAGTAGATATGTTTACATAAATATTTTACCTACTTACTTATTTAACACTAATCCCACTAATTTGTAAATGTAGCTGATTCACTTGCTATTCGAAGTTGGTAATTTTTTTCGTAAAAAATGAGTTCATTGACTAAAGACCGAAAACGCTACAGCTCAACTACAATCCAACGTTTCCATTGCTGCGCTATGCATAACAATAAACATCTTTGTATTTGGTACAAACAGTAATGCAAATGCCTACTGGAAAATAAGAAAAATGACATTGGTAATTAAAAATGTAAAATGTTTTAGTTGGTAATTTGTCAGCAATGTTTACACGACTGAAACAGCGTGCAATTATTATAATTCTTGTCATCGAATCGTGATGTATGAAATTACGATGAATATATATGCATTTTTTATAAATACCTGTTTTATGTTTATGTAATATTATTCATACAACGTGTTCGAAGTCGACAACAAGTTAGGCGGGAAGCGCGGCAGTTTTGATTGTGGTATTGTAAATGAAAAGAAGATAAAAGTCGAAAAGCTGAAGGGTAGATGATTCGTATTCAAGGAACAAAGCAAAATTTTCCTTGGGTTCCTTGTCATAGCTGGATTGTAAAGCAGGCTCTTTGTGATGGAATTGTAAGGCCAGAATCAATGTCTTGGCTTTGAAAGAGTTAGTCAAGGGCTGGAGAGGTTTCGGTGAAAAGAAAGTATGCGGTTTAGTATATATGAGGCCAAAACGCATGAAGTGTTTTATCAAATCAAGTTATGGAATCGGATTTTCAATGCTCGAAAAAACGAATTGGGTGTGCAGACGAATAGGCGCGAATTGGCACGTTGTTTGACTTTTGACAGTTGGGACGTCGTTGATGACAACAACCTTGACACATGTCAAAGACATGTACGCGCAAAAAGACGCTTGGATGTACGTACTGCCTTCGATATAAAAAGTGCGTCGAGCCGTGAAGTTTATCGCACTTTTTCCACGCACCATTTGGCTCGACCTTGACACAGTAGTGCTTCCAATGTACCTTTGATACTTTTCAATTTTCCTTATTTTTGCGCTGTCCAAGCGCTTTTCATATTGCACTGTATCTTCGTTCGTCCTGTTGTAATCTTCTTATTAAACTTACCTTTATATTTTCTAATTTGTATTATTTCATAGACTCAATACTATATTATCTGCAATCTCCCTTGTTTGATCGTTGTAGCTATAGTCCAATAAAAATATTTTCAAAAGCTTTTTAAATTTCAGAATTTTAGATCTAAAGGATTACAATGTGTTCATCTTTATCACAAACGCTAATCTGTGTTCTATATCAAATAGAACAACAACCATTAAAATTGGTCGAACAATTCAATTCGCGATTCGTGAGATATATTGGACAAATTCATATGCAATTCTATTTTACATGCTTTCAGAATGTTTATAGATACGCTGAGAGTTTTCGAATGCTTTCAATGACAATGGCTTCTTTAAACAAATGTAAAAATGAATCTGTGTATCATAGAAGAATTGGTGTAACACGAATAAACAGTAAAAGTTGATTTTTTAGAGTATAAATATCAATTTTTATTTTTACAATAAATTTCAGTATGTGAAATGTACATGTTGGAATAAATTACAATTAAAAAATATAAGAACTTATTATAAAAATATTTATACAGTTCATTGTTATCTAATACTGCTAATAAATGAAGTTAACTTTGAGGGAAACCATAGAGTCAATTGCCAATACTTATTAATTTGGACATATTATTTGATAAGAGTATTGGTTAAAAGTGGTTAGTTTAGAAGACATTAGTTAATAAAGTCGAAGTGTGGAAAGAAAGGACGTTGCAGTTGCGTCAATTGATTGTTGTCACACTTAAGTGCGTGTGCGCGCGCGCGCGCGCGCGTGTGTGTCCATAGTCGTTTACGTGAAATTTCTCCTTGGTCTAGCGTAAATAACGCGTTCGCTGTCAGCACTTCGGAGCGTAGTGGCAAGACCACCCGACACCGCAGTGGTGGCTGTCCCCGTCAACTTGGCCTTGCCGTGAAGGAAAGACGAGGCGGCAGTGGGTAGATTACCGATTGAACCAATGGAACGCGGAGGCATTGGATGTTCTTGGATCACGGTCTCCGTGATATTGTTCAGATTTTCTGCTTCAGAAAAAGTACGTCGGTGCGCCGTTGAATACAGTGCCGTCGTACCGCTCAGTCCATTGTTACTATGTTAAACAATTATATTGTACTGTTCGTTGAACTTTACGTTATGATTTTAACGGATTAATATGTGTTGTAGAAATGTTTGACAATTACCCAGCACGCTGTTTCTGATCGAGTAGCATTGTCTGGAAGCGCCTCTCAGATTGGAGGCTATTATTCGTAGGCTCTAGTTGGTAGATCGATTCGAGATTTGTAAACGAGCGAAATCTATGCCGTTTGTGAGATAGTTGCGATGGATTTTCATTATGCCCTGCGTTACTCTTAGTATTCTTATTAGAATTATTGTTCGTCGCACGTCGAACTTCTTGGTTCTGATTTCGATGTTCATGCTGATGACGTTGATGTTGATGCAGCGACATTAGCGAGTCTTCATAACCGCTAAAATAATCAGAAGATATGATACTTTACATCGATGCTTGAGAGAGATATATGTAAGCACTGTTCATCTATATTAGTTTCATTTTTTCGAACTGATTTTGAATGTAATAATATATTCTTTTTTCAACGATTTAAAGAAAGTGTTATCTTACTTGCCATCGCGTACTTGTTAAATGCCTAACAGACGCTTTCGCGGATAAAATGGTATTTACGAATTTGATAATAATTACACAGTTATAATAATGTTGTAGATGAATAGAGTAATCTATAGTATTCTACGATGAAAATAAAATTTTGGCGAATATTACCTTTATGTAATAAATAGTTTAAAAATTCTTTTTAATAGAAGAAAAATATGAAGAAATATCGAAAAATGACGTACTTTCATTTTATACATTAACTAATTATAATTTAATAATGTACAAATAACATTATAGAGGAAAATTGAGAAAAAAAACTAAGAATTGATTGCAAGAAGTGAGTATTTGTTTGATTGAAAGCGAAGGAACGAGTTACTTTTGTGAGTTCCGGTAAAAGACTGACTTGCTACTTTCGCCGCTGGACGGAGTAGATGAGTTGCTGCAATGGCAGGCGCGCAAGCCTCCAGTGACGATCCCCGAGTCCTGCCCACTTGAGTGCAGTGAGGTAGCCGATGTTTCTAAAACTGCGGCCGCTCGAGTTGTGCCTGCCACACGCTTACCGCCAGTTGTCCCACTGCTAGCATTCACGTTGTTACAGCTGGATAACAAACGTGCAATAATTATAGCATTCAATCAGTTCAAAGTGAACAACTCGGAGCTTAAAGGTGCAAGCATTGACGTGTACAGTGTAAGTTTTCCAAAACGAGCAAGGTATACACAGTTTATGGAATTATTACCTATGAAAACGAACACAACTTGGCTCATGCTCGCAGAAGCTGTGCTGACGCATCTCGCCGGAGAACGAAGCTGTCGGGTCGTAATGTTGAAGTCCTCCGACGTAAGAGGGGAACAGCGAAGGCTTTTGCAGCGTGCTACTGCCTCCGGGCTCAGCCAAGGCGAAGCCCAAGGGAGCACTCGTATGGAATATACTCGATCCGTAACGCTCACGACTGTACAATACACACATGCTTACATACACACCGACACATTCCTCATCGCTTATTGTTTCGACTTTAATTCTTCCTACTTATTTCGAATGTTATATCAATGCCTACTCTACGAACGTGTCTATGTTGTTATTTTAGCAATTAGAATGAATACTCATCTCGGAATTTCGAATTACCAGTAATTTGCCATCTTAAATCGATTTCGAGTAAAAGCTTGCGCCATATTCCAATACCATGTGTATATCATGCGCCTTGAAAATCCTTTGCTCCAGACTTAAACTCTTCAAGCGTGCAATATTTAAGTTCAAGGCTTTACGACGATAGTGTGCAGCGAGAACGAAATTACTAAGCACTCGCGTGAAAACTAGTGCAGGGCTACTTATTCTTTCAAACTTTAACTCATTTACTAACGATTAATCAGCGCATATTATTGGATTATGTGTTTAATCGAAGGTCTACAGAATACGCTTGCCCCTATAACTATATTAGAAATAAGCTATTAACATCCACCGTCCGTTGCTTTTTTTCTTCAAATAGTTAATTAATCAAATAATTTCACTTCAGCGAATAAAAAATAGAACTCCCGTTAATTTTAAATAATGGAGTTATTTTTTATTGTTCACGCAAGTAGATATCATCTACGTTTGATCAGACAAGCAAATCCACGCTCACCATTTGTTTGCACTGTTAAATTTCTGCGCTGGCTATTGATATGAAATTTATAGTTGTTTGTAGGGAATTCAAAAAAGAAGATTAAATCTATGAGCAATGCTTATTGTAATTTTAGTAAGCTAGATAAAGTAGCAGTAATGCAGCAAATAAATAGCTATAAACATTTTATTTGGAAAACCGTAGATCTACGGAATATTGATATCAATGTCATTAATTTTGATACTGCAATTATACTTGGCTGAAAAGTAGGTGGTAAACTTAAAGTTGGTCTAGTATCAAATTTGATTAAGTTAAAACCTGAAGCACTTATAAGCAAAGAATAGAAAAAGAAGGTACAGCTAAAAGACAAAAAAGGAGCATCGAAAAGTATAGGGTGTCCCTGATGAATTGGGCAAGGCATCGGAAGTATGAAGCTTTAATAGACGAGATTGTTTATTTACCTACCGCTTATTTCGTCGAACGCACGTGATGCAGAGCGCCGTGACCAAAGCACCGGCGAATATCACACAGCCCAGCACGACGACAGCAACCTCGAGAGTCGACAGTAAGTAGTGCTGATTCGCACGCCGATGTTTGCTGTTGGCAATATCCAGTACTTTATAGCGCTCTAATTCGCGTTTTATTTCTGACTTTTTATTTCTGAAAACGCTATAATCATTATATATTTGATCAGTTACATCCGCTCTACTGATAATATTCATGTATAAATCATCTATTTCCTTTCAAGTTTTTCAACACTTTCGTGAGGATACATACCTTTGGAGGGTATCAGTATCCACTATTATATTCATATTTGGATCAACAGCGTACAAATATACATCACTCCTGAAAGTTACAAAAGGAATAAACGTTATTTTGAATATTTTGTACTTTGAGTTTCGTGTTTGTATTGTACCAATTTTAATAATGAAATAAAAACTTACGATGTTATATCTACGAAATTTTTCTCTAAATGAGGTTCAATCTTTCGAACTCTAATGTTTAATCCGGTGATATTTTGTAAAGTGCTGAACAGAGATAATGTTGGTTTTTAATATCTTTTTGTTTTAAACTTATCTTGAATAAAGATCTACGTCTCACCTTGTAATATTGTCGATTTCCGTTTCGATTTCCAATGGCTTCATGCCCATTATCATGACTAATTGTTTATTGTTGTCGAGTACATACACCTTAAACATACGTATGATTTTAATAAATGTGTAGTAAAAGGATTATTGTGTACACATCAGCAGTAACGAATATTGCAAAAATCGAAAAAAGAATATGTTCATCCTCGAGATCGTTTAGCAAATTTCTAAATGGAAATTAATCAAGGAATTGCTATCGATGCGAGCTGCCGAAATCTAAGACGATTTGTCTGAGGAAAGTAAACGAGCTGAGAGAAAATAATCAATTGTAATTCGTGATTTGCAGACTGAAGTACTGATAAATAAGGTGAGTGAAATAAAATCTGTCCTGGTTGTCAATCGGAGTTGGTTCGAACGAGGAAAGTAAGGGGATATCACAAACGAGCTTACAAAACCGTTGTAACCGTTGAATGCTTACAAAAACGTTGGCGATACTGCTGCGGCCGTCTTCAGCACCGGCCCTATCCATGGCCTTGACATCGAAACCGAAAACACGGCCTGCGTCTTTGGCAAAGCTGCCTGCTGTCTGCACATGACCACTTACTGGGTCAATGACAAATTTGGCCGCCGCCGCCGAGTGCTCCCGGCCGGCGAGGATCTGATAGCGTACTTGGCCATTCGTGCTCTCGTCTGGGTCCTCCGCCTGCACGATGGATTTGAGTTAGTATCAAAAACTTGACTTAGCACTTTATAAATTCCGTGAATTTTGTTCGATAGAAAACGTTTGATGAGGTATGAAAGAGTGGGTTGTTGGTTTACCTCGACTTTAATAACGTTGTAGCCGTAAGGCGCGGACGTAGGCATAGCCGCCACAAACGGCCTACCATTCGTCTTGAACTTTGGCGCATTATCATTAACGTCTTTTACCTTCATTATGATTTTAGCTTCATTTGGACCGATCCCATTGAGCCTCTCGCCCATCACTGGATAAATCATTACTGGCATACCCCTCGAGCTCTTCACTTTGTCCACTCTCACTTTGAGCTCGTATTTATTCCTTGTTTCACGGTCTGGGCTCGTTAATAAATAAAGTGAACCATTCTTTGGCTCAAGAGAGAAGTGATCTCTCGCGTCACTGCCATCTATCGCCATACTGTAGCGAATTTGCTCGTCTTTGTAAGCTTCTGAAACGCTGAGATCGAGAATCTTCATGGGAACGGGTGAATTTTCCTCGACTTCCACTTCGTAGTATTTGTGCTGGAAGACTGGTCTTTTTAGTTCATCTGGCCCTTCGTCTACATCCAAAATTGTCACGATCAATAAAGCCGTAGAAGTTAAACTCGGCGAGCCCAAATCACTTGCAGTCACCGTGACGTTGTGCACGTTCTGATTGAATATGGATAAATTATTACGTGGAAAAAGAAAGAGAAAAGTAGACTCGTAAATCGTAGGTTTACTTGCGTCTCGTAGTCAAGGTTGCCGATAGTGGTGATTAGACCTTCCTTACTGTCAATGGAAAAGTACTGAATTTGACCTATAATATGCGGAAGGTTATAGAGGATGACACCGTTGCCGTTACTACTGCAATCCGAGTCATTTGCGTGGATCCTCGTAACGAGCGTGCCCATTTGGCTATTTTCGGGTATTGAGGCATAGTAAATTGGAACTAATCGCTGCTTTGCGTCTTTCCTATGTACATCTACTAGCGAAGTCGGCAATTTTCCAAGCTCTTGGTAAGCATAAAAGGACGGTGGGTTGTCGTTAACATCTTGTACATGTATTTCCACTTCGGCGCTAGATGACATGCTCAATGTGCCGTTATCTTGGGCAACAACTTTAAAATTGTAAACAGCACGCGCTTCTCTATCGAGGCTACCAGTGACCAATAGAGACCCTTGATACCTAAATCAATTAAACACAAGAATGATTGACAGGTCAATTGAGAATAACGTGAATATATGTTGATGCCAACATTTATACATTATCGCCAAGATATAACAAAATGCCGAGAAAACAAAGGTTACTGAAAATACTTGCCTAGTTATTTCGAACTTTGCAGATTTGTCGAAGATGGAAGGCACTATTTCATAAGTAATGTTAGCGTTGTTGTCGTAGTCGGCGTCGATAGCCTCAATTCTGCCAATTTCGAATCTCTTAAAGGTCCCTTCAGGTATGTCAAACGAGTACCAGGATTGTTTAAATACGGGCGCATGATCATTAACATCAAATACATGGATGCGAATTGTAACGTTATCCATCAATCCGCCGTAATCTTTGGCAATAACCTCGAGCACAATGTCAGTTTCAGCGGGCAGTGTACCGGCCACCGAAATCTCGCCGGATCTTGAGTCCATGACAAAGTAACGTTTGGCTGTTGAACTCGATATCGATTTCGTATCAAAAAATGTGATCAAGCCCATCTCCGACATTATGCTGTAAGTTATTTCGGAATTACGAGCCTCGTCGGGATCTCGAGCCAGCAATCGGATGATGGGCACCCCGATCGTCACGTTCTCGGGCACGTAGAGTAACGGCGATCGGTAATCGATGTCCGCGGTAGTGAGTTTAGTTGGAATAGTTTCATCCGCCGACGACGATGCCGACGATTGGCGCACGTTCGATAAATCGTCTTTTGATACTCGAATGCCCTGATCTGGCAGAATCACCATTTGAGTGAAGCTCGGAGGATTGTCATTTTCATCATCCACGCGAATTCTAAGCGAAGCGTTGGACGACTTTTTGTCTGGAATATCAAATGCGTATTTCAACAAATCGTTCGCCATTATAATAGCAATGCAACGGACTACTACCGCTCAATTGCTAACAGCCGAGTAATTTTCAATGGAAGTATTGATCCTTTCATAACATAGAGTATTAGAGACAGTAGGTGTAGCGTGGGAAAAGGTGCTAAAATGTTCACTTACTTCCCTCACCGGCGATGATCTGAAGAGTATAAAGAGGCTTTTCCTCCCGATCAAGTAAATCCGAGGAGTTATCCATGAAAAATAGCTGCCCAGTAAATTGATCGATCCGGAATAAGTGACTACCCTCGCCCTTCAGGCTGAACGTAAAGTTGGCATTTTCATCTGGATCATGCGCTGATATGTGATTTGTCATAAGCACTTCGGTACCAGGTGGACTATTTTCAGTAATTCGTCCTTCGTAAGTAATTGCCGAAAATATTGGTGCATTGTCGTCCTCGTCATCGACAATCACTGTCACCTATATGTTTAATGAGTTTTATACTAAATTAATTATCATCGCTTGACTTTCATAAATCTATTTATTCTTTTTTCAAATCTTCAGTCCACTTATTACAGCCTTATCATAAATACAATTTTATCGTCGAAAGTTACAGATCAAAAGATTTGTACAGAATACATTTGTGCCAAAATTATGAGCTTATTGGGGTAACCTTGAACATGAAGTCAAAATGTTATTCGGAAAAGTCAACGAACTTACTTGCAAAACCCCAACTCCTCGTGGGCTTTCGGCAATAGTAGTGAGGCTGTAGTTTTGTCTCTTTTCCCTGTCGAGGCCAATCGGAGTGTAGAGAGCCCCAGTATCTGTGATGGCAATCTCGGTAACATCTTGCTGATTGGCGATAAGAAAACGTACATTTTTTAGTGTATTACTGCTAACGTTGACTGGTATTACTTGGCCAATGAACGCCCCTACGGCGTTCTCCCTCACGTGAAAAACAAACGGCGCTTTCGTTCTTCCCCTGCAAAAGTGCATACATGATTCATTATAGGAAGCTTAATCGTATTACAGTGTTTTCTCTTTTAAGGTACTCTAATCGTCAAATAATGTATAACGATAACGAAACTTCTGACTTTTGCGCCGTTTTTCACGGTACAAATTAATTAAATGGCCAGCAAAAATGTTCGTTTCACAAAGAAAAATATCGTCTTTAAATCTACTACTATGCATTACTATCAATCCAAAGATTGTATATGACGAGATACTATAAAGTTCATAAATAGAATAATCATTCATTCTTTGTCGACGTGTTTGTGCGGTTAGAGATAATTTCGTTGTTCTATGTATAATTTGAACACCAAATTTGTGTTGTTAAATTGAGCGAGACCGTAATAGAGAGCATACAGCGACAGGTGACAATATCCTTCGAGGAAATAGACTATAAGACGCCATATCTTGCGAATGGAATGATGTTTGAAAGTCAACAAAGGAAGTAGTCTCAATTACAATAATAATTAGTTTATTAGACAAATATCACAATAAAAATAATCAGCTGATTTCGAGTAAGAATAGGTTGAGTGATATTCTATATCGACTTACTTGCTGAAAACCCCGCTGTTATCGTTGGGATCAACCACGTGGATGGAGACATTAGTCACGAGACTGAGGTTCTTCTCGTTCATTACCACAGCCTCGAAGTCATAGGACGATTGCTTGTAATGTTCTATTTCGTTGACTACTGTTATTGTACCTGAGCGCTCCTCCACGGCAAATGGCACTATATATATATATACATATATATAGGCCACATTTTTGTTAGTATTTATATAATCTATTTACCCACTATCATTAAAATTATTTGTAGCTCGAGTATCATTATAAAAAATCCGATGGGTCACAATTATCGCTCGTTCGTAACGAATCTAATTATTTTACGTTTTATAGCTAAATACAAGCGCTTGTTGCGAGGCCCGTTTTTTCATAATGAATCATTTTTTGACATCATCCTTTAATTACGACGAATAATTATGAAAAATTCAATAACACGTAATTTTCTTTCCAAAAAGTATACCAGGAAAGTTTGATATTTAAAAATTAGTCATTATATATTACATTATACACTTCCACAATTAGAAGCTGTCGAGTATCGATAATAATGAATTATCAGAATCGAAAAATGAATTGGGGGTATATCAGTAGAAATTTCCAGGAATTTGCTTGATGGCAACATTAACTCACCTCCTTCGTGGTAGCTGTGTAAAAGATCATATATTATATCTTTTCCTTGGGCGGCCTCGTTCGTTCTGATCTGACCGACACTAGTGCCGACCGGCACGTTGGCACCAACCCAGAACTCGTAAGGCGCCCCTATGAAATCAGGAGCCTTTGAGCCTTTGCCTTCGGAACGGAAGCCAAAAGAATTAAAAAAAAAGAAAACAACATTAAATTCAATCAAAGATGAAATGGGGGAAGGAGAAGAATACATGATACTGTCAAAGACAATGTTTTGCGCTCGAAGCAGCGGCATATGGCTTAATGAATTATTATTGAGGTGAAGTGGAAGTGAAAGTGAACAAAAATTAATCCAACGATAAGTATGGCACTATTAATTGAGTCAACTGACCGTCTGGTAGGAAAACGTCGACAGTGATGACAGCGAGGGAAGAACGTCTTTCGCTGGGATTAGCCGGTTGATCGAAAGCTTCGACGAAGATAGCGTGTCGGCCCTCGGTAATCGGGCTCTCGGTAATCTTTATGACACCAGTGTCGCTATTCACAGTGAATGGCATTGGCCCGCTAAAGTTACCTGGACGTTGCAACCGATAACGCACCAGTCCATTTGTGCCTTGGTCTTTGTCAACTGCATGCACCTGCAAAATGACCAAATTCATCGTAATCAAAAGGCGAAGTAACCTGTATTGCTCTTAGTAAAAGTCAATCATATGAAACATCGCACTACTTTTTTTAAAGAAACGCATCGATCGAGGAATCGGGATTAAGAAATAATCTGTGCACGCACATCACATGATTCGACATTAGCTTCAATGAAACAAGGAGGATGATATGTAGTCTGTTTGCATAATTTTTCGAAATATATACCGTTATTGAATGGGTCGCGAGTATTTCCGTTTGATTTTGTAGTAGGAGGAGGAGGGGGGAGGGGGTTCAGGTGGTTTGTTTACGCAACCGAACGCCAACTACGCAACATTTTTATCACCATTTTTACTATTCTCCCTTGTCCCTCGAATCAATTTCACCCCCGCTCTCGATCATATCAATATTTTCCAGCAAATAGTCATTGAAAGATCGGTTTCGATCATGAGTAAGAGCAACATTCTTCTTTGGGGATTGTTGTCGAGTCTGAATCTACCTTGAAATGTACTAAAAACTTAGTAAAATGGGATCGAGCCTGCAGCAAGTACACCCTTGGCACATTTTCCTAGGCCACAAATCGATGGTGGGAGCGAGGGAGGGAGACAACGGGAGAGAGAGAGAGAGAGAAAGGAAGGCAAGGCGAGGGAATGAAAAAGGCCTTGTACCGACTGTTGGACTGACCTGTCCGATAATGGTGCCGACTTGGAAGTTACTATGTGCCACGAGCTCGAGCAAATTGCCGGGGACGAAGATGGGGTTGTTGTCATTGGCATCAAGCAAGGTGACCTCGACGTCAACTGATGACGAGCCGTTGTAGGGTTTGACCACGCTTGGGCGCTTCTCCACTGCTAGGACCTTCATCTGCAAAAAGGATTTGCTCTCCCGATCGAGAATATTCTGGTCCTGTACCGTCAACCAACCCGTTACTGGATCTACCGAGAATGCGTTCGATGGATCCTCCAATTCGTAGCTGAACTGGTTGTTCTCTCCTTGATCGCGGTCGTACGCTATCACCTATTGGTTATAATCACAGCGTTTCCTTTCACTTATTTACATTTATTACGTGGTTACTTTGAGTATATGTTTATTAACAGACCTGAAGTACGCTGAATCCATTGGGAAGGTTCTCGACGATACTAATGTTGTAAAAGTCGACTTCGAATTCGGGCAAGTTGTCATTGAGGTCGAGAACTTCAATCTCGACTTTGGATGTGGCAAGCTTCGTGGGATTGTCGATCTGGCTGGCGTGAATTTGTAGCACGAAAGTATTACGGGCTAAATTGCGTTCTGTGTCGAGGTCGATTGCACGCTCAAGGAAAAGCGTACCGTTGCGTGGATCCAAATGGAAAAATCCTCGCTCGTTGCCGGATATTATGTCGTAGCGCATTGGAATGTCGATGTCGCGGTCCTGATCTATCGCGCGGATCGGCGTCGAAAATTCGATTTCCTTGTGTATCTCACGACTCTGAAAATTCACCGGACAGACCACCGGGTTTATTTTTATTCTCCATTAAAAGTATTTAATTATTTTTTTTATTACCGGAAAAGGATAAAACTCAAAGATTTCCGTATGATAAACATCTTGCGTAAACTTTGGATCTAAATCATCATTATCAATCACTGTTATAGTTATTGTTGTATTGGTACTTTTTGGTGATGTACCACGATCCTGCAATTCGAAAGCTCATTTTCAAATAACTTATTAAATATTTAATCTGATAAATATCACATGTACACAAAACACCTACACTGGCAGTGATGACAAGAACAAATTCTCGATCACCAGCGTCATAATCTAATGGTTTTTTCAAGATCAAGGTCGTTTTATGTCCCGATTCTAAAGCAAACTTTCCTTCCTCATTTCCTTTTATAATAGCATAATGTATATCACTATTTGGCGTATTTGGTTTGTCTTTATCAAAAGCATGGATTCCTCGAAATATGGTAAGACCTGCAATCAGTTGAATTGTATCGACAAGTAAGAAAAACTGGTGAGTCTTTTGACATAATTCAGACATCAATGTACATGCCCAATTTTTGAATTTTATAAATAACATGTAAACTTGCCGAGGGAATGAAACGTTTGTAAATAAAAATGTATAGAACTTGTGGCATTTTTTCACATGGACGTACATTTAAATTGGAAAATATACATATACATATACAAATTGTCAAATATTGCATGAAAAAAAATTCACCTGTTGTAGAAAGCTCATCAACGGTGATGTGATAAGGAGCGTCTACAAATTGTGGTGCGTGGTCATTTACGTCTTCCACATAGACTGTCACGGATAAGTGCGATGAGACCTGAAATAAAACAACACGAGGAGGTGATTCAAAAAAAGTATCACTGACTGTACTCGAAAGAATACGCTTTGAGCCGGCGACATTTATTAATCCTGGCAATTGAAAGACTTAAGATATTTCGGATTGAAAGTATAGGAAATGATTTTATCCTTCAAAAGTTGTTCGATCTCCTGGCTATTCACCTCTTTCGGTTTTCTCCTTTCACGCTTCTTTTTACTCCTCTTATGCACAACTGATTTTTACTGTTTTTAATTTCATAATTTCTAATCGAAGACTGGTACTTTGCTTGTAAGCTCTTATCTACTTT
Organism: Chouioia cunea; assembly: GCA_030064505.1. Classification (NCBI taxonomy): domain Eukaryota; kingdom Metazoa; phylum Arthropoda; class Insecta; order Hymenoptera; family Eulophidae; genus Chouioia; species Chouioia cunea. The sequence continues at coordinate 22,692,892 of JAOPFQ010000002.1, forward strand.
CATGATGAGAGCTACCTACAAGTTCTCAATGTTAATCGCATGCTTCATCACTAGATATTTGCTTTGAGTCCTTGCTATTATTGTTTCTTATGATTTCACTCATAAATTGAAATTATTATTTGCAGAGATGAAACAAAGCCAAATTAAAACTTGCATAATAACTAGTCAAAAATGAATTTCGCGAATCTGCATACTTCTATTTAAAAGAATATAAAGAGTTATACAACGCGGAAACTATGATGCATAAAACAACTATATATACCCGGAATATTGATTAATTTGGAGATGTTTACTTGCAATGAGTGACAAAAACAAGAGTTAGATCCGAGAGAAGTAGTAAAAATTTAAGTCAATAACAAGCGTGGATCACGTAGGGAAAGCGAATGCGTCTAGTAATTTAAGCGATAGAGAACATATTGCAAGGGTGCGTCCTCGCGTAGCCGCGATGGAGCCTTGTGGAGGCTGACGATTTAATTAATTAACCGCAGTCCCAGCCTCGCTCCTTGTTACGATATAGTAATGTCGAAAAAGCCGAGCCCTCTCGGCAAGGCCGCAATATTGGCTGTGGCGGCATGTGCGCGCGTGCGTTCGATAGAGAGAGAGAGAGAGAGAGAGAGAGGGAGAGAAAGAGATAGAGAGAGAGAAAGGGAGAGGGAGAGGGAGAGAAAGAGATAGAGAGAGAGAGGGAGAGAAAGAGATAGAGGTATAGAGTGAGAGAGAGATAGAGAGAGTTTTATGTGATGAGCTGCAACGAGCTACGCGCGTGCTGCTCGTTACTCCAGACGGATTAAAGTCAGTGTGAGTTTATTAAAATTACGCGCAACCACGAGAACTACTTACGAGCGAATTGGTGCCATCCGAGTAGTCGCAGCTCAGGCGAAACTTTAGCAGATTATGAGGCGCGTCCGCGTCAACCAAATCCTCTAGCGACTGACCCAGCACTACTGATACGTGTGTTTTATTTACGTCCTTGTAAGCAAAGTATTTCGAGTCTTCTTCCTGGAAATCAACCATGATTTTTTCAATAATTTTCAAACTTGCTGAATGATCGTCTTCCTATATATTCAAATGTCTACTCGACAATACAAAATGAGAGCAAACGTGATAATTGTGCATAATTTACTCGGTCGACTGGCATGATGTTTATGTGGCTCCTTGGATGAACCTCTAAAGTTACGACATTGGATCCAACACTTAAATTTTCCGGAAGCCTCACGAACTTCAAGTATTCTCCCGCAGGATAAAATTGGCATCCTAAAACATAACATGAGTTAATGTCTAACAATTTCCACCTGTTAATGTTTCATCAGTTTATTAGTATATATTTAACATTATTTATTTTCACAAGTGTAAATAATCAGCAGATAAAAAATGAAGTTCCTTATATGCACTCTTAAATCTGTATTATTTTCTTTCCCGAGCAATTACAATAATTTGGTTATTTTATTATTTTTATTTCCAAATAAATATTTCGGTAAGTACTGCAGCGATTATTGCCTCTATGAAAGAAATATAAAAGTCTAATCGACTGGTTTGCTTGTAGTAAAAATACAAGAATACGTTTAACTTTTTCTACAAACTGTATTTTATCCCAGATTTTAACGAGATAGAATATGGAGAACGCTTGAAATGAACTATAGCATGAAAGTGTGAACTTCATTTTACAAAACAAACTCATAATAAAAATCTGTCACGATTGAAACTAATTTACTAATTGTTTTTGTTTAATTTATGAGTATTTTCCTGAACTACGTTTATGTATAATAACACACCAACATAATTATCAAAGAATCTACTGTAACTATTCGGAATATCGACTTTGGAGTTTATAAAGTTCGAAATCCTATTATTTTCTATAATAAGCAAAACATTCAAACAGTGAATCCAAAATAAATTTAAAATTAAATGTAATAATTTCAAGGAATATTGCGGAAAACGAATATATGGAGTAATTCACTAGGCTGTATCGTTTTAATTTTCAAACTCCACTTTACATTCTCATCATTCTACGCTTACACAAGCTCTATTACTTGAACATAAGTAGTATTAACTACGTATTATTGTGCACAAAAATGTTATCTCTCTATGTTGCCCGGTGCATTATTCGACTAGATGCTGTATATCATGAATATATCGGACGATGTATCTTTGTCTTATTTTTTATTTGAAGAACCTTTTGAATACAGCGATGCATATTGTAATAATTAATATCAATCAAATACCTACTAAGGAATACGTTCTATTGATAATTGTATCAATTGTGTTACATCATATAAATAATATTAATACTACAACAGAGCCTTCAATTTCAAGCTCTCGAGACTTTGTGATGATATCTCGATAGCTTTAAACAATTCGAGACATGCTTATATGTTAAAATTGAAATAGTTATTGAAATTAGATTTTACGATATGGCAGTCAGTATTTATTAAATGACGATTGTAATTAGTTATGCAACTTGGCATTCGTTTGAATTGATTGGTTTAGAAGGACCTGAAATACTTTCAATGCAAAACTTAAAATCAGGTACAGGCGGTAGGTGGTTAAACTTTGGTTTCTATTGCAGCATGATACTACACTGAGGGAACAACATTACAGCACGTGCATGGGCGCGCCAGCCGAGTGGTTTAGATAGTGAAAGGGGTATCTGGAGTCTGCGTTTTTTCGCCTAGAGCTCCAATGTGGCATACCGTAAACGCGGCAACCTTACTATATCTTGCTACTCTTGCACTTCTACCTACTCTATTATCAGCGCTCTACTTGTATTTCATGTTTGATTGATCCGATTTTTCTTGAATAAGTGACTTGGAAGAGTTCTCATAGCTCGTGAAAACGTAGCACGATTTGTTATAATTCGGCTTAACTGACTACTATACGTATGTATACTACAAGGTTAATTAGAGTGATTTCTTGGAACGTTTTCACAATAAATGAGTCTGGGCGTTTTTTCTTTTATTTCGTCAATTTAGAATCTTTGATAAAGGCATACGGAAATGTAACGGGATTGTTGAATTTATATTGATACGCAAGAGTAAATATTTTGCAAGTTCGCTTGATGCCAATGTCTAGTGTTGTTTGCTAATTAATTTGATAATTGACACGTCTATTACGGCCAAGCACTGATTAGACTTAATGTATTCCTTTAATTAAGTATACGTAACATAGCTAACCATATCTATGGACTCCGCCTCGTGTATAAGCAAATTCTTGTTTACCGTGACCAGTTGCTGATCAGTATGCTGTAGAATTAAGTGTAAGTTAATGATTTTAAAATAAAAGATCTTGTTTTCATAGCTACTTGTTATTTTTTTATACAAGAATACGTGTTGAGAAAACAAACCAACAATTGATTAGCAATTTTCAAATCAATTAAAACAAACAAAGGCCATAAACGAACAAGTATGTTGATTTGGGTTTCTAACCATTTTCAAAAACTAAATACGGGGTCGTATTTGGTATATAAGAAAGAAGACATTTTAATTTTCATTTCATAAAGCTCATAAAGATGCAACTAGGACAGAATGAACGACAAAAAACCATTTTGAAGAACATTTTTCACTATTTCAATATTTTTTGACGTTCTTTTTTCAGTTTTATTTTAATAATTTTTCCTAACAGATATATATCTTTCTGACATTTTACCAAAGCTCTGGAGGTCGCTAGACTGCTTTTCCGGCTGAAATATTTTTTTTTATTTTGCACCATTTTTAGTAGGAAAAATCTCCTGCCCTATTTTGAGATATATTTTAGTCGATTTCTTTGAATAAATACAATAATATATGTACTAAATAGTACAAAAATCTAGCCGCTTTTTGGGTACACAAGAAAAATTCGATGCAAAATTACTATAATAAATCTTTGAAAATATCTAGGGACCAAAATTGACATACACCTAGTGTACTGTAAACTTATTGCTGCGTTCATTTTTCGGTTTTTATACATGCGAAATCTCGTAAAGTCCTATAACACCTTTGATATGTAACGACGTTTCGTACAATTAGTGTACTATATAATGAGCAGGTATATCCGATAGTTTCGCGTCGAATTTCGGCAAAGTCATGTAAAGAGCTGACAATCTCGCAGTTTGGTACATTTGAACGGCCATTACAAGTGAATCCGTCTTAATCTATATAACTATTCAATAAGACTGTTTTAATTGTACGAAGCGTGATCAGAAAGACCGATACTCCTACCACGAATGCATTATTGCCCTACACAATTGTAACTATGAGTCTGGCAACTCGGCGTGACAACCTTCTATTAGCATTGCGATTTAGAATTTCGCTAGAGAATCCAACCGCACGAGTAAGTCTGGCGCAGCTTGAATCTCAGACTGACGTATGCTTGTGTATTTGGTCGCAATGTGAAATACCGAGATATTGTCAAACTTTTAGTTATGAGAGTTAGAGAGAAAGAGAGCAATAATTACACGTTACTGCTCGCATCGTGACTAAAATATTTCGTGTCATCTTTCACAAGAATAATTACGTTATTCTTTCTACTTAAATCGTTTTTTGTCTCTTAATTTTTTTTTCATTTCGCTACTCTGACCGATGGTCAAATCTATCGTTCTTCCATTTGGAAGAGACTGAAGTAATCGTAATAATCTAATTAGTTGTAAGATTTCAAGTAGTATTTATTCCAAAAGAAAAATAAAAACAAGGAGGAAGTATTCGTCCATCCGTGGTATTAAAAAAGAGAGAAAGAAAGTTGCACATTAATCACATGACAATCCAAAATTTAAACCAGAAATCAGCTATAGAGCGCATAAGCACTATTGCGTGATACCGCATATACGGTGTGCAGTGTATTGTTATAATTATTCGGACAATTGGCAAGATACACACACACACATATCTATATGCGTGCGCGCGTGTGTATAACGAGATTCGTGGTTAAAATGGAAGTGAAGGCGAGATGCAAAGAGCCCATTTAACAATATAGCATACTTGATAATACATCATAGATTTATTAATCACACTGTCATAACCCACCAGTTGATTCCTGATGCTAACGCCTAATCGGCATATTTAGAAACATGATCTTTTGCACGAAAATCGGGCGCAAACGATGACCGAGCCATTTGTTATAGAATGGTTTTATTATTTATTATTTTCTTTCTCTCTCTCTCTCTCTCTCTCTCTCTCTCTCTCTCTCTCTGACCACTAGGGCAAACAACTAGGGCTTTCGTGGTGGGTAGATAATTGTTTGCGATCGCATCATTAGATTTTCGGTCATTCTAGCCTAAACCCGTTTTTAATCTGTTGATTAGAACACGAAAGGTTTGTGAGACTCTTAGTTACGTCAAACCTTTGGTTAAAAGTTAAAATTAGAGTTTTTGTTAGACGTACTGTTAAATCGCACTTGATTCCGAGGAGATCTTGTGTGTCCTTTCAGCTAGTAGTGATCTATCCAGGCAAAAACCTCAGTCCGATCATGCCTTTAAGCAACAACAGTAACTGAAGCTATATCAAGCTTTATTGACATTATTCGCCTTCTTTATGTGATGGTCTGTAATAATTCACCCTATCTCATTACGAATCACTCACTGCTGAACATCCATGTTATCGACAGATGATTGTTGAGAAAATCTTCCATGACATTTCATTTCGTGGCTCTCGCACTAAGGCTTGAAACATTTGTTCACTATTTGCGGAATGAACTTTCTTAATCGACTGAGCATTACCAAATTCTTGATTGACAGGCAGAACGAAGTTATAGCGTTATGCATGTCAGAGCGAAGCTATAGCGACCGGGTTAATTATGTCAATTCTACACGTATAATTTTATATTTTATAATTCATGTTATGTACTAGATTACTTTTTTCTTTTCATATTGTCTGTGCTACGTCGATCCGTTACGTTTATCAATCATATGTTTTAAGTGAGTAATATCTGTCCTTTTGTAATTTCGATTTTCGCACTCAAATTTTGAAGGTTTTTTTTTGAGAATCTTTTACCTCCGTAAGAAATAATGGACTATTGTTAATTCATATTCAAGCACCTCTTATTGTTTGTAATTATTAGCTGTGTTGCTCGGCTATTTATAACTCCTTTTAATCTAATCTAACCACACAGGGTATACTCGTTGATTTAACGAAGACAATCTGATGTATTCTCTCTTTCTCTCTCTCTCCCTCATACACACACATCTGTAAATCACTATCTTTTTTCGTGTGCTTTTACAACTCATTCGTAGTTATCCTTTTCATTCGCTTCATTCTCCTCTTTTGGCTGTTTTATTTAAACGGTCTAGCAAATATAGTTCATAAAATAACGAATATGGAAACTAGTCAAATATGAGAATTTAACTCGCTCGAAATTCCAATTGGACAAATGAAACAATTGAAAAGCGCGTAAAAGCCTATAGAATACAGCGCGAGTTATAATATCAGGGAAAGCTGGATTTTTTATGTTCGGATAAGTGAACCCGTAGTAAGTGTGTACATACACAAAGTGGTCGCACTACTTCACGTACGACGCGATATTGACATTGTCCATGTATTATTGTTCATACATATATGTCTTTGCAATGCATATAAGGCCGCAAATTGACAGTATTTATTTTTAGTTATTTTTGTGCGCACGATCGGCTCTGTCAAATGATTTATCCGGACCCCAATCGGTCTTGAATTTCTTCCGTTTATTTAAACTGATATCTTTTGCATATTGAATTGTATCGACAATATTATCAAATCTATAGCTTTCCTATCTTCTTCACTTCTTTTTCTTATTAATTTTATTCGTCCCATAATCGATAATATGACCATTACTGTGCTTACCAGCCGAGTTTCAGTATTTTCGTGTGTCTGTATTGCAGTCGGTGTAGTAATCGCCGTTGCATAACAAAATCATAAATGTACGAGGTCATCAACTTTTCTACTAGTATTCTTCATATTTAAAATCTTGCAATTATCCATGAAAAATTATAACCTTTCTAAACAAGTTTTAGGACTAATAAAGAAATGACTGAAAACAGCTTGATTGGAAGAAACACAAATACATACATAGACTGCGCGTAATGTACAAGATAACGATGTTTCGCTTTACGATCTATTATATGCATGCTATTAACGTACACAACATCGCCCATAACAATTAGCATACAGGACAAATTTGGAGCCTGGAAAAATAAAATTAATAATGCGCTACCTCGGCATGGCCATTGAGCGATTTTAGTTCTTGAACCCCAATCTCACGATCTGAAATGGAAATTATGGGAAAGTTTTGCAGGATTCGACGAGGCTACCTCTTTCGTATTTTTCAGTATTTTTCCCTCCTTCATTCCATTGGATCTGCGTGAGATTATTTTTACATAACTGCCGCGCATGAAATACTTTTTCAATCGTGTATTATCGTTCAAGTTAGAGAACAGAACAATATCTCAGTTTAACTTTTTTCGACCAAATTTCATTGTACTTCAAAGTACATGGAAACACGAACTATTTTTAGACATCATCGTGAATTTCCCAGAGTTTTTGACAGCTTTCGTTTTACATTTGAAAGTTGATGACTCATACGAGTGACGAGAACATCTTTTTTGGGCTTTATTCGGCCTAATTGTATAGTTATCTTATCTATTTCATGCCTGAGTACAGTTTAACTGTGCAATTTAAAATAAAAACGAATTAATTATTAAACTGCAAAATTAACACTTAAAACATCGCTTTGTTTGTTACTTTTTAATGTACAGGAACTATTGAACGCTTGTTTTGTCGTAATCTCGGCATGCGGCTATTTGAAGTATCTAATAGCAAAAACAACATGAAGATGAAATGTATATATTTGCAATTGATTTAACGTACAACATCTTCAATTTACAACCGAGGATAATTAAATTTGAAATATAAAAAATTGGTTCCGGCCGGGATCGAACTGGCGACCTTCTGCGTGTAAAGCAGACGTGATAACCGCTACACCACGGAACCGTGAAGTCCACTTGCGCCTTAGGTGTTTTTTATCGTTGATTAGTTTTGAATTACAATATTTTAAAATAACGCGAAGAATTTCATAAATTTATATTTAAAGTAGCTTACCTGTCGACTGATTTGAAGATGTCAAAAATATAAGCAGGCTGAAAATAGCCGTACTCTCATGGAGAATGCCACGTGCTCGTTTTAGCATTTTTTAAACTCGTCTTCTTTAGCTGCAGACATATCTATAACACACATATGGATCTATTACTTATTATGAGATTATTAATTTATGACAATTCATTTTATTTATATTAATATTTATAAATATCTCGTTATGTGAAAAAAATACCGAACCTCAAGCAATGAATCATTTTTATTTCATAAGATTAAAATATAAGATAGATGATATAACGTAATAAATTAATTAACGTTATTGCCAAATCACATGTTTTTTATTTCACGTACTAGGTATCCAGTTATAATGAATGTGATGGTACTTTGCATATATACTATGTTTCAAAAACAGACATAAGAAAATTATTCTACAAATTTGAATAAGATTTTTTGTTATTAGATCGGAATATGTGAAATGATAAAAGTATAATTCAGTATTGCAGCGCGTTTGATTGGTGTGCAAAAGTGTGCAAGAGTTGTATTGAGAGCGAACGAGGTAGCTAACCGAGGTAGTTCGGCATCGTCATTAATACACGCATAAGTTGTGTTTGCTGCTGCAGTTGGCACCTGCATCCAAAAATATGCACATAAAATACCAGTCGATCGTTTAGATAGGAAAGTGATTACCGGTGTCCTCGGTTCGCGCCCGCAATAACTCGCTTCGGAAAGTATATCGAATCTTGGAGAGAGGCTGCCTTCATAAATCCAATCAATTTCTACTCCATATTGCTCCCTCTCTCTCTCTCTCTCTCTCTCTTTTGCTCGCCCTCTATATAGCTACATCATGCTTGTACAACCTCTACAAATATTTTATACATCAGTGCATCATGCACATACATCTTCATATATTTTCCTTCTTCTATATAAGTATACCTATATCCATCTCCAAAACAAAATTGCTCCCCAAATTTTGCTTTCAAATATGTTCAAATATGGTTTTGTATTCATTTCAGATATCAGCTATTTTACTACAGTTTTTGCTTCATTCTCCGTTTATCAATTGTCTTCCGTTGTTTTGAAATATAAGAACCACAATAGTTAACATTTTTCTATGTTTACCAATAAATTTATCGCTGACAGCTAGAGTACAACTTTCTGTTTCACGTATTAGCAAACAATTTACAGATGGTGTTACAAAATTTCATAATTGAACTAATAAATTGTCATCTAAACTAGACTTATCACTTCCTACTGATACGCAATTCTTCATAAGTATAGTGTAATTTGTCTATTAAACAAGCTCACCCCATAGTTGCAGGTTTCATCTTCCGAGTACTTTAAACCTTGTTTTCTTCCGTTTTAGTAGGTTTGTGTGATTTAGCAGATATTATATATGAGCGCCGAGATTACTTAGTACACAACTTTCTTAAGGCAAAACTTTCCACTGACTATCGATTATTGGCAATCAGTCTGCACAATGATTCGATGGTTATCTGTACTGTCTGGGCAACCATTATTGTCATTTGCTTTAAGTTGAAACAACGCACGATTATCGCTTTGACAATTGGAACTAGCTCTTTTGCGCGAAAAACTTTCAATTCAATATTCTAATATATACCTGGAGACCGATATTCAACTTTTCATCGAAACTATAAGTGTTACACTTTCGATCAGTTTCACCATTGTAATTGACCAATTAGCGTATTTTCACAATAATAAAGATATGTTCTACACACAAAAGTCCATTAAAGTCGACGGTAAAAGCGTGAAACATTGCCTTTTCTTTTCTTTTCCCACAAAACTGAATTCACAATTATTGACTGATAGATATAGAATGGTTTGTGGATGAAGAAAAGGAATTCCGATTTACAGGTGAGTTGGAATAGCACAAGCACTTTCACGTGGTTTTGCGTTTCACGAGTGACTGCAGTTCCTCCACGATAGCCGGTATTTCCATCGTAGCAGGTTATTACAGTTTGGGGGAAACGTCAAGCACAGTGAAAGACATTGCGATGGCAATTCTAAGCAACGCTGGATATACTTATTATTCCATCACAGCAGCTGTCATTTTGAAATACATTTAAGAAAAACTTCTATCTCACTAAGCATGACTTTATAGTTAGATTTTTAATTATTGTTATTGTGAATTAGGGCTACTCTGTCTATTGCAAATAAAACCAGATTAACGCAATACAATTTACGTCATTTGGTGTTGCTTGTATTATCCAGTCAAACGTTGTTAAATATGAATACTTTATACGCAAATAATCTCACTTTAATTAGTATTTAGAATGGATATAAAGTTATTGCAGGAACATATTTTTCGATAGATAGGTTTAAGAGGGGTGGCGAGAAGGAGGGTAAAAACTACGAGTTTGATTGAAATATATATTTGCTTAAACGAATTTTTTTTACATAAAAATAAAAATATATTGACACTGAATCCGCGTCGAGTATGCTTTTCAAAATATTAATGAATAACTACTACCATGATTATATTTCTTTCCTCACTTATAAGATTACTTATATTAGCGTTGTTACTCGTAAAAACCCTGTTTAATAATATCTCATACAAAGTTGATCTTACAAGTATATATGTACATACATTAAAAAGTATTATCTTCTTAATTTTTCCAATTATAATTAAAATATGTTGTCGAAATTTCTCGTAACAAATTATTACAAATTTTTATCATATAGTCGATTGGATCTGATAAATATATTAGAGAAACGAAGGACATTTTGCAATAGCTCAAATATTAAAAATTACGAAAAAAGAGAATATTAGACGGGATTTAATAAATGCTTCTTCTATACTTGGTTCATTTTCGGAGTTTGCTGTTTGTGCTAATAAAACTCTCATAAAATTGGTTGATTTGCTGCGTCAAAAGATTTTTATATCTTAGTCTACGAGAGATGCATTACCCTAAAGCTTGTCTCTATCTTTTATCTTATCCAGTCACATACAAGTGCAGTTCTACTATGTTGAAGATAGCTTCATCACAAATTAATAATAGAATGAATGTCTGTTATATTTTAAATGAAAGTATTATTTTAAATACATTAATCCAACGTATTGACATCAATATTTACTAGAATATTTTATTCCTGGATGAAAGAATCAGCTGCATTTATTGCTTAAGTTTGACGTCGTTTGAAAACTTTACATTCAAAATTTGTTAATATCTGTTTTTTTGTGAGATATGATATTATTAATATGAGCTTTTTTATTTATCTACTGACTATCACATGGCTGCATGGTGTCTCGGCTAAGCAAATGGAATTCGTTTTTTTGTTTGTGCGGTCACTAACTTGGACTTTTCTTGTCCGATACGATATCGCACCTGAGCCTTGCGATGTCGATCCGATTTTCATTAAGTTACAATCATCGTGGAAATGTAAAGGAATAAAAGCAGTGACTTGCCAGACGACACGGACTGTCAACTCTCGACTCGCTTTCAATTCTTCCTGGTATGTTATAGTCCATTTGCGCACAAGCAACATCACCAAAATTTCACTTTCGTAGTTGACGGAGAGTTTGTCCTAACGATGGCATCGATCTTTCAAAAACAACGTGAAAACTCAACAAAGTCCAGGACATTCACTCTACTTAGTTATCTTTTAGTGAAAACTTTATTTGTTCTGTGATCGTTTCATCTTATCTTTCTGCTGTCGGGCTACAATATTACTTTTGTCACAGCTAATCACAGCTCAATTACGCGTTCGTGTAATATATAAAAAAACGATTTTACTAAACATTAAAGCTTTCTCAATTATACTCCTATTCCACTAATTTTAGATTAAGAAAATATAATAAACGACTCACTGATAATCGATTTAAAAGAGTTTATTTTAACCGGCTCTTCCAATATTTTAATAATTGTATTATTAAATAATAATTTTCAAATTGGTTGAGCAGAAATTTTGATCAGAGTACGAAATTTTTGAAAATAATACGAACAATTGTTTGCTTGTTTCCTTAAATGTAGTATATCCTTTGAAGGTTTAAATGAATTATGGTCACGTAAAAAAGCAACAATACTGTGTCATCATTGATAACTTTGAAACAATTGAAACGAATAATTAGACACCTTGCAGCATTGCTTTAAAAAAATTGTCAATTGAAAGCAGAATGTTGATCATGTAAGTTTGAAAAAAAGGTGAATGTCAAAACTGTCGCCGAGGTCGGAAAGTTTGTTGGGCAGAACGGAGCGGAAGCAGGAGAGAAGGAACTACGTATATCGCTGAAACTGTCGTAGTAGCTGCAATTTATCTGTGAGCAAGGCTCGTGGTGATTAATGGAGACGGCCATTACAATTTGGCAGCTTCTTCGTCCGCCAGCCACAAGAGACTTGGAGCGCGCGAACGCGGCAATGAGGTTATATTGGAATTTCAAGGACCATGCGCAGTTTACTGGACGGGGGACACTTCTGAGCACGGCTAATTAACGACCATCGATTTTTGCGCGCACTTTTATCTACGACCAAGTATACAACCTCTTCTTTTCTATTTACACGTGGCTCTAGCAACGCTCGTATATCTTTCTCAACAACAATCCCTATCGAGGTACGCTTTCCATTTACTTTTTGTGTATAATGAACATCCTATAGACCAGGTAGTCGTTGAATTTTATAGTGTTTTTTTTTATTATTTATCAGTTTTTGCTATAATTTATTTGATTTTTATTACGAAATTGCATCTCGATCGAGGAGTTTCCTTACGTGTTGAAAGGCATTTGTTCGGAAAGTAAACACGAGTCTCGCAGCTGATAGTCCCGATGAAACGTCGAGAGTATTATTTAATAATTAAGCAATTCGTATTACGTTGAAAATTTCCCTATTGATCTGTCAAATATAGAAGAAATATTATTTTCAAGCAGTGAACAATTGCTTAAACAAAATAATGCATCGGTATGGATAGTTACGTATCAAGGATCAGTCGAAACAATAGTATTCTCAGTCACGATAATACCCTAGCTCAGCTGCAAAGTAACGTTGAAGCACGCAATGCTTAATGAATTCTTTATCGGGCGGTACATCCGTTCTAACTTTCATTTTTCCCCTTGCAGCCGAGTGTATCTATCAAGTGTGCGTTGCACGCTCAGCGCCGCTACCGAGAAATTATCGCCTATTAAAATCAGAATTACAAATCCAGACGTTCATGTTCTTCCTGCAGCCAGTACATTGTTGAAGAATTTCTAATCACGTGGCTTCCTTCTTATCACTGCTCATGTTCATTCCAACCGTTGAAAGATTTTGCCTAAGGTATTATTTTTCTCAACGGAGAGTTGAGCTTTTACCGATGGAATACAGAAAAAAGAAAACACAATTTTATTCACAATCATAGAAAATAAGCAGATATTTCTTTAATTCGGCTAACATACTTTTATCATGTTAACTTTCTAGAAAATAGAAAACCTATAAAACCACATTTTACAATTGTATAGCATGTAAAATTTGAACTATCCACCGAAAAATCTCTCTGATATGGCCTTCGGGTAGCAAGTGAATCTAATCAAACATATTCTGAATTTATTTGCCCACGTTCATCTATCTCTGAAATCTGTGTTCAAATGGATTTTAGTAGCCACCCACTTGCCACTTGCGCGTCTATAGCCGTAACAATGCATTTCCTTGAATGCACTTTGGCATTTACTGTTTTTCAAGGACTCCGAGGAGTAGAGCACTCGTGCGGACTATTGCTTTTTTTAGTACGCGAATACCGTACTGGCCTCTAACGCACGTGATAAAATCCCGTAAAAATCTTTCCTACAAGCCCTCACGTTTTGATAGTTTGAGCTCTCATTCCGCGATCTCACGAACCATACATACATATGTCTGTATATGTTGCGTGGCTGACAGGATATTTGTGTGCACGTGACGAGATTTCTTCATGCAGACGCGAAATAAAATGCTCTGCAAGACAAGCCCATTGTTTGAACGTAATGCACATTGAATATGAATTTGCTGCCTATATTGATTATTTTCCACCGTAGTTCTCATTACCCTAGATTAATTGTTTCATTTACAGAGTCTTATAGACAAAGCGCTTTTACGGCTGAAGTTCCTTGAAAAGCAATCATCAAAGTAATTACGCAACTGAATATAGAGAATAAGACATTGAAGTTTCGAGCATAGAGTGGAGGACTTTTCAATCGGTCAAGAGCAATTTCGCTGTAGAAAGTGCATTAATTTAATAGAAGCGTCGGCATTCGTTTTACTGTCGCGTACCACTTTAAAAGTGATTTAGAGACGAACACTCGAAGACGGATATTTTGGCGGATGTTATTCACAAAGAAAGTGTGGACGTATTTGGGTATGAGCCTCCTTATCTGCGACGTAGCCGAACGCGTGCCAAATAAAGTGTGGCTCATTTGTTGAGCTACATAAACGATTCGTATACTTTTACTTGTTCGCACGTGTTAACGTATTCTTGAATTATCTGACCAACCATCTCCTCCTCCTCCCATAATTACGTCTTTTTACGAAATGCTTTATCCTGAACTGTCTCTATTTTGCCCTTTATGTCGTTTATGTTTTCCATCCTTTATGAACGTAGACTTGCCGAAAAATGAGCGCCAAATCTGAAGTTTGCGCTTCCGGTAAGAGAGGATCTCTCCTGTGGATTGCAGTATTTGATGTGCACTTATAACTGAATTGGATATTATTTCCCAAAATGTAAGGAGAATAGTAATAAACTTGAAACAGCCGTGATTATCACTGAAATATTTAATTTTATTCTACATCGATTGATTCAAATACCAAATGCAACGGGACAACAGGAGTGCTTTTTGTTTTAACGTCTTTACGAGTTTATTTTTGTTTTGATTACGAGCCCTGGCTGTCGTCCCTTTCGGTGCCGCTCTCTTAGTACTGTGATCTCTTTCTTTCTTACAAAAATATTGCACACCTCGTTAGCTGTTGAGAGATAAACTACAATTATTAAAATATCACATTTTCACAACGTGTTTGGGCCGGAATAATGAAAATTCCCATATAGCGTAATGTCAGCAGCATATACGACACACAGTCGGTGCATAATTTCGAAGTTCATCTCTATATGCCTTTGGAGAGTGTTCATTGGCTATGATGTAGTAGCCTATTTGGTCGTTGAACAAAAATCGAAAACGGCAGACGAGCCGAATAAAGCAGAGTAAGACGAAACAGTTGCAGTACACCGTCTGGGCACATGTACATTATATATCGCGAGAAGCGCACGAGCTGTTAAAGCGGAAGGTCTGGTACATGAGTGCAAGGTCGCCGCACCGCACGACTGAGAGAGGTCAGTAAACCTTATACTGCTAGTATATACGTGAAAGCAGTAGAATGGAGGAGGAGAGAAAAATGTGTACAGTATACACATAGCGCCGAGTTGAGTGTTTAATAGCTGACTGCCATCGCCGCAAAGGACCGCGCGGCCAAACACACGCTCTACTCTCCTCCGTAGAGATGTTATGCTATGCCTGCCTCCAAGCTATGCGTAACTTGTCATTTTTCCACTTTTTCCTTCATTGCTTCTACATGCCGTTTAGCTTGTCCGTGCGCGACAACTATGTATATTAGCTGCTTGGCTTTCTTCCAACTGATTGCCTTGCACAGCTTTTTTAATCGACCACTTGGTCGACAATTCAATTTGACACAAAAAGACAAAAATTAATTCCAACGTTTTTTTTTTGACTATGTGATTCATCGCACAAATATTTTATCCTTTATACTGTGTCGTCTAGACAACGATATATAGAAAACATTTGGGACGAAGAAATATGGGAAGAGCGTCGCTGTCACGTGTGAATTTGACTGAGCTTCGAAGCCGGTTTTGAAAATTAGTGAATTACATTTGCATTCCAGTTTAGTTGAGCTGATTGTTTTTTCTAGTTAAGCGACACTTTGATATATGGCGTATATTTATCACGTAAATAATAGGTGTACGATGGTATTAATACAAGAAGATTTTTCTTTTCAGATTCGATGCTTGTGGTTATTTCCTACACGAAACTTGTTTTGATACTCATCCCATCATTTCAGTGTTACGTTGTTTTCAATAGTTAATCGATTCTTTGATATACGTTTATGAATAAGCGTCAATTTTGTTCCATGGAAAAAGGAAAAAGTTATAGCCGTTATGTTTTTCAGCGAAATTTTCCCTATAATAGTATATCTCCTCGCCTCCCCAGAAAGTAAATCGTGGTTCGAACAATTATTGAATTGTATTTACTGTTATTGTGCGCGATGTAGAAGAAGGTCAGTTGCCGATATCCGAGATTTGATATGGTCGTTGTATTCGTTATGAGTTCGGTGTAAAGTCAGTTTGGCGATGGAGATGGAACGTTAAACGGTTTACATTATCATTTTTTTTACGTGTGCCTCGATAGTTACATTTTGTGCCCGATAATTGCGGGCGACAAGCGACTGCACGAGATCCAACGGAATATACTTTTGCAAGAAAACTCAAGGAAGAAACGTCACGGTCGAGTACATAAATCGCAGTCAATGCTTCTTTTATGGCCTTAGACATGGTTGAACAGCGCCTCATCTGATCGTGCGCAAAGCACTGATAACAGAGGCTTGTAGCTTGATGAGAACAGGCGCTAGACGCTGCACTTTGAGGTTCACCGCATTGTCTTTAAAACGGTTTTTTCGTCTTACGTTAACTTCCTTGTTTGAACTTGGACGTGGACAGCCTCAAATTATTACTGAATAAAAATTTAATGATGAGAAAATGGAGAATACGTTATCCCTTGTACTCGGTCGTCCTCGCTTTCAATTTTGATCTTGATCTTCGGCACGAATAAATATTCCCATATCGTGAATAAGTACCTTCATCCAGCTGCATGCGCTTCCTGTTGGAGAGCACCTGTTTTGCTATAGAGAAATGTCAGCCTCCCATCATTATTCACGCTTTTTATGAGCTATCTAATTTTTGTTCGTGAAATCGGCATCAATTCTATCCCAAATGATGATTTACAAATTTGTTGGAAAACTGCTTTCAGTTGTGCAATAGCTGTTGTATAATCTATTACGAAACAGTACAGCTAGAAGTAAAGTAAATCGGAAAGAGTAATAAATGCACGTGTTTAACCGATTGCAGTGATGAGTAAAATTTCGATAATCATTGTTTTAATTGATTGTAGTAACACAAATTAAAATGGAAATGAATAAATGGAAGTAAGTATAGCTATTTTACTGAAGTATTGTTACTATCCTTACGTGGATACATATCAAAAGAACTATTATAATAAAAAATCCCGAGTCGTTTTCTAATTTTCCAAAAGAACAAAGAAATTAATCAATATTGTTAATCTAAATATTCAATGATTCTCAATTATACCGTTACTCGCTACTCGTAAACTGCACGTATCAATCGACTTGGCCATTTATTTTACCGTCGTTGAAATTTTCACTTTTTAAAGGTCGTTATGTAGAGTTTGGTATCGTTTAAAGTGCTATACACGTAAAATGCTAGTAACAAAATTGACGATGCGTCAGCAACGTTCACGATTGTTTTCCAGAATATTTTTCAGTTTCCTCGTATATGCTTTTTTACTCACTTAAGTTTGTCCAGCGAAAACAATGTAAACGCGTCTCTTGTGTTCAGGTATTACATACCTGCGAAATGTCAGCAGCGCGTGTACAAAGACAAACGTTAGCGCTAATTATCGAATGCAAAAGAGCGTGCAGGACTACTGCGATAGAGTGGAGCTCAATCTCCGGCCGGGCTGTTGCGCGCGCCTGCCTGTCTTTTCTGATGTTACGAAAATTTTGCCTTAGAAGCGCAACTTTCACAAAATGAATAAGTTGCGATACATGCAGTAGCTAAATCGTTTAAAAGATGTGATTCAGTTTTTCAGATTGATTGATCGGCTTATTTCCAAGGATATTCATGAATTATAATATTGAGAAACGGTGCGATTCATTCAAGACTATATTTTTTAGTTTGTGCGCTATGTTCTTGTAAAATACTAAAAAGAAGTATTCCAACCGGAGAAGCGAGTTTTCAGGTGTAAACGTGATTGAGTAGTGAGACATAAACAAGTCAAATGAATGCTCGTTAATTGAGGAGTTACTTGAAAAAAGAGAACCAACGGAAAAGTAACAGAGAAAGAGGAAAGAGAGAACAGGTAAAAAGGAGAATGAGCGATGGCGAAGTAGGCTAACTTCGAATTCCCGAATAAATTTGAAATTCTAGAGAGCAGCGAGGCAGTAGAACGCGCACTAGCTCTCCACGCTTATGAAAATTGAAAGCGATTATAGAGATGGAGTTTGCTGCATCAATAGAGTGCAGCCGTCTCAGCCGAGGCCTGCAGCGAAGACCAAAAGTGCGTGATAAGGCCAATTAAGTTTGACCCTCGGTGCCACTCCTTTACCCTTTTTTATCCCGCAACTAGCTCTAATTTTTCTGTATTCGCTGTTTCCTTCCACCTTCGTGTACTATAGCAATGAGTGAAACGACATTGCATCTGGATCAGTTTATCCGCATAGTTTTTAAGACGCGCGACCTTTCACGCGCTACTCGTACTCTCGCTTTACAGCATGCTCTTGCGCATATTAGCTCCGTGTTCTATGCCAAACATACCAGCTCCATTTGCTGTATCACCTTGTCGTACTGGACTCTATCGTTCTACTGTTGCCAACTTTGCGATTTCACTTGCACCAATTTTCTAGCTGCTCAAACACAACAATCTCCTTGCTGTTTCGTGTCGTGTATGCGGGCAGCTTAACGGCTCATGCACGTACAGTTTTCCGTGATCTACACCATAATAACTTTACGTATCTTGTAAATGTAGCAAAAAAGTAAAAGTTTTATATAAATCAAAACCTTTTAAGCTTTACAATCGTGAATGTTACTTTCATAATTTTCACTTCTCAATGAGCCGTGAAAAACTGACCTATGTAATATTTCATCTTCGTGTTTTTCTGTATAAAAATCTATGTACAAATTAGTTCTTAAATAATAGGTGAACTTTTAAAGAATCCAAACGAGTTTAATAAGCGCTGGTTCAAACTTCTTTAGCTATGATAAATACATCATAAAATTTTTCATTCGATTTTTTATCCCATTATAATCCAAATTTTTTGCAATGAAAATTAGTAGTTACACTAAAAGCGCAACTTTTTTATGCACACTGGACGAAATTATTTAACAAAAGTAAAAAGTAGTTTCGTGCAGTGAAGGATTTCCGATGAAAAAATATTTCCCAGCGCTGTTTGTTTAAAATCAGATATATATTGATAGAGATACATGATAAAAATAATTGGTTGCGACACAGTTTGATAAGATGTGATGACCGAAAAGTGCAATGTGCGTTGTTATAACTGCTGATTATAATTTCCGGGAAACGTTAATTTCTCAATCATGCCTATAGTTAGCCTCTTATTCACTTACGAGTACGTTGATGGCCGCCTGGTAAATACATATCTTGCAAGAAATTGGGAATACTCAGAAGTTGACGACCATTTTTTAAACGAGA
The DNA here is from genome assembly GCA_030064505.1 of Chouioia cunea. NCBI lineage: Eukaryota > Metazoa > Arthropoda > Insecta > Hymenoptera > Eulophidae > Chouioia > Chouioia cunea. The sequence goes on from JAOPFQ010000002.1 coordinate 22,712,389, forward strand.
ACTAGCTGGTTGTATTTGTTGGTCCGTTAATCACGCAAGACTCTGAAGATTGTTTTACTGAATATTACTGATATTGAGTAATTAAGTCATGAGGAATAGGAAAATTAATATGAAAATCTTAATAGACAATGAAAATGTAGCTTCGTTGTAGACTTCTGTTTGTTTTACGAGCATGCTTGACAATGATCTCGAGAGAATGAGCCAAGAACCACAGTAATCTCCAAGTCGTGCATGGTCATTTTTTTGGACTCGGGCGAATAATGTTCCCACAGCAGCTCTTACGTTATAGCGCGATCGATCGAACCAGAAACGCTCGTACTAATATACGTTTTGCGCGGTCGATGCGAAAGTAAGCGCATATGTGTACTTTAATTGAGAACGGACGAAAGAAGAAATGGGCAGAACTCGGGCACTCACTCAAGCAGTGTGCTGGAGAATTGGTATAGCGTTACATTAGCAATCTTATTTTATTTTTTTACGGCAGATCAATACATTCAAGTTTTATACTGTCTAAAGCGAAATCGGCTAAATTAAATATCCGAAAAGGCAATTTTAATACTTACGGGCGTTAATATTAAAATATTAATACAAATCTTAATAGTTAAATATTGTATAGTTTTCTTTGTCCTACTGTTCATTGTTTTTATCACGTGCCCTACATTTTTTGTTGTCAAAATATGAATGTCAAATCACGTAAATATTAAACAAAGACGTTTATTGAAGACGCATTGTAAGATGATATTCGAATATATTTATTAGTGTTAAAGTAACGTACGAGAGAATTAAAGAAAATCAAATGAAATGAAACGGTGAGAATGAAATTAGGTTTGCTATGTATAAGTTGAAATAGTTATTCGAAAAATACAGTTTTACAACATAAAACGAATGGCTGACGTGATAGGCAGCAGATTGATGTAGCGTACTTTTTTTACCGCTCATCCATGAAATCGGGGCTTTTGCATTATGGATTATTGAGAAGATGGCTTTGTCAGCAGGACACGCAACATTAAACTCGACGAATTGTCTTTGACAAGAATTTCTACACTATTAATCTTCATTGGTGCTTCCATACTATTTATGAAACAGACGAATGAAAAACGTAATTTTACTTATTTCAAACGTCTGTTTTATATCTTTAAAATCATAAAAATAATTTCATCCTATAAATCCGCTCTTGTTTATCCTCCACAGAAGAAAGTAATATAAAATTAACAGTACAGACAATAAAAATAACGGATTTGTGTAAAATACAAGACTAGAAAAAGTGTTCTCATGCCAAATTAAACCCTTCTTTCTGAACAAGTATACAACATAAAATAGCAAATAAAAAAATTTTATTCTATTTCTTGGGAGCTTTTCAAAGCACAGTGCTCACAAGACACAAGCGACAAAGTCGTTGAAGTTTTACGAATTATAAATCGAACATAGTACTAATAAGCTTAAATGTTGTTGAAAATGAAAGCAATGGTCATCATTAGGATTTAGAAATTGTATTCTTCCCAATATCAGTCGGAATCAATAAATATAAATAAAATGGAGATCAAATAAAAAACACTTACCACGTGTATCAAACAAAAGTTGTAATATTTCGGGCGCATCGAATTTACGACCGTAGTAGATTCTTTGCAATTCTAATGTATATTGGTTGAAAGCGTGCGACTGATCGCGGATTTCAGACTTCCCCAAGCAAATAATCCGATGATTCTTCAATAATCCGAGATGTTGCACGCTCTTGAATAATTCATATGCTAGGACAAAAGTACACTACGAGCTTTCTATAAGTGGACAGCCAATTTTACTACAGCACACTCCGAAGTTAGAATAGTAGTTTCCTCTTGTCTATATCGATCATTATCCACTAAAACTAAAATTGCGATCTCACTCTTTTCACTTTAACTCGATCAGTTCCAAAGTCCATTTACAAGAAAACCACCAGCGTTAAATTTATAAACCTTTTCTGATTTACTTATGAGTGAAGATTGGTCGTGAAGAATATCTTGTACCGTACTCGCGTAAGTCAAGGTGTAATAACCGCCGCTATCTTATTGCTGTGTCCACGCGAGTTGAACGTACTCCACTTGTTTATTTTCAACGCTATACTTTCTGAGCCTAGTCTGCTTCATCGTTATTTTCACTTTCGGCACTCAATATTTCGATTCCAATTACTGTAATTCAGTGATCGATTAGTTTACATAAACCGATGGCAATAATTTATTATCTACTTATTTATTCGAATAATTGGTTTTTACATTTGATTGGTTATCGAATAAACTATAGATCGCATTATCTTAATGTAACAGGTACAATTAGTTCTATTCAAGTTACTGTAAAAAGTGGAAATAAAAAATAATTTGAAAGTTACATTTAAATGCATTCATATATATATATATATATATTTATTTATCTAAGAATGAAAAACTAAGAGCAAACAAACGCATACGGAACACAAATCGTCTGAGTTAAGAGAGTGAATGTTAGAGTTAAAGTAAAAGTTGTAAACAGCAGACTAAGTTTACAAAGTGTGTAAAGCTAGGTCTATGTATAATACTAGAGATAAGTTTAGAGGTACGAGCGCACGCGCTTGAATGTTGAGAAAGGCTGACGGTGGACTGGCGAGCGTAAGCACTCACCTGTACTCACTTGCTCACCAAGCTCTAAAGAGATTGAGAGAGAGAGAGAGAGAGAGAAAGGGTCCCGCGCAAACCGGCCCCAAGCGCTAGCTAACGCCGTAAGAAAACATGTTCCTTCCGGGTCGAGAGTAGCAGTGTCCATGCACGCTCGCAGGAACAACGCACGGGTGAGCTGATAGCGCGACCACAGTAGAAATCACTATTTTAAGCGCATCGTCATATGACGCTTTGCTACTTTTTTATTCTCGCTACATCTCTCTCATCAAGATAACTTATAGGCTAGAGGTAAATGCACTGGCTCTTGTTAACTTTACAAATAGTCCAGAAACGCTAAAAGCATTAATTATCATAAATGATTTATCAAAGTTTCTATCACATAACTGCATACATATGTATGTATGTACATTCAAGCCATTTCCAGACAAAATATTTGTACTTAGAAAATTACTAGCTTTTTTAATCGAAATTCGACAAGAGTAGTCTTTTTGTACAATAAAGACATTTTGTTCAATAATCTCATTGAAGAATTAGTATATACTTATATGTACGTAGTGTTATATATTTTTATGATACTTCACCTATACTCTAATCTTTTCTTCAGCAAAAGGAAATAACTTTTTAATATCTTCTCCGTGATTGTATCTCAGATTGCCAGTAAAATGTTGAAATTGTGCTGATTTCTAATCTTGTTCGAAAAAATGTTTCCTTTATTATTATATGATGTATTTTTTGAAAGTGTTGACGTATAGAATATGTATGTATAAATGATATGTTCTTGTACAACAATAATCGGGATATTTAAATGCCTTTAAATAAAAGTGGAATAATTCTTGAAATATAAAAATATAATATTTTTATGTTATACTGATCTTTAGTTTTTAAGACATCTTGGATTGAGGGGTATTATTGAATTGCATCGTTTTGACTAATTAACTAAATAGTACGCCTTTGTTTGTTGTTATTCTTATTAGTTGTTCTTTTGATTGATCGAAGTACCTGTAGAAGATAAAGTATTATGCGTTACAAAGGAACTCTTTTACCATGTTGGTTAGGTTCTATGATTGACATAACTGCTGAATACTAAGCAACAAAGAAATGAATTGTAAATACCAGCTAACGATGGGCGTCCGAGGTAAGCCATTGAATCCTTACTAAAAAATCCAACCTGATATGCTAAAACTATACACCAAACTAATGTCATTACTCAATCCATAAATTCAATTGTCGATATGTCTTTAAAAACTGATTATTTACCAAAACTTAAAAAAGTATTACAGAATAATAGTAGCAGAGTCTACACCAAAGTACCTTTCAGAACATCTTTCAATCGCAAATTGTTTCAAATGAAACTTGACTAAAGATCTATTTCATTATTTCTATGGAAATCGATAATTTTTCAGTCTTTTTTTATTCATTAACTGAATTAGTCATCGATTCATGTACAGAATTTAAATGAATATATATTAGTTTTACTGAGCTTTTAACTAAATGTAAGCTTAATTTGCTATGCAGAATGGCAATTTTTATATATATACATTGAATTGACGTTATATTTTAAGTTACAATTGTTCAAAAATGGAATTATGTAATTACAGGCTTCAATATTTGGTATTACTACAAGTGACTCTATGGATAGCAGAAGTTCTAATTTTAACTTAAATAATATTTTCAATAATCTTTTGCTTCAATATGTACCTTTAATTGCTATAAAGACTACATTAGCGGATCACATGGTTTAGATTTTCAGGTTCTTGGCTTTATTTACAAAGGTTATTTACAACATTAATGTTCGCTAATGCCTCGTTCATATGATGATACATCTGGCCCGATTGATTGGTACTATCAAGATCCTACGTAATCCTTGCTTTGTGAACCATGATCTGAGTTTCTCTTATAATCCAGGTTCAAGTATTTCCATCCTTTTCTGATACCCAGTGTTTTGTTAGTACCGTTAGTACAGTCTACGAATGTTATATTAACACTACACTATGAATCGAAAAATACAATTTTGTTTATTTGAGCAAATTTATTTTCTGTAGCTTTCTTAGCCAGATTGTTAACATTTTCATTGTCAAAAATGCTTAAATAGATTGAAATCTAGTGGAATTTTAAGTTGGAAGAAGAAAACGTTTTTTTTTAATTTAACGAATATGTATTACATATGTAATATTTATTATTTATTTAATTTTCCAATAATTATTTAAATAAAAACATTGATTTAGTCTTAGAATCTGTTAATATTTTAACGATTGATATCTTTAATAGTTTATCTGATTTCTCATTTTATTTTGGAAGGAAAAACACCATCGTAAAAATGTGTTTATTTGAGCATATACACTAATTGATAGGCATACTTTAGACTATTTTGTAAAATTTTTTTGTGAAAATAATACTCTACTAAACAATATAACAAGAGTATTCTTAATAGATCGATTAGAAAAATAAACAAAGAAGCATGTATCAATGACATTACATTGTTAAGAGTGTTATAATTAATTGCAAGTTTTTTAATTGTAATTTAAGCCTAGTGGAAACAATAAGAAACTATTGAACGAAAAGGAGTTGAATAACGTAGGAAACTATTTTTCCAACACAGGCGAAAACGGAATCTCTAATCTCAGCTTAAGATAATATATTTTATTTTATAAATATACTTTATAAATATATTTAATTGATAGTATATTTTATGATATAGTATGGTATTATTTACACTGACAGAAACTTTTACAAATATAACACTAGTATAGCAGGAACGAGTAAACACGAAATATTATATTATAAACTAATTAAAAAATTCAGATTGATAAAACCTTGAGAAGTAATTAGAACTTTATTAATATATATATTGTTATTGGGTTATTTGGTTATTATATATATATAAATAAAATTAAACGCAATACGTTTTTTCATACAAAACACAAAAACTCATTACAATAAAGTTATTTGTTCATACAAATGTTGATTTCTAATTTAAAATCTGATAGAGTGTACATTTCATTTTTGCCATAGCAAAGAGGAGGAAGGCCATCGAATACAGTCTGTATTTTATAGGGTTAAAGAAACTTTTAAAAATATTATTTCTTCGTTCAGAAAAAACTCGTATTGTCAAATTACGTGTTTTACCGTATCTTTTTCTATACTACATCCACACATACCATTGTCAAATATAGATAAACAACTACTTAAAAACTTGTGACCATTTCTTAAACGGCTGATATAAAAATATTTGTTTTTCTAGATCGTTTTTAAAATTGGAGAACCATTGATTGACTCAATCTTTGTAAAAGTGTTGACAAAAATAATACCTTTAGATTTTTCATGATGCCATTAGACAGTTTATGAACTCTTATTAATTTTACTTAACATTCTAATTTGAATTAAGTGGAAAGATCGATATATCTTAAATCTAAATTTAGCCAAATACCGCTTTCAGAAGCTTGCTTGGCGTTTACGTCGGCAAATTCAATATCTGCAATACCTTTGTGAAAGGGATATAAATAAATTTGATTATTCTGTCTAGCATTCTACATTAAAGTTTAGATCTACATTGTATCATAAATGGAATGATGATCTAAAGCATTTACGGCATTCTCAAAGTCTGTAAAAATAATTAAAAGTGTTGATCATTTTCGTTACTTACAATTTTATCGGTACAATAGTTCCGATTAAAAATACAATACCGGTACAATAGTTCTGAGCAAAATTATAATCAGTGTTAAGACATCAAGCAGCAGAGCTGATAGAATAATTGTCGTTTTTTTTTAATATCATATAGATATATGAATTACATCTTGTTCAGCATTAAATTTGTCTTCAAATGTTTTTAAAAAATGTTAAGCTTACAGAAATTTCTGATAACTCATTTTTTTTCTTGGAAACTATTGATTTTAGAGAAAAATTTTATGGAACAAAAATGGCAGAAAATTTTCGAGTTTTTGGAAAACTTGGAAAATACAATTTTCCAAAATAATTTCCAAAAATTCAAAAAAATTTGAGACGATTCTATGATCAATTCTAAGACATTCTGTTCTATAAACTCTTTCTCTAAACTCACTAGTTTCCGAGAAAAAATGTATTATGTCACGAACACAGAAGTGTGTAATATTTTTCCCACATAATAAAGAAGAGCTACTATAATATTCAATGCCGTCAGTGATGAGAAAAAAAGATTTGGAAGAAAAGATTTTGCGCTTTCAATAGCTAAAAATTACGTGACACAAGGGCAACAAAAAAGAGAGGAACACAATATGTCCAAGCAAACGATACTCAAACTTTGTTCTTATTGTCCCGCAAGAACGAGAATTATCTGCGAGAATTGTGATTTATCGTTTTGTGTTAAATGTTTAAAAAAAAATACTAAAAAATTCGTATTCCAGTGAGAGGCTAGGGGACTCACTCAAATCAGACACCCCAAAGGAGAAAAAATTCTACTACGTCCTCGTCGTTGTCTCCGGGTCATGCAAAGAGTAGAATATGCTTATTTCTCGAAAATTATTGATTTTAGAGAAAAAGTGTATAGAATAGAAATATCTTGGAATTGATCATAAAATCCCCTCAAATTTTTTCAGAATTTTTGGGGATGATTTTGGAAAATTGTATTTTCCAAGTTTTCCAAAAACTCAAAAATTTTCTCCAAAAATTCCGAAAAAATTGTAGGGTATATTATGATCAATTTTAAGCCATTTTTGTTATCGAAACTTTTTCTCTAAACTCAATAGTTTCCAAGAAAAAAATGAGTTATGTTTTTTATGATCTTTTTTCGATTTGGCCGCCATTTTGTTGGAAGGAGTGGATCACCCCTGATCATATCTATATCATGATTCCTTCACGGTATCATTGTTAAAAAAATCGCAAATTTGATTTTTTTTTTAATTTTCAGGTTTTTTTTGTGTAATTGGCTATAACATTTTTATTATGCAGTCAATCACAATGTTAAGCCCCGATTCTGAAAGGGATTTAAATTTTATGTTAAAACACGTGTTTGCAAAATTTTTCTACGACATATAACTATGAAAAAATTGCATCGAAAATCAACAAAAAAATCAGGCTTTTTGGACGTTAATGGATTAAGGAGTGGGAAATGGATATTCAAAACATCCGTAAAAAGTTTATTTGCAAATCAAAAAGCATTTAAGAATTTCAGTAAAAAACGCATTATGGAAACATTTGCACGTATGTAAGATTGTTCTATTCCCTTTTAATGCAGGTATACGAATTATAAAACAAAATTATACCAAATGAGTCATTCCAAATTAACAGCATCTCGAAACCCAATTCTCTTTATTTGAATAGGATCCTCCATCTCCTTTTTCATAATATTAGCAGCATTTTCCGTTATCACGCTTAGATAGGCTTATTAGTTTATATTGGTGTTTTGAACTTGAACTAACTAACGTAATGATTAAGTTAAGAGAAACATTCGTACTTCCAGTGATTGATGTCAAGTATTGGTCATAGAAGAAGGCAAAGTAGTAAGGCTCAGAAAACTGACGTATTTGGCGTAAAAATCGAAAATAGTTTTCAGCGTCAATGGTTGTTGCTATTTTGTCTGCTGAGTCATAAAACGGTATCATATTTACGGTCCTCGCAGTAAAATGTTTACAGGTTTTAAACCTTCTTGCAACAATGTTTTTCGGCGTCTTACAGTAAATAGTACTGATAAGATCAGAGACATTTTCTGAGGTTTCTTTCATAAAACTGTCATTTTCTGTCCTCGTATTTAAGTGAATCTCAAACTGTTTCATCATTTATTTGATGTTCTTCATTTGTTAGACTTTTTTCAAATTCTTCTAGACTGAATGTTTCTAATTTATTAATCACCCGATCTTTGTATTATAATACTTTTCTGTTTATAAACGTAATTTGACTAATAACAAAAACAGCTGTTAATAACTGTATGAATAAATGTAGATTTGTCAGCATGTTCATGGAGCCAATAGCCATTAAGAATAATTCTTTCGCGAATGTCAGCATATTGCCAAAGCATTTCCAATGACTACTTGCATATAAGTCATGAGCTATGTCGATTCGCAATAAACATGGAGATAAGGTGTCAATTAATCCTGATTAAAATTTCAAATTATTTCAAACACATTCTTTATACGTAATTTTGTTTAATGCCTTGCAAACGCTATACTGTAAAGATGTTGGATTGTCTATTGTTATTTATTTCGAAACTGGAATATCAACAGAAAGCCATTTTCCAACTCCTTTCCGATGAAAAGAGAATCGTGTCAAGCAAACAGAATTTATGATAAAGGTATTATTTGTTGATTAATACGTATTATGACATAAGAAAATATGAAAACTTTTTATGACTTTGCAACTTATTTTTTTAACAAATTTTCTAGATGTATCAATCGTTACAGATGTATAATCACACGCGTGCGCAGTCTTTCACAATAAATATTATTCAACAACTGAATAAAATAACGCACCTTTATCTATACGACACACTTGGCCCTTGGACGGGGATCCTGGCGGGCGCTTCATAAGAAATGTCAGGTGTTTTGAGTGATCGTGAGAAAGTGTGACCTTGGTGTAAGTGTCGTGCTCGGTTATAACGTTGTGAGATAATCGACATCGGTGTTCGCAAGGCATCCGGATAAGCATCGAGGTACTGTGATCAAGAATAACCGCACGATGAGGACAGAGACGAGGATAGATTTTAGAATCTCTCGACCAAAGTAAGTCCTTTCTTGTTTCATCGGAAATGCCGCTGCGTATTTGGACCAGCAGCTTATATATCGTAACCGGTGCGTGATTACCCCGGTCTTTTGTACAATATGTAAAATATGATGTACCGAATAAATGAGGTCTAATTAGTAAGTTTCCCATTAATTCATTTACATTCCCACATATCCGTTATGACTCCAACAATAAATATAAATATATATATATATACCAGGCGAATCATATATATGGAAACAAGCTCACTGTCTTACAGATTTTTCAAACATTCCCTAAAATGCTAATGACATTTTTTGAGTTCTTAATTAAAATGCTCAGTTATAAGTAAGAAATTCTGAAATGTAGTAAACTATTTATCGGATCTGCATTTTTATTTTTAAAATACATGGAAAAGATTGTATTTTCAATATTTTTAAAAATATAAGTCTATTTCAATAAATAAAAATCCGATTGAACCAAGATATTTTAATCATATGTACACGATATAGTATACTAAATATCGCAAGATAAGCTCTTCAATATGATAATGTATAATAAAATGAATTTTTGAATATACACCATTTTTGGACATTTTTGGTTTTCTTTTCAATTTTTGTCACCAAGAACTATTTGATAGTCAAATTGATAGTTCTAATAGTCAAATATAATTATTTCTAACAATTAGTAGTGTTAAGGGCTTGCATTGAGCGAAAATCATTGAGTTCCTAAAGTATTGTTTTTAGATCAATTTAATGACTCTTTAAAATGATTCGAATTATGTGGTTAAAGTGTTTGGTATTCGCATATTGTTCATACGAAAAGAAATAATAAATCAACTTTTTTCTAAGATCCTTTAAAACGAGAATGAATAAAATTGTGGCGTATGATTTGAAATAAATCATTTACTTTTCGTTTGTATTAAGTGTACGCTAAAATACAAGTTTCCTGCGTTGCAAGTTATGACCAAATTATTAAATATATGTTTCACTCTTTCTAAAAAAGTTAAAAACTCTAAATTATGGTTATCATTAAATTGAACATCAATTTGATACATCCATTGATAACTTGTTTTTCATGTTTAAATCCTTGAAACTCTTCGATAATAGAATTTACTTGACTATACGGATAAAAAGTAAGTAACTAGTAAATAATTTTAGATACACACGATAAATATCAACATCCTCGTCCTTCCTCCATAACTGGAAATTCTTCTACGAAATTTGAAATGATTACGTAAGCATATGACTTGTTTTAATGTGTTAACCTTTTCAATTGTGTGTGACATAAATGTTGAAAGAATATAAATGGTAACTTTGTAACTTTATTGAATTGTATACATATTAAAATCCAAAGAAAATCACTAACTCATAAAGAGTTCAAAGTTGAAACTTTTTGAATACATCGCGATTTTAATTAAAAAAATTTATAATTGTGTTTGTTAAGTATCGTGTATTGTGAGAGATTGTATAGTTGGGAAAATAACGGCAGGATGGTAGGAATAGGCAGAAAGATACTCCACATTACTTTTAGTTTTAGGCTAAAAAATTGAATTTAACAACGGGAGGAGATTAGAAGACATTCTAAATTGCTTTTTTCTCGTAAGCAATGGACTTACAGAGTTGAACTATAGAATATCTTTGTGAGAGTCAAAAGTCCACATTGCATAAATCGTGTTTATTCTAGATCAGTATCGAGACCTGCTTTGCACTACGACTCCTGAGTATTTGATTTTCACAATGCAAAGCGGGTCTATTTATACCAAAAATTTGACAATAATATTCGAGAAAGACTATTCTCCTCTCTTTTTGTATTACATGTAAAAGAAATATACATTTTAATAACTCCTCGTAGGAAACAATTATTTGTATAAAATTCGATTTAATCGAAACTACAATAGAGTACCTTTAATTTTATAGGTCTTGATCGTATATGTTACTCTTAATTAATTAATATAACAAAATAACATAATAAACGTATAATACATTTAATTGATAGTTCGATCAAGAATTAATTTACACGGTTGAAAAGATAATCGAATAGACGAATATTGAAAATTGATTATAAACCGATTTTCTGATTTACAATAAATTTATTACAAGTGATGAATTAATTATTTGTAGCTCCTAATATTTACTTACAATTCATTTGCTAATGACTCTACTTTAATTTGAATGATTTTGTAGGTTCTTTATATAGTTGGGGAATGATCAAGAATGAGTGATCGTCTAGATTTAAAAACGTTGTTGTCATAATAGAAAAATTAAAAATAGAATACCAACATTATACAGTAGGAATTATTTATATTCATTGTGCCGTAGGATGAAAAAGAAAGTTTTTCTTTGTAACAAGATTCATCCTGATGTTTACATGAGTTTGCTTTCAAAGTATTTCTTTTACTTTCTAAGCTCAGTTGAAAATTGTTCAGCACTTTAGTACTGCTGTATCCATTATAAAAGATGGTTCGTTTTCAAATGTTTATAGTTATCTATGTGAGTTCGTTAGTTTAGTTATCTTATGTAGAAATAATACATATAAAGAAAGGATATTTATTAAATATTTTAGATGCTCCTGTTATCAGTGTCATTTAGCATTATGATTAAAGACCAGAAATATACAAAAATATCAGAGATTTCCCTTCTACATTTAATTCTTTTCGTAACAACCCTTAAAGCAGATCAGCACATGACCCATAATGTCGACAGACATACATCGGATGACAGGTCAATAGAATTACCAAAAGATTTTTTTAATTGTAATAAAGAATTTTCAAGAAGGCAGATAATTAAGTAAGTAAATAAACAACAGTTGCAATCAATGAGTTAATAGATTCAAATAATGCGCAGTATAATAGTTTTTTTTATTTAAATGAAATTTTATTTTTTGTATCTCAAGAATACACTTGCACTTTGTATTATCGTAAAAATAACTAATCCAATAACTTTTTCATTTATACATATTACGATATATTTACGAACATTTTCTGTACAACTTGAATAAATGTTTCCACCTTGTGTACAAATATTTATTGTATATTATGTTTAAAATAGATATTCGTTTACTAAATATTTATTTAATAATCTTATTATTCAATCCAATATTCTCATAAATATACAAAAAATGGTCTGTATAATAGAAAACAAGTGCATCAATTTTTGTTCAGTAGATACCTTTTCCCCATTACCACAATTTTTTTTAATTTTCTCGAAAAATGTCAAAAACTTGTTAAAATTGAAATGTATTTAAAAAAGAATATATTTAAACATTGATGATGAAGGACATATAAGGTTCAAAAATAAAATTATTTCAATATGAATATTTAATTTTTATACGAAGCTTTATAAAATTCGACTTAAACTCTTCTACTTTTCAAATACCAACAGACATTTATAAATGATTTTCCTATTTATAATAAAAAATATAAATTTTTTGCTTGCAGGTTTATTAATCCAATACAAGGTAACCAGATTGAATCATTGAATATTCCAGGACAATATGCTTCTATATCTAGATTTGCCCTCCCTGTGAAAAATGAGATAAAACCAGTGGGTGAACCTGAATTTAAATTGGTAGAGTCAATGAATTGCAATATTAATGGTTATTCATGTGATCGATTAACTACTGAAAAAATAAAAATGTTTAATAATCATGATAAAATGTCAGAATATTCTTCCTCAAATTTAGCTACATTAATAGCAGAATCAAACAGACTTATCCAATCTATTGAAAAAGGAAATACTTACAATAGTGTTCTGCATCTTCCAACTAACCCAATTTTAGCTCTTATTTTATCGCATTATGGAAAATACACAGCTGAAGTGTCAAAAAATCGCCTATATTCATATGCAGCAAGTAATAATGTTCATAACAACAAACCATTTGGCCAATATAAATATGAAATTGATGAAGTGTAAACACAGAAGTATTAAATCTTTATTTTTATTGTATTATTTACTATAGTATTATTTCATTTCTTATAGCCACTGTTAAACTACGTTATTTTTTTCGATAAAAACGTGGTCAATGCGAGATGATCGTCAAACACGAAGTTGCAAGTTTAATCTGAATTAATAAATTTATACACTAATAATTACGTTGCAATATTATGATCATACAGATGTTTACAAGTATTGTTAAAATTATATATGTAAAAATAAAACTAGATCTTGCGTAAAAAGTTCAATAAATTTATAAATAATTCTTTTAACAAATTAAATTTCAATAGCAATCAACTTTACTAGTTAATAACAAGAGCATTTCGTGTACTTATTTTGTTTCCTTCCCTATTTTTGTGTTCAACTTAAGCATTCGATTTGTATAATTTTCGCTACTTTATTTTTCTTTTCAGTACAACTCTGATGCTTGACCAGAGCGGACGCACTGTTGGACCGCTCCAAAGTCAAAGTGATTAACAGTATTAAAATACGTAAAATAAATTCAATTGACTTAACCTTAATTATTAATGCCCAATCAGATTAACTAATTTAATTACGAAATAAAAAATATGAAAGTGCCCAATAAGGCTACTATTCAAGCAGAAAAAACTGTTGTGAAAAATGCAACTGCAGTTACAAATGATGTAGAATTTACAACACGTAACAAAGAAAACTTGAATTATATCAACAAGTGCAAGAAAAAAAATCTTAACTAGCCCATACTTGGACAGCATAGGCAAAAAACGTTAATTCAATACTCTGGAAAACTAGCCGAGTAGCCCACTAAAAGCAAGCAATAGATTTGATTCGCTATTAATTACCCAAACTCAGGAAGTAGCAACAGAGTCCAATATTCAAAATGAATAAAAAGAAATAAAATTACCGCAAATTTTTGTGAGCGGCGTAGGAAACATCAAATCTTAAAAGGAAGTGCTCGATTTAATCACTAATAAAAATTATACTTTAAAAGTAACAAGCATAACAAAGTGAAAATCCAACCAAGGTCATCCGAAAAATTATTACCTATAGTCGAGGAACTCAACAAAAGTAAAAGGGTTATACATTCCAACGAAAATAAGACAGGGGATTCAAATTTGTATTACGTGGAGTTCATCCTTCGATAGATATTAACAAGCTGAGAAATGAAATGGAAAATAAAAACCATAAAGTCATAAACATACACAATATGCGAAACAATAAAGTTAACCTTATAATGTCTCTCATATAACTTAAATAGACGTGATTTCAAATAATATTTATCCAGAGTTGTACGAAATAATAACTATTACGCAAAAAATTAATATAGCACCAAGTCAAGTTAATAAATACCACAACAGCGAAGTAAAGCCAAATATTCCTTACGCTCAAGTTGTAACCAACAACACATTAAATAATCAAACAAGACAAGAGATAGAAGAAACAATCTCAAAACAACGTACAGGCAAAGCACGCCATTTAGAAAACATAATCAAAAGATTTATGTTACGAATGGGTATTATGTTTAATTGACTCATAACTCTTATAAACAAAATAGCAAAATGAATAACTTTTTAAAAGACGCTCACGGTTTGAGTCAAAGATAATTGGAATTCAAGAACTTTTCAACCCTAGAAGAGATTAACGTAGTTTTTTTTCGGAAACATATTTCACAAATAACCATAACCATAGAATTCCAAACAATTCAATATATCTAACTAATTATCCAGAAATAAAAGTGCACAGAGGAGCCACCATAATCATAAAATAAAAAAAAATGGATATATTAACAATTGTTACCAGTCTCTAAACCTTCAATAGTATAACAATAACACTGATCTGAACTGATCATGCTATATTCAGTATACTGCTCTCCAAATCGCAGTATCAATAAAGAATCTTTCTTTCTTTTGTTGAAAGTCTTAGCGACCGATTTATTGCCGGAGATGACTTTAACGCTAAACATTTGGAATGTTGGTTAAGATCAAGTACCCTAATTCCAAGAGGTAACCAACCATGCGAAGCAATGAAAAGTAAAAACGGCTCCTCAATATCGGCAGGTGAATCAACTTATTAGCCAACAAATTTAAACAAATTACCAGATCTAATTGACTACATAAAATAAAAGATATCAATCCTTCATACTTTGAAGCAAGTTTTTCCTTAAATCTAACATCATATCACTTACCGTTTATAATAATTTAACTGTTAAAATAATAAAAAAAGAATCTTGCAGAAAATCAACAAACTGGGTGAAATAGAAGCAAATCATCGAACACAAGAATCAAATTACAAACTTAAGACTAAAAAATATTTATTGTTACCAAAATCTGATTTAATACACTTATTAATTCAGTACTAGAGTTTCCACTAGGAAACACATACATCTCAATCCCTTTATTATTCCTCTATTATTATATAAACAAGATAACTTACTTGCTAAATATATCCTTTATGGATTAGATATAAAAAAATGTCTTTTTACTAAATGTTCTTCAAATTTTTTTTTATTTTTCATGTGATTCTGTGATTTGAGATTCCCCATGTAATCACAGACATATATTAAGCCGCGGCAGCCATATCAGAGGGCACGTTCTAGAGTAGACTCATAATTTTTGATGTTACATTATTATGGAAGGGGGGTGGGGGAGGTATTCAAATTAAAGACAAATTTTGTTTAACTTACTGTGTAATATCTTAAGAATATTGTATCAAAATTTCAAGTCGATTGAAGCGAAATTAACAATGTTACGAGTATTTGAGCGTCCATTGCTGCAGGCCGATTTATATACCTGTGCGCGCTATTGTTACCTGGTAGCTGTTTCACTCTTTGTATAATCCCTAACAATTTTTGATAGAAATTTCAACAAAGGTACAAACGTGCTTATACCTATACTATATATTTAGTCAATGTAGAGTATACAATTTAGTGTAGCAGTAAACATTTTATCGAACAGACGTACACGCACACTCCGATTTTCACATCATTTTAGCTCCGTTTTCGTTAAGTTTTGTGTTAAATTATTACGAATACGAAGAGTGGTATGGTAAATGGCTCATTCCAGACTATTACGGTAAGCTCCACAGGGGTAGGTTACCGATTTTTACGAAACTTGGTATAAATATTGCCTATATAATAGTGAACATCTGTAGAAATTTTTAGATCATTATTACTGCCGTTATAAACAATATAAAAATTTCGTTGAAAATTGTTCAAAAATTGATTAGTAATGATTCAGGGAGTCATTATAAAAGCGTCTTCATGAGCCGCGCGAGTCGGTTTTTCAGCCGTTGCGCCGCCATAAGCCCACCTTAATTCATACTGTTTTTTTCTAATGTATACATGTTTCTTTATATCCAATACAAATTCAACTAATTAACTTGCCTAAATTTTAGTACATGATGACCTGTAAATATCTTAATTGCACTTTCTATCTGCGATCGAATGAGTTTGAGATCAGTACAATTTCCTTACGGCCACATTAAAAGCGAATTATATATTACAATTGTCTTAATCAATTATATCTGTTAAATTGTTGTTATTATTTCTTCCTTATTTTTCCTTTCATATATGTTGTATTACATTGTTCACTACAAACTCCCTGAATCATTACTAATGTTCGCTCTATGAAATTTATTGCTGATAATTATTGAAAATTAGACAAGGAATCCAATGGAAAAAAGAATTTTCAGAATAATAGTAATGCTTTTTGAGATATAGTCACTTATTTAAAACAAAAAGTTATGGCGGCGCAGCAGACGCTGTTTATAATGACTCTCTGAATCAATATCCGCTCTATGAATTTTATTGCTGATTATTATAGAAAAATAGACAAGAAATCCAATTTAAAAAAATTTCGAAAGTAAAAATAACACTTTTTGAGATATCGTCATTTGTTTAAAACAAAAGTTAATAACTTTTCAAAAAATGACTTTTTGTTTATTAATTTTATAGTTTATATTTTTATCCATATTTAAAAAAAAAACATTTGTTTTGATAACTCTCACGGTTACAGAGATAACAATTTTTAACAATTTTCAACAAAATTTTTATATTATTTATAATTTTTAATCCGGTAGTAATAATAATCTAAAAATGTGTGCAGATGTTCACTGCTATATAGGCAATATTTATACCAAGTTTCATAAAAATCGCTTACTTACCCTTGTGGAGCTGATCATATTAGTCTGGAATGAGACAAATACTGGAAGGAATCAGGCAAATCATACTGGTGCAGCTGGAAATATGGAGGTTGAAGCGATGAAAACCATGGTTCAACACTTGGTAAGGAATGGTGTGCGATATCGCAACTATATCGGCGATAATGACTCTAAATCTTACTCCGGATTAGTAAATTGTAAATCTTATGGTGATGATTTTTCAATAGTGAAAAAAGAATGTGTAGGACATGTTAAAAAAAGAATGGGCACTCGTCTGAGTGAAATAGTCAAAAAGTCCGTTGTAGATACTGAAACTAAGGCTGGAAAGATCAAAAGAAAGAGTCATTCTGGTAAAGGGAAATTTACGGCTAAAATGATTGGTAAGCTGAGGATTTGCCACGGTTTGGCTATTAGACGTTACTCTGATTCCGTGAAATATATGAAAAATGTGTGACGGAGCTCTTGGCCGTTGGCCGGAGCTTGTCAATATTAGCAGCCCGTGATTAGGGCATGTTTATGTTTCCGAGGTCGCTGACCTTGGAAAATTCGTTTAGACTGTTCGGCGTTGAGAAGGGGGGGGGGGGTGTTGAGGTAGGTGACACTCGCCAGCTCAGTGTTATATTAGCCACAGACGAGGGCAATTCAAAATAATTTTTTTTTCTAGTATCAAGTAAGTTTGTGGGTGTTTTAAGTTGGGTTTTTTTTTGGTTTGTGCGAGCTAGCTGAGCCGGTGAGTGGTTTTATTTTCTCTCTCCCTCTGTGCATTTATTAAGCTTTGTTTTCATTATTTGTTGTTATTTGCGTGCGTAGGGCCTCGATCGAATTTCCTGGCTAAATAGCCGGAGCCTGGCGACGGCCGTTATTTTTCTTTTATTTTTCGCCAACGTTAATCGCCGTTTCACCGTTCATTATTTTTTTTGTATTGATGCGCGCCTATGTTTTTTATTTTCGTTGTTGGTAACGGTTAATAAATTTTTTTGTGTATTTACATGCTTTTTTTTTTATTATTATTGCCAGCCTACTCACCTATCCTTGACCTTGCAAGGTCATTAGTCTCCTGACGCATGTTAGGCCTTAGTGCGCTTTTTACCTTCTCCTTATTTATTTATTGCGTCGCATTATTATTCGCGAATCGTAATTTCAGCACGATTGAAGGTGTCTTCCCTTGATACCGTCTTCCCTTGATCCTCACAAACCAACGCCTTGCACAAACCAAACGAGTGCTGAAATTGAATTCTAAACGAATTCAATTAAAGCACGATTGAAGGTGTCCCTTGATACCAAAGGTAAGTTTTCCCTTCTCTAGTAGGTATAGAGTTTTCGCGTTGCATGGCATCCCTTATGGGGAAACGCATACGTTAGGTGGGTGAGTGACGGCGGCGTTATTCATGGTTTCGTTTATTTTTTTATTTTATTTTATTTTTTTTTTGCATCATTGCGCGGCGGTTATTGTTTGCGCGCGTGAGTTGTGTTCGGCGACGGTTACCATAGGTAAACAGAGCGCGAATTTTAGTTTGCGCTCTGTCTCTTTCCCTCTTAGAGCTTATCTCTTTCTATTTCTCGGCTCAGTTACGACCACTGCCGGCGTTGTGGTTAACTAGCCCAACTATAGTTTCTACCAGCTAGCCGTAGTGTTAAGGCGTGCCTACACCTGAGCAGGTGTAAAGGTGGTAGTCCACTGAGGCCAGGTGAAGGTTGGCTTCCATCTACTAATAAGTAGGTGTTAAGGTGGATTTCCACTGAGACCAACATTAAGGTTGATCTCCACCTGCAAGAGGGTGGTGTGCAGGTGGGCTGTCACCAAAGCCAACTTAAAGGTTGGCCTTCACCGAAGAGTAGTAGATGTAACGGTGAGCTCTTACCTGAGCCAACTTAATGGTTGGCACACACCACCACAAGAGGTAGGGGCCTTTGTGGAAACATCTGAGGGGCTGCCCATTTTTCTTGTAGCGGCGCTGGTGTAGGGATATATCACAGACCCTAGATTTGATAGCTGGTCGCTAAAGGGCCGCTAGAATCTGGTGGTTCTGTTAGCGACGTGGTCAGTGACCGTTATAGCGGTCATTGACCTTTCCGTGACTCCCCTAACTTGAGAGCGAGTGGCGGCCGCTTGCAAATACTTTTCTTGGGCCTTACCATTTTTTTTAGGATTTGCGTGAGTAGGTATTTGTTTTTTTTTAATTTTATTTTTGTTAATTTTAAAATATTCAGGGACTTTTTGTTGTTGCTGTATTTGGGGGTTATTTTAATTTTAGTTTATTTTTACATATTTATTAATACCCACTGAGCATAACTAGGTATGTGGTCTGGCCATATCACTTTCGTGTGACAGGGAGCTTAGAATTGTCGCATTAAGAAAGATGCGGGCGTCCAAGCCCTGATTGCAAAGCTCTCGGCGGCAGACTTCGCCGAGATGCGCGATCTCGCAAAGCAGTTGGGAGTAAGGGCCGAAGGTACCCCTGAGGAGTTGAGGGATCGGCTCTTGCGAGTGATGGTCTATAGAAATAGACCAGAGCTCAATCCTCCCATCACTCCGAGCGATTTTGCCACTGGAGAGATGTCTGTTTCTCAATTTCGTGAAGCGCAAAGTATTTTGCATGAGGAATCGAGAGAGGTAAACTTCCGCATTAACGCTGATTGTGCGGTCGATGCGGAGGTTCAGGGGCTCCAGCGCGACAGTTGTGGTGCGCTAGATTTATCTCTGGCGACAGCGAGGTCGCGCGTCTCGGAGGCACGTGATTTGCGTAGCTGTGGGGGTTTGGGGCCGGATAGGGGGACCCACCAGACTTGTGGAGGGAAGTCGTTAGGTAGCGAGACGATGCCTCAGCACCGAACGGTTTTGGACGAGATCCACGACCAATGGGTGGTCAAAAGAGCGGCCCCCATCTTGGTGCCGCCACCTGCACATGCGCAGACACGCGTTAGCGGGTGGTGGTGGGCCCAAACCATACATGTTTAGTGGGAGTAGGGCCCAGAACTTACGCGAGTGTAGCCACTGCTGGAGTGCCCCAAAAGAGTACATATAAAAATTGCGAAGCCAGCGGGCGTAAACCAACGCCGTTAGCCCGCAGTCTGCCCTTATCAGATTCTGAGGAGTCTTATTCGAGGAGCTCACGGACAAGTTCAAGCGGCGAGTCTTCCAGACGAAGACCGCCATCGCAGGGAGATAGCGAAGCAGCCTCCGAAAGCAAGGGTAAGCGTTTGAGGCATTGGAGGAGACATAGGCGCCAAAATACGTACAGTGTGGAGTACGATGGCGTCAGTACCCTCCGAGCCTTCCGCCTGCAGTTCACAGGGGAACGTGGCTTCAACCCAGAACGTTTTCTGGATCGAGTCATGAAGTTTCATGAGTTTTATGAATTGCAGTAGTAGCTGTACCTGAGGCGAGGGAAAGGTCCCCTAAAGGCAAAGGGTCCTCTGGAAAGAAAAGAACATCTAGAGGAGGAAAAAAATCAAAATCCTCGTCTGGTAGCAGCGGCGAGGCAACAGCTATCGCTTCGGATGGCGGTAAAACGCCCCCAGCGGTAAATGCAGTTCAACAGGGCCAATATAGCATTAAACAGCCCAATAATGGCTTTGGCCAACCCTTGAAATGCTGATCCGGCGCTTCTTCCACAGGTCCATCGTGGCACGGGGCTTGGTGAATCGGTGGTACCATTTTCGGGTAGCTGCTTCATTTGTGGAGCACCTGGCCACAGAGCGTCCACGTGCCCAACGCGTCAACGGGCAGTTACGTTCTTTAAGTGTGGACAGGCTGGCCATTACGCAAATAATTGCGTGGCGAGACCTGACGCTCGGGTCAGGAGTTGTCCGAAGTGTGGCACTCTGAATTGCTCGTTTATGACCTGCACAAACTATGCCAATCTGGTGGACCAGTGGGTAAAAGAGCGTGCGGAGGCGACGAGCCGCCCTGCGATCTCCGCAGCAGTGAATGCCATAGGGCGGAGGAAGTAGGTGCCGCTAGAGAGTTCAGAGAGTCACTATGTGCCACGGAAATAGCTTCTCACCCAAGCATGGAGGATTTTTGGCGCGAAACCATAGTAAGTTTCGAAGCGTTGGAACCCACCGATTCCTTAGATGGATTGGGTAAAGGCTCAGCCTTAGAGGGGGCAGAGGCCGTGGAGAATACGGCTAAATCTCCTGAAGGAGCTGATAAAAGGTGTAACTGAGAAGAAGTAGTTGCGTCAGGAAATACCAAGACTTGAGCAGGAACTCCTAATGCGCAGGAGTTTGAAATTTTGCCGTCTTCAACTGGCAATGAAGTGCCGCTGACAACTGCGCATGTCCCGGAGTAAGTGACTTGGGGTGGCGTCACGAAACTTAATCATAGAGAAAAGTCGATAATGCGGCATGACGTCACGGAACACGGTCATGGTGACAGCGTAATTCTTGAGGCTATCTTGGAGCCCGAGAATGTGGACGTTTCTATGATGGAAAATAGGCGCCTGTTGGTAGTAAGCATTCGAGGCAAACCATATGCTGCTTTGCTTGACTAGGGTGTGCAGGTAACCATCGTGGGCAAAAGAATTGCTGAGGAATACGCTCAAAGACGCTCGCCATGCACTGTGACCCTCACGAATGCCTCGAATGGCATGATGGGGACGGCTAGCAACCTGAAATTGATTTTTAAAATCAATGGAGTGGTGAGAGTCATTGAGGCGTGCGCAGTACTCGAAGATCTCGCCTATGAGATCTATCTCGGTACGGCTTTCTATGAAAGTTATAATTTGGTCATAGATTGTGGCAACCATGTTTGGCGTGTAGGCGACCGTGCCAATTGGCATGTATTTGCAGAGAGGAGACACGATAGTGTATTTCACCTGGGAGACTCGCCATAAACGACCAACGTTGACAGCAAAGATTGCTGGGCTGTCATTATTGAAAAATAACGAAAAAAAAACAAAATTAGCCGATTAGTACAGAGGGTAATACCAAAGAGGTCACCGGCTTTCACGAGCTTAATAGAGCACGTAATAGACGTAATAGATGAGCGGCCTAAGAAGGCAGCGCTTCGCTGGTACTCTGAGCCCATACTTGGCTTCATGAGGGATGAAGTTAAGGAATGGTGAAAGAAAGGCCTAATCAAGCCCTCCAATAGTGGTTGGAGTAGCGCACCTGTAGTGGTCCGTAAACAAGATGGATCAAACAGGTTTTGTATCGATTTTCGTGAGCTGAATAAAGTCACAAAGGTCGACGCGTATCCATCCCCGTGTGGACAGTATCCTCGATAAGTTGCGAGGAGCAGTGTATATTTTGAAAATCGACTTACATAGTGCCTACCTACAAATCGGCATGGCAGAGTCGAGTAAGAAGCATATGGCTTTTCCTGTTCCTAACTGTGGGTTATGAGAATTCGAGAGGATGTCCTTGGTTTGATGAACGCAGGCGCTACATTCAACCGACTTATGAATGCCCTTTTCGGACCAGAGTTCGAGCCGTACATTTTTAAGTATCTAGATGACTTGATAAAAGTCAGTGGCACGTTCTCTGACCACCTAATCTGGCTCGAACTGACGTTAAAGAGGCTAGTAGAGAATGGCCTAGAGATAAATGTCGAGAAGAGCAAATTTGAGAGCGATTGAGAGCAATTCGATTGAGAGCGACATCAAGGTGCCTCTCACAAAGTTCCTTAAAAAATATATAGCTTGGGATTGGGATCCGGAGCAATAAGAGGTATTTGAGAGGCTAAAAACAGCCCTCATTCAAATCCCTGTACTCCTGAAGCCAGATTTTAATAAAGAGATTTTCGTCCATTGTGATGGGTCGTCCTTTGCACTGGGAGCTTGCCTAATATAAAGAGATGATAATGGTTAGAAGCATTCTATCTGCTATGCCAGCAGAATGATCAATGAGCACAAGCGCAATTACACAGTGTCGAAATTGAGTGTTTAATGTTCCTATTTGCTGTAAAGAAATTTTGATCATACAGTATATACACTATATAGTATATGATACTATACAGTATAGTGTTAAACTAAAAAATTCTAACCTTAAATTAATATTTTGAATTTAATGATCCTATGATTAGTCTATAATAATCTGTGGCAGCCATTTCAAAGATCATGTTACGAAGTAATCTCATTATTTGTTAATATTATGAATACTGCAATAATTTTCATTTCGATAGCTAACAACGCTAGTCATATTAATACGATTTCGTTTAACACATTTGACTTAATATAACTAGTAAAATAGTAAAAAAATATACCATTTAATTCGCGTCAATAATTCTCGTTAATGTTGAGATAATGAAAGAGGCTATCATAATACTGCAGCAGGAGGGGTGGTGATACGTACTGGAGAACGATTGTTGAAAAACGGATTTGATATCATCTTACAGCAATAAATTAGCCATAAAATAGCCCATTTTTCTGATTTCGACAGACCCCTCCGACCATGAGAAAACGTGCGTGGCCACCTCATCTTGGGGGGGGGGGGGGTGTAAAGTTAAAATCTATTTATTAAAAGCAATGATACATTAAAGAACATTCGAAGAATATTCATTTCATAGGTCAGATATACTAACTGTACTAACTGAAGTTTTATCAACATACTACTTGCCGCCTGTTAAAAAGAAGGATTCGAGCTTAAAAAAATGTATTCCTCCTAAAGGCAAGTTACCTATCACGTGGAGGAACACTCACTCAAGAACGAGAAAAATGAAGAGAGAGATATCGTGAATGAATCAATTGAAATTCCGAGTCTTGAGCAAATTATATAAAATACATACTGTTATTTATAAAATATTTACACTCATTTGTTGTACGTAGCTGTATTTTTTTCAGCTAGAAACATAAAAAATAACCTAGCTTAGTTAGAAGATAATTAATGTTCATCTATCAATGATATAACTACATTATTGGGAAATCTACAATTTATCGATTACACGAGATATCTCAAAAATCAAATGAAACCATTACAAGCTTTTTTTAATATATCCTATCTTGAAACAAGCTAGTGTCTATCTATTGTTTGAAAAGGATTGCCTGGACGCATTTACTAAATATACTTTGAATGAAAAAGTTACATAGATGCTACACCAAAAGCTTTGAAAACAAAAGTGAAAGATGGAAGCTTGAACAGCTGTGAGTATTATTACAATATTCTTATGAATGGTGTATATTTTATGTTTAATAAGTGCAATAAGTAAGTACATTGTTATTGTATTCATTTCTACAGATAGCGAAATTACTATTCCACTACTTCTTTTATCTCATCCGATCCAACGTACTCTGTAATCAAGGCAAACAAAAAAACCTGGAAAGTTTTAATAGGTGATTGGCAAGGGAGTATGATTGAACGTTCAGCTGTGAGTTTTTAATCTTATATTTTAATACATAACTGTTTTAATTATTATTTTATTGTTCATTTTCAGTTAATTGTTTACTTCTGTAGATCGACCGTGATGTAGCAAAATTTAAGAAAGAAAGATTTGACTTTGCAGCTAATCATAATGAAACTCTGCAACCATGCATAATTATTATGAGTGAAAGTATTGACAAATTGATTTTTGGTACGTACGTGTTGACAAAGTCATGTACGACTTACCGTTTGTACTAGAAATATTTAATATTTGTTTTAAAAATTTTTATATGTTTAATTTGACATAGTCCATTGAAAACGAATATTTGTATTTGAGCGTATACGCATTTTTTTAAATCTCAACTCCATGGGATATAACTTATGTTCGCACTGAACATACGATTCATACGCTGTAAAACTTTGTTTCGTTCTATGAAACGATTGAAAATACAAGGGAAAAAAGAACAATAACAAATCCAGACAATGAAAACTCATCTGACGCTGATAGCTTATAAAGCACATAATAGTTTTATGTTACTTACTATTTTTATTTCATTGTTAGAAAAATAAGTTTTTTGTATTCAATAATATTACTAAGAATTTGTAACATAATTCATTTTAGTGTATTTAGTTTTATTATTTTGATTTATAAAAATGATTCAATGCCCTTTTTATAAAAGAATAATGTTCAAGGGAGATTTCCTGTCTTACGTAAAAATAAAGCATAAAATGAAAATGTATTGTGATGTTCCGCTTTTACAATATAATTGTAAATAACAGTTTTATCATATTTATGCTTATAAAAAGCACGTAATCCGAGCGCATACTAAATTTGCAAATTGTCTTGATTTTAATCAAATATACTCACCATGTGATGATATTAATATTTACCGCAAGAGAGGGCTATTACTGAATTTGAATCATTAACAAAAAACATAGCTGCTATCATGGAGAGCTCACAAGAAAAAGTTTTGACACTTGAAGAATTTTCCAACGTTATTTTG
The DNA here is from genome assembly GCA_030064505.1 of Chouioia cunea. Lineage (NCBI taxonomy): Eukaryota > Metazoa > Arthropoda > Insecta > Hymenoptera > Eulophidae > Chouioia > Chouioia cunea. Next base: position 22,738,063 of record JAOPFQ010000002.1, read on the forward strand.
AGCAGGTCAACTTTATTAGTGGCTAAGTATTTTGCTAAACCTTTAATTTCCAGAAAAAATAGCTTACAGTTAATCAGTAATTTTTTATAATTTTTGAATTACCATTGAAATGTCTCGAAAACAAATATAAAAATATGCTAGAACTTTCTATAGAACTCTCTAATACAATATGCTTTTGATAGTTTTAAAACTAAACATTATGTTTTTAGATATTTTATCGATCAAAAAACGTTAATTTTGACAAAAGCAACGTCCTGTAAAAATGATCTTAACCATCGAGCTATTAAAGGCCATTAGAACGTTGTTTTACGTAGTCTATAAGTATTAAACTTTGCATCAATATTTATGTTCGCTTAGAAAAGTTATTTGATTGCACTGTCAACTGAAAACCATCACGACAGTTCCAACTTCAAACACGAACCATACAATTCATGAGAAACAAATCTTATAAGTCACCTCGATTCGTGTCAGTGATGCCCAATGTCCGAAGATGAAATTAAATTTTGATTTTCGCAAGTAGCCAATTAAGTTCCATCTAGTGTACGTAATGTAGGTTTTCAAAGATGATTGGAATTAGATATAATTGAAATAAGCCAGACTGAAATGTTAACAGATTATATACATTTTTGAAACATATTCAAGCAGACAAATTTGAGGCAGTAAAATGGTTTCCAATAGATGGTACTCCTTATAAACGAAGTTCTATCATTTTTGTCGATAATGAAACCGTAATGGTCAAATTGGGAAAAATGTATGATATTATAATCTCTCACGGCGAGATAATATTCGTCTGCAAACTTTTGTCATAACACTCGTATAAATGCTTACGAAATCGTAGAACGAAACTCTCGGGGATGTATGAAATATAGAGATCTTGCAGGCATTTTATCTTCTTGATAACATTTAATATGTGATGGTAAAAGATACGTTCCTACGAGAAATTGACTATTTGTAATAATAATTTTGAATTCCTAATAATTATTTAGTATTTATAAACTCTAGGGTATGTTTTATTTTCATTATTAATATACTCAATGCAATATTTTAATTTTCATAACTGCATACGTTATGGCTAGATGGGGTACAAATATTTAACCGCAAGTGGCTACGTATTATACCATTAATATATAACAAGAAGAATTTCTACACTTTGTAAGCATGCGTAGTATGCAAGCGAGAAAGGTAATTGTGATAAGCATACGAGTACTTTTTGTAATTAATATGTGATAAAATATTTGTTAAGGTTCCAAATTTAATTAAAGTAAGTAAATAGAGTATAGATATAGGAATAGTTAATAATCCAATGAAATATATTGGGGATTTATTGGCAAGTAAACACTGGATTTAATAAAATAATTTTTTTTTTTAACAAATGAAATATTTTGTGAATTCGAGAACAAAATAATCATTACTATATACACTATAAAGACTACACTCTGCAACACTGACCAACTTGCCACATTGCGGGAATTGTGTGCGAGCCACAGTAGCGAGTGGATGCATTATCAATCCTCTTCTCCTTGCTCATAAGTACATTTAAATAACCGAGATATACAAATATTAATAAATGAATAAATTGAATAAAAACTGAACAATTACATAAAAATCAGATAAACTACATAGAAACAACATCAGTGCATTAACATTCAGTGATAACAACTTACAGTGAACAGCATCAAAAGAATAAACCATTTAAAAATATATATAGAATGAAAAACAATGAAAAAACTGAAATAACACCTAACAAACGCAAAAAAGGTGCACAATCACACCATTTTCTACAACAGCCGTATACAATTTAAATAGCAGTAACAAGTAAGCAGCAAAATACGTAAAATACCTCGAATGCTTATCTACCACGGATATCCTCATGCAATGACACCAAATCAGACATAATGGATGACTCAACTACAAATGAGGGAGAGAACTCGCAGTTCGCTCTAAATGACAGTCCCAATCAACAGGAGCAACAGGTAAACTACAATAAACGCAAAAACGCATCTAACAGACTATCAGAAATTCCTACCAAGCAATACCAGAATTCAACAATACCAACTCTGTAATCGATCCCAACATTGTATTAAAACATTTAATTAAAAACATGATCGAAACCCATACCATAATCTTCTCACGGGCTCCGGCCAAGAAAATAAAAACAAAATTACTAAAAAGATAAAAAAAAGAAACTCTGAACAAACAACAAAAACAAATAAACCAAACTCTCTCTCAATCTTATTCAACACAACATACACAGCACATTAAGATAAACTCAAAACAAAATATAGCGTAATAAACTACAAGATACTATAACAAGCCTTCCAGTGTATGAGCGACCCATGTCATAATACCAATAGTTACTGTAATGTTCTTTTGCGATCGAAAAACAACTTATACTAAACTAGGATACACACAACAAAATTATTTATATAAAAGCTTATAAATACAATCAATGTCACAGAAATCGCAAACAACATTCAAATACTGATACTGCAAAGATAAAGAAAAAATCCTTTTTTCCACTTTTATTTACTTACTTAAATCAAAGTAACTACAGTTATTCAAGTTTGAATTCATTAAGCACCCCTTAATTTAAGTTAACGTTGCCATTAACGCAACAACATCTACAAATTAATATAATTTATACACATAAAATGTTATTACCGCGCCAATATAATGTATCAAAGCAACACACACACTGTTCTTTAACAATGTTTTTATCAAACCCTTTTTTATTTCTATAAACCAGCCAGCGATGATCTATTATACTCGAATTAGTGTAAACCTGATACACATCATAACATTATATAATCCCCGTAATGATACCTTTGTAGCTTCTACATACACTAGGACATTTAAGGTTCTACACCACTCAAATCTGTACTCTCTATTCTGTGGATCGTTTTTTTCATATATTATAAATCTATCATGTATATAACATTCTCAATGAAATGAATTTTACTAAAAAAACTGCCACACTGCATGCAGGTTGACCTACTACAGCACACTACGCGCAACCCCGTATGCTGCCATTCGCTTAGTTTGAATCTCCCTTACAGAACTGTCTACAGTTTCGTACTGTACTATACGTATTTAATTAAAAGTTATCGTTACTTTCTCTTCAGAATCTATTTTCTAATTGTTATTGTTTTTATCATCATTTAAAATTTGTATTATGTACGTAAATTTAAGAAAACTGTTTCAGCGAAACATATTTTGTAAGGTGAATCTTGATATGTAAATAGTAAGTATACATAATGAATGTAATTTATAAGTTTCTCGTTTTATTTATTGTATTTTTAATAATTTTATGAATTACAGCTTCCTGTACTAATCCTTACGTGATGCAACTTCGCTCATCAATCATAATTTAGTTACCTGGCCATTTTCATCTGATCTCTTTCATCGGCCATAAATTCTGGCCTCTCATTAGACCCCTTATTAGCGGACACTTACTAAAAAAGTATTTTAATTGATTCTAATTATAAACCTGGAAAAAGAAAAAACTGCATCGAGTTTGGCTGAGTATTATAATATCAATGTGATGTTAATTCGAAGGATTAGAAGCAATCATCCTGATATTTTGAAATGAGCTCACAAATTTGAGGAAATTCACCAGAATTTGGGCATTAAAAAATTCGTATCAATGAGAATACTCGAAACAAAGCCCTTTACGAGTGGTTCGTATTGCAACGTTCTTCGGGAGCTTCATTATTGGGCGACATTTTGAAAACTAAAGCACTGGATCTGCGTCAAGCCATTAGAAATTCAACAGATTTCAAAACGAGTAATGGTTGACTCGAGCACTTTAAAAAGAGTTATAATGTCAGACAACTATCCATACTAGGCAAGAAGATGCCGTTAGATAATGTCGTTGCTGAAGAATACAAAGTGACGCTGCAGCAGTTTTTACGAGACAAGGCTAAATTTCAAGCGGCTACCAAAAAAAATATTGGTTAGAGGATATAAAAAGCAAATGTCAATCTCCAAGAAGCTAAAAGATAGAGTGACAGCGTTGTGCTGCGCTGTCACATAAGATCACCCCCTTGATTATCGGTTAGTGTAAAAATCCTCGACATTTTTCTAAAAATCGAAAAGAGAACTTACCAGCTAAGTAAAGTATTGAATTATACATTAAGGTGGAAAATCATAAAAATATAATAAAATCTATCAACCTGTAACGTATTATAACCGTAATATGTAACTAATCGGGTAGAGTCCAATTATAGGATTGTTTGGGAGTATTTTAATGGTGGCAATTCATGTAATGAAGATGATATGGTTTTAATATCTTTGTATCTCTTTGGATGGACAAGCAATTATTCCTGAACTGGTTTAGAGACGTGTTCATCTCAAAATCTCGTCAAAAGCATGATGAACAAAGAAAAGTTTTGCTGATTTTGAACAACACTCCTTCTCATCCTTTAGCTGAGGATTTGAATCAAGTTGACGAATCCGTGTAAGTAATGTTTTTTCCTCCAAACGTCACATCATTGTTTCAACTGATTGATCAAAGGTTGATTTTTAAGATGGGACGGATTATTAGAAATAAACTTGGGAAAGACCTCATCTTAGAGAAAGAACATCATAACGTCATCGATTTTGCTAAAAGGCAGATTAAGTTACATACATATTTTCTACATATACAACTTCATCTTATCAACAATAAGTCTCATAATATCAATTACGTTAATGTTAAATCAAAATGAATACGTCGGTATTTTCATTAAATAGCCACCTAATTTAATTTGTTGTTTTGAATAAATGATTGTTCTATTTTCCACAGTCGAAAAAATAGAATAATCATTTTGTTCATAAAAAAATTCATCATTTCGATCAAATAAAAGATCTATCTAAATAAATATGTATGTACTTTCATAATTCAATCGATCAATTTAATTAAATAATACTTCGATTCAATGAAACATTACATTGATTCGACAACAGAACATGTGATTTCCATACGTGATTTTATTAAATCAATGAAAATTTACAATAATTCAATTAGATATTAAGTGGAATTAATTAAACCTATGCTTAATATTAAAAAGCAATCATTTGGTTTCAAAAAATAATATATTCATCCAATGAAATATTTCTTTGAAAGAGAATATTATTTGTTGCAGAGTATTAAATATTTCAACACATCAATAAATCATTTAATAATATTTGATTATATAATTTCATTGAATCAATTAGTTTTTCGTTGATTCAATTGATGTTTTTTTCAGTGCACGTTTTTATAACTTAGCCTGTTAAACAAAAAAACTGCTTCTCTGCGCAATAACTTTCAAGTATTTTAAACATTCGATTATTGTCTAATTTATTGATTGTGTAATAAAACTAAGTACACTGAACAGAACTTAAATCGCGACCCATGAAATTCAAAATCCAACCTTCCTCGATTGGGCATCACTGGCACGAATCGAGGTTACGTATACGATTTTTTTCTCGTGAGTTGTATGGTTCGTGATTGAAGTTGGAACTGTAATGGCTTTCAGTTGGAACTGTAATGGTTTCAGTTTCTAATCAAATAATTGTTCTAAGCGAACATAAACATCGATCCAAAGATTTTGATAAACACATCATATTAGCTTCATCAATTGAAACTGTCAGACGACTTATTTTCAATATGACGACTTATTTATTGTTTAATTATTCTTTTACCGGTATAAGCCATTTACAATGGGTGTTATTTGTTTTGATAAAAATACTGAATGTTAACCATATGATTCTAATAGAATAATTGGGCTTCTAGGAGCATTAACAGAAAATAATAATTCAATAAATTGATACAGTCAGAATCAATATCTACATAAAAATGTTAAATAAATCAAAAAGGATAAAACGAATTTTGTTGACTCAATTAAATTGTAATTGATTCAATTATTTTATTTTCCCAGTGCACCAGCCCACATCAATCTTATAATACGTATGAGTCATAAAAGGTGTTTAAGAAAAAGGAATATACATTTACGCTAAGTATGTTGAAAAATATAGCTCTATATAATAATATATCAAATTATTTTCAGCAAAAGTGAATTTAACACCGAAAGGAAACATGTTAATTTCATTATTACTATTTTAATCTTCCTTTTTCAAATAAATTGATTTAGACACCGGTAGTCTTAGTGATGAGGATATTCTAACATAATGCATGCTCAACAATCGTTTCGGGAATGTAAGGTGCAATATTAGATGAAAATAAATGGCAATTGAATTGTAAGATTACTTTTTCATTATGACTATTTTTCGCGATATAAAATATTAAGTAATGTTAACATGTTTAGCTTTGTACACAAATTATTTAATCGATTTGAAAAAAGATAACTCTAAAGTGAACGTGGACAGCTATTTAAGTATAGTCACGTATATAATCGAACAAAAAATGCACGATTTGCGATTTGTTTTAAGAAATGTTGAGAAGATGAACAAATATGACATTATACGTCCAAACTGAAGTACAAAGAAAGTTAGTAAATATATTTATGATCACAAAGATAAATAGATATCTTTTAACAAATTTTGATATTTTTTTCATATTTAATCAATTTAAGATTTAAGAAGGTTGAATTTAAGAAATAAAATCTAATAAATACTATTTTTATTAAGTCTAAAATAAACCCAACTTCATTCAAATATCCTCGTACTTTTAAAACCATTTTTGTACGTTCTAAACAATTACAATAATCAAAATAATAAAAGAATAAATAAATTTAGTTTTAAAATAGTTGATAAATTCTTACGTGAGAACTAGCCATCAATTTTTAGGAAAAAAGGTTACATTAGGCATATACTATTATTAGTATTCGCAAGCGTAACCACTAATATTATTTATCTCTAACTTATTAATTACGTAAAAACTTTAAATTATATTGGAATTGAAATCGATTTAAACTTTTGAGAGATGCCAACAGAGGGAAATACAGTAAATTATAATAATAATATTGCAGATGATAAAATAGACTCCTATCATACCGAAATGAGAACGCCGACAGTATAGATTGAATGGTTCAAATAATTTAAACGTAAATCAAATACATATAAATATGTAAACACATCTATCTAGAACCTCAATGCTCACTTATTTGGTTTCGACTAAAGCGATGTTTAATTTATTTCTATTCAAAGTTTTTGACGATGAAATTATATTTTTAACATTTAAAAAATACCTATAGTATCTTACATTGGAAAAGGAGGAATTGAACATGTCATTGCGTGAGTGTGCGTGTGTTAATAAGTGTTGGTGTCTGATTTCTCAATGCCTATGACCTAAGATTTTTGGTATTTATTCAAGCGATTAGTTTTTTACGATTCACGCGATTCAAAGAAATAAATAATAAAATCAATTGGAATGTTCGATTTCCAAATTTTTGAAAAGCCGTTCGAAAGCAAGAATTTAGTCTATTTCAACGTTTTAATGACAGCTACTTATAAAAACGTGTTTCATGACAAAATGATATAAGATAGCTGTGCTCTCAACTACAAAGTTAGAAATCGTAATGAATAATTTGAAAGTCTGTTCTTCAAATTATAATTAATCTCCTGTCATTATTTCAACGTCTGTTAGCATTGAATATTCTGAAAATGAGACTCTTAAAAGTGGATTTTTTTAAATTGATCTCTTATAATAGACTCACTGGTATAATAATTATTTATTTAATATGCCTTTGTAACTATTGAAGAAAAAAATCTAAAACTTATAACAAATAGTTCAAATTATAACATTCACGATTTTATTTTTTAAATGCGGCGTCATATTTTTTTAAGAATTATTTATAATAATAACCTTTTTATTTTTTATTTTGGAAATGCCAGTTGAAGTCTCATGCATTACACGATTAGCGCGCAGGCATTTCAAATAAGCCAAACAAAGCTTTAAAACAAATGATGATTTTTTTAATATGGAAGGTACTCAATATTCTAATTTACTACAGAAATCAGAAGTTTCTCTTATGTATCAATAATTATTTTACCAATTTTTTACATCTTCCTCCGTTGTAACGTAGCGTCTTTTAGAAAGACATTTCACGAAATGTTCATTCGTTGCTCGTCAAATTTAAACCCGAATAATACGTAGCTTCATTAAAAGGTAATTGATAAATAATAAAGGTAATTTTAATCAAAGTAACAAATAATTTTAAAAGGTACCTGCCAACGAATACACAAACGCCAGAGACTGTGCGATAATTTTATACCATGCTAATAAAAACAATAAACCAGTCTAAGGATCGACGCCTAAATTATACTAGATTTAGGGAAAACCTACCTTAAGCAGTTATAATTAAAATAAGATCCATATCTACTTTAGATGAAGCTAATTAGAAAATAAGCTTGAACCGACTGCAAAGGGATTCCTCTTGACCCAAGAGGTTTTTCTTATAGCAAGACACATTTTCTTAACCTGTACGAAAATAAATAAACTTATCGTTAAACATTGTGTGTATTAAGGGGAATTATTCTTATACCAAATTGATTCGACCAATTATGCGTTTTCTCAACTTTAGTCATAACTTTATTTTCGTAAATATTTTAATTATTAAAGATTAATAATATATATTTCATAACTCAAGTAATGTAAAATATTCCATTTGATTATTACACCTTTAAATTAAAAATTTACAGCAATAGGTTGTAGGAGCACAATTATTGCGTTGGTAAATAATTAATTGAATCTACCTTTTTACAAAAGAAGGACGTAAAAATCAATTAATGCACAAACAATCGAAACCGAGTTATCCACAACATAAGCGAGTCTTTTAACCTTGCCTGCTATAAACAGCAGGTGAATGAGCAGATACAAAGGCGAGTACGGTTTGCAAGCTTTTCTGTTAAAAGTTATGGGGCTCTGGGGAGAACATGATATGGTGACCTGTCGGACATGTCGACTCAGCCCAACTTTGATAAGATAATGATGATTTCACTTTCAAGTGAAATATAACTATCTTCAGCCACAAAGCAAAGATGGAACATAGGTATCCAACTATAAAAAAGGGTTACAACTTAGAAATCGTATTGGTCGAGAGAGCATTTGTGCAAAATTGTATTTAGCCGACGACACTATTGTAATAAGACCTAGTTCGATTAGGAAACGACTATATCTTAGGCTGAATTCTTATAATTTGTTGAAAGTTCTTTTCTACGTTAGTTTAGATAAAAAAATAACAAATACATACATGTATATATATTGAAAAAAATTAATTGTTTTCATTTTTACATGTATATGTAAAAACCGCGCCATTATGATTAATTCTACACGTAACTATCAAATTACTTATACAAAGCCACATAGTTCTCATAGTGGCCGGTACGGACTCTAATCCATTTATAATATTAATAAATTACTAAACTCCAAGTTAAATTTAAGAATAGAAGAATAGAAGTATTTAGAAAACATTTAAAATAAGTAAAATCAGCTGCCAATCTTGTCATGAAATTTGGGCATGGCTATATACGAAAGGTTATTCATGTCAAAATGTTTAATAGCACTTGCATGATTGGGATTGTAAAAAGTGAATCACCCTGAACGATGTATGTACAAATGTTATGTATTCACTCTTGCTCTTATCGCACTACTCCGTAATAATAACTTACTTCAAAATTTACAAAACAAGTGGTATGAATATTTTAATTACAATTAATTGGTTTAGGATGCTCAAGAAAGTGTTTTTGTTTAAAAAAGATTCAAGTTTAATATGACGTTTCTACGGAAAAATGTTAAGAAAATAATATATTAGTTATACATTTTTTTTTCTAAATGTAACTTGCAGTCACAATTCTCTATTTTCGGAAAACATTGTACAAATGAGGGGAAAAGTATAAGGAAAGAACGAGGAGGAGTCGGGTATGATAGGAGTGGTAGTCGGGTCTCCCAAAATGTCAAGTGGTGGGCTAAATTAGCACGGCGGAGAGCTATGCGACAGTGTGAGACTAAAATTAAAGAAGCGCGCTTGCGCCGGTGTGTGTATAAAGTGCTTCTTCGCTGTTGCTTGTGCTACGGGCATGAGTCGAGTCGAACGCTACATCAGCGGTGGCGGCAGCAGAGCCGAATGCCAGCGGAAATGACCGAAGCTATACGGCTCTGGTGAACCCCTTGTCTGTTCGTTCTCACAGAAGCGGGATTGTATCGTGCGCGCAACCGCCCCACCACATCCAGTCTTGCTACGAGCGCCGTACCGTGAGCATCATCGCGCGAGTCCCATAAGCGCGCCTCAGTGCCGACACCGAATAATATCCACATCCTTTCCTATATTAATCTAACTATTCCCGTCACCATAATTAACAATCGATTCACACTCCGATTCGACATGAGGCGCCGACGCGAAACCTCGAGATTTTGACAACTTATTATTCGATCGCAACACATACTTTTTCAAAGATACTCACCCGTGATTGCTGATCAAGTGTCTGTTAAAAAACCGGCATGCCACAACCCTCTCATGAGGGTGGCAATTGATTTGAATGCGCCAGACGAAAACAGTGATCATTAATAAGTTTTACGTGAACAACAAGCATCACGCACACGTGCTAGTGGTATGGGGCGCTCCGATATGACGTGCCGGTCAACTTTGGACTGACTGTCCTCGGATTTGTCATAGCACTACGAGGCTGCACCTATTTGACAAAGCCTCCTGTTTTCACTGAGAGAAAAGTGTAACGATTTTTTTTCATCGTTAAATCTTCCATTTTGCCTTCAATTTTTTGAAATAGTCGTTTAATCTCTTTTGGATGCTATCGTTGGCATTACATTAAATAATTAATATTGAGTAAAACTCATTGCATTAAAATCTTGTATACAGCCCGCTATTTAAACAAACAAAAGACTCAACAAAAGATTGTTAATTGTTCGCGAAAATAGGATCTGCAGTTATCTGTTAGTCGTTTGTCAATTGTCAATAAAACAATTTATCACGTATATCGGAAAAGTGTTTATAAAAGGGAAAAAGCTCAATTGGAAAGAAACGACGAACATTTGAAAAGTCAAAATAAAAGCCTTGCCAAGTGCAAACTGATGAATACGAAGACAATAGACAAGTCGATGCCCTAGTGAGGCACAGCATAACACTGCAGGTCCTTGCTTTTCGCGTAAAAAAACAAAAGAAAACGATCGTCGGCACTTTCTCTCAGTGTTGCGAGCCATCATAGGCTAGGGGGCCAACAAACCAGCGGGGCTGAGCGATAATAGTGCTAGGAGCGATGGGGAACAGCAGCGAGGGAGGTGGTGGTAGCAGCGGGGGTGGTGGAGTCGGTGGCAGCCGCTCCTTGGAGGCCTCTGTACCCAAAAAGTTTCGACCGAAGGGCGACGGACAGGGCCGCTCCGTCGGCGGTGCGCTCAACTGGACAATGTGCTTGCTTTGCGTGACCAGCTTGGGAGTGTCCGGCATCCTCGCCTTTCGGGAACTCCGTCTTGAGGAGCGACTCGCCAGTCTCGAGCTCATATGTCACGTAAATCTGAAGCAACAGTCCGAACCCACGGATCTCCTCATCAAGAGGCTCCAGCGCGAGGTCAAGCAGCAAATCGAGGACGCCCAGAAGACACTTGCAGGACCCGACGCTGCTGCCGGTGTCTTCAGGATCAAGAGGGATGTTGATTGCAACTGCCCACCAGGTTAGTTCTTTCTCTTCTAACCTTCGTTCGTTAAAACACTTTATCCTCCTTTTACATCAATGTATTTCTATAATTATCAGGAAGACCGTAACGTTAAATAAATAATTTTGGCATGTTTTTGAGCCAGCTTGAATGAAACCATTTTCAATAATACTTGACTTTGACAATCGAATTTTTCTCCCCGGACAATGCATCCGCATTGCATGTATTTCTCTTGATCAATGAAAATTATAACTATGGATAGCAGCACCAGTGACGTAGCAGTTTAAGAGTGACCAGCATGTATACATGTATGGAACTACGGCGAGAATCAAACGTGTGGTAAAAGATTGACTCAGACTTTATAGCCGTGATTTACAATTAGTTACGACAAATTTTTATAAGTGGAAGAGAAAAACGTCGGTTATTAAACAAACTAACATTGAGCTAAGTCATTTAATTAAAAATAAAAAATATTGAAACTCGATAGGAAACACCAATTTAGCATTGTGAATTTGGAATGAAACGCAACTGGAAGTGGATTTGTATCGATAACATGAAAATAGAAGCACATTAGCGTGAAAATTGCGGATGAATATTTGATTAAAACGACGTTTACGAACTAGTGGCGCATATAGCACTTGCATAAAACATCGATGTACGTGCTCTTTCACAGTTAATTTGATTGCATACCCATTCGCATAAACACGCAGCCTGCTCCCAGCACATATATGCATTACACATCTGTCCACTACGCGAACGAAGTATAAATGAGAGCAAGAGCAAAAGGCAGACGATGAAGGATAAATAGGTTAAAATAAGTGGAATGCCGCCACCACCACCACCGTTACTGCTGCCGCTCTCGAGATGAGGGATGAAATGTGACGCGCACACCTTGTGCTTCTCGCTCTTTACACTGTAGCTCCCCTACTCTATATATATATATCGCCAACTGTCTCGTTCTTTTCTCTTTCTTTATACTTACCTTCAGCACTCCAAGTCCCTCTATAAAGTTCGTGTAATGAAGATTTAATCTACATCCTATGTTTCGGCTTTATGTGAAAAAAACCATCAAATAATGTAATTATTGATGGATTTTATTACGCGTTACTTCTAATAATTGGTACAGGTTAAACTCAGTTTTCTTTGATATAACATATAATTTATAAAGTTTTACTCACGCGCTACAAATCATTTGATTATAAAACTCGATCTGGCGGCCCCAACGACGCTTCCTGAGCTCTTCCATTCGCAAGATTCATTTGTGAAATAATGCGTTATATACATACTGACTTTTTACTTGTTTTCATTATATACACGAAATAAAAGTAAATCTAGCTGTACAGCGTTAATCCTATAGTACTTTATTTTCTATCATCAAATTATATTAATAAAGGCATTGTATATTTTAATTTGATATGCACGGGTGGGTATGATGTCAGTGACAAATTTTTCGAGACTCCTTCAATTTTTTTCTTGAAGTTGTTTGTTCCATTTTCAACAGTCACAAGTTTACAGATATGCTTTTTCTTCACCAAGATAACTAGCTGCTTAGTAGCTAGATGTGAAAAAAGTATTTTTTTAAAAAGACATTGCGTGGAATTAAGGACTAACGACCGGCTTTCGGTTTTTACCTTTTGAGTCTTGAATAAAAGTTTCTTTTCACGAGTGCATATACACCCTAAAACATCCTAAAGTGGATTCAATTCAAACAAAATTACGTCGACAATTAGTTAAATTTTAAAAATATTTTATTCAAAATTTCAACAACGCAATACTTTACTTGCTCGTTTCTACCTGCGCGAATAATAACATTATAATTCCTTGAATAAAATATGGAAAAGCGCCAATTTCTGACGAGTTATCGTGAAGAGGTTTGTTAAGGAGGATTGTAGAAGGTAGGAAAGTCTACACTTATAATTATGACATCCCTACAGCATCGCATTGCGCGACGGGAAGGTGCTAAAAAGTAATTTTCAGGTTTATTACGCACTTAAATTACCGTGAAAAATATGTATTGTCGAAAGTTTTTTTTACTTTTATCACTTAACCTGCGACATTTCCAGCGTGTTTATAAATGTACATTTAATTTTTTAATTGGAAACAGGACTGAGTTGCATTTTATGAACTCGTGCTTTTCGACTTCGAAATTAGAAATTAATTGAGAGGCGACCTTTGGTCTCTCGGCTCTCATTTATTCTCGACGTCGCTCTCGCTTATGTGACAAAGTCCCATAAATGATTATGTCGATGCTTTTTCTCTAGCGGTTTTATCGCCCTCTCACGACCGTATGCTTCCTTTAGCTTTAGCCCGCTTGTCGTATAGTAAAGGTGGGCTTACGAGATTGAGACACTCGTATCTCGAATCGGAGGGAAATAACAGAGACAGAGAGCTGTAGGGAGGAATGGGAGAGTGACAGACGTCATAAATCTTGCAACGTGTCTTCCTCTCCCCCCTTTCACTCTCCTTACTTTTTCAGCTGAGCCATTATGACGTGCGCGTAGCGCGCACGAAAGAGCTCATTCGATGCGATTAAAAGCGTGACATTCTTCGATAAGATGTACAGTCTCCTCGTACGTTTGTGTTTTTATTCGGCTTGCGAGATTTCCTGTTTAGTCGTAACGCACCTCCGTGGGTGTGTTTGTCTTCGTCCCTCTCTCAGCGATCCCTCTTGGCACGAGTGAGTAGGGAGAGAAGATACGAGCTCGTTATCTTGCGCTCGCAAAAGCGATTACCCGCGCCCTCGACACGTGATGCATTGGTCTTTGACTGAACCCTGATTTTTCGGGGGGTGCGAGAGAGAGAGATAGAAGACAATACTACGCAGAAATGGATTTAGACCTGCTTTTGACCTCATCCTTGTTGACGAATATAATCCTTGTGTAACTCATTAATGCTAGAAGTATTATTTCAGAATATTCGATGATTAAACAAAAGTTGAGAGAATCGTCAGACTTTTCTATATGTTAAAATCAACAACATTACAGCCTTTCATAAATTCGTTCAATCTTCATACACAAGAATTTGTTTTCAAGAAATTGAATATCAAAAATACCTCAAATAATATTGAGTATTGTGGATGAATAAAGGAATTAATAATTAATCAAATTTAATATTTTTCCCTGTCAATAAAGTTAATAAAAATAAGAAGATATGTACCAATATCGTCTTTCATTTTGTAAACGAAAGAAAGACCGTCAACTATGTAACATTAGAGATGTTGCCACATATCTTGCATATATTGTGAATTTAAAATTAGTTGACAGTATGTTATAAGAATTTTATTAACATTTTCTTTTTGTAAAATAAATGATTGAAAGATACCTTTATTTATATATCTCATACATACAGGCAATCAATAAAATGTTTAGGCGATAACAATTGTAATTTTGACGACAAACGTTGGCATTGATGGTTTTCTACTACGTTGAAGTATAAGTACCTCCTGCCCCTTTGCTCCTCTCGGGACATCGTTGAATATCCTTAAAGATTATCGGGCTCTAAACCTTTAAAGGTTCATGCGTTGAACAATACTTTTCAAGATTTACGCTATTATATCTGTGGTGTTAAGGTAAAAGGAGATGAGTTTACGAATGTAAATTTTCAACAGGGGCAGTTGAAGAAAACACTTATTTGTTTATTCGTTTTATACGGTAACCATAGTTTAATTAAAGAATTTTAAAAAATACCAACTGGAACTTAAAAATGATTCGTCTCCTTTTTACCGCATTACATATTACATATTTTTCAAAAAAATTGATTCATCCCCTTTTACCTTAACACCACAGATATTATCATAGTTATATATTATTATAATTCAATTCTGTACAGTTTGCATTTTAATGATATATAACCTATGGTTAATTTCGCATCAGACTCAGGCAATATCGAGTTATAGCCGATATACGTATACATAGTAAGAAAATGAAGCTCGTGAGGTAAGGAGCCAGAATAAAAAGGAAGGGGAGATAAAAGAAAAGTGCGCTCGCAAATAAAGATGTATATGAAAAGGCAGAATCATTTCAGAGTAAGTGAGAAGGATGCTGCGATATAACGCAGTGGCAAAAACGCCAAATAAAATGGTTTTTGCTTTTTTCTCAGGTCTGCTCACGCAACCATTGCCATTGTGGTAAATAATAGGAGGAATAAAAGAAGAAAAACAAGAAACCCGGAGAATGCCATAGGTATACATGTACATAGAGGTTCCGGTGCGTTCTTCGTATTATATTTCTTACTCGAGTGTAAATACGCGGGGTCTGTACACTGTGAACGTCGTGGAAAACGTACGTTTATGACTTTTACCAGGACAGTAAAGCGCGATACGACCGCTGCGAAATCTTAATTTTCTGCCCAGTAACACGATTTCAAAATTTCGTTTGGGTTATTATAATACCTGGTGGTCATAAATAAACGTGCTTCTTTTATCTTGCAATTGTACTTGAACGTCTGGGTGTATCTTTATAGATGCTTGCGGCGGTTTATTGTTCGTCAATTTCCTTCTCAGGAGCGAAATGCATCCTCTCTGTATTCGCTCATAGGTACAACACAATACAACAAAATTATAGCTACGCGGGAATGAGAATACATTTTTGTGTATTTTAAAGGCTGTTTGGGTCCTTGATTTTGCACGATGCACATAAAAATTACGTAACAAGTTTCTTTGGCAAAAGAAGGAAGAATAACGAGTGGAAGAAGTCCCAAAGTATATATATTGTAATAGATAATCCAAGGCAAGTTGGAGCGTTGAAAAACGTGACAAAAAAACTTGGTAAAAATAGAAGAGTGACGAAGTGGTAGGGTACAGGTAGCGCAAAAGTAGAAGCAGCGTGCCGGTTAAAAGTGGGCGGATAGGTTGTTTAAAGACGAGACATAGCAGTACAGCATGTTGCTGCCATTGCTCAAAGTTGCAGGTTACATGGCGAATGAGAGAGAAAAGTTAGTGTGGTGCGACTGTTACGAATTGAATTTGGCATTTTCCAATTGGACCACGAGCGCGCGCATCCACCAGTCAGTTGCAAAGTTCGAACGTGTCGGCTACCTATGATTTGTGCATCGCGGCAATTCCGAACTTTTGGCGCCGCGACAGTCGAACGCGCGCTCCTTCGACTATCCAATGAAGTAGCAACTCTTTGCCGCCGGGCCTCTGCACATAAACCTTGTGCTATTCCTCGACCACGGATTAATTGCGCGTGGATCATTTTGCCGAATAATCTTGTGCTTCGCCAAACGTGACATCGCTTTCATTTCACTGTGTGCCGAAAGCAGATTTACTGATACTAGCACCACCAAATATTTACGATTGACATATCAATTCATCTATATTACAGCATATCACACCCTTCTTCTTATCTCAAATTTGCTTTAAAAAGTTGTACGACGTAAATAATAGAATATGTGGATCTACGCGATTCGTTACGAATACGCGCGTTCAGTCAAATATTTTTGGCAATATTGTATATAATAGATAATATATAAAGCTGCAGCTGCCATACAGTAGTAGAACAGCCTTGTGATAAGATCACCAACAGATTATATCTAATTGTATTTAAATACAGCGCAGTGGAGAGTTTGCGTATAAATCTGCAAGTAGGCATGACTAGTCAAATATTGTTTGACTACAATTGTCGATAATCCTCGTATCAACTTGGGATATGGGGGACGTAATGTCTATACTTTGTGTCCCTTGCGTTGATTCTACACCTCCTCCTCCCCCCCCCACCTCTATTGAAAGAGAGAGAGAGCTTCATTTTGAAATACATGCAACAGTTTTCTCTTGGCGTGGTTCTTGCTTTCTTTTTTAATAACCTAAACACTCACAACACTTTGAATATCGCGGGTTACTATTTACCGACCCCGCAATAAAGTTCGTAGAACCTGTCTCTCTACACATAAGGAGCAACAACGAGCCTCTGCCTTTTAATTAAATGTTGTTTCAGCTTATATGCTCACTACTTGCCCCTATTCACGCAGCGTTTATTTTCTTTTGGAGGCACTTTGACGCTTTCCCTTGAGAAATTCACTGTTTGCGCTCTCAAAGGAATAAGCATGCTTTCGGGCGCATTCAACCAATATATTGATATGTATGGTAATTTAAGACTGGTGGAAAAACGTGGCAAAGCTCTAGCGTATACGGAGCTATGAATGTTATGAGCAAATCCATTCAATGTGTATATAGATAAAGTGCCTATGTACATCATGCAGATAATGTATTAGGAGAAGGAGGACGAGGAGAAATTGTTTGAACGCGATCCACACGAATAATAATCTATAGAAGTATAAGAAATCAGTCGTACCTTGGAAAAATAGTCATTTGGCCATTCGTTCGATATATATAAAGATTATAGCAACTTGGCTTTGAAGTAAAAATTTGAATTTGCGCGCCAGTCTCAAGTGAATTGGAAGAGCAATATAGTCGCGCGGCTGTACTATGATTTCTCACCGTGCATGAATATACATGGCTGTCGTACAGATGTGCGTGCATATGTATCAAGCGACAAGTCTGCTGCAGATAATTGCGTTGGAGTAGTTACAGGAGTTGCTTCTTGAAACGTTGGTATAACATACATGTTAGTATATGTACTAACCTAAACCGTAGCCAATCGCTTAACTACCTTCTTGACGTTTCGTAACTACCCGTCGAATTACTTTCTCTCTCTTTCTCTCTCTCACTCTCTTATGCGTAAATATCTTGGTATCTTATCTTGCCTTGGGTATGAAACGTTTTTAGAGAATTTCTTTCAACTTTTAGTATACAATACGAGTATACAAGCAAGTTGATAGTCTCTCTTTGGAATTTCGCGACATTTGTCGGATGTATGACTATATACTACAATAGTACATAAGTCAATGAGCGACAATTCGATTGGTACGGCCAAAGGCACGATAGACTCGTCCAAAGTGATTAAAGCAGAGGATCCTAGCTAAACTGCGCTCGAGAAATTTCCTTGCACACAATTGATCAAGGAGTTGCGTTATGAAGTCGCTTGTATAAAAGCAGGTGTTACCACACGCAATATGAAAATTGCATTATCTTTCAAGTGTTAAGATGAGATAATAAAAGAGGGAAAGAGAGAGATAAAGGGAGGGATGGAGAGAGATAAAGGGAGGGATGGAGAGAGAAAAAACCGCCTGACCTCTTGCAATTCAGCTTTTTTCACTTCAGTAATTGGCCTCTGCCGGAATTCGATAATGTTTGCTATTTGTCATATTGTTTAATAATTTGTAGCCGTTATACAAGCATAATTTGTAGCGTTGTACAAGCGTTCTTAATGAATTTTGTGGTTTTGTCAACACCCTCCTCATCATCCTGCTAAACAAAGTCATTGAAACTCACGGTAGCTGCAACAGAGAGGGACGGGGTACGGGCTAGTTCGCATTATATGGTACAGGTTATAATAGTGCGAGATGTTTCCGTTATACAGGTAAGGTGCGAGTTTGGAGTAGCCTCATCATTAACTTTATCACAAGTCTGTAAGACAGAAATACGTTATGTGGCTATTGCAGGGGATATTACTTAACAATAGAAATAGTTGTTCGTAGCCTAAGTGGGTTCCATGTATGGGGTGTTTGATTATTGGTAAAATAGTTTGATGACACCACTTACACCACATGTCAGATACCTACATCTTGTTAATCTTACGGTTGATAGCTCAAGTCTCTTCTTCTCTTTTTTCCTAACACTATGATTTACCAATATGAATATTGGTAACAAACTGTCAAAACACTGTTATCCATTGAAAAGTTTTATTTGTAATAAGCGGGCAAACTATCTGACCATGCAATTTTTTTCTGCAAAACAAAGTGATAAGAGGTATGTAGCAGGTGTTTTCTCGGTTGGCAAGCTGCAGCAGACTGCACTGTGAAGAATCGGCGGTGGCCGCGTAGTCGAGTTATTGGTGGAACTTTCGGAACAAAGTGCGCACAGTGCGCCGGCTGCGTCTAGCAGCTCATTACAAAACAGCAGAACCTAATGGCAGAAGTAGGATAGAGAGAGAGAGAGAGAGAGAGAGAGAGAGAGAGAGAGAGAGAGAGCGACAGAGAGGCTGCAGAAGGGTGGGAGCCTTTAACCGGCTGCTTGTACAATCAGAATGTATGTAAGCGCACATACACACTAACACATGTACACATATATATATATACGGTTTTCATGTACGTGACCCAAATGCGTTATCCTCTCGCGCGCGTTTGTTCGCATTCGTACGTCTTGTTTTCAGTGAGACTGAAGCCCGTTCCCCGGTCAACTTCCGCCCTCGACTTATCGCCTCGCGTCCAGTGTAACGTTTACATTGTTCGCATAGAAGGACAAGGAGGAGAAGGAGAGAAAGGGAGAGAAAGAGACAAACAGGCAGACAGAGAGCGACTTTTGCGTTGCAAAGACGCACAAAAGTCCCTCGTTTGTATGCAACGAGCCGAGTTCTGATTGCCTTAGTTCAGACTCTCATTGATTCTTTTGTTTTCGCAGGAAATTGTCCTTTTATGTAGATGAAAAGTGCTCGGCCAGCAAGCGAGACAACCAGCCTGACGGGTTCTCTGTTAAGAAAATTGCTGATATTAAAACTTTTCAAATTATTTAGTCGTTTGAGAAGTCCGCCACTGGGCATCGTGAGAAAAGAAACAAATTACAACGAAGATGCTTTTTGCAGGTTATTTGACGAATTAGCAAGCAATCTCACTTTTAATATTAAACTTCTTGACGATGCTTATACACAACTGCTACTTCAAGAGCGTTGTAAATACAGTTTACGTTTGTAAAAAGTAATTTAAACGACACAAGCTTTCATAGCTGTTGCTACTGCTATACATACTTGAACTTCCAAATGGTTGAGTTGCCACAGATGTGAACGGATACTCGTAATGCTCGTGGCACTTGGTGTGAGAAAGAAATGTACGTACTAACTATTGGGAAAATTAGTAGCTTAATTATATCGGCAAGTTTATTACTCCACGCGGCAATACCAAAGCAGCTGCAGTTTGATGCTTGAAAACAGTATGAATCTCGGCAAAAATACATCAATTCCCTTGTTGAGTTGCATGAATAGGTATAATGCATCACGCATATGCATATGCGTCGGGCAAATAAAGCGAAATGGCTTTGGAAAAAACGAAGCAGCAGTGTGATAGTATCAACACCTATTATCCGCGCGCTCACGACGTATTAGCCATCAAACTTAATCTGATCAACGCGAACCTCCGAGTCCTGTCACTCTAATACCTGTTTCTGCATTCGTGCAGTCGCGCCATCATATGTTATACATACGAAGCTCTCACATCAAGTTCAAACTTTTTTTTACTTCTTTTACTAAAGAGAGACTATGTGCAAGGCTCCAGGTGCGTCTCTATTACAACCTTCATTTGCACAATTTTCTCGCGATTTTCTTCTTTGGCGTGTATAGACTTTGTTAAGAGATACCGATCCATATTAAACGTGTAAACAAAAGAATCGGTATTTTTAGCAGTTTCAAACTAAGAGCACTTAATGTTAGCGAAGCGACAAGTAACTTATATAAAAGAAAAGCTTGCGATTGAACGTAGTAAAATTGGCTTTCGCCGAAGGCAATAAAAAATGAATGCTAGTCATGTATTGGTTAGCATTTCTTCCGGTAATAAAACGTCGTGCAAGTGGGCGGCGAAGGTGCGAATTATAAGCGCGACGAGCGATGACTCGCAACTAACGGAGGATTATTATCGATGCTGCGCTCGATCTTTACTAGTCACTCTTGTCAGAAAGAGGGGAAAGAAAAAAAATTGGAAAAGAGGAAACTTGAAGTCAAACTTGACTATGCTGGACACGTCTTTGCACACGCCTCGTACACAGACGTATATAATATTTATGTGCCAATTAATATTCTAGCATTGGGTCACGTCTGTGCGACCAACTCTTGACGATTCTAGGTTTATATATATATATCTCATACTCTTTCAGTTGCTTTTTGCTCTTAGCTTTGTATTGCTTTTTAATGTACTTTTACCCTGCGCTATATCGAGGTACTTTTTATTCTCGGATTTCTTACACGATTCGCAAGTACGTAGTTGCGCAGGAACTATCGTTCGAGGAAAGCACCCCATTATATCTGATAATTGTTTTCTTCATTTTATAGTCTTTCTTGTAATGGTTTGACTTTATAAACTACCTTAAATTTTTTGAAAATTGTAGCTCCATAATTGAACGCCCACGTTATGAGTTAAATTTGAAATATACCCTATATAATGCATATAATTTGGTTATAAATGGCGTAATTAACCCGATATATATCAGGAGAGTTCAACTTCGTTATTTCATTCAGCCTTTAACTAAAGTTTCACGTTTTTATTGCTTTTGATCCTGTTAAAAATGTAAAGCTAAGCTCTTATAAAATTATATTTGCACTAAAAGAAATTCTGTATTATTTATTATGATTATGTCAAATCGTTCTACAAAACATAGTAAAAGTGGAACATACCCGAATTATAGCAAAAGTACTATGTTACATAGTATGTTACATAACATGTAAATGTTTATCATTATGTTTACCATTAAACACAGGTTACTATTTAATTACTGTTTAATTTACATGTTACTATTTAATTAAATATATTTTACTTCGTGAGAAAATAAAACAAGACTAAGTGGATTTTTTGCGAATATCTTTTATAGAAATTATTAGATGTTAACCTTGAAGTTCCTTTTATTAAATAGTTAATCATTTTAACATTATTATAGAAGACTTATGTAAAGATACCTGGATTAATGTTTTTATACTTAACTTCGAAATAAATTAATCTATAACTTAACTTACGATTGTTTGCAATCGCTCTCGTGCATATTTACATGCAGATTAGAATATTCTTATTTAGTAACCAAAGACTAATCCGATCACTTGCGGTAATTCGGAGACCATCTACAGTACGGTTGCTAAATTTGCAAACATGCACTTCAAAATATAACATAAATCTTTGCAAATAACAATAAAATTGACACATACATAGACATTTATTAATGTAATAAATACTGATATTAATCGACAATCATTAATAATAGTTTACAATATAATTTATATGTTTGCATTTTGAAGGAAATGTGTACTAAAATACACAATTTCAGTGTTCGTATTAAACATTTTACTTATTTCAAATCCAAGTTTTTTATACACGATTAAAACCATCAAGTAATAAGTGCATACGCGTAATATTATATTCAGTACTACTTTTTTCTTATATTTTAATTCATTCCTAATTATTCAAATCATATATTTTAAATCCATCTAAAATCTTTGTATTATCAAAAATAATTGAGTGAATAATTTTCAGTACGGGTCCCGCAGAGAAGAATTTGACAACCCAATTTTTTTAAATTGCTTTATTGTAATAATTTAGTGCCCGAATGCCTATAATATTTAATCTAGCTCTATAATGTGACAAAAATCTTAATAATTCTCGAGCTTATTCTCTTTGAAAATCGGTAAAACTTCATTAGTTAATATTTCAAAGCGTTCTCTCACTCTTATAAAATATATGCAAAAGAAAAATAATAGTTTTAATAAAGTTTATATGCTACTGATTATTTTACTTATACATATTTATTGAAGCAATTGTTTTCACTTATAGTCTTCTACTTCATCTCGTAACTAACAAAACGCCTCATTACCATAGTTTTTATCTAGTATTCCTCTTCAATAAAATTAGTTTCTCCAAGCACAAGTTGTATTCTTATAAAATTGCCTTTACTTCGTTTTTTTTTCAAGTAGTTCTCCATATCCTTAAATAGAAATAAAATAATATGACATTGTATTAATTGATGCTTTGATTTTAAATTTGATCGCCTCGGTTTTCATTGTTTACAAATAACAGTATTGCTTTATCTAAAAACTAATTTTACCTGTCGGTTATATTCGCCTTTTATGCTTATAATTAATAATTTAATATACTACAATACGTGGAATAAAAGAAATCTACAAGCAAAGAGAGCCTTGATGAATGAGATAAATGTTAGGTTATAAATTTGTATGCAATATCGATGTTATTAATACATTATATGAAAAGTAAAGTTATATCAAACATAATACTGTCGGGAGATAAGATTAATAGACTCATATCATCAATAAAAAGCACCTGTCGTACAATGATATTAACAAATGTATGTACTTATGATTGATTTATCTGGTGACCATACTTACAAAACACACTGAATTTAAACCAGAAATATGGAAATACCTGCTTAGTGTTAGTATGGAACCTAGTAACAATTGTAAAATCGAAATAAAATTGTATACATATTACAGTTTCCTATGTATTTTAGCAATATTTTTTACGTACGTTAGAATGTTACTTGTACTTTAATAAAAATGATTACTTATTAATTTGAATGTCGTTATGATATTTAGTAAATATAATTAAATAAAAGCATTTGCTATACACATTTTCGTTAAGATCTTAATAATCTTTAAAATAAGTGTATGACAATAATAAATCTTAGAAAAGGAAAACATAAACAAGATATATAATAATGGTTATTCTCAAAGATAATGAGACTATAGCATAGGGTTAAAGAGTGGAGGGTGGTCGATGAGAGCAAAAAATCTAAAAAAGGTGCGGCACGAATGAGTTGTATAGGTGCAGCTCGCAGTGCAAGTGCAGTTTGGAATAACACATGAGAGGCGGCTGGCCGCGGGCAAGGATCTCCTGCTCGTTTTCAGTAAATATTGTTCCTCATTTTCTCGATATTGACTCTAATGAAGCCGAGCCATTACCCTGCTCTTGACAAACACGAATGCCAAAGAGAAATGGAAAGAGGCTGCCAAGAAAAGAGAGAGATAGGGAATGGGGGCGGAGGGAGGTAAGAAATTGATATGCGCACACTCGTGAAACTACGTGATATTATCGAAGTCGAAGTAGACGAAACCAGAGCATTCTCTTGCTCGCACGGCAACTCGGTGACGGTGAGGGTTATTAGAGTGCAACACAGAGCTAGTGAGCAAGTGCGGGCACAGTCTCCATTCGCAGTTTCATTTTACCTTTGTTACCAACTAATTATACTTGGAAATGCATGTTGCAGTTATAAGCTTTATGTATGTATTTAACGAGCCGAGAGCCTTGTTCAACACGTGTTTATAAAGTTTGATTTGCTCGGCAACCGATGGTATTAATTTTTGCACAAGCCAACTGGAACTCAAATTACCTACTCTTTTAAATGTTCCTACTCGACATTTCCCATTAACCAGTGCTTTCTGTACAATAAAATAGAAGTAAATAGATCACTGCACTAAAGTTATATCGATTATTTATAGAGAGAAACGGGAGGACAAGAAAGAGAATGAGAGAGAGAGAGAGAGTAGTCTTGGGACGTAAAAATTGGCAAGCTCTTCGTAAATGCGCACCTTGATAACTATATAAAGCAGTTGCTGTTCCCTTCGTTTCCTTCTTTCTTTTCCTCATCTGTTGACTATTATCCACTTTCATTTTTCATTTGCGTCGTAATTGGAAAAGTGCCGCCGTAAAGTCGCGATATACATAAACGCACACTGCAATCATCTTGCTGAAATATGTTATGCGTATACGTGTATCAGTCGAATACAAGATGAAGCTAATTTTGAATAGATGCTAGTGAAAAGTTGGTGTTTGTCGAGTGGTCTAGAGAGTCGTAAATTAATATTGATTAATGAACAGTTGAATAGCAATTGGTATGTATAATAATGTCGAGAAGTAAGGCAAGTCGCGGACAATTTCCTGTCACTGCGCAAAACTAACGAGGGTTGAGAGTGGCCTAATAACCATCACGCACGCAGATATACACATAGACGAAAGCACAGTGAAACATACATAATCGTAGTCGGTACAGTGATGGAAGACTCGGAAGCGGCCCGTTAGCGAAAGGGCAAATAGCGCGAACGAAAAATGTACATCCTCTGCTGGCGACTGATACAGTAACGAGACCTCATTATCGCTAGATTATCACAGACGCATACGTAGAGACAGAGGCCCAAGTTGTAATAGGCCTCGTAGTATAATTCTCATTGGCAGCGTCTAGCAACGTAATGGCGTTCCTCATTCAGGCCCAATCGTACGCATAAGCTCTTTCTATCTTTTTCTCTCGAGCTGCCTACTTATCTCATCAAAGACATCATCACACCACCACACTCGTATTCACACTCGCTTCCCCTTCCTGCATTCTACCTATTCTAACTTCTCTTTAGCAATTCTTACGTCCTCTACTCACCGTGTACCTTTTAATATACACACATACGCATATATGCACACCTTTTTCTCGACTGAGCTGCACTTCCCTTTTCGATCGCATGCCAGTTTATTTTTCACGCCTTTTTCCTTACCTTCTAGTTATTTTCTACTTTGTTTCATTATGTGTGCCCCGCCTTTCTGACTTCTTATCCTCCGTACTGTCTTGGACTGGTTGGAAGTGTGCAAGCTTATACGTAACTCGCAATATCGATACTCGTTACTATACATTTCCGTGAGAATGATGCATGTCCATTTTGTTTAATGAACAACGAAATGAGTTTCTTTATTTCATAGAGACAAGACTTGCTCAACACTTCCTATTTCTGTCTTTTTTTTCTTTCTTTTTTTGTTATATGGCCGATAACTGCCGTTTAATGGACACAGCTATATACATATATGAAAAGATCGTCATTTAATTGATGTGGGAGCTCGACTACCGATATTATTTTTTCCGATCTTATAGCTTCCGGGCATAGCACGATACGGTCGTATTTCGAGATTACATATTGATTTATGGGAGATGAGTGGACCTCGCTCAAATATAGTTTCGTCAAATTTTCATCGTGATTCTTTATTTTAACACTATTTTTTTAGAACCTGCATTCATGGGTGTAATAATTTTTATAAAGCGCTTTTATTGTCCAGGTACTAATTTTTCATGGGGAAATGCGAACTTCGAAAAATGAAGTTAAAAGAAAAGGACTCTCAAGTCATTAAAATGAAAAAGTAATAGTAGCGCTACGTATATTAAAAGCTTCGAGCTAAATCAGCCGCTGCTCTGGTGAGAGCTTCCCTTGAAAAAAATTTCCATCTAGCTAAAAGAGTATGGATTTAGCGTTATATTATACGTCGTAGGCACGTTGCGGGGCTCCAAGGAATGAAAAATAGAAATACAAAAGGAGGTGTCAACTGACGAGTGGAATTCGCGGGTAATGGACGCGTGCTCGGGGAAAAAGAGATGCGATATTCTTGTCATTGCTAAAAACCCAACAAACAAAAAAGAAAGTCGTGCAAGACTAGTCAACTGATCCTATAAACTCAGGCTTCATTTCGCCTGACATTCCGAGATCGATCTCTCCTTGCCATGCACCCGTAATGTATGTACTGTTAGGTTTTAACTAGACGACGGTAGTTATATATATTTATATATACATATATATACTATAGCTCACGAACGCAAAATTGTTAAAAGCCAGCTTCGCCCTAGTGCGACCTTTTATTTTTCGTGGCAAGCAAGCCCTTTGAAAGTTCGATGTTTCGTCAACGGAGCTTTACCTTTTTCAATTTTCCAAAAGCGCTCGTTTGTCCCCTCGATTGCGCGCGACTGCCCTGTGCTGTTCACTCTTTTCGTTTTTTACTTCGAGTGTAGCTCTATACGGCTTTGTTTTATACTATTGCACATTTTCAATCCATCTTGTTGATTGCATGATACATGAATACGTGCGAGACTCTTGCCGATTTCTGAATTTAATGTTGTTTATTGAGGAAATTAACTTTAATCGTAGTGAAATTAAAGTTTCATAACCAAAAGTTTTCTTTCTCAACTCAGTCAATATAATACAAGTCAGGTTTAAAGAAATCATTAAACCAAACCATTCGTGTAAAAAATGGTGCAATGATCTATTAGCTTTGCTTTTTAGGAGATATGCGACGATGTGGTTTAAAAGTAGACTCACCTCATTTGAAACTAATATCAGCAGAGGTTATACGGTAAGACTACAGAAAAAGTATTGAAAAAGAATACGTAACAATCCGAGCTTAGGATCAAAGAAAGTCGAGACGAAGGTTGGGTGAGTTCTCGGATTTTTCTCGAACGCCTATATTTACCAGAGAATTTAGTGTTTATCGGAGATTGCGTCTAATACCGTTCTTAGTGGTCAACTATTTAAATTATTTCTCTCGAGTTTGTTCTATTTTTAAGATAAAATGTAAACGCAGGTGCATCAAATCAGCCTTTTATACGACTCGTAGTGAAATTTAAGATTTAATGATTTAAAATTAAATTTCTGAAATCTCACTTGATAAAAATGCAGAAAGGGCTACGTAAAGAGGGCAAAAATCGAGAGAAAGTAAATAAAGAAATTGTTTAAACCAAATAGGATTTTACGTCACGTCAAGGTTTTAATTCCTGAGAGCAACTGATAAGTGAAAAATAAAAATGTAGTAAAAGAGTGGCATGGAGCGGCGGCATTAGTAGCGCAAAGATATAGGTACAAGAGTCCCCCGAGTGTGAAGTTTTAGCCTCCAATTAGAGGGGACTCGTTGAAACACTTAATACTATTAATGGAAGGCATTATGCGAGTTTTTTCGTGACTTCCGAATGGACGGATAAAAGCGGCGCACAATATATATATTGCATTTCAAAACGGATACACGAGAAGGAGATTAAACGAACACGGGAAACACGAGTAATTGATTCAAAATGTACGCCGTTGCAGATACCGTTGTAGCTAGCACACTGCATTCTACTACGGCAGTCTCTATTTTTTAGACTGTTTATACATCTATATGTTGTGCTTATCTATAGGATTTAACATTTGACATGTTGGAACGCTTGCTTGGAAAATTGTTAAACTTTGGTCTGTCTAATGCTGCTGTAAACGCGTACCTTTATATGTCTTTGAAGTTTGGAGCGCGCAAAGAAGCCGAGCATAGAGTTGCCGCCGCTGCTGCTCCTGCTACTGCTACTGTTGTTGCGACGAGGGGGCTTTAGGACGTAAGCTCACAATTAACTCGCGTGTGCATTAAGTCCTCGACAGATAAAGTTTAATCTTTATCGTGACTCTTTCTTCTTTATGGCTGACCGTGGTGGAGCTTTGCCGCGGTTGACGTACGACGTACACCTCGGCGACGCGGAGGATGCGCCACGGTGATTTTTCGACAACGAAAAAGCCAGGCTATGGGTCCCGGGGATAAAAGATAAAGTGAAAGACCCCGGGGAATTAAAATGATACGTAGGATTTGAGGCGCGCAGGTCTGCACCGATAAGCTCTGCTCCTATGTAGTTGAAAACTAAACTGGACCCTGACTTACTGCGATAACCTTTTCCTCTCTCTCTTTCTCTCTTTCCCTCTCTATCTCTCCGTTCGTTCGTCGGTTCTCTCCTTCGTTTCGATTTTGAATCAAACAATGTAGCTTTAAACTTCATTCAAACTATACGAAACGCGATCACTATTCATAAATAAATAAGTACGAAAAAGAGGCACAGCAGGAAAGTCAGCGCAGTATAAATATTGTAATTCGAATGCACGTAAGCTAGCCGTAGAGGAGAGTGAGTGGAGCGTGACAAGCTTTGGCTTGGGGCTTAAATCAAATTAGCAAGCTACTAGACGGCCTCCAAGAGCAATTAAGTTTGTTTAGGCGTTCTGGCTACGTGAAGGACACGCAGGATCGTCTGTCGCACAATGTGCCCGAGCACCGGAGAGAGAGATTGTCGTTTATATATATATATAATATAACAAGCTACTCAGCTTGTGAGTTGGATGATGAATCTTCAAACTCCACTCTCAAAATACTATTAACTGCCTCCTCTCTTTTTTGCAGTAAATTAGTACATGCAGGTGTTAAACGCCTGTATTACAGATTCTTATTTTTGAACTAATTTACGCGATTAAATACGAACGCTCTAACTCAATTTTTTTACAACTAGCTCGCTATCGTAAAATTCTGATCGACGTAATCTTAATGGAGGAGTGCGAGGATGATTTGACTGGTCGGTGGAGATATAACGCGGCGAGTTGAGAGCGAGAGTCGCGGAAAGCGGTACACGTTGCCGTGAGTACAGTTTAGTGTTGTACGCTTGCGCACACACTTTTACATATACACAAACAAATATACACAAATAAGAGTGACCAACCAGTCAATTTTATTCTCACCGCCCGTTTTAGCTCCTCTACACCCCCCTCCCCCTCCCCACTGACAGGTACCTTTACCCTCGCCACACCACTTTAATTACAAGCCCGTCGAATATGCGCTCATTTGCTGTTTCGTTTCCTGGATAATTCGTTATATCGCTTTTTTATTTTCCATTATTATAAAAATATATTTTATTCTTTTGATTTGCATAATGAAATTCTTGGTCGCGCCCGAGTCTTATGCCGAGAAGACGAGAGAGTTCAGGACATCTAGCGCTCGGTCGGTTTGGCTGTTTTGCATCCGCTTAGCTTTTGTATGAAGGTGGTACTGGTGATGAACACAGCATTGGTTTAAAACAAGTTGATTTTAACGAACTTTTCTTGGAACAAAAGACAGTGCGCGCATTAATGTCGTCCCGCAGCGTTTGCGGAAAGTCGTTATGCGATGGTCCGCCTGCTGCTTTTTTCTCGACGAATTATTTTCACTCTAATAACTTAAAACTTGTTAGGCTTATAAAAAGCCCGAAGCTGTGCGCGGATTTCAAAATGTTTATTTTTTAGCAAATCACGACAAATCAGTAGCCCACACATCCATGATGAATAATTGTTTGTGTATACGACGTGATCTGCGAGTAGCTTTATCAAAATTTTGGCAATCTGGCGTCAATGGCTTAAACTAAAGGCAAGTCTGACAAAATTTAATTCACCGCAGCTAATAGTATATTCGCAAGGTGAAAATGGAAGAGTTGCTAGAGGGGGTTAGAGAAGGAAGAGGCGGTAATGTCGGAATGATGAAGCGACAGCGTGACTCACGCCGCTACGCATAACGTATATATACAGAGTGAAAGTAACTTTGCTAAGTGTACTTACTGCTTGGCATAAGCTTATAAGCAAAGTCAAGTTTATCAGTGCGAGAGATGCCAAGTCACAGGGAACCTATTCTCATCCCTTTCTCCGACCCTTCCTAACCCTTGCTCGTTCAAATCACTCTCGGCGCAGCCACTCCACTTTAAGAACGAATCCTTTATGCTCTGAATCTTTCATTGATTTTACCTTGAATTTTCGACATCTCCATCAGGAAGATTCTGTACTGCTATAATGAATTAAACTGAAAATGATTTCTCAATAATGAAGCTATTTACTGCGATATAATGACGACAAATTGATCCTAAATAAAGATCTAGATTGGGTACTAAATAATGGAGACATCCGTCGTCCTAGATAGGAATCAAAGCAAAATGAATGTTTTAGCTCGCTTCCGAGGTAGTCACGTGTACGCGTTCGCGATAGATCATATAGTACTTGGATAGAAAGAATCTTATAGAATTGCCTACAACTGTAGGAGAAATTATTATAAAATATTATAAACGAGGGACATGCTGGAATTATGGTGATTGTTGATATAATCATATCTATAATTACAGTTGGTAAAATAACTTTTATAACAAATGACTAGTTAAATACGTTACAACGTATCATAACAAATCCTATAATTTATAGTAAAAATTTGACGTAATAATATGCAAAAAAGTGCATACGATGCGACACATATGTAATAGTAGTAGGGCCAAGTGCAAATATTG
The DNA here is from genome assembly GCA_030064505.1 of Chouioia cunea. Classification (NCBI taxonomy): domain Eukaryota; kingdom Metazoa; phylum Arthropoda; class Insecta; order Hymenoptera; family Eulophidae; genus Chouioia; species Chouioia cunea. The sequence continues at coordinate 22,769,295 of JAOPFQ010000002.1, forward strand.
GGTTAGGTATCGATCAAGAATAATAAGTTATCTTTAGTCAGTGGAGAAACAACATTGTATTTTATACAGCGTTGAGAACGTTCAGTAATTGGCGTTATAATAATTAGAATCTATTCTGCGATAAACCGATAAAAAATTGAACATTTTTTCGTGCAATTCTCAAATCAGAAAGATTTATTATCGAGATAGAAATGTTAACGTCTCTGAAAATAAAATTTATCAAATGCATAGTAAATTGTACTATATTTGATAAAAAAATGTATAATAGAGAATTTTATTATATAATATAGTAATGTTCGCCACAATTGTAGTAAATTTTATAAGGTCATTTCTCTCAATGTAGAAATGAATAGAGCTGTCGTGAAAGCTAGTTCTCTGTAATTAAGTTATTTTTGTGTCGGTACGGCATTTATGTACGTCCTCGCGATCTTTTCTCTTAGTTTGTTGTAAGTGAGGCCTGTCTGCTCGTGCCAAGTGGCCGCTGGTTCATTTGATGCGTGCGCTGTCTTAATTCAGAAGGACTAGCCGCCTTGTCTTGTATTGAGAAAGAACTTGCACGCACGCAGAGATACGTAGCAGACCCAACGAGCTGTGCGTTTGTCTTTTGGCGATTATCTGGAATGTTAACTGAGCCCACGCTCTCTGTTATATGTATTCTACTCGCCATATTTATACATATATATATTCTCCTCATTCGAGTTAAGATAATTTGAAGGACTATGTGCGGTGCTTATACAAATGTTTGCCTTAAGCTGCTTCGTGCGAGAGTATTGCTATAATTTGTATGACTCTTTGATTGTTCCTAATATCCAATACTTCGACTTCAAAAAATTTCATTTAGTTATATATATATATCGAGGTTGAAGCTTATTTAAATTCTACTTGTTTAATTTTCATTGTATACAGTTTTTTTCCATGTGTAAAACTTTACAATCGAGCCATAGTTTTTGGTTTGAATAAAATTCGCATCGACTATTGACATTTACCAAATAACGAGTAATTCGCTTGATTTTCAAAAGAAAACTGAACGGTGTCAATTATTAATATTTTTGTTAACATTGTAATATCTCTTGAAACGTAGTCTCAAATAATTACTTTTCAGCATAATATGAAACAGACAAGTCGAATCAATTCAGTGAGTAATTTTTGACTGTCTCTCTCTCTCTCTCTCTAAGTTAAAGAAAAGTCATTTTACATCGGACTAGACGTTGCATCTATCTCTCACTTTGCATCTATCAGTTAGTTACGTCAATTACGTCATCTGAGTCGTTCGGGTACTGTTCATAATGATTGCAAGGTCTGGAAATACAAAGTGCAATTAGCAAAGCTGCCCTCATTTGGAAGGTCAATGTGTAATCGAACTTCAATTTCGACAAAGTGCAAGATACCAGAGACGTTACTTTTTCTGTCTGTCTGTCTGTCTGTCTGTCTGTCTATCTCTCTCTCTCTCTCTCTCTCTCATATAATGGCCATAATTACTACCGACCGTGCTACAATTTCTCAGGGATATTACGATTCTCTAGACCCCCGGAATGTCAGCCTTTAAATTGTGCTTTATCGTGCTTGTCTTGACTCTGCTTTCTTGACCAGCTTGCGCGATTCAATCGAAACATTTAACAATATTTCAAACCATGATGAGCATTATGCTTGTAATGTAATACATTTATTTATTTTATAGCGAAATGGACATTCACGAAAGCCATTTCTAACACGAAATTTCAAATATCTTGTATTCTATGAAGCTCATATTTTGCCATTTGTCTAAGCATTCTGGCAACTGATCAGTAGGCCATCGGATAAAAATTGGATTGGAGTATAACACTTTAAGAGAAGGCCTCGGATGAGCTACTAAACAAGAATCCGGGTTATACCGGAAAAAGCTGCGCGTGTAAACATTCTGTGAAAACAGGTTCAAAAAATCACTTTTTCATAATTTCGTAATTAAGTTTTAATCTCTCAGATGACGAATCTTTCACCCATTTTCGGCGAAAAAATAGTGATATGTCCAACATAAAAATCACAAAAAAAACATTTTAAGACGTACATTCTTTATACTATTGAAAGTCATTGTATTGCAAATTTTGCAAGATATTCATTGATTAATAAATAGCTGATTTAAATGTTTTTTTTGCTCTTACTTAAAAACTATATATTCGTTTTTTACATTGAACTTATCACTTTGTTGGTATTTTGACATCGAAAACGGGTGAAAGTTTCATTATCGAAGAAATAAAACTTAATTACAAAATTATGAAAAAATGATTTTTGAACCTGTTTTCACAGAATGTTTACACGCGCAGCTTTTTTCCGGTATAACCCGGATTCTTGTTTAATAGACCACCCGAGGCCTTCCCTCAAAGGATCTTCCTTCCTCTTTTACAGTTTTTCCGAATACTTTTCCAGACTGCCTGGATTATGTATCCATCGCTCAATTTTTGGAAAACTCATTGGATTCGTTTATTTGAGTATATTGATGCTTTTAATTGAGATCGTTTATTACACCCCCCCCTCTCTCTCCCTTGTTCTCTTCTTCATAACGACGTAATATAATTTTTGCGCGTTAAATTATTATGATGCTGTTAATTTCTCAAAATGTGTGGTACTCGTAAAGAGATACTTGCGTATAACTACTTATCGTGAATTTTTCAGTAATACCCATACGCATGATTCTCGAAGCTTTGTGTACCTCCAAATTCATGGATTTTCATCCGAGCGAATATAAAATGAACGCTTAAACGTAGGCATTATAAACGCCTGTTCAAAAATTGCACCTCGCTCATTCGTAGAAAAGTCTTTGTTGAAGTTGAATAGCTCGTAGAGCAGTTGAAGGTGCACTTGCGTAGCTTGCGGCACTATTTTACGCGGAAACTACGTATGTACGTATATATTGAAGTTTGCACGCATAAATGAGTATGCTGCCCAGCCTTGCACTGCAGCCACTTTAAAGGTCATTCACGGGCACGCGTACAGTCGCGTTCCTTATTTTCTTATTCCTCCATTCTTGGGGTATCCGCGTTTCTAGTTGTCGTCGACATTTACGATGGAATTGCAATATGTTGCTCTCACATGTAGCCACCGGAATGCGCATTAAATCGCAGCTTCGCTCTCGCGCACTAGCAGATTTGCGAACTGCAATTTGGGATGCTCTCTGTGACTGGATACGCGATTATGCGGAAAATTCACGAAAATCTTTCCCACTTTTCAACCGTTTATCTTTCAACACATCGCCCGTTTTTCAATAATTTTACACTGGTTTTGAATTGTTATCAACTCGGCTTTTGCCACAATTCCGAGAAATTCCTGTTGATATTTGTACGAATTTGATGATGAAGTTAATACCTAGCACTAGAATGAAATGCCAATGTTTGCGAAATGATATTCGTCTTACGTAATATTTAAATAATGAGTCATTTTCACAGAAATTTTGTTACGATCGATCGCCATTAACGCGGTCACAGTCTAAATATCAACATATAACATCATCCTGAACTGTGTGGTTTATGCGCTGTTGTAAAAATATGTGTAAAAAGCGTTCGTTTTTATCGTGAAAAAGCTTTTAAAAGTTATAGATAAATCAGTACTTTTAAATGAAATGGTATGCTGACAAGAGTAATTTACAAAAGTTCATTTCATCTCATTCTGCAAAGTACGAAAATCCGTAGTTGGACTTAAAGAATATATACAAGCGTACAATTTTATAAAACAATTAGCCGTTTGATGAGCAAGTAAAGTGAAAGCGGAAGCTGGCCGCCTGTTCTCTGGCTCTTTTACGCCCACAATAATGCGTATAAAAGACCGCGGTTCAGACGTTCAATGAAGAACGGGTAAGGGCTGTGGTGTTTACCTGCTTGACTGCGCACACCGTGACTACTAGATTGAATCTGATGAAGATGTTCTCTCTTATAACTTTACAGACACACCCACATACTACAGGGTATGCACTTACACATATACAATTAAACGTTGCTCTTAAGAATGTGCTTTTATTTAATTAATCTGTTCATCTTTGCTACTGCAGACACGGCAGTTGTTTTATCCAAGATCTAGGTCTACACAAAGTATCGTGTTGTTTTCTTTGTCACGTTAAATTTGAATGTTTCTTCATTTCTATTTTCTTTATTTTTCGTTTATAAACTATTAGAATTTATCGAGAATCGATTTGTTAACACCACGTACACATTGTCTACATGTTATATATAGGAGAATAGCCTATAAGGTTGGATCAAAGCTATTCGCGCTTAAAAAAAAATCGGTGAAAACCCGCGGTAAGATTTTCTTAGTGTTCTCTTGTACCTGAAACCGAATCGTGAAATCCCTGAAATTCCACCCCAAAAATAGTAGAGGTCAGAACGGTGACATACGTGTCGAACAGGTATTTCGGTTTCTCAAGTTTCCACGGGTCGCCGTTTCGAGAGAGAAAAGAGATGAATATCACGTTTCTTCCATTACGATACAACATACATCTGAAAGCGCGTCCTGATCGTCGTGGCTTTTTCTTTGTATCGTCTATACGCCGCTACAGGTATATATAATAGCATTTATTCCACGTAGGTGGTACGTCTCCGAAGTGGAAAATCAATATTTACCGAATGAACAGTCGCAACATCCCATTAATTATCGTATCTTTTATCTTGTTTGTAGCAAACAGCTTTTTCTCAATAGTCGTACAATAATGTGTATATTTTCTTTGTTTCAGGTAAGCACATCTTTGAGAGATTCTTTTATGGTTTGTGGAGTGATGGCGAGTCTCGGATAATCTATTAAAATGGAAACTATGCAAGGACGTTGGAATAAGTTATAATTTTGGGTAATAGAAATACATACCATATGAGCATTATTCGCAGGGAAAATTTGTCGATTCTACGTAATATAATCGTATATACCTATCGTCTATAGTAGTCACAAAGACACAACTTTTCGGCGGTGCGTGTAAGAGAGAGAGAGAGAGAGAGAGAGAGAGAGAGAGAGAGAGAGAGAGAGAGAGAGAGTGAGCGCATAAACGTGAAATATATCCTCTTTGCTTTGTTTTCTCTCACCTTTCCCACCCACGCGCGGCAGTTTATCTTGTCGCGCGTCTTTCCATATTAGATTTACCGCTTACTTGGTTTCTCTTGACCTTCAGTCGCTTGTTTTTTCCACACATAGAATTTTTTTACATACATCATGAAATTGCGTGTCGCGCATTTGATTTGCGTCTTCCTAAACAGCAAGACTTATACGAACAAAAATAATTAGAATCGTATGGTATCTATTAGGGGACAGGATTTCGAAGAGGAGCTTAATCCGATCTGCGTTATATCTCTGGCTTGGCGCGTTTGCGGAATTCGTGCATGTCCACGCGGATCGACAGATCGAATATGCAGGCAAGCTCTGTGGCGCGAACTGCCATTTGGTCGGGTTTCGGAAATCCGATATCGCGTATTTGGAGACGTGGTCGCGTAGACCTATCTATCCCTATCCTTTCCGATAGGTACACATGCACGTGTGTGGATGAGTAAATAGTTTGCAAGTCTCGAGAGCAGCCGTAGCCACAGTAGCATCCCCAGTCGTTGCTGTCGCAGGTCACTCGTGATAAGGCTGCTCTTAGTACGTATCAAAAATAACTTGCGTAGACTATTGTAGAACGATCTTCGAACGCAAACTAACTGTCTATATATAATCCGCTCAATTGATGCGGCACACTTGGAAATTATTGAACGTTTTTTGATCTAGCGAGCCTTTTTTCCAAATAACCGTTACACGGATGACAAAACCCTTTTGCAAAGCAAACTTGGCCTCAACTCGCAGGTATAGATCTGAGGCTAATCGCAGCTGGGATTTGAGTTAATTAGCCATGAACCCGGCGCAGTGCAACCCTTCGTTGTGTCTTCCAACAGGCTTAACCAGAAGAGGACATTTTTTCTTATGGCGTTTTTTTTTTCAATGGGCTCTATCCAGATTTCGAACATAGCCGTATGTGAGCCGTAGTACAGGCACAGATAACAAGGAAAACTGAGAAGCTAAGAGGGATCACAGAGCTGGCACCGAGAAAATCATCGAACATTTTTATGTTTATGGTAGTGTTTGTTTTGTGTATGGAATATCTATTATTTTTTGATACAAAGAATATATATTTACGATGAATAACTACTTAGAAGAGCCTACTTTTTGATGAGACGATCGTAACCGTGACATTTTTTTTACACCTTTGTCTTCAATACGACGGAATTATTTGCAAAGTTTAATGCTGACGTGCACGTTTATAGCTCTCGAGTTCAGAAAACTGTCAACTTGTTTCCGAACGAATGAGTTGCGGTTGAAAAGATTAGAAGCCCCACTTGAAGCTGAAAACAGTAAATCCCGAAAACATTCTTAAATCACGGGGGGCTTATTTATACGGCGTTGGCGAAGCGGACAAACGAAACGGCGACGTTGGCGTTGCTCCGAATTTCTCTGTAGTTTGTACGTGGGGAAAGCTCATGGGTAGCCAATTTCCCCGGGGAATATTGTACGACAAAATGACAGAGAGGTGGGGAGTGAGGGATAGAGAGAAAGAGAGAGAATGAGAGTTCGAAAAATCAATGGAGGCACTTTCTCATTTTCTCTCTCTCTCTCTTTCTCTCATCCAGAACCTATTAAAAAGCAATCAAGTGGCCAGCGCTGCAATCATCTGCGTATTTAGCGTCAGAAAGAAGAGAGAGAGAGAGAGAGAGAGAGAGAGAGAGAGAGGGACCAGCTAGTGATAGCCAAACGCTTTGAACTCTGCGACAAACGTTCGATCGTTGAGGAATATCGAGCGCGTGGCGGTCTTTTTAACCATTCAATTGTGCTATATTAGCCTTTAATGTATTCATTCAACAAAACTCCACATGTGTGTATATCTAAAATCGAATCTTTAAAAGAAATAATAGAGAATATTTTTGCTACATGAGTGTTGAGGACAATTCGACTCAATTTGCCACTCTGTCATTTGTTATAAAACTGAGAAAAATTTCTATACTCTGTGAAGAATTGGAATTTCGCGTTGCCTCTAACAGTAAATTGTCTAAAGAAAGAAACAGAAAGAAAAATAACAAAGAACGGTGTCCGGGAGGAGGGAAAATTCCCACTTCATAAGTTATCGAATCTCATTTGTTTGCATAACATTCTTCTTTATTATTGGTTTTCCTCAAAATTCAACAATCCTATCTCCTGTTGTAGCCTTAACTCGTTTGCTATGTAAAAAGGTGCACAGTAACAATTCGGGTTGATCGCGGCATCGGTTTTTTCATTTTCGACTAAGCGTGTGGATGTATCAAAGCAACTATTCGAGAATAAATCTTGGACCCTTCGGTTAGATTTTCGGGGGGCCGCTGTATGTCAAAATTCGATGGGGAAGATTTCGGTATATAGGTATGCACGCGCGCGTGCGTGTTTTTTTATCGGAAGAGCTCTTTTTGTTCTCGACATTGTGCCTGTGTTAAGGAATATTTAGACTTTTCTTTGTCAGGCGCGATTGAGTCCGATTTGAGCGGTATAAGTATCGTGATTTTTAAGTGACTGTTACAGCCTGTCACGTAGAAAGAAAGAGAGAGAGAGAGAGAGAGAGAGAATTCGAGACATAGCTATAAGTGCTTTTGAATGTTGTGTATAGCGTGTACTAAGTTATGTTTCATTCTCTCCCATTATGTGCTCACAAAATGGATATGTAGTTTCAATACTATGAAAATTCCACCGGATAGCTATTCTCTCACTATTCCGAAACAATTAAATATAAATCTTTTCCAATGAATACTAATCGAACGCGCTTATTCCACGCAACTTTTTTGTATAGAGATAAAAGCAGATGAAGCGATGGCCACCCAAGATTGATAATCCCACATAAAAAAAGAACAAAATATTTCTTGGCCAGTTGTGAGGCAAATAGTCGATTCTGGCAGATGCCCTTTGAACAGGATATATCGTGTTACCGATCAAACTCGATCATTGTGGATTGTCGTGCATCCAAAAGACGAGGCGAAGTGCGAGAGTGGTGATGTATCTGATTGCACGTGAGCATATAACGAGTTGCCAAGGAGGTTCTAGCGTCGTCGCCAAGACCGGAATATTAATGAAGACCCGTATACGGCTTCCCCTCTTGGAGTTTTGCTTGAACGAGCGAAAAATTACCAGCTAAACTCGTGACGCGCTTTGCTCTCACTGTCCTCATTGATAATAGCATCCTCTAGTACATGTCAAATACTTGGTTTTGAGAAACCGGTACTCCTCTTAAAATTTTAAAAACACAATAGACGTAAAAAAGGTTGAAGCATAGAGAGAATGGTATATCGGAGATCGTGATCGATGATATATTTGCGACAATCTCATTCGCTCATCGCCGTCGCGGCACAGCTGTCGCAAAAACTTCCGGGGTCGCTCTTCCCTCGTTCCCATTTACGCGGGTCTATGCTCTATTCTTCGCTTTTCTATTTTGTTCTCTCTCACGTTGCCTCTTTTTTCTCCTTACAGCGTTCATTCCTTCGTCACACTTTGTTTCCTTCTTTCGGACTTGGACGGCGCACCCCATAGACAAACTGATGTTTTCAAATATTCAAAGCTGTCTTGTGCATTCTATGCACTGTCGTCTTGGGGGATTTGATACGATCTCTCGATACTATTCATTTTTCAACGCATACACTATATATTGGATTTTCCTCCAAATTCTCATTCTTATTTTAAGCGCCATTGACATCACCCACGGCAGTTTTCGTATTTAGAGTCGACAATCAGGGACGAGGCGAACCAATTGTTCGTCGATGGGGTAACAGTAATTGATGTTTTTACGAAGCGATTATTTGAAAATATTTGCGAAATCGTTTGTCGTTGCTTACTATTGGAAACGGCGACATTATTCTTTATAACAGGAGACACAGGACGAGCGAGCGAAAGCCATTATACGAGGGTAGAGGTATAACCGGGTATCCCCAAAAGTACTCGACCTGACGTACAGATGGCGATTGTTGTTTGAAAACAAATATGTACTATGATAGAAAGTACCAACCTTATAAAATTCAAGTTTAAAGTTCCAAGACGCTACGTTGTTCAATATTTGCTTAGCAGCTACAAATAATTAACACTTTTAGCGAATTCGTAAAAATAGAAAAAATTGGTCATCGTCATGTGATTTAATACTTTCATTTGAAATGTCTCAGATCACCGATATCAAAAAGGAAATAGATTCTACTTTGAGTAAGTCTTCACCTTCGTTTAAAATAGTAAAATATTTGGTGGCACAGATTAAACAAGGACGTATGAGCTGCCAATACGAATATCACAATAGGTGACCAAATGAGGTAACAATGCCATGGATAGTGAAAAAAGTGCTGTACATTTTATACTAACTGAACATTTTAACATGAAAAGGATGTGTTCAAGGTGGTTGCCTCGATTACTCATAATCGAGCAAAAATAACATCGTGAGGATGTTTCAGTTGAGTGTTTGACGAAGTTTCACAGAAATAAAGCAGAGTTTTTACGTTGATACATAACCGTGGACCAAACGTGGGTCCACAACTTGACATCTGAGACAAAGGAACAGTCAAAACAGTGGATTGAAAGAGAGAATCAGCTTCAAAGAAGACGAAGACAGTTCCATCTGCATGCAAGGTCATGACTTCAGTTTTATTGGGATACGTATGTGATAATTTTGATTAATTATCTTCCGGAAAGAAAAACGGCCAACAGTGAGTATTATGTAAATGTATTTGTTTGAGTGACAAAATCAAGAGAAAACAACCATATTTAGCGAAAAAGAAAACGTTTGTTTGAGCAAGATAATCCATCGGTTTACACATTCGTTATTGCGATTGCTAAAACCAAGGAGTTCTACTTTGAATTGCTTCTTCGCGATTCTATTTACCAGATTTGTTTCCTTCAGATTATTTTGCATTTTCAAACTGGAAAAAATTCTGTGATAAAATATTTGCCAACGTTGAAGAGGTGGAGTCTGCTGTTTATCGCTATTTTGAGGAAGTTTTTCGGCCATAAAAATACCTACAAATGATGTCTTGTACAGTGACCCATCCCACGCTCTCTCTCAAAGTCTTATACCCAAATTATTGTCGATTTCATAATCTTCTGTTGCAATAATGCCTGGACTATTAGTTGTTGCGCAGAGGCAACAACTCCGTTGTATAATCCACGCTGAAAGTTCAGTTGTCGTTAGTGTCTGCAGGCGTTAATATCTCTCGCGAATTCCAACTGTGCATACAGAGTGTATGTTACGTTTGGCACTCAGCTTCAGCTGATGTGTTGCTCAATGAGTTTGTTTGTACAAACAACAAGAGACGAGCCAAAAGCCGCAATACTCGAGCAGCGAGTTGCGGATGTGGCAGTACATGTATAGCCCTTGTGTGTAATCGAGAGAACTGCTCTGTGGACAATAAGACCTCGCTGCTATACGTTCAATATAAACAGGTAGACAGGGAGATGGTCAGATAGAGTCGTCCAATAAAAATAATATACAATAATATACACATATCCAGATGAACCACAGAGAAAATACCCCAAAGATTGTCCTCTTTGAAAGAGTCTACCAGAGTCAGGTATATGCGCTTCTACCAGCAGACTTAACGTTGTTCATAGTAATTCAAAGCTTCACTGTCTCCTCGTGCTTAGATGAAGGTAATGAATAACGGGAGATGAGTATATAAGCGATCCTTGTCATGATTGAGTCAATTGAGTCACCTCGGCCCTTTTAGTGATTCGAAATGTACCCTTATATACCAGCAGAACTTTGCAATTGCAATCAAATAGAGCTATAAATGCCATAAGAAATTCGGGTCATCAACCTAGAGCAATTTTAATCGCTTCCAATTACGATTGCGTCATAGTAGCCACTTTTTTCTCATGACCTCTTACCGCGTATGCTAACGACAGACAGCCTGTCGTTTGATTCGACGCTGCTGTCGCGACAATGCTCGTGATGTAATCCGATTCAATACTCGTACGATGAGTAATTACATTTTTATTATGTCGGCGTCCATCTATCGAGTTACCGCTGAACTGCATACTTTGAACGCTACTTTTACAATACTTAATAGATATTAATTTTCGAATCATTAAGCGCAAACAATCGTAAAATTAAGCATTGTCATCTCTTAATTTCCACGCGCATCAAATGTTATTTCTACTTATATACCCACTTCAAGATGTGCGGTGTAATCGAAAGAATTCGTACTCTTAACTAAGCTTGATGAAGTGATAATTTAAAAAAGTTCAAAGGAATAGTAACTGAACGGTTATGATTAGATTTTTCTCTGTGGCATTGCAACAACGCAAGGCAAAACGTTAGCTCAGCATTATTTACTGCGAAAACATCGGTTAAGCGGTATTATCAAAAGCATCATAAATCTACTGCAGCATACTTTTACTTGTGTTATTATCGAGCACTAGTAAAACAACTCTTGTACACTTCATTAATATGTATGTCTCGCGGGAGCTTGCGGTTCACTTGTAACCTGATTGTTTATTTGTACGGCAATTAAAATTATTAGTCTAATGTCATAATCAACTATACATTGGTGATCACAAAACCAACACAGTAAATGATATACCTTGATGGTTGCTCTACAAATACGAACACTCGAAGTACACATCGTTACGATTTAAATTAATTGACTCGTTTGAAATGAATATTGCTATACAACTAATACGCAATGAAATGATAGATATGAGATGAAATAAACGATAAACGATAATTTCGGACTGCTTGATCACGAAAGCTGATAGACCATTGAAACCATTGGTGGCGTTCGATGTTATTCCAAACTTTTTTCAAATTTGAGAACGGATTGAAAAAGCGGCATTAAGCGCATATTTGAACATTTTTGTCGTCGTCCCAGCGCGCTCGACAACTCGATTCAGAGTCTCGTTATTTCCGGCCTGCTCTTCACTCGCATGCTCGTCGAGCTCACGTCGATGTATACAGACATACATACACTTATACGGCAAAGCCGTCGCATCGACATGCTACATGGAATAATTGCGTTTCGGCATCGTGTCGTTTGCGTCTATCAGTTTTTTAATTCGATTGGCCTGACTTTCCTTTAATCTCGTCGAGAGTGCAGCCTCTCCGAGGTGCACGTTGCAATTAAGCGTTTAACTGGTCCCGACATTTAGCTACTGGCTTATCTGTCGCCGTTGCAACCGGACCGTGTAATGAAAAACGACTTGACTCGCGCTCTATTCTCATTTTCCATCTCTTCCATGCAATTCTCTCGTTCTAATATTGATGATGGACGATCGAAATTTGTTGCGCTCAAACAAGGCAGTTGTCAATTTATTGCTCTCGAAGATATATTTCTTACTTGTTTAAAATATAAATTATTTAACGTTTTAGCAGGTTTATGATCTTATCGCGTTATCCTTTCTTGGTTATTCCATACTAATCGTTAAGAATCAACCAGAAACAATTAAGCGACTTGTTTACATGCGTTTGTTTTCCGTTTGCAACCATTCTGTTCGAAACAAATAGACCTTCAATAACGATAGTGAAGTAAACGGAACTCATAGAGTTTCAAGTAAATGAGGTAACAAAAAGAAATGTCTTTGAAAAATTGCAGTTATGGCTACCGTAAACCTGGGAGGTCGAGGACATTCCTCAATTTTGATAACCATTTTGACCCATTTCTAAAAAGTGTTTGACAAATTCATTCATCAATATTAGAAATATTATGGTACCGCGCCCTCAGTTTTCATGCTAACAATGTTTGTAATGAAAATTCTCAAAACGTTAAAGGATTTCCGAGAACTTTTATGTTATGCACATTCATTTTTATGTCCTATCACGGTCATTTTTAGTTGATGGTAACTGCAGATATTCAGTTCAATCATTCGGACAGAAAAATAAATTAAAGCTGTCTCTTTGTGTTTAACTGCACTTAATTGTCACGATCGTATTTTAAGTAGTGTAAATGATATCAAGTACATACAGATTATTCAACATCTAAAAACGTATAGTTATAAACATAACAAACAATTGTTTCTAAGTATTTCTGCTCGTCATTTGATTAATAACATAATTGTACATACTTGGCACTTTGCATCTGGCCCATTCTAGGCTAATACAATTAGCTCCACAGGGGCAGGTAACCGATTTTTATGAAACGTAATAAATATTGCTTGCCTAATAGTGAAATTCTGTACAAATTTCTGGAAAAATAATTTTGAAAATAAAAGTAATACTTTTTGAGATATAGTCATTTGTTTAAAACAAAAGTTAATAACTTTTTGATAAATTGTTGAAAATAACTTTTGGTTCATTAATTTCAGGTATAATGATCTAAAAATGTGTACAGAAGTTCATTACTATATAGGCAATATTTATACCAAGTTTCGTAAAAATCGGTTACCTACCCCTGTGGAGCTGATCGTATTAGTCTGGAATGAGCCATCTATGACTTAATCTTTTAATTTATTTATTGATTACTTCATATATCATTTATATTCGTATTAGGTTCACATTAATTTAACATATTTTCGAATTGATAACTTGAAGTTGATTAAATCTGCTGAATACCTTGAATACCTAAATAATTATATTCAATCAAAGAAGATCGTGAGAATCTGAGATGGTTCAGAAGAGCGATAGTGAGGTGCGAGGAGGGCGGAAGCACGGTATAGCAATTGACATTTTGCCGTGTATCATTGCAAAAACTACAAGACTTCTAAGAAAAATGGTATTATAAATATAGTTTGTACGTAAATAAAAGTAAAAATGATAATACGATAATCATTTTTATCCAAGCAACCATGGCATCCTAAGATTACGGTTATGCACCTTAATTTGAATTTCAGTGTAATTATTCCAAGAAATGTCTTTTCGCGTAGGTAACTAAAATCGGCGTCCCACACGACATAGTTACTTTGGATTAAAACAGGCGAGAGCCTACAATTCTTTATAACTGCTATGTCAACTGAATTCATTAATCTCTGGCCACATAAACGCGATTTAGCTACGCTAGCATGCACAAACAACGTACAAGTCTATCGTTCCGAAAGTTTACTAGCTACGATATTTCTTCTTTGTTGATCATCTGAACAACCAAAAGTCAGTATTTCATAGCGTTTTGCTTAAAGTGCTTATAAATCAAGTTTAGGTAGTCGGTCATAAATAAACCGAAAGCAGCACATGTCGTCGTAGGGTTAATTTTCCTTTTTTTCGAAAGCTTGATAATTATGTAAACGCATGCAGTGCTGTATTCTCGTAAATTTGAACCGTGTCGAACACCTAGTGTGTTTATTTGCGTAATTAAAGAAGCTCTTGTGCTATGTGCAACAGCAGGGGCGATTTGATTTTGCGCGATTTTTTTTCTCTGGTAGGATATTGTTCTCCCCAGCTCGTAGGGGCCCACAACGATGCGAAACACGTGCTGTTAAGTTGTTTTTCTCGATAATTTACCGCTCAGTCGCGTCCGCCGCTTAATTGTCGAGCGTGAAATTTATGACGTTCAATGGCGATTTTCCACGCTGGAGTACATCTAAATTCCGTTTTTATTCGATCAATGAAATATGTTTCAATCAGATGCTCTGATATGTATTGCTGCCGTGAAAGTACGACTGTACACGAGGGTGCAATAACAATGCACTACACTATTCCATGAATTTTTCGCATAAATTCGTTTAATACGTACATTTTTGTGACAATTATTAGAGATCGTTTTCGCTTACGCAATTGGAGGACGTATAATGTGCAAGTATATATTTATAGACAAGTATATAGGTACCGTAATAACTAGCATTAAAAAATAGGAAGGCATGTACAGCCTCTATTAAGATCTACAACAGACTACATCTTAGCTCAGACTTTCCCTTTAGATTACTCAGAAAATAATGCGCTCAGAGTGGTGATATTAATGTAGGTAGGAGGTGGTACTCTGCCTTGAGATATAATACTACGAGATAATCGATAGCATTAGAAAAAAACATGTATGGAAAACTATTTTTTATTTTATTATTGTAAAATACAAACTCTGAATATTTAAACTACAAAGTAAAGCCTAATTTCTACATTCTACCAAAATATGTGAAGCACGTGTTGCATTTGAAAATCTAACCGTCGTACAGAAATGATTCTTGAAAATCTGATATATCGACTAGGAAAAATCCCAATGAATGAAAGAAATAAACTTGAAAGTCCTACATGCATGGTAAAAAATTTTGTGAAAGTACACAAAAAATATTGAAAGTTTATTCGAAGATATTGTCAAAGATGCTATCATAAAATAGAAAACGTCTGATCACTAAAAACTGTTCCGGTCAATTTCAATATATCGTTCTGTGGACTGTGAGGATTTCGAGAGGAGCGATTCTCGCTTATCCGACCGCTCGAGAGCTCGTCGAGAACCGCGCGGGCGCCACGATAATACCGAAATTCTATATCTCTCGCTCTCGAGAATCCACGCGAGCGTCGACTGGATATCTGCCGCCTCTTCTCTCCCCCCGCGTAACGCTCGCTCTCTAGTCCGAGATTTACTCTTTAAGAGACTATTGTCGATTTTTGCTTGGTTTTTGTCCCTTTCTCTCTCTCTCTCTCTCTCTCTCTCTCTCTGTACGTTACTAGCTCCATCTTTTATCCTGTAATTACTTGATAATCGCCTCGCTGCGCTAAACACAATTTTGACAAAGTATTATAATGGATATCTTTCAATGTACTCGGTTGTGCGGTCCCTACTAATATTCGTTTATTCTTTCTTTTTGTTGATTAGCAAAGAGTAAATAAAAAAATTGATTATTCAGCGATCTCTTTCCCAACCAGCTATTTTCAATTTCACAGATCGTTTTATTATAAGTCAGTAATATGATTTTCATTCAATTTCAGACCAGTTAGTATGTCCAAATGAATACATTAATATCATATAATAATACTGGTATATGAATATTAATAGACTCTGTTATTGGAATCCATGAAATAAAAGAAAATCTGTAAAATTAAAAAATATAGATCAAGGGACTGAGACAATAGGAATAATTATTCTCGTACCTGCATTCACTGTTACAGCTCGCTGATGGGCAGCTCACGCGAATTAAATTTAAAACTAGTCGCTATCGCTGCTAACGTGTCCACATTGAGGGAATCTCAATGAAGCAAACGAGGAAGCAATTCGCTTATGGCTCATGCGATGCAAGAAGAGAACAATGGGGCGATTTCTCTATCTGTATATCTGTAGCTGGCTAGACATGCATATAGCTTCCTGTCTCTCTTTCGCTCTCTCTCTCTCTCTCTCTCTCTCTACGCTATTTATATCATCAGGTGTGTGCTTACTTGTCGATATATCGATTTTCTTCAGGGGAGTCGCATCCCGACCAAGTTACGTCCGTCTGTTCCACGTGTCGCGAAGCAGTGGTGTATATATAACGCTTTTCACTCGTCCGAAAGTGTATAGACCTCTGACCCAGTGAGAAGAGAGCCGACTCGTTTCCGTAGCTCCACCCCAATCGAGAAAATTGAAATTCCTCTGACACATGTACATAACCGATAGTTGGCCGGCGATATCGCCTTTTCGAAGAAAGACCGCTCCCCCTCTTACGGAGAAAAGGTTTCGCAAGTTTTCTTTTCGCGCTAAGACTTACATTCTGCACTGTGATAGCACTCTCCTTTCGTCTACCTATTTCTCTTCGTTTATAAAAATAAAAGAACAAGTATCACCAAAGTATCTTTAGGCTTCAAAATTTTTTTAACTTTTCACTAAGGAAAATAACGCGCTTATACATAAGTCGTTGATATTTAAAGAAACTTTTGAGTACTATTCAACATTCATTGGAGTGGTCGTGAGCGATTGAAAAAAGTAAATCCATGGAGATGTGTGCAAACGCGCACATTTAAGTGATAGCGATAAAATTTATACGAGCGCTGAAAATCCCACTAAAATAAGCCCATAAAAGTGAAAAGCCACGCCTTCTAGTGAGACGGATAGAGAGAGAGAGAGAGGGAGAGAGAGAGAGAGAGAGAGAGAGAGAGCACGGCATAGAATGAATATAAATCTAATATCAATTTTGCCTCATTAAACCGTGTAATCGACGTCGAAAGAGAAAGAAGATGAGATAAAGGCTCGAATAGAAGAGAAATAGAAAGGATGAGGGTTGCACGTATCCAATAAGAGCTTACTCAGCCGCGCGGCTTCTCATCGAATCAGTTAAGTACAAGCTGCAAGCAACCAATCGGACCTTGCGATCTATCTCATAAGCGACGAAAGCAGCTGCGTACCTGCACGCCGATACGATTTCACTCGAGAGCAAGACGACAACTCGAAGACTCTTGGCTGCCTTTTTGCACGGATCTTGTCATAAGAAAACCAGTCTGAACTGTGTGAAATTGCTGGACCAGAAAAGATCTTGTGAATAAAGTGATACATTTTCATACTTACCTTACGCAATTGATGATGAACAAAGTACTTTCACAGACAAAACAAAATAAGACTGTCGGTTACGTATAATTATGGCGGTGTATACAGGGACTGAAAGAGAGAGGGAGAGAGAGAATGAGTATACGAGTAGAAAGGGAGTGTCAAATAGGAGTTTCCTTGCAGAATAGTAGAAATAGGGTTTCACGTTGATCGACTACAATGATCCCAACCTCGAGCAGAGGCTGTTATGTAAGGAAATGGAAAAAGTCCTGAGCTAGAAGAACATGAAAGTTCTCTTTTATTTCGATTCTTCCACTTTAACATTTCTATTATCTTCCTCATCCACGAGTCAATGCCAAGTTTACTAGACTCATTCTGATCATTATTACTTCATTATCGCCTTATTGAGAATTACTTCTTAAAAATACCAATCTTCAAAGTTTTCGATTCTATCTTACTATATAATTCGTTATTTGTTATAAGTTCATTATTAATTACTATACAGTTGACTGTAGTCAATGGAACTTTCAAATGTAGCGAATAAAAAAAGACTACAACAAAAAAAGAGGAGAGAGAGAGAGAGAGAGAGAGAGTGAAACGAAAATAGCAGCGAGAGTAAGCATCCGATAGGGAATTGGATTCATTTGAGAAATTCCTTGGAGAAGGAGAAAGAGGAACGTCGAGAATTCGTTGTTCCCGATCGGAACCTGCACCCGCGTACCACTGAAAAGCTTTACGACGAAATACGCGAAAGTTACTGTTGCCTCGGCTACGTCGCGTGGAATTAAACTTTAATATATATATAGCAAATAACAGAAGAAGAAACAGCACTGCAGATTCGTAGGAATGTAGTTCTTGCCAGCTTTCTTAATCCCTTGAAAACAGACGAAAATCCGAATTAATTGGGAGGACGGTTATACTGAAACTACTCTTGTGAGCACTAAACAGAGAAAAAACGGTAGAATAAGAAACTGCGCGCTCCTCGCGAGTTTAATTTCTTCACAATACACGATCATTTGTTAATTAAAAATTCTATGGGACAACTTGCGGAAATTTCATTATTATTTTTATATCGAAGTAAAGAGTGGAAGATTTCTGAGCTCAAAAATTTGTCTTGTATAATAAAACGATGCGATCAGAAAAATAAGGCTAGAGTCAACCTGACATTGAAGAGAGCGTTATCACGTTAAAATAAAATAAATCCAAGATTATCAGACTAATCTAGACGAGCATTTATGAGTTGTCTTGTAAAATCTTGACGAGAGCCCATTGCACGCTCAATTTCGAGATTCTGTATAAGAAGAGCAAAAAAGGTAAATAAGCTTGGCAGGTGAACGCACCTCGGTTCTGGATCTCAATTTGCGGCGAGTCGCCAGCGGCCCGGTGAATTATGCAGTCGTGCGCGATAATGGCAAGGGAGCAACATGAGCACTGTCGATATCGAAGGAACCGCCACTACACGATGGCAAGACGCCGCTGGCGGTGTACAATCCGCCACGAGTCTAATTGCTAGTGTAGTTTGCAGTTGATTCGACTGGCAAGCTAGTTCTGCGAACTGCAGCAGATCGCGCTTGTCCATAGTACCCACGAATATTACATAGACAATCCGTAAATTGTACGCGTGGGCGATAGTAGCGAATGTATTCTATTGAATACGATAGCTCAAAGCTTGCTTCAAATTTAACGACAGGCTTATACCAATCCGAGCATGTTGTTATCACGTGAGTTTGTACGAGAAGCCTTTCGAAAGTTCTCTGGATTATGGAGCAAAGTCAATCGCCTACCTTAGTTTTTTCAATTGCGTCGTTATAAAGAAGGGAGGGAAGTAAGGAAGTAAGAAATGAAGGAAGGAAGGAAGGAAGGAAGGAAGGAAGGAAGGAAGGAAAGATAGAATTAAAGAAGAAAGAAACGAGTTATAAAGGCCGTGATGGGGGCTACCGATATACACGATATTCTTGCTGCTCTTTGGAAGAAAAGTTTGACGGCGAGCTTGGGAATTTGGTACGAAACTCCATCTATATCTACGGAGCAATCTATCAGTGCAAATGAAATTTGCTTTGGAAATTAATAGGGCCCGGAAGAAGTTTTCTCGTTGATTAAGCCGCAGAAGATCTATCTCTTTTCACGTGCACATGCATGGAATTGTATCAGTGGCAGTTCTTTGCTCACCGTAAAGCTGCTTGCGGTGAACTTTAGGTTGCGGCGATATTGGTTTTGCGGCTTGCCCTCAGTTTCAAATAACGTTTGCGTGTTTGCTTAATACACGTATACGTATACACATATATAATAATAGCTGAGCTCGTTCATTCGCATTAAAGCACTTTCAACTTGATATTGAATGTTTGAGACAAGCTTACAAACGTAATTTTCTCAGAATTTAGAATATATACTACTAAGTTATCGAATGCTTCTTTCAGTTTGTTTAATGTTGATTTAATTCACAAATTATGACAAAATTAAACAAGCTTTTATTTGCTTCGCTCGATAAATTGCTGAGTTTGAGTGACTAACAAAACCACATGGAACTAGAGTCATCCACAATTGTGTCCCGATTATGTAATTATGGTGGGTCCACACGATACAGACTTAGGGTACAGACTTGTAGATTTCTATAGGATTTATTCTATAGAATATGTTTGTGCAACTTTACTGCACATCCCGATAAACTGAAGTCTGCGCTAACATTTTATTAACATGTTTGCGTACACTTTTTTACTCAGACTTCGTAGTCTGTACAAATATCTGCGTGGACTAAAAGTCTGTATCGTGTAGACCTACCTGAAAGGTAGCGACAGGTTAGAAATTAAGGTGATACTACGTAGTCGAAAAGCCTAAAAGTAAGTTCGAAGAAGAAAATTCGAGGACGAGGAAAAGACGTTAGATAATTGACAATTGTATACTGGACGACGACTACTCAATTTAAGAAACTCAACTGGCAGCTACTCCGTTCAAAAAGGGAGTTATTCGGGATTGGTAATTGCTGTCAGCAAGATTAACCTATTAAGCCAATTAGTTCCCACGGAATTACCGGTCGGCAGCAATTTCATTCGAAAGCGCTGCCTGCTCGAACAAACGTGCCCGACGGCGACAAGTATAGTGAGGTAACGGCTTTCGGCGTTATATTCCGCGAGATATCATCCGCAAAGGCAAACCAACCCTTACATAGGTTTATCGTTCAGGGCTCTAATCATTATACCAACAGCTTTGTCTGCTTGAGGATTTACCGTAACATAGTGTTGTTTTGTGAAAATGGACGTGGATTGAGCTTTGTTAACAGCACGACAATCGTAAAGCCGAAATTGTTTTGCGACATCTTCTATTCGAATTAGTTCATCTGTAGTAATTTTATATAAGAAACTTTGACCTTTATGAAAATGATGTTGGGCAATTCGCTGAGCAAAAAAAATCCATCGTTTTTCGCCATTCAATCATGCATATCGTTGGTTTTCAGACTATTTTATACGAGTTATTACTTTGGGAATGCATATAAATATTCATCCTTTTTTAACCAGTGTAGAGGATAAAAAAAAGAATATGCAGATGTAAAATGAGAAATACAAAAGAGAGAGATTTTTAATAGTATAGCGAAATAAATTCAAGAGGGATGTACGTGGCAAAGGAACATAGACTGCAAAAGCGACAAAGTGTATTTTAGAGGTAGATTTGCATCGTAGCGAATAATAGGCAAACAAAAGCAAA